>JAWNLC010000234.1:4983333-6187500 GCA_035041535.1 Drosophila cognata | reverse complement strand
GAGGATCATATTTTTTTGCACATGTACATTGTTGCACTTATGTACGTACGTGCATGTTCGCATCTGCACTCAAGTGGCCTGCCAACCTGGCCCACACCCAACCGTATTCTCTTGCCACTTTAGAAGCAAGTGGCATGCCACAGAAAAGTAATACAACATGCAGTATGCTGTTTGCCGTTAGATGTGGCTTACTCCTGCTTTCAATCGATGCATATTTCCACTGAAATTAAACAGCCAAGCCGCATTGAGAAAAGCACAAAACAAAAAAAAGAATCACAATCAAAACACAAATAATGAAGAATAATGAACACAAAGGGCTTCAATAATTCCAGCGAAGGAGGGGCACAAAGAAAAAAAAAAATAAAAATTAAATTCCAGCCATATGGAAGCTGCCTGTAAAGTTGGGAGTTGTGGGTGTTGTGGGTGTTGGGAGTCTGTATTCGGGCATCGGGAGTTGAGCGTCGAGAGTCTGTAGTGTTTATACTTGGATGCTTTACAGCAGCAAAGCAAATGCTTCACTTCAAGATGCCTTCGATTGAATTGGTCGCTTGGGGCGGAGGCGCATTTGAAATGTATATTTTTAGAGCACACCGCATGGAAACATGCTGCGTCAGGCCAAAGGGCTTACCACTGGCCAAAGTGTTAACCAGAAATAAAAACAGACAGTAGAAAAATCAATAAAAAAGTGTTGCCACTGAGATGGGCGCTCTTCGACGAATCTTTAACTTAAGTTATTGCTCTCATAAATGGCAATTAATTTCGAAATAATTTCGAAATCTGTTCTTTCAATAAAGCAAACATCAAATTTGATATAGGTTAATTGTAATTAGTACAATCAAATTGAAATTTTAAAGAGTTTTGCTGTCAAATATATGAATTTATTTTATTCATTGCATTTGATATTTTATCCACTCAATTTAGCCACGCCACGCGTTTGTACAAATAAAATATTTGGAATTGCCTTAAAGCCATATATTTTATGTACTACAAAACGAAAATGTCACAAAAACAGGAGAACACATGTCTATTACACACTCGACTCAATCAATTGTGGTCGATATTTACCAGAGTGCAGACCACAAAAATAAGCCATGGCAACCATAACAATTCTATTTGCATTTGTATTAATTGGAAATCACATATACCAATTATAACAACAGCACGTGCCGTGCCACAAATCGAATTTGGGGGAGTGGGGGAGTGGGTAGTGGGGCAGCCAATAAAAACATATCGAATTTTTTGATTTATAACAAAAATTGCAAATCAAGAATCAATTTCCATTTCGATTTCCATTTCCATTCACTGACATATTTCAGCAACACGAGTATTTGTGTTAGATTTTTATGTGATTTTAATAGGAAATAAAAATGAAATCATGTGTGCAACAGATTGCGGTCAGGACCCTCTATCCCTCTCAGCGTCTCTGTCTCTCCCTCTCTCTCTCTCTCTCTCTGTCTTTCTGGCTGAAAGCAATCAGTTGGACATGGACTTAAACCATACAAAAACAGTGGCAATTCTAAATCAATGCTGCTGTTGTTGTCGTTGTTAGTCGAGTGTCACATGTGGCTTTATATATATATATATATATATATATATATATACCAAAAAAAAAAATCAACACTTTTGCGGAATTGATTTCAAGCCACAAAACATTTGATTTCATTTGGCTTCATTTTCGTTTGTTTTTTTTTATGCGGGTCATTTGATTTTCACAGTTCGCTTTTCCGCCTCGACTCAATCATCACACCACAGATTCAATTAGTTGAGTTTTGATTATGGGTTTTTGTCGGCCATTCGATTGATAGACTCGATTAGTTCTTAAAGTGCCCGGCCTGGCATTTAATTGAACATTTCTCCACTTGCCTAACAAGTAGGTTGGCGAAAAATGCAAAATGCAGTCGAGACACGCCCACCTTTACTTTGCCATGGCAATCTACGGCATACCGTTGGCCCAAAATAGCTTAGGCCAAAAACGATTCGGCATTATCAAAGCAGAGCCCAACCCGAATCAAAGCCCAACTGCGACTAGACGACAATTGTGATACCCTTGCCAAAAGCTGCATATTGAAATATTTATTTGACTGTGATAAAGTTGTGCGCTTGCAAGGAAGAGTATATCCAATCCAAAAAAAAGTACATTTATTTTTTGGTGTTTTTCGAGTCGATAGTGTCGAATACCCTGCAAAGTGTATTTAAAGCGATTTTGACCATTTCAAAGCGAAACTCAGAAAACCGCAAGCAAAAACAACCGAAAACCAAAGCCGGAAAACAATTTGACGGCTCGACATGGCACCGAATCAGGCAGTGAAACTCAGACAGACACAGAAAACACACTCGCGCACTCGCACACAGACATGCACACACACACACACACACACACATTAGGTTCAAGTGAGGCCAATGACATTTGTGTGAGTGTGTTTGCTGCAGTTGCTTTTGTTGCCATTGATTGCTGCTGATTGTAATCGGATTGCAATTGGCCTGCACTTGTTTTTGTCATTGTTGTTGCTATTCCTATTGTTGTTGCTGTTGTTGTTGTTGCAATTGTTGCTACTGTTGGAATCAATGGTGTGTCGTAAAACGTGAAACCAGCTGAAATGGCATTTCACTTTTCGACCCGTACTCCATTTCATTCTATTTTCTAGTCGCAGCCGGATAGTTCTTGAAAATTGCTCCGGCTGCTTGGGCAGGTGGATGGGGGGTGTTAATTGGCCACGGGGTTTCCTGTTAATGAACAATTTCAAGGTGTTTACTATTTAGTATCAGTTTGCTGAGCTCTGCTCTGCTCTGCTGTGATCTGCTCTGCTCTGACTTTGAGCATCCTTTTTAATAGCCGCAGCAAGTTCTTGGCATTTTCCGCATTGTTTTGCTTCAATTATGGACGTGCAATTGTTTTTGTTATTCATTCAACCCCAGCCAGTGCCACTGCCCCTGCCACAGTTCCTACCCATGCCTCTTTTTTTTCTTCCCCCTTTTCACGGCTGCTACACAGTGTTTACGTTGCACGTTCGTCAGAGTTTTTGCCCCCGCTCGCTGCAGATGTAAACAAACATTTTGTTGCGCACGCACGTGAGACTGTTTCATTGCCAAAATGTTTCGCCCCAGAGGCATCGGCAGCAGCAGCAGCAGCAGCAGCAACAGCAGCAACAGCAGCAACAGCAGCAACATCAGCAGCTGCTGTCAACAGGCCAAACATTTGGAGCTGTCAACGCCGTCAAATTAAACAACAATCAAAATTTCAACTCAAAATTCGTAGCGTAAACTTCGCTTTTCTTCTTTTGTTTTGTTTTGTCTCGTTTTTCGGTTTTCCTTTCTTTCTTTTTCTGGCTATTGTTTACAAATTTGCTTCCGTTTCGGCATGTGCGAGTGTCAAAAAAAATAAAATTTTGTTTGCCTGCATTTTGTTTATATTTTTTTTTGTTTTGTTTAACAAAAGGCGAATGACAAATAGTTGCCGCCATCCTCAACTTTCTATATTTTTGTATTTTCGAGTGCGTGGCATCGCGTAATTGCTGCAACTTTGTCGGCATCTCAGACGGCACACTTCGCCCCCCATCTACACAGGTGATAATTCTTTTTTAATAGTTTTCCGGTAGCGCACCAGACAAAGACAAGTGACATTTATTGGCTGCCCGAGCGAGGCGTGCCTGGCATAGAAATTCTCTTCGGGGCCCATCACAATTCCAGAGCCAACTTTCGCTTGGCTGGCGACTATCGGTTCAAATAAGTAATAAATTGTGTAGAATCCGCGTCTGCTTATGTGGGCCTTAAAAGTTCATTTCGTGTGTGACATATTTTCGGATTGCTTACCTGAAAAGACACAAATGGGAAAAGAGATATTAATTAGTTGAACAATCGGTATTAATTCGATATGGGTAGACTTAATACAACGTTTACTCTATAGACTGTTCTGCATGGACTCCCTCAAAAATTAAACTTAAATCGGATGAGTTTTAGTAGCCACCAAATATTGACTAAATGTTTATTGTCACACCATAAAAATATATAAATAAAAGTTATGCATTTTTGTGCATAGTTTGACAACCAGATAAATACTGCATTTAAATTTAGAAATAGAATTTTCACTCAAAGGTTGCCAAGTCGAACATTCTAGTTGGATTAAATCTCTGCTCAGCCATAAGCTAATGTTGTCACCTTATATTTTAGATCCACTTTTGTTGCACATATCGTAAAACATAGTTGCAAATTAAACTCGCATTTCAACAACCTATTCAATGCTCTGCGCCAGCCATATTCATGGATATCGTTAACACCCCACAAAACTCGTGTGTTCCCAACTCATTTATGGCCCCAAAACACTGGTAGCTAAAGAGCGAGACAGAGCGAGCCAGAGCGAGAGAGATAAAGAGCGAGAGATAGAGAGATATAGATGAACATTTTCACACTTGATACATTCACACAGAGCAGCTAGTGGCATAACTCGGTCGGGTTATTTATGACATATTTTGGGCCAAAAAGCTTGGCTTAAACGTACCACAAATTTAAAGCTCTACTGTGGAGCGAAAACGGACAACGGAATTGGCAACGTCAACCAAACACTTCAAAACTGGCTCATTTGAATATTCAGTTTAATTAGAGACATTCGCTTGGCAGAGGAGCGCAGAGCAGAGCGGCATGCCACTGATTCATGTTCAATTAGTGCAATTGAACCGATGCCCCAAAGCCCCACAACCCCCCTCTGCCACGACCGTTACTTAGCACATGCTCATGAATGTATTCATGCATTACGAATTGCGGCTCGCTCATTAAGCGATGAGTGTTTTGTGTGAGTCACACTAAAAATACGCTCGACTATTCGTTTCATTCATAAGATTACCAGAGAAACACTCACTCACACACACACACACACACGCGCGTACTCAATGTCCGCCAAAACCGAACTAGTTTCAATTGAAAGTATGCAAATCCATCCTATATCAATTATATATATTGCGAAAAGGTTTTTTGGGTTTGTTTTGGGCAGTTTAGTGTGCCACTTGCATGGCGTGGCACTTAAAGTCTGAATTAATAAATATTTATCGATCGTCTAAGAGACTTGTAAACATTTCTAAATTGAAGAAAATTCTATAAATTCTTTAGCACTTTTTCATGAGCATGAAAATTGACCACCAGGTGGGAGGGGTCCAAGTAAACCAGAAAAGACGCCCAAGTCAAGAAAACCGTCAAAAAAAATAGAGCTACTTGCAGAACTCGTTGCCAGAAGTCGTTGCGAGTCTCAGTCTCAAGTAAGTCGCTTTATGGGCACTGGCTGCCGTTTAATTGGACTTGCTGGCTGACTGTTGTTATTTTTTTTACTATTTTTTTTTGCCATTCTGCGCTGACAAAGAAGGTTTTACTTGACCCACTCAAGTGGGGCAAAAGTGGGTCGCCAGTTGCTGTTTTTTGTTGTTGTGTTTGCAGCTTAACTGTAAGCGTTACAGTGGATCGCGCTTAAGTGCAACCAAATCGAATTTAGATACTTAGCAACATTTGCCGAGAGACTCTTGGCACAAACACACCAAGCTACTCCCTCTCCTCCATTTACCATTCCCCACGAGCCAAAAGTCACCTCTCACTTTATGCGATTTTAAGTTAGTTAAGCGGCAAAAGTTGTAAGCCATTTGCGAGTCATCGTTGTGTGTTTGTTTGTCTGCAGTTGCAGTTGCAGTTGTTATTCGAGTTGCTGTCTTGACTTGTGGAGTGCACATTTTGCGGCTGCGAGGGGTTGCCACATAAAACGCAGTAGGGCATTCGTACAAAACACAAAAGGAAGTGTTGCCTCAGGCAGTAAGTAAGTATGTAAACAAACATTTAGCTACATTCAAGAGTATTGTTCATAACTCACTTAATATTTTATCAAATAGAACGTGATCAAATCGAAGGGGAACTAAAACTCATTGGTATTTATGCAAAATATCTCAATATTCGACAAAATAAGTTCATTTATCCTTTAATTGAGTGCAGCCACATTCTACATTGTGTTTAAATGCGAACAATGCAAAATTTACATCGTGCTTTTGTTGCATTATTGAAATAATTTGTGCATTGCGCATTTTACAAACACATTTTTTGGGGGGGATTGAAACAATATGTGCAAAACAAATGGCATTAAATAGTTTTCATAATTTGATTATGAAATCATTTTTCAATTATTTTTGGCACATTTGACAGGATAATTTCTATTGATTAGCATATTATTATCATATCATTACATGTGCTCTTCTACACAGACAGAAAGAAGAAGATCAATATTAAATAATGAATGCACAATGAAAATCAAAATCCAATTAAATGCCATTATTTAGATGCAAATAAAGTGCAAATTGTGCAAATAAAATAACAAAAACACAAAAAATAAAACACAAATAAAATAAAATAAAAGCGCTTAAGCTGGACTTAATTTTCATATAATATATTTAATTTGTAAACATTTTAATTACATTTATTTACGTCGCGCCGCACAATTTGTTGTAAATGTTTACTTTGCTTTACTCTCGGCTTATGCAATGCTGATTGCTCGTTATTGCAGTCAGTTTTCCACACACTGTCACTTTTTGTTAACGCTTTTATTGTTTAATAATTTTATGTAATTTTAACAGCCAAACAACAGCCCAACATAAAAAACTGTCACCCCAAAAACATCTCAATGTCACTGTATAAGTATCTGTGTCCGTATCTGTAGCTGCAGCTGTGACTGTGTGTATCTGTATATATGTGTGTGTCTGTGTGTGTGTGTGTGTGTGTGTGTTTGTCTCCCTTGCCAAGGTGAAAGTTTTTCAGTGTTTTTTATTTTGATTGTTGTTAGCAGTGGGGAAAGAGCTCTTTATTTTTGTACGCTCTTTTTTCTCTTCTTCTTACATGTTAATTTTGTGCTTTTAATTGCTTAATTAAATGCGGAAATTAAATGGATGATAACCCCTGCTGTTAACTTGAGTCGGCTAAGCTGAATATGAGAATAGAAAAAGTAATTGTCTCTGCGATTCTGTGGAGTGAAAGTGTGCGTTGCAAATGAAAATGAAATGAGATATTCCAACTTTTATCAGGCCATTTAAGGTGGCAACCCTGACAGCACTCTGACAACTTTGGAATAATGGCAGTTGTAAGGGTTCGCTGGGGACTTATAAAGTGATTTGTAAAGTAAATTAAAAAATGCGTAACAAATTTAAATAAATTCCTACAATGGAATTTGTTAAATACAAAATAATAATTTGAGTGTCAGGCCTTAGTTTCAAACATTGCGTGGGATTTACATAATTTTCTTTCTAATCTATCAAATTGGGACTTAAAGAATGTGTTGCAGCTGCCACTGTTGGAATTTCGCAATCAAACATTTTGTTATGGTGTTTTTTAGTTAGTAACAAAGCTGATCGCTGACTGATAAACTTTTGCTATCAGCCAACGCAAATATTTGTCTGGCCTTAAATATAAAGAAAATTATTCACGCAGCGACAAGTTAAGAGCGCCGTTGCGCAAGTCAGGGCCAGAAAAGTTGCAGCTGTTTGCAAGTTGGCAATGGTAAGAAGGAAAAGAAAAACTAAACATAGACTTACGTATATATGTATATATGAAACGAAAATGAAAAACTTTCTTGCCTGACTCACGCACTCGTCCATTTCGAAAGTAATTACGTAAAAAAATACTGGAGCTGTAAGTGGGGGGAATATAATACTTTCATGCAAAACTCTCTCACACTCGATGTGCGTGCGTCGTGAAATTTATTTAAATTTAATTTTAATTCAATGTACACTTTACTTTTTATTTTCTTTCTTTTTTTTTGTGTAAGTTTGGCCGATTAGGGAAGAACTTTTATTTTTGTTTAACGACAAGCACCTTTTCACTCTTACTTAATTCAGCCACTTGCTGAGCTTATAGTCTCTAGCTGGTTACAAATGGGCTAACAGTCAGTTTTGGTATTTGTATTCGGATTGTGTGTCGGTTAGTCACGCAAAAGGAAAACGAATTATCGTTAAATGTAATTTGATTGGATTGGGTTTTGTGAAGTTGGTAGGCGTAAAAGCAATGGTTACGGTTTAAGTTCGGTCAAACAGTCCAGTCCAAAGGGGTTTTTTGCTAATGACTGTTTTATATGGATGCCATGGAGAGAGTAATTGAAATTAAAATGGTGACAGTGGCATAAAAACGCTCCCGTTGTCGCACTCACTTCGTTTCCCTTTCCCGAATATATTGTTTTATTTTCACAGAACTTTTTCTGTTGTTTAACTTCCTTAAATTCTTTGAATGCTACAGCTCTTCTTCTTGCTTCTCGTTTGCCTTAATTCCTATTCGAATTTGTTTTGTGCTTCCGTCATCAAATCATGATTATATCAAATTGGCGCAATTTCCAATTGACGTGATTAGACTTGGTCAGCACCACTTTTCCACACTCTTGCTCAACTTTCAATTCAGTATTTCCACACACTTCGCATGCAAATGCAAAATGCCGAAGTGCAAAGTGTCCAGGGACGTTAATATGCTCACATCAATCCTAATCGGAATGGCAGCATGATGAGAAAATTGAGTGGGACAGCGGATGGCGAGGGGAGGTGTAAAGTCGTTTGGCTCATTCAGCCAGACATATGGCTAATGAACAACTGTTGGCCCCCACTCCATCGCTGTCTGTGGCCAACAAATGACAAAGTGCAACACAGCAGTAAAGCAAAGCAACGAGAGCACTAGACGGTACACTGAGAAAAATAGATGCGCTCCATTTTAAAAAAACGACATAAGCCTCAATTGAATTGAGAACCACAAACTAAATATGTATATTTTTTGGAGAAATAATTTCTAAATTAATGCCAATTAGAAATTTTGGTTTATTTCAAAAATAATTGTAAGCTTCTGTCTAAAATTCATATATAAAATGAGCATAATTTGTTTTTGCAGTGTATTCGCAACAGGCGAAGTTACAGTGGCAACAAGCAAAGCAACAGCCACAGCTGACAACTGTTTTGTCGCACAAACCTGGCGCAATTTTTCAAATTAATCATTGGCCCAGTCTTCACACCCCATATGTATATCTCTCTCTCTCTTTCTGTGACTCTCGCTCTCTCTCTCTCTCTCTCTCTCTGTCTCTCTCACTCTGTCTCGAAGTGTCCCAGTCAGCACTGAGATTGCAACGTGATTACAGCAGTAGCGGCAGGACATGCCACGTTTTTGCGGTCGGCAAACGTGCAACCCTTCGCCTCATGCCCCTCACTTGTCCCTTGCCCGCTTTTGTTGCTGCTAAATTGTCAATTTTTGTGAGTGTGGCTCGCTTACAATTGAGGCTTAACGAGCTGCCGTCATGTCATACAAAATTGTCACTGTCGCTTTAATTGCAAGACAAACAACAATTTAGACATTAGTCGACAAAAGCCGCAGCTCAAGTCTTTTCATACCCATTAAAAATGTTTAAAATAACAAAGGTAAATGCTAACGCTGAAATTGTTAATATATCTACTAAATCACAAAGATAACTTGGACTATTTAAGAGAAAATGTGGTTAAGTAACTTAGAATCTAGAGTTGTGTGCAGGGTATACTGCCCGTCGATCACACACGTTTGGAGTAGAGCGTTCCTGGTTTCATTGGCAATTATGCCAGTTGGCGAGCCTTTACTAACGTTTTAATTATGTGAATGCGTTTACAAAAACTGGATAAGCGTCAAAAAAACACACACACACACACGTGTATACACACCTGTGCATATGTATATGTGTGTCAGACACAATCACAAAACAAAATAAAAATACCAAAAATAATAATCATAAAGGCAAGTGCTGTCGAAACTCGGCAATTGACTCCCTGATGACTTTTTCTGCTTCTTTCTTTCCCACTTGTATTTTGTTGTTGCCGTTGCTATTGATGTTGTTGTTATTGTTGTTATTTTTTCATTAGTTTTGAAAAGTCACACACAACAACTAAAAAGCCAAAGCAGAACACAGAAACAGCAGCAGCAACAACAACTTATACAAATGCCAACGTGCTGGCAATACAAATACAAAACACAAATACAAATAATTAACTTTTAACAATTCCCACTTGCTCTCTCTTTCGCACTCCCTCTCTCTCTCCCTCGCTCTCGCTCGCTCTGCGCGCCTCTCTCTCTCTCTCTCTTTTGGGCAACACCCATTGAATAAACAAGACGAAATAAGTGAGTAACAAACATACGAAAAATAATATGGAACTAAACAGTTATAGAAATAACTGTTAAATATATTAACTCACACACACTCACACGCATACAGTTAGTGTGGCAATCATTGCGCATGTGTGCGTGCTTTTTTGTTCATTGCCTTTTACGCTTCAACGAACGCAGCAAACGGAGCCAAAATACAAACTAAAAATTACTCTACTTAAATAGGTCTAATAACAAATTACAAAAGCCACAAAAAAATATACAAACAAATAAGTGCAGAAAAAACCACAAAGAAATGTTGAGAAATAACGAAAAGAAGCAGGAGAAGAAGAAGACAAGAAGAAGAAGAAACAACACAAGCGAAAACGTATAATGAACCAAAATGGAAACTAGTTGAGAAGAATTGAGGAACCGGTTCGTGAGCAACAACCTGGCACTCAACTCTGTCTCTGTGTGTGTGTGCGCTTATGTGTGTGTTTGTGTGTGTGTGTGTATCTATAAGCTACACAGAAGTTTAGCATTTAGATATGGGAGATAGCAGCTGCGCTTTGTAGGGCTTTGCTTTCCATGTACAAGTTGTAAACATGTGCTTTGGGTGAGGCTGAAAAAATATATAAAATATAAAATGTACAAGCACAAGTTAAAGAAGACAAAGAAGCAGAAGAACAAGCTCGGTAAATGCCATAAGTCTCAAATGGGGGGGTGAGTACGGGGGGGACGGTTGCAGAGAGTCTTTGAACTTTGAGCTGGGCGATCTAAGCTGCGGTTGCTGCTGCTGTTGTTGCTGCTGCTGTTGTTGCTGCTGCTGTTGTTGCTGCTGCTGCTTTTGTTGCTGCTAACTGGCAACCTAGCAACAGGCAGCAAGTATAAGCGATGTGGAAATTAAGGTGTGAGATATGATATACATAAATGCTCGTAAATATGTGGTATGTGTGTAAAAGAGACTTGGGCATTGCATGAGTAACTTGGCTGTTGAGTGGAGAGAAATTCATGTTTCGGCTTTTCACTTTGATTATTATTACTTTAAATATATTACAAGTAATACTTGTACCTCAGCTTATTGCAAAATTTAGCATGTTCATTTAAAGCTTTTCATGTAATTATTTTTGAGTGTAGGAATCCAAATTCTTCGTATTAGTATTTTATATTTGAATAGAATTAACTTTAACTTTTACTTTAAATGCATGCAAAACATACTAATGCAAAACATTTATTTTGAATTTATTTGCATTTACCAAACATTGTGCATATTTATGAGTTGTGTTCGTCTATTTAAACAGCTGTTCTACTTTTGTAAGCACTGCCATTTATTATTATTTGGAACAAATTCATTTTGATTTCAAATAATTATTAATTATATTGCCGTGCGCTGAACGTGCAATATTTTCAATTATTTTCATAATTTGTTGTTTCTGCAAATAGCGGGTGGTCAGAAAGAGGGGGGTGGTGTGCGGGGTAGTACCTCCAATATGTTTATATTCATAAACAGGGCATAGAAACTGCTGCATGTAGTCATGTAAGTTTAATTAAAATTGCGCATTTAATTATGTTGCATAATGCCGGCCACTAAATAATCAATTTGACATTTCACCATCAAATGGAAATGGCAAAAATTGGTAGCTAAAACAGCCATGAGTTTGCTTTTGGGTTATTGCTGGTTATTAAAATTTAATTACATTTTTAAGCAGTTGACCGAAATGAGATTTTGGACAAGCAAATTACCAAATTAGTTGCATTACTAATTAGCCCCATTTCAGGCCTCATTGTAAAAGAAAATTCCAATGCCAGAAAACAGTTCGATTAGTCGGCAACCAGTTTATGCCTTAGGGCCCCAAAGTGAATTGCATTGGCCAAACGGAAATAGTGCTTAATTTAAGTCAAATATCTGATACACTTGCAAAAAAAAATCCTGCGATTTCATCGAGTAAAAATAAACAAATTAATATATAAATTGCTTTTACTTTTAGGAAATTGATTTCATCAATTTACAAACCATTTACAAAATATTGTATATGAATTCCGAATTTAGGTGTTATTTTTTGAAGTGTATATGACACAATATGCTTATCAGCAACAACCTGTCATGCAATTGTGTGTGTGTGTTTGTCTGTTACACAAATTGTTGATATTGATAAGATTTTCACTAGCAGAGAGCTTATCTAATCGCATTTGCCCATTGCGACCACACACAATATCAATGCACACAACAAATATGTTAAATATGCGTGTGTGTGCACCAAAATCGAGAGAGAGAGAGAGAGATAGAGAGAGAGAGAGAGAGAGAGAGAGAGAGACGCATTGAACAATATAATGAAAATTACAAACTGCAGCACAATGGGGCACAGGTGCACATTTCGTTATCAGGTAAAAACGTGGCTGGCCCAAATCAAAGCCACACAGAAAATAGCACAAACAAACAACATACCAAATACTGAGGCTCGGATCAGTTGTGGCATTTGTATGATTTCTGAAGCTATCAATACAAACAATGACTAACATTCGACACAACAACAATAACAAGAGAAACAAACATGGCAAGTGAAAAGCATCATGAGATTTAATTCGTCTGTTTCTATTCTCAAATCAACTCAACTCAACTCAAACTGCTTTTCTCTGCGTGACTAATTACGAGTGGAAACTTGAACAAAGAATCGAAAATGAGCTAATGAATCATGCTTTAACATTAAGTACTGCCACTACTACACAAACACAGACAAGCGATAATTGCAATTATTATACTTTAAAGATGTGTGTGAACATAGCATAGCAACGAGAATTAGTCTAACATCGAGGAGAGCATTGCAAAGGCAATGAGGTCAAGTAAGATGATGGATTGAAGGAGGCGAGTTCAGATCAATACTCACAGCTCAAACACAAATTAGTGAGTGATATGAGGCTGCAGCACTACTAGTACTTTCACAGGGCTTTATTGTATTGGAAAGCTATTGAATAATAAATAATATAATGAGGTCAAGTAAGATGTTATACTAATTGAATACTGACAGCAGACTAGTGAGTAATATGAGTGAGTCACTTTGATTATTGTATTGCATACAATATAGTTCTAACCTGATTCTCACATTGGTTATCAGACTCGCCAATATTCACACTTACGTATTCGACTTGTTCATGAATGAAAATCAAACCCAAAACTTAAGCATGTCAATGAGCTGAGTGTGAGTCATGTCAGCTAGAAGTGCTCTTAATTGGATGCGATAGATACATGTGTTGTCAATACAAAGGGAACCGCCACAGCTTCATTTTATATACTTAAAAGTTACTTTTCCTTAAGCTCATATTCAAAATGGGAAGAAGAAGAACTTGTACTTGTTGTACGTGTCCAGGAAGACAATGCGTACAAATCGATCAAAAGTTGAAAACTGTGTGGCAAGTGAAAACTCTGTTGCGCAGTGCTTAAGGATAAACTTCTAAATAAGCTGGCAACTTTTCCTTATTGTCTCTCTCTCTCTCTCTCTCTCTCTCTTTTTTTGTATGAGGGAGGCAGGCAGGTGCGAGGTGCTGGTACATTTAATTTGCCTGGCATACGCTTTGTCAATATTGCACCATGTTCCAATTTTCCCCGTCTTTGTTTCCTTTCCATCTGTTAGCCAACGATCTGTGTGTGTGTATGTGTGTGCCTTTTGGCCAAAATTCCAACATGGCCCGAAGCGTTGCCAACTTCCTGTGCATGTACACATGTGCGCGCACACACACACAGACACAGCGACACAGTGACATATAAAACATAGCAATAAGTTGCATTTTATGCATGCAAAAACTTGTTGTATCTCGTTATTGTTGCCGTCATTGTTGTTGTTACTGTTGTTGTTGTTGTTTTTGGCTTTGTCTGACACTGTTCAGTCAGCAAATTAGTCATGAAGTTGTTTATTTGATATGCCCAACAGCTCTCTGATATTTGGACAACGGTTAATGCGTTCTAAATGAAAGCCGCAACAAACATTTTAGGCCCATAATCCGCAATTTACACGAGAAAATTGAACAGAAAATCAATAACGAGGAAAAACCAAAGCCAGAAAAGGCCAACTGTCAAAATGAACTGCGAATTTGAAGGCGTCAAAACCAAAGGCAAAGAAGAAACAGTGGCAAGCAATTAAAAAGCGGAAATTGAATAAGGTAGCAGCAGCAGCCGATTAAGAAGAAGACCAAAAAAAAAGAAAAATAAAGTTAAGAACAACTTGCACAGTTGGTTTCTATACAGACACGTTACACGTTGCTGTGGGCGTGTTAAGGCCTTTGTCTCAAGCCCATTCACCTGCGAAGAGCTGCCGGCGAAATTCTGCTTCCCAGTTTCAGTTTCACTTACAAAACATTTCTGCGTGCCTCAAACGCAAACTGAAAACCTGGTCAAGCCCCAGACTCCCAACCTAAACCCAATTCCAAGTCCAAGCTATGGGAAAAAAAAAAAAAAACTCGAACGTAACGACGATGTTATGAATATGAATGAGACTGAGAATTCTCACAGACTCTCAGTTTTTCAGCTTCTTCTCCTTCTGTCTCTCACCATGTGCCGCATGCAGCAGCCAGCACATCCAATTACCATACGACGAAACACTGAAAGAATACGGAATCACCATCTAAACTATTCATATACACTATAAAATATACAAAACATGTAATTTAAATAACGATTTTGAGCATGTATTTTATATATTTGGGGTAAATTTGTATATATATATGTACAGATATTGTGGAGGCATTTTTATGTTTACATTTCAGATTTTGAGTATGTATTTGAAATATTTTTATAATGTTTTACAAATCCAAATAAATTGCCAAACGTATTTGTATCAAGATTATTTGACTACTGAATTTGCATTTATTTAAAACTTGAAAAGTATTTTTATACATTTTACTATAAACTGCATAAACTGAAGCGTACAATTCGTATTTATTTTGTTTGCATAATTGTTTTTTTTTTTTGGTAACTTTAAACATTCCAAACACAGCAAAATTTACACAACTACTCGCTACTCTAAAGCTATCAATAACAATTACCTAACACACACACACACAGACACACACACACTCGCACGAATGGCAAACAACAATTTTCTAAATGTTGCTTACACACAATGAGTTTTATCTATGCTGGCTGCCAAAATCAGTGGCTGAGCAAATGCAGCAAATATTTATTTCAATGCATGCTTTTTGTTTGGCATTTTATTTATTATAGACAGAGATACACAGATACAGATACAGATAGAGAAAGAGATAGAGAGAGAGAGAGAGAGAGAGAGATGCAGTCTTGCAGAGTCATGCATAGACATGTGCAGCCTCAATTTGTGACCATTAAAATGCATAAGCTGTAAGCATTTTTGCATTTGACATTTGGTATTTTGTGTGACTTTACTAATACGCCGTGTGTGCTGCAACATAAGCCACAAAAAGATGCGAAGAATGAAAGAAAATCTGCAGGTTCAACTATCTAGCTATGTACCTCTCTCTATGCCTCTCTCTCTCTCTCTCTCTCTCTCTCTGTCTATCTGTGTGTCTCTCTAAAGGACTGCTGCGCATCCAGGAGCCCATTAAACATTTATAATTACAAACTGAACATCAGACATGAGTTTGTTTGGCCATAAAAAACAGCACATAAACATATGTATATTAACAGGTAGGAATGTAACCGAAGACTAAATACTCTCTCTTGTCGTTGGAAATAAGTGGAAAATATGCGTCGTGAATGGAAAACTTAATCACTCTCAAGATGTGACTAAAATGCATTTCCACTAAAAGAGTTGAAAGTTTGCAGTGTAAAGTGTCTGGGAGCAATGAGCTGAGCATACAGCATAAAGGTGCCTCAGGTTGCATCGGGCAAATGCATCAGTCATCCGCATCCGCATCCGCATCCGCATTCGAAATCTGCCTCTGAATCTGCATCAGCATCAGCATCAGCATCCGAATCTATAGTTGGATTTGTAGCTGCATTTTATTTTCATTCGTTGCTGCTTTTCTGGGGATTCTCTGTTGCTTTGCATATATTTTGGTAACAGCTTGTGACCTGGGTTGGGGGGAGGGGGGAGTTGGCGGTGGGCTGGGAGGGGAACATCACACGCTGGGCGCCGTTTTGAAAGGTTTTTTCGCCTGCTGAGGCTGATGCTCTGAGGCTTAGCCACGACGGGCATGCAACAACCACAAAAAAGTGTCTGTCTTAAAGTCACGTCATGTTCGTGTTTCGTATGCGATGGTTGCTAGGAGAGGGTGTTTGGGGAGGAGGATGGTGGTTTAGCCGCTGTTCGTAAGTAGACAGCTGCTGCTTCATATGGCTTGACTGTTAATGTTGTTAGGCTGAAAGCAGCATCAGCAGGCAGCATAAATACCATCACCAGCTTCTTTTCAGCTAATGAGAATGCCGAGCGCTCAAACAAAAAACCAAAATACAAAAAACAAAAAAAAAATAAAATGTGAAAAAACATTGAAGGATTTTAATTAAATAGGCTGCCAGGCGCTGGGGCAAGTTGTAAATTTAACGAAGGGAGTGCTTGACTCTATGCTTAGAAGGGCGGCACTTTCAAACATATGTATATATATGTGTATATCTTGAAGGGAACGCCGTCCTTTAATTGCTAGGATGTATCATGAGCACCTTTATTGTCACATAACTCCTCAGCTTTTTCATTTAGCCAGCGAATATTGAGGATTGTGTGGAATGTCATTTGGCATGAGTAGAAAAGCTACTTTTGGTGCTTGTTACTCTTATAAATGTGTTTAAGAGCAGAGCATAACAGAAATTAAGGCAAAGACTTTAACAGAAGAAATTGCTCGGGATAATC
Source organism: Drosophila cognata (assembly GCA_035041535.1). Lineage (NCBI taxonomy): Eukaryota > Metazoa > Arthropoda > Insecta > Diptera > Drosophilidae > Drosophila > Drosophila cognata. Next base: position 6,170,593 of record JAWNLC010000234.1, on the reverse strand, counting down.
TTATGAAACTTATTATTTAAATAATAAAAAATATGAAATTTAAATATATATACTGCTTCCGCTCTTAAATGTTCACAAAATCCTAAAAGCCAAAGTTGTTTATCAACAATTGCCCAAGAGCCAAGTAGCCAATGAATTTGCAGCACAATTGCCACACTGAAAGCCGAGTTACTTGGGCAAATTTGACCTTTCTGACTCGAAGACGAGCCAGACGAGCTCAATTTGCTTGCCACAATAAAGGTCACAGAGCACTCGAGTCGAGTTTCGTGATTTTTGCAAAGACCCTTCGGCAACGATGAGCCTACAAGCATGCGCAGTAGAAAAAAAAAAATTGAGAAAAAGCCGCCAAACTGGCAGCCACACAAAAACACCTTACTTTGATAATCCATCAATCATCAATCATCAACTAAACATTGTACCACATAATCAGTCTATAATATGGGCACAAAAAAATTTCCATACTCTAGTCAGTGGTGAAGAGAACAAGTTTTTCTATAAAAAGCAGTTAGCAGTTAGTAGTTATCGAGTATCAATCAGCGCTTAAAATAAACATAGACAGACTCGTGATATCATCTCACTCTCTCTCTCTCACTCTCTCTCTATCTTTCTCTCTCTCTCTCTCTCTCTGAAGACATTGAGCTTTTGTTGGCCTGCTTACCTGCTAAAATGGCTGCCAGAAATACAAAAACGATCCGTGACATTTTGTATGCTTGTTGTTGTTGTTGTTGTTGCTGTTGGTTTGTTGCTGTTGCTCCTTTAATCCTTAATATGTGGGCACCTTTTTAAGTATTTTATGTTACTTTTGCCCACAGGCAAAAGGCGCTTTTTTTATTATTATTTTTTTTATATTTATTTTCTTTTTACTTGGCAGAGAGCTTAGTGATTTTTCTCGCTGCTGTTGTTGTTGTTGTTGTTGTTGTACTTTGGCTTTTCAAGCATAAAATGTGTCGCTTTAGTTGAAGTGAGAAATAAGGGGGGGCTGAGGAGGGAGCGCAGCACTGAACACTTTACGGCCGTTGCAAAATTTCACTGTGTGTGTGTGTGTGTATAAGGAATGTGCTTGTGGTTGTATTTTACGTGTATGTGTGTGTGAGTGTTTGTGTTTACTTTTAGCGCGCACTGTCAACACACCGGATGACGACCAAAAAAATATTTGAAGCGGGCTTCTTCTAGTCCCAAAATTGTGAAAATTTGCACAGTATATTTTTTATTTATTTTTTTTATTATTATTATATTTATTTAGGGTTTAATATATTTGCCCTTTGAACTTTGCGCGCCGAAAAGCAACGCGAAAGACGCAAGTCCGGCTGACTAGCGGTTCTAACTATGGTGGGTGTGTGGGGGTTGGGGGATGCACAGATACAGATGCAGCTACAGTTACAGTTATAGTTAGAGTGTGGCAGGCACAGCTACCAGATACACACGCACAGGAGCAGACGCAGCTCAGAACCGAAATGACGTTATGGATTTGATGACGATGACGTTCGGCTTTAGACCGGCAGTAAAATACACACGAGCAGCGTGTGGGCGCAAAAGATTGACGAAATAAACACAAACGAACCGAAGTCGAACGAGCGAACGAACGAACGAGCGAACGAACAAACGAACCGAACGCACGAACGTACGAATGAAACGGGAATGAAACAACGAGCGCTCGATGGTCGTGTACAATTTACAATCTAATATATTTTCGGTTGGAGAGCGAAGCGAAGCGTTGAATGCAACAGTTACCAACAGACTGAGGCGTGTATCTCTGCCTGTGAAGTTGCCAAACGTACAAAACAGCCACGCAGCGGCAGCAGCAACATCGACACACACACACACACACACACACACGTTGAGCGAACGTCGATTGCACACATATGCAGGCAACGCAGCGTATCGCACACATATGCAACGCACACACACATATAACAAGCACACAGCCGGCAGCAGCGACGTTAACAACATGTTGTGTCTTTGCGTTAGCAACATGCGCACCAAGCTAGCAACATTTTGTGAGAGTTGCCAAGCTCGAAGCGAATGTTGCGGACGCTTGTTGCTGGCAGGCCGTGTTCCACTTTAACAGCCAGGGGCATCTGCCTCGTACTGGAGACTAAATATATACTTTTTATAAGTTCAAATAATATATTATTTTTGGATATAGAATTTTTGCAGCTATACGGAAAGGGAATTTGCGAAATATTTATTTTTGTTTTTATTTTTACAATTATAAACTTAATAGAGTTTCAGAGAAAATATATAAAAAGTGTTTGTGCTGATTTTAGACACTGTGCGCTGCGCTGCATTGGCAGGCTGTGGCATCTTTTGTCGATTTGATTTGAATTTGTTTGTCTCTTGTGCACTGGCATTCAGTGTGCTTGCTTGTTGCTGTTTGTTCGATTGTGTGTTTGCAACCGCATTTGCGTCCACAGATATGTCGCTTGATAATCTCTAGCTTTTGTTTGCTATTTGCCTCGGTATGTCGCACAGTGGCTCAGCTCACAGTTGACTGTGTTGCACCACCCGCTGTGGGACTGCATTGGTAAAAGCAAATCGCGATTTGTTCTCTGCTGTGACTGACCTACATGATTAGCCGTCACACAAATCGAGCACACACAAGCACCCCTTCCCCACCCCCATGTACACACAAGCACACTCGCACACACACACGCGGGCAAAACAAACACACCAAAATCAATTATGAACTGCAATCGAAATATATGCATGCTGCAAGGTCTGTCTGGCGTTAGCATTGCAAACGCGGTGGCGCCACCGATATTTATTGTGGCACACAGCAGATTCATTTTTTAACCAACGAATAGTGGCAAAATTTGCAGCTCGCAATTCGCAACTAGCTGCTGGCAGCTTGCAGCTTGCAGCACGTGACCAACAACATTACCATGCTTGTAAATTTAGTCAAAGCTTCTATTTTTCAACAAACGCTCGCTCTGAATGCCCATTTGGCCATATTTTTGCATACTCTAAAACCGAAAACGAACCCATTTGCAAAAAATAAATGCTCTACTCACCAAGCGAATGTAGGGCTTATTGCAGATGATGTGCAACATGACATTTATTTGGAGGCATTTTTACTCGATTTAGAAAAAAAAGTTGTGAATGACTGTAAAAATTATATGAAGCGAGATCTGCGCTTCCAGTCAAATTCATATTTATGGAAAAAGAAAAACCAAAAATTTTTTTTTTTTATTTTTTTAACTTTTATACTTACAAAATAAATTAATAAAAATCATACTACAACTATCTAATAAAATACAATTTCCCATTATTTTCATAGCTCCTTACATAATCCCAGCTTCCTTGGATTACTTTACTCTATATCTATGTACATATATCTATATCTGCTAACAACTCTTGTTGATAGATAAAGTGTAAAGTGATATATATATATATACATCTTTTATATACATATTTTTTGCTTAATTTTTTAAATTATAATAATAAATATTAATAATAATAATAATATAATAATATTTACTTATTATCATAACAAATAATAATTTATTTTTTTTTGTTCTTTTTTTCATAATTTATGATGGCTTTTATATTATTTGTAATATTTGGTTAAACACTCATTTATTTATTATTTTATTAATATTAACTATAAATATTTAAATACAAATAATATTATAATTAGTAAGTAGCAGTAAAGTAAACTAATAAATAAGTTAAAGAGCATTAGCAGTTCGTTGACTTTAGGTTAATAATTTTTTGAACTTGCTGTTTTTTTTTTTAAATATTTATTGTTGTTTCTGTTGTTGTTGTTGTATTTTGCATGCAAGAAAACTATCGCATGCTACTGCATACATATGTATGTACATAGATATAGATATATGTATGTATGTGCACTGCACTGGAAATTGTAAATTCATGTTATGACCAGTCAGCAAATAGAGAGAAAAGAGAGGGAGAGCGGGGGAGAGTGGCTGCGAAGGAGAGGGTCAGTGGTGGCAGCTATGGAAATGTGCGAGCGGCTTGCAACAGTGGGTGTTGTTTTGGGTGACTTACAGCTACGTCACTGGGGCGAAGGCGTCACTGCAAATTGCAGCCCAGTTGCACTTGCAACCGCTTGTTGAACACAGATAGAGAGAGACGACAACGACGACGCGTAGACGTTGGGGAAGGGGAGGGGGAGGGGAGGCTCTGGCTAGTTAAGAGCAGGCAGCATGTGTTTATTGCCAGCAGAAAATGATGATTACACGTAATATGGAAATGGACGTGGAGTCTCGGTGGGCAGTGCGGCGAGCGGGGGAGGAGCGTATAAGGCGTCCGGAAAAATAGCCGGAAAAGCGGCATGCAAGCAGGCAAAACTAACAGGCGTAGGCAACGCACTGCCTTCCGTTGGTCAGTCTACTCGTTTGCACCTCTCCCTCTGCTGCACTCAGAGAAATATATCTGTGTGATATGAGTTGAAAGTGTCCATTTATAGATATGTCATTTCAAATTGTGGGAGGGATTTATAGTTTATTATACATTTATCACTTATTTATTACATGTTTATACACAAGCCATATAAACTTGTACTATATTTACAACTGACCCCTGGCAGCCGTCCTGACCAAACCTAAACTAACCTTATTAAATAAGGTTTGAACTATGAAAGAACTCTCTCTCTAGAGTCTCCCTTGAGAATACATTCTGGAAGATTGCCCGGCAATAAGACTATTCAATATCTCCTCATTAGCCCAAGCTCTAATCTAACTTTGTTCTAATATAACACTTTAAAAAATGATTTGCATATAAATTGATCAAAATTCTGGAATTCAAATTCGATGTTGTGTTACATAAATGTGGGATTAACGTAGTCAAAAACTTGAAATATATTGTATGACATTGAAGATCCGATTAGATATATTTCAAGCGCCTAAGCTCCACATATATTTCATTTTTCTGAGTGTGATGTTGCAACTCAATTCGGTGCATGTGGCTAAAGCTGCAACAGAAGCAATAGCAGCAGCAGCAGCAGCAGCAGGCAGCCGCCTAGCGACGGGATGAGCGGTTGGCAGCAGGAGCAGCAGCAGTAGCAGCAGCAGGAGCAGCAGCAGGAGCAGGAGGCCAGAAGGAGAATAGCAACCGGTGCTAGTTGCCAGACTATGATGAGGCAGAATATATATATATATATATATATGTGTATATAATGTGTATACAATGTGTGATGTGTGCACAAGAAGGCGGCAAACAGTCCTGACAAACTGGCGCAGGCAACATACTGCTAGCTGTAACTGCATCATTTATTGTAATTGCAAGTGTTTCTGTTTTTGTTTCTATTTCTGTTTCTATTTCTATTTCTATTTCTGTTCTTATTTTTATTGCTGTTTCTGTTTCTGTTTTTATTTCTATTTCCATTTCCCTTTCTACATCCAACTTGGCAACATAAAATCCTTTGGATTTGTGGCACTCGCTTTTCGTGTATTAAACCAACTGCTAAATAAAACATTTGTCTCTGGCTGTGCCAAAACTCTTTCTGTTTCCACAAACAAATACATTGACCTTCTATGCACATATATCGCTTTACTTAATTACTTTAAAATATTCATTTTATATCTGCACTTTATTCTAAATAAAGTCGAACACAAAATGGAGAAAGGCAAAAGTAAATGCTGAACTTACACAAATTTAACATTTGGAGTTGAGCAAAAATTTGTTTTACAAACAAAATATAAAATGCCACTTTTGATCTTTGTAATGTTGTGGCAATTGTGTGTTGCAAGTTTGGAAAATGATTTAAATTATTTAAGATTATAATCAACATATGCATGGTAATGGCTTGCTCTCTAAATTAATTCTCCATCTGGGCTGAAAACATATTCAATTTACTTTTCATATATATATATATATATATATATATATATTTTATCTGCATTTATCACCAGAAAAGTTTTACACTTGAAACCCACTGGCAGTAAAAATCCATTCATCTTCGGCTGTTATTTCGTCAACAACTTTCTGTCTGGATGCTGGATGCTGGATGCTGAATGCAACTGCCAACGCACTGTGTGAAAGAAGTGCTGTGTCATATGCATTTTATGCTAAACCAAATGTGGCATCCAATCATGCCACGCCCACTCAAACGCCCACCAAAAGCCACAGGGTTTGTCAACGCCCAACCGAAAAGACCAAGTCAAACTCATTATAATTTCATTGCAAGTCATTTCCATAGCGTTTTTCAAATTCACACACACACAGAAAAGCAGAGTGTGAGTGTGTGTGTGTGTGTGTGTGTGTGTTGGTGGCAGAGTGAAAACAATAACCTGCAATGTAATGAAATGAAAATCGCCTAGAAGCTAGCAAACTAAGTACCAGAAGCGAGTATTTTACAAGTTACCAAAACATGCAAATTTACCACGCCTGGCAGCTGCCAGGGCTGAAGTGCATGGGCGTGGCAGCAGGAGGGGGATTGCATTACAATTGAGTTACAGTTCAGTTTCAGTTTTATGTTGCCACTACTACACTCAAAAAAAAAAGAACAAAATACGAGGAGAAAATTTGCTTGATTTCAACAGAATATCCAAAAAACTTTTCTAAAAACCAGAATTATTTTCACTAAATTCCAAGTTAGATTAATTATATTTGTCTGAATTTGAAGTAGAGTTTGTCTAAATTCCTTAATAGTTCTCAATTTGAAAGAGAGTTTAACCAAATGTTTGAATTGAAATTGAAAATATTACTGATAAATAGAAATGACAACAAATTGCTCGATTTGAGTTTCACTGCTGGCTTTCGACATACTAAGTAAAGTTTTTTCTTGTAGTGTAGACTACATGCTGTTAGGCAAGTGGGAGGCGTGAGAGGGGCAGCTAGGGACGACGCACATATTGTGTAAAACAATGAATCTGCAATCGTTATTCTTTTTTTTTGCAATTATATAGACTTTTTTCGAAACAACAATGGGGAGGATGGTGTTGGGTCCAGTTAGGTGTTGCAGCCTTACACACATTTGACTCGTCGGCCGCACGTTCTGCCTTATTTACCAGCCCAATGCAACCACACCCGCTGCCCCAACCCCCTCAGACTCCATACAGAGTTTTCGCTCGTGGGCCTGTGTTGGCGGCAGATTAAACTCCGCTTGTAATGAGAATTTGCTCCTTGTTGTTGTTGCTGCTGCTGCTGCAGCCGCTGGTGTGAGTGTGTGTGTAGCAACTGCCTGTGGCAAGTTTGCATTAAAGCATTTTGAACATGGCTTTGTTGCTGTTAGAAATGTAACCAGCAACGTCAGCAACAAAGCATCGCATCGAACACATTTTTTCTCTTTCTTTTTGACTTCGAGAATGGCTTTATTCTGGCTGAAACCGACTAGGCGGCGGCGGCGGCGGCGTGGGCGTGGTGCCTTATACGCCTTTATCTCGGCCAAAACATCATTTATAAGCAGCACATGAGCAGAATAACAAAAATAGATAATGTGCAAAGAAATGAGAGTCAATTGACTATCGAATGCAGCTCAGCAAATGTCATCGCATTTCGTGAGAAGCGAAAAGGTTGCTTTGACTTGCCTTTCATGAGAAAAATGTTTACGAACTTTGTTTTTGGAAGTATGAAAATTAATAACAAATTAATAAAGAGTATAATAAACTAGGAGAAACTAATTTAACAAATAAAATATTTTATTTACTGCACATGTTTCAAAAAAGAGGCTTCAAATAATATCATTTTGCAGTAGAACAAAAAGTTCCTAATTAAAGCAACAAGTTTTCTTGTGCCAACAAATATATATTTAAGATTAGAAATATTTTTAACTAATATATGGATTTTTGTATGATTATATTTTGAAATTCGATTCTTAGTATTTTTTTTTCAAATATCTATTTTGATGCATAAGAATTTCTCAGTTTTCAATTGATTCCGTTTCCGCTCAAATGTCTTAAATGCCCGACTCCAGCTGAGCCTCAGAGACAGGGTATATGGAGTACATATTATGAGTGGTAAAGTCTGACTTTTGGGCATAGTTAGTGCTGATGACGCTGACGCAGCAGTAGCAGTAATGTGCAACGTGCAGCGTGCAACATGTTGCGGTTGGGTGGCTCCAATTGGGACTCGAGTCGAGAACAAATTCAAATGCGTCGCACGCCAAGCCAAGGCATTCGTACTTATGAGTGTGTGAGTATGTGTGCGTATGATTCACACACACGATATGAGTATGTCGCAGTATTCGCCAAACTATTCGCACTCGGAGCGTGGCAACAAATTGAGATTTATGTACGAGAAAAGGGAGTTTGTGTATAAAAAGTTGTGCAACCTCAGCCAATTGTTTATGTGTGTGTGTGTGTGTGTGTGTGTGCTTGGCCTGGTGACCGTTGTTGGCATGGGGAATACTAAATGGCAAATGGTAAAATTGGGTTTTCCACAGTGCGGAAAAGAAGCTAAAACAACATCAACTGAAACTGGGCAGAAAGTTCTATCCAAAAAGTTGTCGCCTGCAACATTAAAGTTTTTTTTTTATTTTTATTTTTTTTTGTAAGGTCCTGCAGGACAACAATGTCAGCTATTTTTAGCGTATGTTTGGTAAAAGTTTCTCTTGTAGCCAAAGGTTACGGGCGTTGTGCATTAAGTTTGGCTGGTCGGCAGATGTGGAGAGGGGCGGGAGGGTTTTACTTACTTATTCACTTCACGCCACTTGCACAGTACTTTCTGACAGTTAACAAGCAACTTAAGTGCGTAACTAATGCAAATTGTTAAACCTCAGTACGATTCAAAACTTTTGCAGATACTTTTCATATTAAGCAAAAGCAACAAGTTGAAGCTGTTAATCAAATTGGGCAGCATGTTGCTACACGTTGAATACGCTGCTAAATTGACGTAGATCAACATGTTGCTTGTAGCTTATGTTAAGCGATCATTGCTCTATTCAATATTTTAACATTTGCCATGCTAACAGAGTCAAGCTCTGTGAAACAAATACAGATCAGTGCTGCTGTGTTAACAGTAAGTTGCTCTCACAAGCAGTCGCTGTTCTCACTCACTGTTTCGTTTCCCAGTTCGTCTCAAGTGATCGCACTCGCTCACTACCTCTCTCCCTCTCTCGATGGCTCTCTCACTTGACAAATTGGTAGCATTTAACATTTCGCTGTTAAATTGGCGCTGCTCCCATCGTGGACTGTACCTTTTGTACCTGTTGTGTCTTTCGTTTTTGGTTGGCTTTCTGAATGCTCTTTGCGCGCGCTTTTGGCTTACTCACCCAAAAGAGTGCACACATGCAGGCGTACTCGAATGTGTGTGTGTTCGTGCAGAACTGTTTACATTTGTGTATGCTGCATCTGTGTTTGTACGAGTATCTGTAGCTTTTGTTTTTATTTTTGTTTTCGTTCGCTTGTTTGCTTGCTGGCTGCGACTCACGTTTTTCTTTTAGCTTCTTCTTTTGAAAAACGGTCAATGCTTAAACCGAAAAGCAGCGAAATAAAAAGAAACAGACAACGAAAAACGAACAAAAAAGCAAAAGAAAATAGTAACAGAATAAAGCAACAGCAACTAAATCCAACTGAAACGAATTTTAAGTGTGGGGCAGCAAAAGCAGCATGAGCAACCAATCCTATTTGTATTCCCTGCCGCAGGCTGCTTTAATTCTGTCATTGAATGTTTGAAAAAAAGGGCACTTTCAGTATTGGAAGTAGATACATACACATTTAACCATAAACTCGTATTCAGTACTAAATTTTCATTTCTTTAAAATATAGTTTTTACTTACATTTTATTTAGAAATAATCATTTTTAATGTGAAGTTTAAAAACAATGTTTAAATTTGAATGCAACCAGCGTGTCATTTCTGTAAATTTGTTAGCGCATTTTATCGTCGTCGAATTTCAACTGTAAATTTGCTTTCATGTTATTTATTTACTGTGTTTTCAGCGTTTACTCTCCTTTTCTGCCACTACGTGCATCTTTCACGACCCGTCTCCACCTTTACCCCATCCCCAGCCCGCTCCACCAGTAGCGCTCCGCTTCAACATGCTCCTGGGAAACGCGACGTTTGTTGGCCGTTTGTTTGTTGGCTGGCTCCACGCTAGATTAGATACAGATACACAAATTCGAATTCAATTGCCGTGCTTTGCTCTTGCATTTGATTTGCTTGGCTTGACTTGCTTTGTCTGCCTTTGTTTTTCTCATTTTCGGACGCTTTTCCTTTCCGTTTCTTTTTATGCGCTGGCACAACGACGTTTTTGGCCAAATGTGTGCTACAGTTGCGTTGCTATTGTTGCCTGTGTTAATACAAAAAGAAAAGGTCAAATTATTTTGACGACCAACGTACAAGTTACATATATAAAACTAGCTGCACTCAGAAAAAACATATGTGCTTAACTCGAAGCAAAAGTAGAAAATAATATTAAGTTATAAGGTAAACTTTTCAAATTGTTCTCATTTTTGGATAGTAAATTTATAATATTTGTGTAGAGTGCAAATATATTTAGGATTTTGGAAGCCAAAAAAATATTTCACAATTTTCAAGAATATTTTTCTGAAAAATAAATACATTTACTGATGTTTGCCCATGCTTCTTAAATTAAGAAATTATTTCTAAAAATATGTAGAATTATAATTTGTTTCCATTTCGATTTCCTAAATTTCAGTGCGTATTTTTGTCAAGTGTGTGGCAGAGAGTGAGAGGGAGAGAATGCCCAATCATTTCTGATGGCCAAGGGGCAGGTTGCATATATAAATGGTGCTCATTGTTTTTCGCTTTGTTTGATGTGCTGCGTGATACCATTTCCAATTGGACGTTACGCATGCCAATAAGAATGAATTTCGTATTTCGTATTGGACCAGCCAGCGGGCAAAAAGCGACAAAGAGTCGTTCAGCTCATTTTGATTAAATGCATTATAATTATATGAAATAAAATAGTTTGAGCTCGATGTCTCTCTGCCTGTCTCTTCAACGAGCCCGAGGGCAAGTTGAGCCGTGTAGCCATGATGATTCAAGGCTAAGAACCGAGTCTGGCATCAACTACTTAACCTTTTGCCATCTGCTCAAGGCACGAGGCAGGCAGTCAACAACTTAAAGAAAGACTCCCAGATGTGTGGCCAGAGATAGTCGTCGTAGATCTGAGGCTGAGCCCAGAGAGAACCGCAGACAACTGACATTAACCCCGCCAACGCTAAAAGCGCCAAGAGCAACCAGTAACCCTCCCTCTCCCTCTGCATCTCCCTCTCCTTCTCCCACTACCCACCCACAACTACACCCACTCCCACTCTCATAGTTGTCAACGCCCACAAGGTGCGCTGAGGCGGGTGCTTCGCTCACATGTTAAATGTGCAAATTTAAAATGTATCATACTCCTGGGCCTACAATCGCCCGCGTCCGCCCCTCCACAAACCCAAAGGCCAGAGCAACCATTCCCCAAACCAAGCTGGAAGAGTAGGCACAGCCAAGAGATATCCTGTTGCCATTGTACACATTTTTTTTTTAGGAATTAAAGAAATTTAGAATTACGAATATTAAATAAATATTTCAAAGACTGATTTTTTATTATTGAGAAAAAATTATTAACTAAAAGTTCTTAGTTTTGTACGAAATTTACTAAATTTACTTATTTTGTTTGCAGTACACAGAAAATAATAAAAGTCATCTCAAAAACTAAATAAATAAAATAATTAAATACGTTTTCTACATTTCTGAAGACTTTTTGTTCATAATCTTTTAGCCATTCCATCATTCAATATTTAATCAATGTTGCAATGTTTAATGTTGCTAAGTAGATTGGCTAACTTTGCGGGTAATGAGTGGCCTACAGGGTATTTGAAAGCGTAGCCTGCCCACTTAAATGCTCAGGCATGGCTCTTTAGCCACACGGCACATGCCACAGTTGCCAACCAGTTGCAACATATGCGCCTCAAGGCAGCGTTCTCATCTCCATCTCCATCTCATGCCCAATCCCAATCCCAATCCCATTCGCATCCTGGCGTTTTTATCATCATGCATTTTAATGCGCCTTTGAAATCGTGAAGTGCAAGTGGAGAAGAAGTGGAAAATAACTAAAGTGTCGCCTCGGCTACACTGTCTGCCACAAGTGTGTGTCCATGTGTGTGTCTGTGTGTGTTTGTGTGTGTGTGCCTCTGTCTTTTGTCTCTAAAAATATTATAAAACATAACAATAAGTAGACGGCAAATGTGAAGTTTACTTTTGCAGTCGTCTTCGTTTATAGCCTCTAGAAAAGCTTCACCCTCCTGGATCCCGTACCTCACCCACCCCCCTCGCCACATTCAGTTGGCAAGCTGTAAAGCCGGTTTGTGTCGTCACTAAAAAAGTCATGCCAAGACTCGACTTCATGTTGCTGTTGCTGTTGCTGCTTTGAGCCATGGTCATCATCAAACTTTTTGGAGAATGAGAGACGGAGAGAGAAACAGGTTTTTGCTCCATGTTGCAAGACGCACCCAGTTTTGGCTTGCAGCACATACCCGCACCTGTACCCCCTCTTTGCAGCTATCTGTCTCTCTCTCTCTCTCTCTATGTGCACCCGCATATGCTGGTGTTTCAAGTCTTCGCTTTCAATGCCTGCTTTGCGCTGCTTCGGCATCATGTTTTTTCTTCTTTTGTTTGCTTTACTTTTTTTTCTTGTGTTAGCCTGTTTTCTTTCCATGTTTTTCTTTTTTGCTCTTGGCCACATATTGTGGGCTTTGGCTTAGCACTCTATTCAAGCTCACATATCCCTTGCCGGCAACGCACAGCCCCGCGGTTGCCCACTTCTAATTGTAGGTGTCTCATTTGGTTTGCTTTTGCCTGTGGCCAAGTTGAATGTTGCCAGCTTGCTTCGCACCCACTTTATCAACATTCTGTGGCGCATCATGTTGCTGGCATCAAACTGGAAAATGTTGTCGTCAACTGCCAACTTCTTGCCATTCAATTTATTGCATTAACTTCAAACAATATTCCAGTTAAAAAATAAAAATCAATAATCATAAAGCAGACAAAAACTTAACACTGACTTTGCTATTTGCAGCTTGCTGCAGTAAATGTTGCCGTTGCAGTACGTGACTCAGATGTGCTTCTGCTGCTGCTGCTGCTGCTGCTCCTCTTGCGGCTGTTGCTGTTGCTGTTGCTACTGCTTGGCGTTTCTGTCAGTTTCAGTGACAACGTCATTACTGTTCTCAATTTCACATATCGCATGCCCAACTATCACAAACACACACATACACACAGGCACACACACACATCTCATACACACCGTTGCAAGTCCAAGACTGAGGTGTGCTTACAGCTCTTCGTTGTTGCTTTATTCAACGCAAGACGAACAAAAGCCAAAAGCAAACATTTTCCTTATTTTGAAGTACAGAAAATTCAATACTTTTGAAGACATATTAAATACATATATCAAATGTGTGATTTGGCATTCAATTTGTAAGCAGAAGAGTTTTTCTTTATGATAAAGTAAAGCATCCAAATTCCAAATATATTTAACTTTATATAAAATAGTTATAGAATTCTGATGTCAGTATAGAATGTAATCAATACGATGTCAATTTAATATTGTTCTCATTTGAACAGTGTTTGAACATGTCTCGAAAAACTAAATCAATCATAAAGAACATCTTTATGGAAGAGTTTGTTAAATATATCGTGCCATAAGCCAAATATTTATTTGATCTTTCCCATGAAACATAGTAAAAATACTAATTGTTAAACCTGTTTGTAGATTTATTTGTGTAACAAAATGTGTTTCCAATGTGTCGAAAATGTTATAAGCAGAAGGTTGTGGCGAGCAAGCTTCCTACAAAAGAAAACCAAACCGAAACCAACGAAACAAATCTAAAACCAATATCGAGCTAACGGACAACAAGATGAAAGCAACTGGCAACAGGCAACTGAAAAACTGGCAACTGAAAAGTGAATGCTGGCAAGTGGAAAGCTGGCAAGTGGAAAACTGGCAAGTGGAAAACTGGCAAATGGCAACCGCAGAGAGCTGAGCTGCTAAAGCTTAGTTATTCTCAAGACATAATTCTAGCAAATTTTGACACTTTTGACATTTAGCTGTTTTGTCTATGCGTTGTACAAAGCAGAAGCAGAAGTTGCCGCAGTTATTTCTGCCTCAGTTCAGCTTCAGTTCAATGCTTGTCCATTTTATTGTTCATGGTTACACTCAAACAAACATGGAATGTCGATTATCGCTACCCAAGTTCCGCAGAAACTTTAAATTCTCATGCATAATATTTGTTTTATAAAAAAATGCAATTTCTTTAAAGCCGAGATACATTTATAAAAAGTCTGAAAACCAACTTATTTATTCGTACTTTTCAGCAACACTTTCGAAGCTTCCTTTCAAAAAAAAAAAAATATCCTGAAAATTCAGAAATCATATTTCTGCTTTTAGAAATGAACTTTTTCAAAAATAGAAATGTACAAGGCGCACGTATTTTTTTTCAAGTGTAACTGGCTGACGAGTAAAAGGAACTTCTGCTGCTGTAGTTTCCTCAGCAAATCCGTGGTAACAATTAAAAGTTGCTGCGCTGCAAGGGTTCGTGTCATGTTAGCAATATTGAAAATTCAATGGCCAGTGGCAGTATTCGATGCGTCCCTCTAACTATTTCCCTTTATCCACCACTACCACCCCACCCTTTGCTCACCCCCTCTCGCTCTCTCCGGCTGTCTGTCGGTTAAAGCTTAAAGCAAACATTGCACAAAACACAAGGAAATCTACTTAGGAGCATCAAGCAGAAAATGCTTGTGGCATTTTTTGATATGCGGAAAAAAGGATGTGGAAAATGGTTAAACATGGAAAATGTGCACATAATTGAAGCTTGACAGAACCGTTGATTGCCAAAAAGTTTTGCGGCTATAATTACTTTCAATAATCTGGCTGTAAAATAAAAAAACGTAATTCAATTACGTAACGTTTAAAAAAAAGTATGTCAAATAGCGTAAGCTAGCATTAGTGAAAAAAACAAATGAATAATTATATAATATTATTTATAATTTTAATTAGTACTTTAATACATTGAAATTGGTTTAAAGTGTTAGAGTTTTATCTGTATCTAGGCAAACTATATCGGACATAACAATATGCAAAAACTTTAATTATTGATTTATTTATCATAGAGACTTTTTGTGCTAAAGTCGATTTAGCTTAGTCTGAAAGTCTGTCTATAAGAATATACCGATAACAGAGTCTGTAAGAGCTAGATTTAGTTTTTTTTTTATCGATAACTTTGACTGCTTAGCGAATATCGACCAAATAGTTTGCCGATAGAAATAAAAGTGTTTTCCATAAAATTTATAAGTGTTTTCCATCCCAAATTCCTAGAAAAAAATTCAAACTACGAATATTTGTTACAGGGTATCTGCTAGTCTAAGAGTCTTCTGAATAGTTGTAATATTTTGCCTTTGAATACACTCAAAGTGTGTTAAAAACATCCAATTGCTATTTACTTGAAATTCTTAATTGAAAAACAACAACAATTGAAAAAGTTAATAGCCATGAATGAAACTCGCAAAATACGTGCAAATTAATTTTCTTTTATCCTTCCTGGCAATTATATCGAACATATACAGTCAAAAGGGATTTTTTTCGTTTGTTATTTGTTCGACCACTTATCGCTGTATGCCATTCAATTAACTGAAGCTGTAGCCGAAAAAGAAACTGAAATTGAAGCAGCTTTGTGGGTTTTCTGCCATTTGCAATTAACTCAAACCCGGCAAAGCCATAGAAACCATGCAAGAACCCATTTCGAATTGTGGTGTGCCGGAGTGTGTGCTGGGGTTTGTGTGTGTATGCGTGTGTGTGTGTGTGTGTGTGTGTATGTGTGTGTGTGTTTGTGTTCGCCCACTGATATCGTCAAGTTGTTGACTATTGTACATTATTAGTTGGCACATTTTGTGGGTTTTGTTTACACGCGATTTAACCGAATTGTGACGATTTACATCTGCTTCAATCTTCAATGTTGCATGTTCAATGGTCAATGTTCAATGTTCGCGTGCGCATTCCGGCAAATATAGATTACAGTTATGCCCCCCCGGATAATAATAACGAGCACAATAACAAATGCGAGGGTTGCTCACTTTGACACATTGAAAGCTGTGGACAATAATCTATGGCAATTTATTAGTGGCGAAAAAAAGCAGCAAATGTCTTAAATGCCAAAAACCGAACGGATTTACCACACTGACAAACTACCAAGTTGTAACTAACAACCGCACAGACACGCCCACAACACCACCATCTTTTGTGTGTGTGGGAATAAGTGTTGATCTATTTGGCAACTGTTGCTGATTATTTATTTGCGCTTTTAGGAAAACCTTTGCTTGAGATAAAATGCTTCGATACGGGCGATTTCAAGATGTGCCCCAAAAGAACCAAGAACCAACTGGAGAGTGTAAGTCGAGAGTGCCCGAATAGAAGATATCCTGCACAGCGCAAAAACAAGCATTTTATGTGCAGAATTAATAATTAAAATTGACTCAAATGTGTTTCTTGAGATACAATCTCAATATGAATGGCAAGTTTGAAATTTAGTAATAAACTTGAGCAAACATCTGTAATAGAGTTTTCAGCACATGCTACCCCTTTTGCACAATCAAAGTAGCTGTAGGGTATGCGAAGAAAGAGGAAGACAAACACAGTCAGCGAGTCGAGTCAGAGACCAAGTCCGACTTTGACAAGGGTGGACAATGGCGATTAGCGCACGGCACTAATGGGACACCCAATCCACCCACATACTCACAAACACACACACACACACACACACATACACACACACACACATACACACACATGGCAATGTGTTTGCTGAAAGTCTTTGGCTGGCAGGACAAGTGCAGTGCAGCTGAAAAAGCAGCAAAGTGAAAGATGTGGCAGAGATTGGGACTAAAGCTGGCGCAAATGGAACGGCAACGGGAGCTAAAAGTGGTCAACTGCTGCTGCTGCTGCGTCCGATTCACAGTTTTGGGGTTGGGGCAATTGCTTCTGACTCGCCACTTGTCTTTATTAGTTTTCGCACTTTCCCCGGCTGCTGTCAGAGTCACTGCTTAAGGCAGCCACCGGCGGGGCTGGACAACTGAGTGGGGAGGGGACAGGACGTGGGGGAGGAGTGTTTGCTTGCTTACCCGCTTATGTTATTAGCCAAAGCCATGTTTGCTCTGCTCGCCAAGTGTGAAAATTGTGTTCTTTTTTTTTATTCGAACGCATTATACCCCACAGCCATTAAAAATGGGCGATAAAGGCTGTAATAAAGTCGTCCGAGGAAAATTATAAGTCTGAGCGAAAAAAATGCAGAAAAATCAATAAATAAAAATAATTTAATTCATTTAATGTAATATTTTAGCATTAACTTACAAATATACAATATTTCAAATGCTATAAATAAATAGTAGTATTTTTCCCCACTTGAAAAAAAATACATTGATTTTTGATTTGAGCAGAGTATCTGCCAGTGAAACCCTCTCAACGCTCAGAAGTTTTTTCTTGTTCGAGCTACTGCTGCTGCTGGTGGCACAGAAGCAATAGCTAAAGCTGTGGCGCAACTTGTTGATGCATGCAACGCGCCAACTGACAACACTTGTGGATTAACAGTTCGTCCCTTCAGAACTCAAACGACATTGTCGGCAAACACCGAGTTGTTTGTCATAGTTAAAGTTCTCAACGATAACTGCTTTGGGACTCATTTGTCGACTGGGGTTCAGTGAACCAAGCCGGGATGAGCCAACATGGCAAATCCATCGTAGATGCATATATATCACTGAGATTTACATAAATCCATACAAATTAAAAGACATCATGTATAATGGGAACGGCCTGAGGGCATCACTAAAGTGCTGCCTTCAAGTAGCCATAAATTTGGTTATCATATCACAAAGAGAGAAAAATCTCTGAATGCATTTATAGAAAACCGAAAAAAAAAAAAAAACAACGCCCTGCAGTCAATGAACCCGAAAACTTCAAGATGTTGGTCAAGAGCAACTCGACAACAGAAAAGAATACAAAAATTATAATGAAATGATTGGCGACAGCCTCCTTCTCGCTCAGGTAATCAAAACAACTCCAGACATTGGGGTCCCAGATTGAGAAAATGTCGTTTTGTTGTCACGCTTCACTAGCTAAAAATTGGTTTCAGTTTTCCTGTTATTTGTGTTGTATTCGTTGTTGTTGTTGTTGTTTTTTGTTGTTGTGTGTGTTTCAATTTTTCAAAAGTTGAACGTGGCTGCAACAGCAACAGCAACAGCAACGGCAACGGCAACTGCAACAGCATCCAGCGGCCTCTCTTGGCCAGGTTATTGACTTTGATTTTTGGTTTTTGATTTGACCAAGCCCTCGAGATACGACTCGTTTGCTGCAGCTCTTGTGTGTGCCACAAAGAGTTCTACTAAAGCCATAAATTAAAATTCAATAAAAATGTCACAGCAACAAACAAATTTTGTGTGTGTTTTCCGTCGATTGCTTTTGCATTTTGATTTAAAGTGCGGTCAGCAAACACATTATTTTATACCTATAGATAAAATTGGGAAATTTACTGATATTAAGTCCAAAAGCCAAACAGAATCACAATTTTCGTTGCTTAGATTTTAAGTTGAGGTTGGCCTGCAACTCAGTTGCAGTCTCTGATAAAATTTAATTTTTATTGAGAGCTTAAGCTGAATTTAAAGTCTGTTGAAACACTGAAGAATGTTTAATGTCTGACTAAAGTGTGTTCATCTCAGATTCTAACCTATTAAGAGATTAACTAAGGTGATTATGTGATAGACATTGATAGCTAGCAATCATTTGATATTATATGCAGATCAACTTAAACTTCTGTATAAGGTCGTAACTCATCTATTTTATTTAGCAATATATTCCATCTAAAGCTGATTAATATGTGTGTTATTATTCTCCTCAGCCAAAAATTATCCATATCAAATATATGTATACTATAGCTTCCATAGGATCAAATATATGTATACTATAGCTTCCATAGGATCCATTAGTCAGGAGATTTATTCTTGTTTGAATAACTTTTTTGGTTACCAATTTATTTGAACCAAATTCATCAGTTCGGCGTGTTGTATAACGTTTTCACATAAAACTGACTAATCGGACTACTTTATCATATAGCTATTACGATGCCACCAATTTCAATTCGGGTGCTAAAGATAGCCTTTCATTCTTGCTATGTTCATCTTTCGTTTCGAGATAATTGTAAGCAGATGACTTCAATTTTTAGCTTTCGATTGATGAACCACTTTAGAGAAAACGTTTAAAGCATTGCTTTTTATGTTATACAAGTTATATACTTCTATATATTGAAAATGTTGTATGCGCATAGAAATTGTGATATTGAAATGTTGGCTGTTGCCGGTTTGTTTTAGGGTAAATAATATGCTAATCAGCTAGATTAGCATTCAGTTAATCCAAGCTTCCTTACTGATTAGGGAGATATTTCAATTAGCAAACTTTCTGTGCTGTTCACAAGTCCCAAACACAAAATTAAGATTTCTTTCGATTGGTCAATTTTCGACTGACCCAAGTGAAAAAGTAGCTGACTCACTGCTGGCCATTAGCCAAAACCCCCCAAACACGGCACGAGTGAACTGGACATGGAAATTTACACCCCCAATTGAGTTGTGGGCTGCTTCTGGGCCAACACACTAGACAATTAGCCAACTTTTGCAGCCATGCATTAACTCGAAAGCATCTACAAACAACAGCAACGAGAGAAATGAAAATGAAAAGTGTCCCAAAAAACAAACGAAACAATTTAAATGAGCAGACAACTAACATCGAGGGTGGAGTTTGACAGTGGGTGGTTGGCTGCGTTTTTTTTCTGCTTCTTTTTTTTTGCTACTGCCAGCTGAAGTAACAATAAATTAATTAAAACTTTTTAGCCAATTCAATTTGTGTCGTTGTCAGCGACTTTTGTTTTCTGCTGCTCTGCTCTCTCTCACTCTCTCACTCTCCAACTCCAGCTGTTTCTCCCTCATTTTTGTTGCTCTTTGTCCCGTGTCCCTTTCAATTAGAAATGCGCATAAATTGTGGCGTTCGTTCTGTCAGTTTGCCCCTATGGCCACGCCCCCCCCCCTCCCTTAACGCTCGACTTAATGACACTTGAATTTCAAATAATCTGCAATAGTTAACGCCAGCCAAAATGCAACAAACACAACTACTTCAATCAGCTAACCGCAACCACACAATATTCCAATGCAATAAAAGTTTGTCTTTTCAAATTTTGGAACCCACTAAAAAGGGCAAAGAGGATATCATGATGTTGTGCAAGAATATGTAACAGCCGGTAAGTAAGTAAGTAAGTAAGCATTTGCAAGAAACTGAATTCAAAATATTCTCAATTGGTATCAAAAGTCGTGCCCATCTAGCCATGTCCGTCTGTCTTTCGTCTATTCATCTATCTGTATATGCTAAATAGAAATCAAATAAATCAAACAAATATCGATTAGAAGTCGATTAGCGATAGTCATAAATATCACATTTTTCATTCCATTTGAAAGAGATCGCTTCAGATAAACTTCATCTGATTGTATATTAATATTTATATGTTCATTTTAGGGTAGTTCCTAGTCGAGTTCGCTCGACAAAACAATTCCTACTAGTTTTCAATAACTTTAATTTAATTTTTTGTTGTAGTGCGGCCAAGCATAGTACAGTACACGTAGTGTAAAACAATTCGCATAAATATTTAAACAATTTACCGTGTCCCTCATATTTGGACTCGAATATTGAAAACTCCGATTTATGTTTATGGAACAAGACAATGGCCAAATTCAATTTGGTTCTCGGCTTCATTTTTAATTTGTTTTCATTCACAACTGCAAAACTGCCGCATCAGCAAACCAAATTTAAAGTTCTACGCAACAGTTAAACAAATAACAATCAATTACGAGGCACCCAATGAGGCTAAGACAAAATTTCAAAGTTCACACCATAACACAAATATTGTGTATACACAAAAAAAAAAAAGAAGAAGAAGAAATGGAAAACACATCTCATGAAATTTAATGAAATTAAGTTTTTCGTAGACAGAGCAAATGAATTGACTATTTCACTATTACTGCCCGGCTGTGAATTAGAAATATTTCTCTGGTCTACTGGCAAAATTATCATGCTGCTGCTGCTGCTGCTTCTTCTTCTTCTTAACACAAACAAATCAAAGAAAAGTCTGGCCACAGAATCAGAACGTCGCCAACCACTTGCCTTGAAACTATTTTAATATGGAAATTGATATGGAATATATATGCACGAGTCAGGTACAGATGGTTGGAAGAGTGGGCAAGGGGCTTTGGGACGGATAGCTGCACACGCTTATTTATGCATGAAGATGACTTCACATTCAACTGCAAAGACAACACTTTTACGGTTGTCAGTCAGTCCGACAGTCGAGAGTCGACTCTCCATTTGGTTACGGCCCGCTGGACAGCCCTTAACAGAGACTTGTGTCTCTGGGAAAAAAAGAGCAATTTCCGAAGAAGCAGAGCCAGCTGCTGAAAAAGTGTGGCAGCTAAAATACCCTTGCAGGACATGAATTAATTCATATATATATATATATATATATATAGATTTAGTATTGCCTGATTTTCTTAGCTTTTCAATATGTCAATGTTTTCAATTATTTGAAATGAATTGACTATACTGATTTCATTTAGCTTTTTCACTTCAAATTAATTTATTCCCTTGAGGATTATACATATTTTCAAGGCGTTCTTTTTACTGTCACAAATAAAGGTTGATAGTAAAAAACTCGTTTTAGATTCAAATTTATTTTTTAGACATTCAAAAATGAGCATTTTCCAAACTTATAATAGTCATTGGAAGCAGCAGATACATTTAAGCTTAAATACTTGTTTCTAAGCATTTTTTTTCTGTTAACAATTCTTAAAAAAACAAGATTTTTAATATTATGTGAAAAATGAATTATAATAATTGGAAATGATATGGTATTGTTATCATACAAAGCATCTGCAACAAGCTGGCGAATGCCCGAACTTAAGATTGTCTAAATGGAAATAATTTGTTTATATATTTATTATTGTCAATTCAGATTACCCCACTGGGCACACAAATGCAGGGTATACAAATGTTTGACTGACTTATGTGTGTGTATGTTTAGTGAGTCTCTCGCTCTATCCCATTCTCTCTCTCTCTCTCTCTCTCTCTCTCTCTCTCTGTCTGTCTGTCTGTCTGTTTCTAACTTTGGGACCGTCTTGACCTTTTTGTGGTCAAAGTGCATACAAGCATGAATCCAACTGTTACCTACCTGTACTACGTTCACCTACGGCTTTGTTTGCCCTGCACTTGGCTCAAATACACCAATAACAGGTTTCTCTAACTGTGTGTTTGCTTGATAGATGGCTTCGTATTCTGTTTTTTTTTTTGGGCCGTATCTGCCATAAATATTGATTAATATATACATTTACATTCAACAGAATAGTGGAGGGAGCAGTAGATGAACGACCTGCCGGTGGCTGGCAGCTGTCCCTGGGCATCAGCCAAACAACTTCATTGTGCAATTGGCTTCGGCTTGAATGTAATATCCTTTACCCTATTTCTTGGATAAGTGGCATTAGACGTTTGGACATGGGCCTTTTTATTTTTTTTATTTATTTTTAAATTTTTTGATGTTTGTTTGGGGGTTGTTCCAGTATTTACAGGTGTTGTTCAATTCACACGCTTATGCCAAGTGCAATTGAGGGTCTTCATTTCGAGGCTATTTACTGCTGCCACTTGGTGGACAGGGGCAGAGGCTTCCTTTTCGTGAACTGATCGTTGACCTTTGCGCGTATTGAGATCATTTGCGGGCTATTTGTGAGACGGGTTCATTATTAGACCACTTTCTAGCTGCATTTTTGAGGTTTTCGTTTCATTTCTTGTTGGGTTTCCTAATCTTCAAGCGCATTTTTGTTTTTGGGGGCTGCTTCAGGCCGCCCATGGTGGTCTTTTGGGTTTCAAAACTCCGTGAAAACAATTTCGTTTCACGGTTGATATTTTAATATCTTCAACTGATTCGGAATGCGAGGAATTATATGAATAAAGCACTGGACCATGTATTCATTTGTGTAACACCACAATTTTCAAGTTTTCCTACTATTCAATGTCAGTTAAGTAGAAATTTGATATAATTTTAGTTTGCTGTGGGAAACGTTGCCCGATTTTGATTATGAAGTGAATAATGACTTATGTATATAATAAATATTTAAATATGTGCATTTAAAATTACTTAGATTGAATTATATTTGATAGTAACTTAAGTTTCAAATGTAAATAAAAATCAAACATTTTCGAGGACTTAAGATTGTAACCAAATTGTAGAAAAGCTTTAGTTATAGCTATAGATATGTGCTTGTAATCAATTATATGACTGTCCTCGCTGATCCTTGACATAACAAGCTCGAAGGCATTTCCGTTAAACATTATTTGAATATCAAACTGCTGTTTGAGCTGCTAATTTCGAATAGCAAGCATATAATTAGCCCAACAGCAAATGACCGCTATCCCAGCTCATTATATTATACAACCCCCAACCCCCTACCCCACAACCACAGCACCACCTCCTGCTACGCCCCCTACTGACAAATGAGATCCGGCTGGGGTTGTCCTTTGGCAGCTGCAACCTGCCAAATTCCCGATCCACACCGCAATGCAACTCAATTAAATTCGACAGCGGTGTCATACGTGTATATGTGTGCATATGCACAATATACACAATATATATACATATATATATGTATGTATATATATACATTGTTGCATAATTTCACTCACACACACACACACACACGCATGTAGATTACGCCCATAGCAGAAGTCAGCGTTTTATAAAATATATTACGCTGAGCATAATAATTCACACAACGCACCGGGAACTGAACGCTGGCGGGCTCTCGAACCGTTGCGAAAACTAATTAAAATGGAATGGCCACTGCCAATTAATGCGACTATAAAGTAGCTAAGGGCTGGCGCTAGCCATGCAGGATTGGGGGCAGTGGGTGGAGTCGCGTGGCGTTTGCCACACCTACATGGGAACGCTCATAATAAATAGTAAACGCCGTCTGCTATCAGCTTCATGTGTGTGTTACACCTGAGCCATTGCCTTCATCCTGCTGCACTGAACAAAATGCACTTACACCACAGAAGTTAGAAAATCAATCCTGATATTAGATATATATATATATATATTTTTGTAATGTAACATGCGATTTACTTGTGTGTTAACTTAGTCCAAACTTAGTTTTAAATTATAATCATTCTTTGCTTAGATTAAAAGGACTCTGCATGAAAAGTGTGTCAGTTTAGCATAGATTTGTGCCAGTGTATTTCCTGTCTAAATTTGCATGGCAGCCTAATTAAAGCTTTCAAAGCAGTTTTATGACTTTTGTGGCGCTCGGCCTCAAAAAACCGTTTTGTATTTCAATAGGCCGCAACACATTTGGCCCAATTTATTCGCTGGACATTTTGACCACATTTTGTCACCCCAACTCTAATTAATTGCCAGTCCGTCAGGCAAAGAGTGGGAGGGTGGGAAGGGTCTTAGGCAGGCATTGTATATGTAGATAAAGCTGTCCGCATAGGCTTACAGACAGAAAACAAGCACACACACACACACACACACACACACGCACAGCCACTGTGACCCTAATTACATGTAACGAGTTCATAAATGCGAGGCACACGCACCTGTAGCATATACTCTGTTGCCAGGCGGGTGATTGGTGGACGAGGGGGCGTGTCGGGTGGTTCAGTTGCGTATTATGTTGGTCGCTTCGAGGCGATGCGTCAATGTGACACAAATTGTATATTTTAGCTGCTTTACAGCGAGTATTTTGTGTTTGCGGCTTATTAAAATTGGAAGAGTAAGTAAGTAAGTGTGGGGAATGCACGACTATCAGATGCTCACTATGTTTTTTAAGCATAATAATTATATCTAAGTCTTATCCTCTTCATTTCCATCTGAGAAGTTGCTGTCTCGAGAAGTGCAATTAACTGCAAAATATGCTTGAGAACATGTGGCTCATCCATGCATTACAGTCTGTGTTACAGGGTATACATTAGCTATTCTCAGCTGTCAGCTGTGACGTGTCGTGTGCTTTTCTGATTTGCCAGGTGTTGCTTCCCTGTTGCTGCCCAAACTGCTGTTGTCCTTTCTCATTTTTGGGATTGTTCGTCTGTTAATTAATCATGCTGTGTGTGGCGTTGCTCACTTGCAGCTCGGGATTATTTTTATGTTGCTATTGTTGCTGTTGCTTAATAGCAGTTGACGTCATTTGTGGTTCGCACCCTTCACTGACATCATTTTGATTGTCTAATTAGGTACACATATAATCATAACTCACACCTAACTGTAAGCACTTTTTGGCAGCATACTTTCCATATGTGAATCGAGCATGAATCACATGTTCAACTTTCAATCTAGAGGTAAAACACATAATCGGTTCACTTTTATAAAAGTTATAGCCGTGCAAAGTTATTACCAGTTCCCTCAACATAGCTTCCCGTGGGATTTATGATAACAAATCGCCGGAGAAATTAGACTTCTTCCTTTTTATTGTGATATCATGTTTATAGTAATAAATTTATGTTGAATCAAAATTATAATATTATTTTATAAATGAGCATACACTTAGCGGTTCTACACATATATTTTTCCACAGAATTCGTATTGACTTTTTAAGTCTCAGATTCGTGTGTTCGGCTTATTGTTATTGCCTTTTAGCACGTACTGCAAAGTTGCCCCACATCTTGAAATATGGCGAGGGCTATCAACAAAAAGCTTTTCACTGCATGTTTACTTTACAAACCCGAAAAGTAATTCCTCTATTCAACGCGAAGTAACCAACACTTTCTTGCCATTTAAGCCGGGTTTATCAAGAAATGTAGTTGCTGCTGTGCTGTTGCACGTGCTGTTGTTGGGGTTGTTGTTGTTGTTGTTTTTGATGCTTTTCCTATGCCACTGCAGTTGCTTCAGCACATCAAATTCAAAAAAATAGCAAGTGGAAAATAAGGAAGTGTGTTATGGTAGTCAACTGACAGATATCCTATTTATGTCAGAAAGGTCTCTTCATTTTTAAGATATGTTAATAAATATCAATATTTAGAAATAAATTAATATTTATTATTATTAATATTTATACTGCTTATGAGATACATTTTTAAATTGCAGCTTTTAACTTTTATATTTTCTGAGCTCGGACATATACATATATATATACATTAGATATATATATTCCACAATATGTACAACTTCATGATACCCATTTTACGAAAATTTAATGGATATAGGGTATAAAAAAAGGAACAACAATTCGCCAACGTTTCCATTTCATTGCAAGTGCTGCTTCTGTTGCTGATGGCTGCTGCTGCTGCTGCTGCTGCTGTTGCTGTTGCTGTTGCTGTTGGTTGTTGTTGTTGCTTTCAACAACAGTCATCCACTAAATCTGCAGCCCGCGCCCTTATCGCTGATGTATGTGTGAGTGTGTGTTGTGTTGTGTTGTGTTGCAGGTGGCAAGGCATAAAACTTCATCATTGTCGCCTTGGCACTCACGTGCTCTCATGTGATGATGTGAATGATGCTGCTGTTGTTGTTGCAGTTGCTGTTGCTGTTGATGATGATGATGACGATGGCAATTAAAGTGCCTCACAGCAGCAATGGCAATGATACCACAAAAAAATAAAAATAGTGTACCAGCAACAACAGCAGCGACAACAAAAGCAATATATCATGGGTCCAGCTTTTAGCCAGCTTTTCATAATCAGTGATGCATTGCGAGCAGCTCGCAGCTGACAATGTCACCAACAACGATGCAGGAAAAGCGCGAAAAATGACTGCAATGTTGCCCAGCATGACAATGCTTCTCGTTGTTGCTGCTGCTGCTGTTGCTGCTGTTGTGGTTGCTGCTGTTGTTGCTGCTGCTGCTGCTGTTTGGGGGTATTGTTGCTGGTGTTTGCTACTGACATAAATCCATATTTTGTACAGCAAATTTCACGATTGGCCACAACAAAGAACGCGATATGTGCAAGGCGAGGAAATTGCTAACATTTTCCAATTAACGTTCAAGTTCAAGAAGCGACTGCATTGCAATAACAACAACAACAACAACAACGATAACAACAAGGACAACAATAAGGACAACAAGAAGCACAACGACACCTTTGCCAGCTCTAGCAATGGACAAAAGTTGCATAAATCTCATTTGCTGCAACAGTGGCTCCCGTTGAAGATGACAAAATATTCGCCCGTCACATGCTCACACACACACACACACAATCACACACACAAGCACACACACACGCACACACACGCACACACAGCTACACATATGTCCATAGCTAAACATATAGACAGTGCAGTCAACCGTACTTTTGAGTGTGTGGGTGTGTGTGCGTCTGGGTGATGTGTGTGTGTGTGTCTGTGTGTGTATGTGCATGTGCTTGGCTGGTCCATCATTCTTCATTTACTGGAACGACACCAACAACGTTGTCAGCAGCTGGTGCTGGCAGTAGAATCATCATCTGCAACAGCATCATCAACATCATCAAATTCAGCATCATCATCATCATCATCATCATCGATATGGATATGGATGATGCTTGGAATACCCTATAAGCCATAAGATTAGACTAAAGTGTAATATGCGCTAGTTTAATTCACTTTTCCAAAAACTTCATCCTGTTTTGCCCTGTTTGTTGAGTATATCTCTTAGATAATGAAATTCTTATATACAAAATTGAGATTGTGAGCAATAAAGCCGAATACCATTTGAAATAGTTTAATTTAAGATTGTTCTTATACATATAATCTATGCATAAGATTATAATAATTACAGTGTATATTTATACATACAAATAAATCATGATAATCGTATCTTATTGGAATAATCCACTTATCTCTTAAATTAGCTTTGTTTTGATTTTAAAGTTCTTTATTTTGAATATTCTTTTGAATATAAATTATATCATTGATTAAATTATAAGTTTAAAATGGTTATTGCATTAAGAATTCCGATTCTGATTTCGAAGCTTCAATTTTTCACAATATAATATTTTTTGAAAATCTTCGCAGAAATTTGTATTTAGAGCTAGGTGCAAAGTAACACCGAGTCGATGTGGAACAGTCTTTCTAGCTGTTTGTGGTGCGGTTGGCTGGTTACTGCGGATGCTGCGGATGCTGCCCGATGCTGCCCGATGCTGCCCGATGCCGATGATGAGCGTTCAGAGATAACGATGACGCATTAACTTGCTTTAGCGTGGCACCGCATGCGAATGGCAAACAGAGCGCGACAGGCGAGCAAACAAACAAAATGACAGCGAAAGACCGACAGACAGACAGACAGCCGCACAGCCAGATAGACAGCCAGAGGCGGACTGACCGAGGGACAGTTCGAGGGAGAGGTCAGTCCAAGTGACAGGCAGATAGATGAATAGTTTGACAGCAGTCAACAATTCAGCGATGCTTTGGAGTCAGGACGTTGCACTACACTACACCGCAAGCAACTTTTGACACTCTTACGCACAAACGCAAACAGTGCTGCTGAAAGTGCTTAAAGCGCGGCTTAAGTGTTGCAAAACCGACAAACAAAAAATAGTTCAGCAAGGCTACCAGAGCTCTAAAGTACAGTGTTACTTAATATAAGATGCCCAATTAGTTGAGGTATGTCACTGAATTTCGAGAATTCTATAATGATTGTTCATAACAAATCTAATTACAATTTAGTGTTGGTTAAATAAAAATTACATTTATACAATAAAATAAATACGCAGAAAACATTTCACATAATATGATCGCTGTTTTTTCATGCTCCTGTTAAACAATAAGCGCTGCATAACCGAAATTAACTACTAGAAGCGAACGGTCCCAAAAATACACAGCTTTAAGCCGAAAGCAGCTTAAAGTGTTGCCTACATTCGAGGGCCTCTCACTAATTACTTAATTACTGTTATCTGCACAAGTGCTTGGGAGTGTCAAACAAAAGCCACAAAAACTAAAACGAAAAAGACAAAAAAAAAAACGAAAACATGACCATATTCAGAGGTCGGAGTAAGCCACACAAACACACACATACCTGCACACATACAACACTCAGCACACACACACAGTCACACCTGAGGCCAGACTAATCTATCATGTGCCATAAAGTGGCGCCGCGACGGTGTCGCTGTCCATTATACCACTGCCAAAAAGGATAAGGGAATGTGCCAGGACGGGGAGGAAAGAGAAAGAGAGTGAGTATACCACATAACGGTGCAATCGTTTTTTGTTACTTACTCGACTGGCCACACGATAAGCCTCATTGTGTCCGGTGAGCTGCGCACGCGGCTTTTGCGTACGGGCGGACGGACGGACGGAGGGGCGGACGGACAGGGTGTGCGAAATGTTTACGACTCTGTGGGGAGACAAAGAGGAGTTCAGTTTGCACAGCTGCTGCGCAACGAATATGGAAGCTGCTGTTGCAGCTAAAGCTTCAACTGATGCCATATGAAATGGTAACTGAGACTAAGCCCCCCAACGAGCCACTAAAAGCCTTTCCACTGCTCGTATTTCTCTTTCTCTGTGTGTGTGTGTGTGCAAATCCTTGCGAACGATACTTGGGTTATTTTATTCAAACGACATTAAGCTGATACAAAATGCTGCACCAAATGAAATACCTGAAACATAATATGTCAATTCACATAATGTCAATCTGTTACTTGTGGGCAGCATGTTTGGCATCTCTGAAATGTTAGCAGCTATGTTAAATTGCAGTTGTTAAACTGCCGCTGTAAAGTATGCAATGATTTTTTGTACATTTCCGTTACGCTTAACTATAAATTAATGCTGCATACTTTCAAGCGCACAAAAGTCATCGTTCATCAGAAACACAAGAAATTGGAAATTTAATTGCGTCATTTAAAATTGACATCACTCTACACCAATAATAGGTTTAATATATTATATATATAATTAATATATATATATATATATATTGGAACAAATTCAAATTTATAGAAACTTTTAACAAGATGCGACAGCAAACAAATAAGCCAAATGGAAGTGCCATAATAATCTGATGATGCCATTTTCCTTTTACTGTGAAAACTAATACATTAAGTAAAAACCGAAAAATATTGACTGTCAATAAATGCAAATTGATAGCGAACGAAAGAAAAATATTGTGAAGGAAGTTGAACGGAAATCAATTGACACAAAATGGCTGCAAGTAAGTTGCTGAAATTATTGTCAGAAAATATGATAAATGCAGATTCAGGTAAAACTTTGAGCAAGAAAAATGAGAAGAAGCAATGCAGGTAAGCTGAAGGAGATAACGGAAATGCCCTTTTCAAAGCACAGCTTTTTATTGGATTAAAAAAAATAATTGACTTTATAGTGCTATTCATCAGCATTCATAAGGAAAACTGTAGAAAAACTGTCGATGAATAGTTTGAAATTAAAATAAGTCAATAAATCGTTGATATTCATCATCATTCATAAGGATAACTGTAGAAATTTGAAAGTGGTAAAAAGAACAAAACATCAATGAACTGTTTATTTAATGCTGATGTAAAAATTTGGGATTCACTTTGGAAAAATTCAATTTTGTGAAATGTGTCGACTTGAGAAAATCATTATTGCATATGGGAAACACGATTACAGCTGGAAACAACCGAGCTATGTATTGGGCTGGGAAGTATAGGTAGTTAGAGTCCTCGATTCACCATTGGTCTGCAGGGCCTCCCTCGAACGTAGCTGTTGGCTCAACGGAATGCCCGAGACTATGCGATGATGGTCGCCAAAGAACGGATGCTTGAGTGCCTCCTCAGCAGTGATCCGCTTCTGTGGATTCACTGCGAGCAGCCGGCCAAGCAGATCGTATGCGTGTGCTGGAAACATATCCAAGCCATCGTAGGTCTCCAGCTGATGACGGCTATGCTTGCAGATGCAATTGAACGTTGCCTGTTCGCATTCTCGACACATTACCGTGTTGCCATCCGGTCGTCGATGACGTCGCTGCATTTCCGGTGAGAGAAAATGCTGGCCATATCGCAAGCGCATGCAAACCCGACGCAAATCCAAGGCAGTTACTTTCTCGGTAATCATGACGATACGATCTAGCATATAGGCTGTCTTACGCACCTCCAGATCGCCAAAGAGATTCATAATTTCGGAGAGGGCCGCAAAATCCGAGGGCGCCTTGAAGAACGGATGCGTTGATGAGAGCATGGAGAGCATTATGACGCCGGCTGCCCAAACATCGACAGCGGTTGTCTGATGGGGATAGCGTAGCAGGACTTCCGGTGGCCGATATCCTGGTGTGCCCGCTCTCGAAGCACGCATCTCCTTGCGACTGGCATTCGTTGAGATCACATAATTGTTCTGATCCGCATTCGAATTCGTGCCACGCAATCTGTTGATCAGTCGCAGCGTGTCTGCCTTTTGTATGGCCAGCTCTTTTTGCGTCGGCTCAGTGAGCAATTGCTGATGATTGCTATTGGAAAGGGTGCTGCTGCTGCTGTTTTCCTCGAAGGCGGTGGTGCCACCGCCGACGGCACGCTTGCGAAGCAGCGCCGCCGCATTCTCCGCCTGCAGACTGTTGCCGTCGTGCCGCTGCATCAGTTGCTGCTGTCCCGCATCAATGTCGCGCAACAAGGCCGTAGCGCCACTCAAATCCGATGGCTGAATTAGGCGGCCATCCTCCGCCAATCGTTGAGCCAGTCCAAAATCGCAGAGTAAAAATTTGCCGGTGCGACGATTATACAAAATATTACTCGGTTTCACATCACGATGGATGACATTAAATTTGTGCACATGCTGCAGGGCAATCAATAAGTTGCGCAAATAGTCCTTGACCTCGAACAGACTCAGATTCCGGAAGATGTCGTGATAGCGATCGTGCGACATAAACGGCATTACAAATGCCACATTCTCGTTGTAGCGTATGCAACAATTGATGCCAATAACATTGTGATTCCCGCCCATGCGAAACATGCACTCCAATTCACGCAGAATGCGCTCCGGATGATTTGTGGGATTGTGATGTTTGATCGCGAAACGACGTCGCTGCGCCTCGGGCAGCTGACGTTCCCTCTTCAGCGTGCCGAGGAGAACGGTGCTGAAGGTGCCGCTACCAATGCGACAATGCATATCGAATATTTCCGATATCTCCGGTATGCAATTATGTAGATCCTTCAGAGCTTCGGCATTTTTATCCTGCATGTGTAGCGCTGCAAGTTCCCTGATTTTGTTCGTATTCCGGCGTGCAATGCGTGCGATTTTATCGCTCAAATGCTGTTGTTGTAATTTGTTGTCCATTTTATCCATTAAGAATTTAGTTAACACTAGAAAGTTCCATTTGCAATTTGCCGCAACACAGAAGAAGCACAATAGAAACACGATTTGCAGTTTTTAGGATTTTGTTTCTTTTTGTGGAGTGTTTTTTGAGTAAGGCGCTAAAATCAGCTGAGCGCTTGCCACAATAAAAAAGAAACAACAAATATAAATTTCGTACGGAATGTGTGTGTGTGTAATTTTGGTTTGTCTAGAGAGAAAATATATATTTTTTTTTGTAATCAAACAATCGAAGACTAATTAGCAACAAATTACAAAAATGTCTGATTTTGACAGTAAAATAAAAGAGTCAGCCTAATTTGAACTGCCTTTAGTTCTCCACAGTGTTCAATTTAGGGTTCCATTTAAGATCGACCAATCTATCCATCAATTGGGTATTTTGAATTATGTGGTTTCCACGCAAATAAATAATTAAAATTAAGTAAAATCAACTGTTGCAGCCACGTTCACCTTTCTCATCCGCATAAACTTTCTGACATCCATTTATTACCAGTCTAACCAGGCAAATCAAAACCACAAAGTTGTTGGGATGGTGTGTTGAAAATAACACCCACACACGCACACACGCACACACACACACACACACATGCACACAGTATACACAGTATACACACATAGTTTTTTTTTTGTATTCATAGACACATCTTGCTCGCCTCTATAAAGCGCAGTTTCATCCTACCCCACTCCCATCGAAAATGCGCATTATTGTCACACGCACACAAACACACACACACACACACACTCAGACGAGGAAAAGCGGCAGCAAACGGGCAACGCGACAGAAACGGCAGCTGATGTTAGTTTGTGTTGTGCAACTGGCGCCATCTAGTGTCAACTTTTGTGCAAGCAATTTACCGTTACACAGTCAACACTTAAACTCACTGAATAGCCAGCATCGCTCCAGCCGCCCCTCCAGCACTTTACCACCTTTCTACGTGTACCCCCTTGCCCCAGGAACCTGTGTCAACATCAGCTGCCTCGACTGTCCACTTCTTTTTTACTTGATGCTCAAAGTTTTCAGTGTTTCGGTGGCAACAGCTGCCAATGGGCTGCCACGCCCAGCGATCCAAAGTTCTGGACCGCCTATTGCCTCTATTATTAGTTCTCATTGGAGTCGTGCTTCTCTTTTTTTTTTGGTATACCTCGCTTCCATGTAATATGGAGTAGAATGGACAATAATAATTTCATAATTTTCGAGTATATCTCAGAAAGATAATATTTTATATGTGGCACAGACTTATCTCCCGATATCAGGAAAATTTGTGGTGCATTACAAAAATATGCTCAGTAGGAATATCGGCAAATGAATATAGAATTTATGTACATACCAAATTTCCGTATTTTGGGGATCTCGAAAAGGCAATAAGAAGGAACTATTCAAATCGTGCTTCCGATTTGTGTATATACTGTAACAGGGTATCCTCTAGTCGTACACACTCGACGGGCGCACTGTCGCTTAATATTCTGCCCGGCCAACTTTGCTCGATGAATATATTAAAATATCGTTTTAATAAAAGTTCTCAAAATGTTTGACAGCAGGTTAGACAAAGTTGCCACTCCGAAACTCTTACCATCCACCAACACCTCCCTCGCAACAGTCCAAAACTCACAGAAATGGTTCGAAATAGCAACAGTCTGGCAACATTATTAAATTTCAATAAATCAAGCACTTTTCATTTTAATGCCAATTCAATTCGCCTATTATTACGAAAGTTGAAAGTTTGCAGAGTGTTAATAGCATGCGATTTCAGTCGAGTCGAATTCTGACTAAAAATGCTTTAAACTAGTCAAGTTACGATCTCATATTTGTTGGCTAGTTTAACTGTCTTCAAGTGGCCCCTAACTTCAACTTAAAAAACAATTGCCTATTCGACTTGGCTGGATATCAAGGGGCCATGGAACACAATACTGGAGAGCACTTGACGCTGGCTTTTGCCAGCTTGCTGCCCTGGGCCAAAGGCAAACTTCATCAAAGTATTCGGACCAAATTTACTTGGTCTCTCATCCTCTTCCGGCCACTCAATGCAACAAAGTAGACGCGCGAAGTAGTAAACACAAAGTTTTAGCCAATTGTGAATTGGATTTGTACAGCAGACGCTCAACTCGACTCCCTAAATTGAGAAACTAGAAATACAATTAAGTACAAAACGAATTAGCCAAGCTTGTGAGCACTTTTGGGCCTGGCAAATAAACGGATATCGTGCCGGGCCAGAGCGGAATGTGGGCCAAAATGGGCAAGCACGCTAAGTTTGTTTTGTTTCTGTTTCTATTTATGCTTAAAGACCTTAATAACTTCAAGAAGCCGAACACATATATAATCCTACACTTGCAGAAAAAGGATGGAATTGTGTGTTCATGGTTTATCCTCTACAATGAATCTATATTTGAAATCGATGCACTTCAAAAACATTCTTTATAAGAAATTAATGCACTCAATAAACAAAATGAAAGACTACTTTCAAATTGCAAATGAGATAAACGAGTTTCGAGTTTCAATATGATATTTTTTTTAACATTTGTTTTTTATACTTGATACATACCGAAGAATATTAAAAATATTATTTATTATTTATATGAACAGAACATATTTGTGTGCAGTTCATCGAGGCCGAAAACCCTCGGCCAGCACACTTCAGTCGATTGTAAATGCTCTTTAAAACATCGTTTGACCAATTCCATGCCACATTCCTCAAATGTGACCAGGCATTGGAGTCTTCGCCTTGGAAACAGCACGAGTTACGAGTTGCATTTGGCTGTGAATCGAAGCAATTGCCACCTCATTGGCATGAGTGCCATCCTTAGTTTTGTTCGCTATCCATGCTTGGCCTTTACTCACATCATGCCTGCTGCACATGTATCAAATACGCAAAACACACACACACAGACATAGACACACACATATCCATACAATGTTGGGCAACACTCGGCTCGTCGCATGTTGATTGTTTTGCCATTTTGCGGTTTCGTTTCCCGTTCCGGGAACGTGCACAACTTGGGAGTTGGCTGTGGTGGCCGGTGCCTCAACCGCAGATTGGGTTCAATGCAGGATGAAAGGATAAGGTAGTCACGCGATGTTCCTTGCTAGCTGCTTCCCTGACAGACTGTTTGTTTGTTATCCTGCTGGTGTTAAGGCCTCAAAGCATATTTAAACATGACATACTATATTCGGTAACTATTCGGTTTGCAAATTCGCTTTGTGCTCACTTTCATTTTGTGCTCGAGGCTCAATTTCATTGTTCCCCACAACGAAAATCAACTGTCCAGCAAAATCTCAACAAATTTGACGGTCAAATTCAAACGAAATAAAAAAAGCAACAAACTTGATTTTATTTAAAGGTCAACGCAGATTTACTACACATGACGTTAGAATATTTTAAGATCTTTATAACATGAAAACAAAATGTCTGCTTTTTAGCAATAAATAATAGATTAAACAAAGTTTGAATTTTTCCAATGGGAACAAATAGTTACAAATATTGGATATTTTATACATCCACATCCATCCCAAGTGTCATCGAGCTTAACAACTGATGAACAAACTGTGGCATAGAAAAATGAACTGGGCTATGTTGACATAAGCATGCCCTTTAATATCTAATAGCAAAATCAGCTTTAGTGCGTGGCAGGGTTCATGACAAAGTGTTAGTAGCTTCTTGAAGGGTATAACGAGCATCAAAAGGCGCTAGTAAACTTTTTATCGCTTTGCCAGGTAAACCAGACAGCAACTTTTAAGCGGGCCAAAGGACAACGCCAGGACATTGGCAGCCATTAAGCACACAGAGATAAACAGATTTATTATGCTTAAGGACGCAAGTGGATGATGAACAGACAGAGAGAGAGAGGGAGAGGTAGAGGGAGAGGGAGAGAGAGAGGGAGAGAGAGAGAGAAAGAGACAAGGGCTCAACTTAGTGGCTGTGCGAGTTTCATGTTTATAGATTTTTCGGTTGACGCTAAGCGGCGCCAATTAGCGCCCCACGCCGCGGGTGTGCAGCGGATATTAGGCGAATAAAAGCAACCGAAGCCAGACAAGGACAACCAACAACAACAACGCAAGCAGCACAAGCACAGCAAACTGCACTAAGCCAAACAATTTCGGCCAGCAACTGCACTTCGATTGCCACGCAACACTGCCTCGCTGTTTACTTGCGACAGTTAGCGGCAAGGACTCGGATAAAAGGATAACGGCAGCAGCAGCGAGAGTAAGCACTACGAAATTAACCGCAAATGAAACTAAAGTAGAGTCGAGTCGATGCCGACTTGCCAAAGAAAAGGCACTCATCGAAGTTGCCAGGTAAAAAGTTTCCTTCCACCTAATTTTGGCCGCTCGAATTGGAATTCTGCACAAGGAGTGATGGGGGCAAGGGGGCAGATAGGAGCAGGAGGCTAAGTCCTGCTCAACTAACCGCCAAGATAGTGGAATAGCCAACATTGCGTCTTTTACAGCTTAAGCACGGAAATTCCTTATAGCTTCATTTGTACGCATTTGGTGGCTTATTAAATTAGTCTGTCTTCCAGTTTGATTGGATTTGTGGGGGATTTGTACGCTGCATTGCCCCTTAGTTTAGCTAACTTGAAGAGCAGTTCAAATTGTGGTCAAATTGTTTATTGAAAATTATTGTAAAATATAAATAATGTTTCAAGCTACGTAAGCAAGTAAACTAATATGAAAACGTTTTGAGAAGCTCTTGAAATATTTGATAAGCGAACTGAGAAGATATTAAAATACCTGCATAAGAGGGCAATATGAAAATGAACGACATTATCGAAGAACAGTTTATATATCTTATACAGAATTTAGGTCCTTGCTCTTTGTGGCATCTTTCCTTTCCAAAAATTTAATTGAGAATGTAACTATTAGTAAACAACTTAACCACAAATGACAAAATCCAGCTTAATTCATTGCGCAACCTTCGAGCAACCTTAGTAAACCATTAAGTTGCCGCAACAAGCACAGCGCTCTCACACTCGACTGAGCAGCACAAGCAGCAGCAGCAGCAGCAAACAACAACAACAACAACAAATACAACAGCAACCTTAAGGAAAAGTGGTCGCCTAGCAACCAACAGCGATTTGCACAACAAACGGAAACTGCAACAGTTGTTGTTGTTGTTGTTGTTGCTGTTGCTGTTGCTGTTGCTGTTGCTGTTGTTGTTGCTGTTGCTGTTGCCGTTGGCATTGCTTTTAAGCTTAGTTAAGAAGCACTTTGAAGTGCTTTGGCTAAAGCTGCGCAAAATGTCCGAGCAAACAGAATCGCAGGACTCGAACCATTCCGAAATCCTTGAAAATTGTTGCTTCATTGCGTTTTATGTAGCTGCTGCAGTTGCAAGTTGCTTCTTTTTTTTTTTATTTGAATGCGAACTTTGAGCTGCCGACTCCAATTGGCATTGCCCTAATGCTCATACTACATTGTCCATTGTTTTTTGACTGCGGTGGTGTCTGAGCACCCTGCACCACATTTTATTGGAATTTATATTAAGAGCAGCTGATGCATGCAGCATACGGTAATAAATTTGTTGCTGCTCAACAGCTCGAAAATGCAATTGAAACTCTCGCAGAGAGTTTGTTGAATTTCCCAATAAGATAAGCAAATCAGCTCAAATATTTATTTAAGGCATAGTTTAATTGGGATTTTTGTTCAAATTACCTTACAAATATGCTTAACACAATATAAATATTAATTATTTCAGATCTTAGCTTACTTATTTAGTCTCTTTCATATCTGGCATAGCTATGTTCATTGTTTACATCAGCTGTTTTCATCGAAGAGTTACCCAATATTAAATAATTTGTAGGGTATTTAAACATTAGCTTCAACAAAGTAAACTCTATATATGTATGTATGTTTATATATATATCAGAGTGACTGACAATTTGTCGTTTGTCACTAGGAAATACAAGGAATATTTTCCGCATGCACACCAGTGACAAGAGTCAGGACAAAGGCAATAAAAGCTCAGAATCAAGAGAATATTTTACAATTGGCTGCATTTTTGGCACACACGAGATATGTATCGAAGTGAAAGTGAAGGGAAAAGCTGTGAAAAACTGTTGCAAAATGCAATGCAAAATTCATTTGACTACGTTGCTGAGGCTGGATGTTGTACTTTTTGGTGTGTTGACAACACTTTGGCTGAAATATCGTTTGCTGCAACATTTTGTGGCCACGTTTTGCTCTTAAATTCTTAATTGCTCCACATTTTCAACATCCCTGGGCATCCCTCTGTCGTTCTGTGTCAATAACAATAAATTGTAAATTTATTTCGAAACTTGGCAGCAAGCAAAATATATATTAAATATATTTTTGGCTATTTTTTTGTTTTGGTTTGGTATTTTGTTTGTTGGGTTCGAAGCAGAAAACAATTTGCCTTTATTGAGAATTTCGTAGGCAGAAACAACAATTTGTCTTGCTTAATCTCAGTTCATTAATTTAAAGTGCTACTTGGAGCAATGTTTCAGAGAACTTGGGAGTTGCCAACTTGTGCCCATCCACCACCCAACCACCATCCATCCCCCACCATCCCCAACCCATTTAGCCACGCCCTCGCTCCACACTTTTGGCATGGTCAGATGAAGGCAAACAATTGCCTTTAGCTCCGCATTGTTGGACTGTCAAAACATCTTTTGGGGTCTTGCGGTTCAGTTGCGGATTTTTGGTGGGCTGCCTCCAGAAGCTGTTGCTGGGCACCATTTGGCTTAGTATTTTGCAATCATTGTCGAAATAGGTTGGGATGTGAGAGGAAGGGGAGTGTGTGGTGTGGGCCATGGGGTTTGGGATTAGGGTCAAGTAGTGCCAACTTTTGGCCACACACTTTTGCCGCCACGCTTTTAATAATTCATGAGCCATTTTCTGTGGCTGACCTTCACAATTTCTGGCTTTGCCGCAGAGAACATCTCCTTAAAGTTGCCACACGAGTCTGGTCAATCGAAATGTCAAACGCGTGCTCCCCTAAGAGGCAGTATTTGCCAAGTGTTTAAGTTGTCAAGTGAGTGGGGCAGATTTAAAATGTTGTAAGCTGCTTACAACAAGTTTTCCACTAATAGTGAAAAGTTTTTTAATAACAGAATGTTTGTTTGCCTAAGGTTCGTGACAAGTAATTGAATTCCAATTGTTATTTGATTTTATGAGCCTCAATTCGGTGTCCAATATATTTAATGTACTGCACGGGTTCAGGTTTGAGTATCAGTCAATCAGTAATATTCGTCATTAAACAAAAAAAGTAAAAAATTCCAATTTCAATTTTTTTTAATACTCGCTCAATTCAAATGGCTTTATTCACATTCCCTTAAATTCTCATTTGTTTATCGAAAACCACTTCGACTTTTCAGTTTATTCCACAACGTGTTGAAATTTCCATCAGGCTGGAAAATGCTGCGCACCATGAAGACCTGCAGCAAACCCACAAATATCATGGCTACTAACTGAGCAGTGGACCAGAAATTGACCAAAGTAAAGTTCGATTCGGCCAGCTTGCGATCCCTGGCCTCAAGGGTGCGCATATGGTCCTGAGTCTGCCTCGATCTCATCATATTCAGATTGATCTTGCCGATATAGTCGTGCATATGCGTGTAGCTGCGATCAAAGTGATAATCTGTGGTCATCTCCTTGATCAACGCCTGGCGATCCAGTTCCTCCTGATTGCCAGCCGCAATCTCCAAATAGAAGACGACAATCTTCTGATTAAAGCTGCTGATGGTATTATCGAAACACAATTTGTAAATGCCCGTCTCATTGGCATCAAGCCGATGCTTGCCATTGCTCTGTGTGTGCTCTGTGATGAGCAATTTGCGATGCGGATCCATCAGTATGAAATTAATGCGAGCCTCCCCTTGCCCACCGTGTATCACCTCATAGTCCAATATTATTGTCTCTGTGGCTGCCACTGGTTGATGAAAGCATTCCATGCGACCTGCTTCTGCAAAGATTGTCAAACGATGACGAAATACCTCCGAGTTGCCACCAGTTAGCAGCAGCAGCAGTGGCAACAGCCAAATACAAATGAAATATGCAATGTGGCACATTTTCACGAATTTTTCTCTTTTTTACGTTAAACATAAAAATCGTTTTTAAAAATGTGAATTTCGTCTAACTGTTTCCCTTTTTATTCTATATTTATTTCTCTCTTTTTGTGGCAACGCCTACTCAGATTCAGTGGCTCTTAAGTAATAACTGGTTGCGCACAGTGCCTGCTGGCAGTTACTGTCCCCCCGCCACCTAAACCGGTAAAATAATGTTTGTTGAGGGTGTTTTGAACTAATAGATACCCTATAGCTAGCTATAAATTGCTATTTCTGAATAACTTGTGGCTTGCCAGGGAGAGGATTTTACATAAAATCAACTTCAAACATTAAAAAATTCATTTAATTTTCAAATAATAAAAACGCAGAGTATGAAATAACTTTGAAATGTTTATTTTAAGCTAATTTGCATATTTTTTTTAATCAAAATTTGTTGTAAAACATTTTTAATTTTCATAATGAGTACGAAAAGATAATCTCAGCAATATGTTAAAAGTTGGAATTCAAAATTGTTAATATGTAAACATTGAAAATAAATATAATTAGTAAGCTTCAAGATACCCGCTTTAGTCCATTTTGTTCGAGGGGTACAGGGTATAAATAGCATTAAGTTGCACTGCTACCCTTTAGCTACAGTCTTCTCTAATGCCCGCGAATGCTGCAACAGCAACAGCAGCAGCAGCAGCAGCAGCAGCAACTAAAAGCAACTGCATCAAAAGGAATATGAATTGAGGTCGATGTGTAAATATTTGTCAACGGTAATGGAAATTTATGCTGGGCTGCTGCCGTTGCTGCTCTTGCTGTTGCTGCTGCCACGTTGTGGCACCGTGGCAGTCTCATGTCTCGTGCGTGGGCGTGCCAAAGTGGGCACCGCGCTTCATTTTTTCGTGCAAAACTGTTGGTGAGCAAATGGCGCTGTTTCCCAAAGAAACTCAGCAAATAGACACGCACTCGCGCACTCGCACACACACACACACACACACACACACACACACTCGCATCTAGTTACCTTTTGTTTGCACACGTGTGCAGCAGTTTTGCATAACATTTTTTTATAGTTTAGTTTTGAATTTTATGCAATGTTTTTGTGTTTTCTTTTTTACTTTCTGTGGTGTTGGTTGCGCATAAAAATTTCAACAGCTCCGCTGCACTTCGGCTGGGTTATTTACTTTAGAAATGCGCGGTGCAGCAGTGTTGTACCTTCTGCCTCCCACCAACCAGCCCACCACGCCCCTCACACGTCCTCCGTCTCCATAGAGAGGGCTCAAGTGTGCCTTTGGCTAAAATACGCACTCGATGCATGCTGCAAAGCTACAAATAACACGCCCAACAAAAAAATGCAAATACAATTTCGAATTGGAAGTGCTCGACTGCAACATACCCTCTAAGTTGGTCACTTCTAGTCACTTTTATAATTATTATCCACAGTTTCTTGCAACTTTAAAAAACAATTCATTTTCAACCTTTTTAATATAATTTTAGAGTAATCTTGAATTTTTCTTATTTAAATGATTGAAATCAAATAAATAAAAAATATATTCTTGAATGCTTTGAATCGATAATAATTTCAGAACTTACTTAATAAAGTTTCCCAATAATCCCAAAAATATGTTATTTGCTTATACTTAAATTCTGAATCTTATTTCTGCTATTCTAAAAATGATTGTTATGTGTTGCAAACACTTTTCACCTTTCGTACGCAAGTCTTCATTATCCATTTTGCATTTTATTTAGGGTACTAAAAATGTTTGTAGGGGTCGATGTCGCCGATGTTGCCATTGCCAGGTGGCAGCTGGCAGCTGGCAGGTGGCAGGTGGCAAGTTGACGCCGGAGCAACTGGGAGCAGTGCTGTTACTGCTGTTGTTGTTGTTGTTTGTTGCAACTGTGCGCCAAGTTTTGCACATGCAAGGTTCAGGCATGTGGTGTGTGTGTGTAAGCGGGTATGGGTATGGGTATGGGTGTGTGTGTGTGTTGCTTCAGTTGATTGTTTGCCCTAGGCGCGTCAGATGCATGAGTGTAGCAAGTTGGAAACTTTGCGCGAGGCCCAGGCTCCAGCCCAGACATGTCAACAAGGCAGTCAATTCACCTAGATAAAATTAAGAAAATTGATTGCCGCACTGAATATGATTAACTTTTTGGAACGAGTTCAAGGCAAGTGACTGATATAGATAGTGGGAAACATGAGAAAGGCTCAAAGCTTGAAAAGTTGTGTACTGTGTAGAAAAT
Source organism: Drosophila cognata (assembly GCA_035041535.1). Lineage (NCBI taxonomy): Eukaryota > Metazoa > Arthropoda > Insecta > Diptera > Drosophilidae > Drosophila > Drosophila cognata. The sequence continues at coordinate 6,128,134 of JAWNLC010000234.1, read as the reverse complement.
ATGGAAATCGAGCAACGGAAAGTTGTTTGAATTTGTTAATTAAATTAAAAATTTTCAAATGTGCAAATGCTTTCAGCTCAAAAAGTATGAATTGAATGATTTGGACATGTTTTAATAGGTTAGTAATTTATTTTAATTGATTTAGTTGTTGTTTAACCTTTTAGTTCAGCAAATATGTTTATTTCGGGAATTTCGTGCACATGTTGGAAATACTCATTATATCAGGATATCTTCATGGGCCTCATCAGTTGCAAGTGTAATTATACTCCCAACATTTCGGCAGTAAATTGCCCCCAACACCGATCTAATAGCAAAAATACTTCGGTTTTTTTCATTTATTTCTCAACACGCTTCATTTCATCTCCAACTGACTATAAATTTGAAGGCTAGTTTACTTAATATATATAGATGGGTTTTTCAAAATGGCTGTTACTTTGCCTCTTTTTGACCACGCCCACTGTGCTAGTTGTTGGCGCTGGTCGTGTAATTAAGAAGTGCATCAGTTTCGCATTGTTGGCTCAGCGCACAGCAACGACGCAGTGTTAATTACTCCCCAGCGACGTGACCAATGTGGCTTCTTCGGCCTTCCTTCTCTGGCCAGGTTCCGATCTGGCTGCCTTCCCACTCCCCCCCACCCCCTCCAAATCTTCCATTCCTACTTTTTCGGTTAGTATATCTTGTTTCTCTATGGGTAGCTGGCAGGTCTGACATAGTGGGCCACTTAGCGAGTGTCCTGTGTGCTGTTTCTGGGGGACCAAGGCGTTGACAGGACTCCCAGACGCGTTAAACTCGCAAATTAAAGCGCCACCTGTGGTCCTGTTTGTAAGCCCCTTGTGTGCGTGTGTGTGTGCGTGTGTGTGTGCGTGTGTGTGTGTATTTCTGTGTGTGTTGTCCGCAGTGATAATATCAAAATGACGCCTCACGCTGCTGCCAATTATGGCTGCCACGCCCAGGTACTCAAAAGAACAATACACAATAAAAATACAAAATAAAAAAAAAAACAAAACAAAAATAAAGAAAATTTTTCTTGGCCATTTAACGCTTAACAAGCATTTCACAGCAGTTACTCGCAAGTGGCATTTTTAAGCTTCCCAATGGTGATCGTTTATCACAGGACACATTGGGCCACAGCAGAGCATAGCGGAGGACAACGTCGCGACTGTTCTGGTGTTGGTCCTTTGCCTGGCATCCCTGTTAATTTCATTACACAGTTTTGCAAAAGGCGTCCACTGCAAATGCTGCACAATCGTAAAAACACATTTAATTGCAGCTGGGAGCAAATGAAAAGCGAGCGCACAACTCCGGCACAGTCTTGGAGTGCGATAATGGGCGAAGCGGGGGAGTGAAGGTGCGGAGCGGCATACACATACACAAACCATTAAAAAAGCAGTGTCCATTTTAACGATCAAATTATTGCTGCGATATAACTATAAGGAAAGCCAGCACAACACAACACAACACAACACACACAACACACACAACGCAATGGAATCGTGAAAGGAGCTGCAGGACATCGCAAGAAGTCAACTCAGATGCCATTTTAATGCATACGTCCAGGCCGATAATGCAATATCCCCGCTGAGCAGAGTGTCCTGGCATTAATGTGGCGCCATCTGTCGTCGCCCCGCTTAAGCGTGTGTAATGCGAAAAGCAAAACTTTTCAACTTTTCAATTTTTCAACTTAACATGCCGGTCAAAGGACGTGTTTTCAATATGAGTGCAACTCGAAACGTGGCATTCAACTCTGATTGTAAATGTGCTTGCGTTTACGTTCAGCTGCCACAGATAAATTCATGTAAACCTTATTAATTGTGGCGATTTTCAAGGAAAGGCTTACTGCATGTCTGTATGGTACATAAGATGTTGTGTGAGATATATTCGCGTGGACCTTACAAAGTATATACAAACTGAACAAATTGTAAGTTCGAACTGCGATTAGAGGCGTATTTAAGATGGCAATTTACAGTAGACAATTCTATAAATGACAGTTTACATATCAGGAACTCATGATTCAAATTGTCTATATTGAAATTGAAGTTGAACTATCAATGTTTTGGTCTTTAGACATAATAGAAAACAAACTATTCTAAAATGTCACACAAATTTCGATTGACTGCCAAAATATCAGTCTTAACTTATTTTGAGTTTAGATTTGAGTTCCTAAATACAATAATTAGTAAAAGCATTTCATGTACATTTGAGTTTCACAACTTATCCGATTTTCGTACTTAGTTGTGCATTCAAACTAAGCATATCCGTATTATTTGCTCCCATTTTATAATATGAAAATCATGAATAAAGTCTCTTAGCTATTTCAAACCACAGTTCCCTGGTCTCTCCACAAAGATAACCAGACTGGCAGCCAGCTGAGCTGAAATGCTGCAGCTGCCCTGATTGTGTCCAAAATCCAACCGAATCAGCTTAGAGTCAGATCAAAAGCCACCTGCGAATTTGTTTCATGAAGTGAGACGACGCACTACGTGTTTGAGTATGGAGATAGTAGTTTTATCAAAAAGCTAAATGTTGAAATTAAAATTAAGCTGAGATAATAATATTCCTTTATTGTAGCAGTCATATCAAATATTGCTTAAGCCAATCTGATAAGTAAATCATAAATATAAATAGAATAAAGAACAACAAACTTTGGCATGTTGCAGATTAAAAGTTATCATAGTCAAGCAGTTATTATGAACTTTGCTTAAGGCCTTAATTTCATCATTATAAACCCTTTTCTCGACCCTGAAACTGTAAAAAGTTTCACCTCATTTCAACAGGCACACACAAGGCGATTGCTCAGCCAACTGATTAAAGGAGAAGACATTATCATCACGAATCACGAATGCTTAGATATTCAGAGAGAACCTATTGAATTATGTATAGCAACGGGCTTATCAAGACATATTAGCACCGTTACCAACTTGAACTAAAACTTTAACACCCAAAAACGTTTCCGTATTGTGCACATCCTCCCCCCGATCCCCCTGGACATAATTTTCTTTTATTTTTGGGGCGTCTTAATTGCAAACTGGCACACGATGCCCAAAATCGGACAGTGTGAAGAGTTGTGGCGGAGGCCAGCAGCCACAGCTGTCTGGGCCACCATTGCGAAGCCATTAGGGTTGGTCAGACGTAGCACACGCCTCTATCCCCCACAACCCAAAGAATGCTGATGGCAACAATCAAGCGAACAAATTGGGTTACTGCTCAACTGTCTGGTTAATGGCTACAATGACACAATTAATTGCATGTCGCTCCTCCAGCTGGCTCCGAAAGTCAGCATCGCTCCCTAAGCCCAGCCGTTCCCCACCACTGCACCCTAGAGCCAGCTGCCAACTTGAATTCATGTTTGTGCTAAAATTAAATATGCTCAAAATAAATTAAATATTAAATGGCCTTTTTTAAATAAAGTCTCATTTTGGGTACGATATTGAATTTGAATAGAAAAAGTTGGTTTCAGTCAAATATTGTGACAAACACCAAAAGATATTCCATTAAAGACATGCTAGGACTAAAGGCTAACATACATAAAATAGGCAATACTAAAATGAAATAATACTTTCTGAGATGGAATCCTAACTATTTATGCTGGCTCTTCTCTAGTATATATGTATGTGGCTCAAATATTTCTTAAAGAATGCACAAGACGCATTCAATTCATGCAATGGAAATCCATTCTTTCATTCGTTCATTTGGACCCTTTTTGCCTGCTAATAAATTTGTTACGCTTTCTGGGGCTGTGGATCTGTTAACTGCACAAAGTTGTTGGCGCCAGAATGTCCTATGCTGGGTGCTTGGGTCAAAGCATATTTGCGGGCATTGTGTTTAGGCTGTTATTTTTTTTATATTTATTTTTTTTTTTTGTATTGACCCAGTTTGTTAGTGTCAGTTGAGGACAACCTGATGCAGGGCGTAACGCTTTAAACTACGAAAAGCTCTTTTCCATCGCTTCCTATTCGCCTTAGCCAATCTGTGTAATGCCATCGTCGCAAACTTTGCCTTGAGCCAAAGGCAAAAGCCAGTTTCTAACAATGAAACTTTAGCGTGTTTTCCAATTACATTTGTGTCGTAGGTGTGTATGAGTGTGTGTGTCTGTGTGTGTATGAGTGTGTGTGTGAGTGTATTGCATTGACAGTCTTAATATACAACATACTACATACAGGCACAGTGTCTGTACCTGCAGATTGGTTTGCAAATTAACCCACATTTGCCGCTACTTTCTTTAGTTCAGCATAAAAGTGAAAATTTTCCCATTCGGCTTAATGGAAAATGTGTTGCGCAAATTTCTTTTTGCCAAAGTTTTACTTACAAAAGTTTTTGCCAACTTTTGTTTGGCTTTAATGCGATTTGCTCTTTGTGAAAACTTATCAATGGCTCTTCTATTTATTTTTAAACATGTCTCTCGACTAATTGGCAAATTGATTTTCCCTAACAAGGTAAATACTTTTGACAATACTGTTAAGCTGCTCCAACGTGAGCCAAACGATTGCACAGTTTAAAGTTGACTGTGGCCGAAATCACATGCATCTGTGAACCAATTTAAATAAATTAGAAAATTATATTTAATATCAATTACATAAAGTTTGACTTGGGAAAGCTTAAGTTCGAGTTGACGTCAACCATATTTGCTTTAATACAATTTGCGTCTGGCGTCTGCTTCTAAGATTGCATTTTGATATCGACTTTTCGTGTAATATGCAAATTTACAAAATGCATGAGGGTCACACTTGCTGTGCCAGCTGGCCGCAATATTTCTTGACATTAATATGCGCACTGCAATGGGCCGGGCCAAACAAACTGGCCAAAAAGAAAGACGCATGCCAGTCGCTCATTAAAATGCCGCCGTGCAAAAGTGCGCCATGGAAACGCCGTGCAGCGTGGAAAACAAAAGCCAAAAATCAACGACGCCTGCTTCCGTTTAAGCTTTACGCGTCGACGCTGCGTTAATGGCCCAGACATAAAGTGCGGGGTGCGGGGCGGACATGGCTGGGAGTGGGCGGAAATGTTGCTAATGCTGGCATCGAAGGGAACCGCTTCTTACAAATTGCTTAGCAACTGTAAGCCATAAGCAAACTGCATTAACAAAAAATGCAACAGCTTAACAAATTAACTGGCAAACAAGTAAACCCACTGTGGATGTGGGTGGGGGGGTGATTACTGCTATGAGTCAGTGTCTCTGCTTTTATTACAGACTTATAGCCACTAGCTGAAGCTGATGAGCACAAAAACTGTTGTAAATGAGTAACTTGACGGGATGATATCCTGTAGACAGGCCTAAGTTGGCCCATTACATGAGCCACAAATATAGTCGAAACTAAACATAAATTACGATTTTAAGATTCGTTCTACGATATGTGATTAGATTGTAGTAAAATGAGTAAATCGTTTCAGGACTCAGCTAGTTCTCACTTCATAGCCTAACACATCAAATATCGCTGAGCTTTTGCACACATTTTAATGGCTGGGCTCGTAAGTCCCGGCCTAGTCCCAAAGTCATTCTGTTGTGTAAATATTGCGTCCACGCAGCGATGCGTCTTTGGCATGCCTAATGAAACGTGTTTTGCCAAAGCCAAACTGTGTGGCATACTTAAACGAGCGCAAAAGGGGTTTTTATGTTCGGGCATCTGGGGAGCTATTTAGCTCGTATTTAAACTAAGCCCCTTCCTCCATCTCACGCAAACAAGGGAGAAAAAGACGAGAAGGCGAAGGATGTCACTGCGAGTCAGAGGACATACAAGTACAGCGGCGAAGGATGCAGGCAGCCCTGTGACAATAATTTAATTTAATGTCTTTGCATGCAACGGGTTGGCTGTGGTAAGGGCAGGTGGGTGGGGTAGGGATCTGTGGCTGCGGCTGCTTCTGCGGCTGCTACAACATCGACCCGCACCAAAGATAACTCACAATTTGTGGCCGCTGCGTGCTATTCGCATCTTGCAACTTGCAGCGCCACCAAGAGCAAAATTTATGATGCTTCCGCTTTCGCCGTCTCTGGGGGAATTTATGTGAAAATTATTAGTGTAAACATTTTGTATTTAATTAATATGGCACACGATGGCAGCAGTAAAATAGGAGCCTTACAGCAACAGCAGCAGCAGCAGCAGCAGCAGCAACAGCCGCGTTGACACAATTTTCCGTTGCGATAGTCAATTCTTTTTTTATAGTTTTGGTTTTTGGGGTCGCCATAATGCGATAATAATGATGTGTGTTATTTATGGCTCGGCAAAGCTATGATAAAGAAAACGAACATGTAAAAGTTGCACACGCAACAGTTCAAATTGAGTGGCTTATGTGAAGAATATACAAATAGCAAAATAAACCACATTTGGTATACAAATTGTTTGCTTTAATCTATAATCAATTGAAATCAACATTATCATAGAAAACTTACCCGGTGGATATTCTCAATACAGGTGCGATGCCATTACAATATGCCACAAGCATTATCAATGACTCCGCGAAGTATTTGCTGGTAAACATTGTCTTAATGGGTCGCCCATTTGATTTACACCCAAATATATAGAAATATATATTTTTTTTGGTACTTATGAGAATCATAAATTGTCTGCAGCAATTTCTAGACATCATAATGCAAAGTGTAATAAATATGCGACAAGGCGACTGCAAACACTGAGAAAAAAAAGCAAGCAAACAAATTGAAATCAAAATAAGCTGGCAAAACACACAACAAAAACAACAATGGATTTAAGTCGTCTTGTTTTTGTTTTTATTATTATTTCCATTGTAAATTGAAAGCAAGGACAGTCTGTTGTTGCTGTGGTTGTTGCTGTAACTGAAGATGGAGCTAAAGCACCAGCAAATGCGAAGTAATGAGCATAAAAATGACAGAGCTATGAAAACCAACAGAAAGCAAGCAGAATGACACAGAGAGAGAGAGAGAGAGAGAAAGAGAGAGAGAGAGGGAGAGTGAACCTAGATAAATAAAGAAAGGGAAAGATGTTGGGAGAGGGGGTTGTGAGATGGCAGGGTGACCGTAAATCTTTTTTGTAGCGCTTTCAAGGTGAAATAACAATTTAAGTTTACGAGTAAAGCGACAATAACAACAATAACAATAAGTAAGAGTTTTTGTTTCTGTTCAAGTTTGCCCGACTAGTTCAATACCCAGTAATCAACCTTAGCATAAATATTATCAAAAACCCAAACCACAGTTAAGCTGCAAGAAATACGTTCACAAATTACAATTTATCAGTTGTTGAATTAACCACAATTTACCGAAATTTTGCAATTAAAAATTGAAATATTCAGCTCTTAAGGTCTCTGAGATTGAAGATTCCAAGACGCTACGTTTAAGGATATGTGGAAACGGATATGCTTCCTTCAACCTGTTACATACATTTGTACAACGCACTCACCTCAGCTGCCATTTCTGGCCAGAGGCAACATGGCTCGCACTCTGAGCAAAAATAACAATATTCACTCACTATGACGTATGAAAGAAGTGTGCGTCAGTTGCCAAGACGACTCATCATGTATGTATGCATCTGTGTATGTTTGTGTGTGTGTGTGTGTGTGAATGTGTGATGGGTGTCTTTTTTCTCTGCTCTTCTTTGTTGTTGTTTTTTCTTTTATTATGCTTGGAATATTTCAGACAGCCGCACAGGTAAGCGAGTAGGAGCATTATGCGCCTCTCAGCTTCATATATCATGCCTTAATAATCAGCACAGTATTCCACCGAAATCTCTTAAACCACCGCCGCCGTCCCCCCAACCCCATCTGTCCCACTTATTTGCGCGCCGCTTCAGGCTGCATACTTTTTGGGGAATGGAATCTTGTGAAAACAAGAGTTCAATGTACAGTGAATAATTTAATAGAAGACGATTAAGCACAAACAAAAGATGAAGGAATATCATAAAGATGAAATACTGTAAAAAACACAAGATGAAATTTAAGTATTTTCACAAATTTTCTTCTCTTTTTATGTATATACTTTTCAAGTGGTAATGCCAGAAGTTCTTACTTAACTTCGAGGTATAGTTAAAGATAATAAATTATGTCGAATTGTTGCAAACGTTTCGCGGAACGACATTGATATATGCGTAGATATGCAAATATATTCCCCATGATTACCGTCACAATTATTTTTGCATGCTTGCCACATTTTCACAACACGTGGCCATTTTCACGCAACGAGTTCACCAGCTAATGAGCATTGAAATGATCCCAGCAATACATCAAAATTATACGCTAGATATCGTGCCCTGTAGTCCAAAGACACCTGTCGGTTGCCGTTTCTGGTGTCGCTTTTTGGGTCGACAGCTGCCACCACTTAATGACCAAATAACGCAGTTCGGGAAGAAGCCCTCTGCCACTTTAACAGCGTGTGCTCTTCTCTCCATCTCTCTTCCTTTCTCTGTATCTCTCTCCATCTCCATTTCTCATTTTGACATGAGTTCCAGTTCCGTACAAATCACAATTCGATTGTTTCTACGTGTCAATCACAGGATATACGTAGGTGGAAGTCAGTCGACTGCATTTAAGCATCATTTGTGATGCCTCAACTCACTCACTCTCTGCTCGCTCCACTCTGCTGACCATCTGTCTTTTCCGGGGAGAAACAGTAGGTAGAAGTTAATGTGCTGGCTGCGAGCTGAAACAACAGACACGTTCATTATCCCAGAACTTGTATCAGTTGCTACGGCTTGTGCTCTTGCTGCAATTCCAGTAGTTTAATTAGCGTCTGCTGCTGCCTGTCAGCCAAGTGGACAAATTTGGTAGCTGACCAACATTGACCATTTAGCCGATAAATGTAACTAACCCACCTTGATTGGCTTTCCGGGTCTGTTATCCAATAAGTGTTTGTATTTCGTGTGTTTGTTTGTTCGTGTGTGTGTTTGTTCGTGTGTGTGTTTGTGTGTGTGTGTGTGTTAGAGTTGAACAATTGACAGCGCACAAAATTGCTTGCCCAACAAAATCTTAGTCCCCAAAAAGTATGCTATATAATTTGTCACATTTTCTTACAGAGTATAGAATTTTATCAAAGGATATATATTATATACCAATTTTTCACATTTATCCGTGTATATTCATATTTTATTTTTACATCATTTAATATCAGACTTCTAAAGCACATAGCTAACAGACCATCATTTCGCAAGGGTATGAAATTCCGTTTTTTCTTCTTTTATTTGCACAGTCTAACGAAAACCTTTAACCACCTGTTAAATTGTCTAAATTGGCAGCCGTCAGCACAAACAACAACACTCACACACTCACACACACATACAAGCAAGGGGATTGAAAAGGATACAAAGCTTAAAAGTGCACAGCTGAGGGCCATTCCATAAACAAAAATAGGAAAACAACGAAACGAGCATTTATTAAAAAGCCTACAAAAATTTAAATAAAACAAAATTCAAAAGCGAACAGAAGCTTTTGAAAAGCTCGCTCATATTCGCTCTCGCTCAATGTGCTGAATGTGTATTGCAAGCTCTGCGAGCTTTTGCAATGCTCTTAAGCTTAACGCGCGCACTCTTCAGGCAAAAAGCTTCGCTTGCAAAGCTGCTGCAGGGATGCTGTAATTGTGGCAAAGAGTCGTTGAGACTCGTCGACGTCGACGTCAACGGCGACGGCGACAACGATTCGATTCGACTCGATTCGACACAGTGCCGCATCCTGGCATCCTCGTGTGTTCTGAGTTCGTTTCGGGCGCTTGGCCAAAAAGCCGTTGCCGTCCGTAGTATTGTAGTAGGTTCTGGCTGCCGCTGTTGGCGCTGATGATGCTCTGGCTAAGGTGAACGCTGCTTTCAGTCAAGCTCCAGCATCCGTTCAGACAGGGAGCAAGCATTCTGCACGCGTTCCGATTTTCTTGCCAACAATTTATAAGAACGACGCACACACACACCAAGAACGCGTCCTATCCCCGGTATTTGTTGTACGTGTGCGTGCGCGTGTGTGTCTGCTGTGTGTGCGTGCGAGTGTGTGTGTATGTGCGTGTGTGTGTGCGGGCAAAGTGCGTGCGTGCGTCCAATTGCTTGAGTTGTGCACTGGTGTGTGTACATTTTTGGGGCACAGCCAAAGCAAACAGTGAAGCAAAGACCCCGGAGGGACAGGTTCAGGTAACGCGTATTGCCACCAACGAATGCAAATGTCGCGCGGACCCGTTGAACTTAAAGTCACCTTTGTATCCTTTGAGCTTTGAACCCGCCCGAGGGTCTCGAATCTCCAATAGTTAAACTCAGCGCTCAAATAATAACTTCGACGAAACTACAAAGCCAAATACGTGCCCAAGCATAGCCCAACAAACTGTTCTGTGTAGAAAATGTAAGCTTCAAAAGATAACCGATTTTATTTGAAAATGTTTCTTTTAAGTTCATGGAGAAAATAAATATGAAAACATCGATTTGAATTCTTTGTAAATTCCTTTGCTAAGAATAATTATGGCAATTATATGAGAATATATGTATGTGAACAATCAGATCACTATCAGAAACTAAAAAAGAATCTAAATAAACAAAGTCCGAGTTAGATTTCATTATAAGCAAATAAACTAAACCAATATGCAAATACCATCAAATACAAACTAGTGCCAAAATTGACCAAACAAATATCATCAAGTACAAAAAATGCATCAATAAATTTGTTAATAAATACCAGGCTAAAATCAACAACACTAAATTATATGCAATTTGTGCAAGCATTACTACAAAATTTATGGCTACAAACAACACATTGCAAACGGCTATCTATCTAAAGCCAAAAACTATTTTGTGCTTAAAATTTGGCATCCTTTTGCCCATGCCATATATATATTTACTTATATATATAATATATATTTATGTATGTATATATAGAAAAGTATTGGCAACATTTCAAAATGGAGAAAGTTCTTTTACCTTTGGCCTACTGCAACTGAACTGGTTGAAAACAAACTAAACAGAAGCGAAGCAAACCAAACAAATTTCAACTCGACTAATAAATCACTTGTCGCTTTTCCTTTAGATTTTCCCAGTTGTCCCTAGTCGTTTGAGTAATGCTTTAAAAATTGTTAAGTTCAGTTCAGCTGCATATGCTGCCGAGCGAAATAATAAATAGTTTGTTGTTTATTTATTTGCGCAATCCTGTGTTAACTGGCCAACGAGCAGAGCGAATAAATTCTCTTTACTGCCATTTGCTACGGTCAGCTCCTGAGCCGAATAAAAATAAACAGAAAAACAGCTCAGTCTCAACAATGGTGTTGAGAGCGTTTAGTGTGTTTAAGCCTAAAAAATGACAGTATTTTACTTGAATATAGAATTACTTAAGAGTGCAATCATTCACGAGTGCCATAGATTACCCTAGAACCAACTTACAAGCAATTCCAATTAAAACTTTGAGGGCTGTAACAAAATGCAATAAATTTCAGTCGAGCCAAAAATCAAACGCACTTCTCAGCCCCTTTTTTCGAAACGGGCTTTAACATATTTGTTTGAAATGCTCGTAAAATGGGTTTCATGTGTGCCCAGCCATTAGCTCAAATGTCGTCACATTTTCATGAATAAATCAAATTGTGGCGCCTTGCTTGGCACCGCTTTCTAATCACAACGCATTTGCAAAAGAAATCTTGAAAAGTGATAAACAGATGATGTCCAAAACATAAAATATATATTTATATAGATATATATATATATACATATTTATGTCTATGCATATAATGCAATAAAAAGAAAAAGTTAAAATCAAAATGTGACAGATTCTGAACTGTTCAACTGTTCAACTGTCCAACTGTCTGACTGACAGACTGACTGACTGACTGATTGAAAGAGTGAGTGAGTGAATGAGTGACTGATTGACTGACACTTACTCAATGGGCAATGGCTAGCATTTTCTATTGTTTAGTTGGAAAACTTCGTGCTCATCAAGTTAAATTGTGAAAATTAATCAGGTTGAAAAGGTTGCTTGGCCATTTTTGAGGCCGCCAGCGTCGTTGAAGCTGGCACATGTCAAACAAAAATAGAAAAGTATGTGTGTGTGCGTATGTGTGTGCGTGTGTGTGTGTGTGTGTGTGTTTGTGTGTGTGTGTTTAAAATAGCTTTTGTTTTGTTTTGGTTGGCCGCTTTTAGGTCGAGCCGCAGTCGAGTCGCAAGTCAACATGCAAGTGAAGGCAAACCTTTTTCAGTTCGCAAAAAGGGAAACCTTTTGCTTTGCATTCAAGCGGAAATTAAAGCGCAATATAGCACAAAGAAAAGACAGAGAAATAGAGAGAGAGAGAGAGACAGAGAGGGAGGTAAGGGAAGCGTACAGTCATAGCTCACACGCGTCCAAATTGAAATTGTGTCCTTAGGCGAGTGAGATTGACAACGATTACAAAACAGCAATAAGAAAAATACCAAACGAACATAAAAGGCCAACACCAAAAACACGTGCGATGCGTTTCCTTAAAGCATCCCTTAAATTAATACCTTAGTTTATTTTTTTTTTTACTTTTTTATTTTTGCTTCTGCCAATTATTTTTTTTTTTTTGTGCCTGTGTCAACAGTTGAGCGTCAATTTGGTAAACCCTTTTTAATTAATGCACTGACCCCTCTCATGCCCTTTACAGCAGTTCGCAAAAACACCTAATTAACATTTTTTAGTCCCTGTAGAATGTGTGCAGCTCTCTTGAATGAATATATTAAACGAGTTTATGATTTTGAGATTTATTTTTGTACACTTTTCGAAGCAGGAGATGCAGCAGTGTTAGGCTTATAAATAATTTAATTACCATGCACTTTCGAGTTGTTTTACAGACGACGCCAACAAGTTGGCTAATAAAATGTGTCCACAGCAAACTAATTAGTCTGGCCATAAAGTGGAGTCAAGAAGCCCGAGTTTTGTTTGCTGTTGATTAATGTGCAATAAATGAAATAAATTTCTACGAATAAAAAATTTGTTTTCTTTTGCAAACGAAACAAGTTCCGACGATTTCTGAGTTTTAGAAGGCAATTTTCTTTTGTATAGAAAACGAATGGAAAAATGACAAAAGCAGTGGCTAAAAGTGTCAAACTAAAAACTTGTATTCATAAATCAAAATATTTAATGTGAGTTTCGAAAACTTGCTTTAATTAATATCGTAGTTTAATATTTATTTTCACAAATTGATAACAGTTTCAATGTATTATTTACATCAAATATCTCTTGCCGATTTCACAGAAAACATTTGCCAAATTTCCAATCTGTGATATTCTACATTTGTGCATTTTAATTAAGTTAAGTGCGAACTGAAATTGAAGCACTTAATCTGTAGTCCATATATCCTTTCATATTTTGTCCGATTCCTTGAAACGTTTGACTCCTCGACAGACGTAATTCCACCTCGAATTTTAAATTAATTAATTAATTTGGTAAATATTATCATTGAATTTCACTGATTTAATATCAAACAGTTTTTGATTACATTAATATTAATATATTCTTGGTCAGTTGTGTGATGAGCTTACTACAAGCCTCACCAAATTTGACAGACACAATCTTGCCACAATTTCACAAACCGGATAAAGTTTAATCTTCTGATATTCTTAAGCATTAAGTGCAAACACATATTATACATTTTTTTTCGAGCTAAAGTTTGCAATGAACCATTAAACGCCAAAAAATAACAGCAACAAGAACAACATGTACAACAAACTTTGCTGACAGCAAAAAAAAAGGCACCATCAAAAGTAAATGAAGCATAAATGCCAGAAACATACAAGGGGAACGAGGCAAGTGGCAGTCGAAAAATGTGATTTAATTTTTTTTTTTTTAGCCAAACAACAATTTGTAAAATTGTATAGGGGAATGATTGGATGGGGTGCTGGTGGAGGAGGGGTGGGGAAGGGGAATTGATGGAAATTGTGGCTGTTGAATTCTGGCCATGCGGATGTTCGCATCTAAATAGGTTTGGCGAGGAATTAGAAACACTCTGCGGCAGAAATAACCGGAAGGAATTACGTCAACGTCAGAGGCGTAGAGGAAATTAAATATTTTAGTAGCTGCGGCCGCCGCGTCGAATCTACACAAATTATAATTTTGTGAATGCGAAAAGACCAATTGTGAAAACAGTTTTTTTTTTTTTTTTAATTTACAACCTGGAAATGTGTGTGAGGGATTGCAGTGTGTGTTGTGCGTGTGTCTGTTGATGCCGCAATGCTGCTTTTGGAGGTATTATTAAAACACTCACAAGCGAATGGTAAAAGCGGTCACGTTAAGAGGATCTGACAGTTAAATGGAGAAAAAAGTTTTTTAAAAAACCGTAAGAGAAATACAGTTAAAGAATAACAAACGAGGGAAAACGGAAAAAAAGTGTACACAAATTATAACAACAGGCAGAAAATACGACATGCTAAAAGTGACGAATTCAATTAAAAAGCTGTGAAAAAAGAGGCGGAAATGAAATTGCCATAAGCTCATTCAAAAATGTCGCAGCGACGCTTCTTAATTGTTTCTGGTGACTGGTTTTTGGTTTCTGGCTGTAGCCGCAGTTGCGCCACTCTTCAGCGGCATTGAGCCAAAAGTTGCACATGAATAAATTATAAAGTGATTGCAGACTGCGACAGCAAGTTTTGCAGCATAAAAATTCGACTTAACAATTTTTGTAACAATTTCCAGTGAATTTCACTGCAATTCACGACTTTTGAAAACCCATTTAATTTGCTGCATATCGAAAGCTATTCAAGTTGGTTGTAGTACATTCAATTGTGATGGACGAGTGTTCCTCAAGACCCACAATAAAGCCATTTCATTATCTGCGTTTGACAACGTCACATTTCCCAAGATTACAATGTTAATATCATCATCTCTGGCTGTACGGACGCACCCACTTCAGAGCTAATAATGTGATGCTTCAGCTTTCTCCTCTTGAACATTGGGCTAAGCTCCGATAACTTAGAAAGAACTCCCATTTTAGTCCCTGATTTGATAACAGTACTATATACAATATATACAACAATAAAGAACTATATAATTAAATACTGTTTGGAGTTCTCTTGACAAATCTATTGCTAATACAAAATCGATTGCCAAAAGTTTTAACTAATAAAAAGTTTTTCTTCTTTCGTTTCTCTAACGCAAACACACACTCACACACACACACACAGCAACAGCAAGCGGAAATCAACGAAATTGTCGTCACTTCAATCAAGCGGAAATTTGATTAAAGAAGCGAAAGCAAATGTTATAAATTTAAAAGAAAATCGAATCTCGAAAGCTGAACAAAACAAATATTACCCAAATAAAAGCTGCTAGTATATCGAGAGGTAACATGATGAAAATGAAATCAACATGCACGCACATGAACGAATTTGGTACGAAAACATCAACAACAACAACAGCAACAACAGCAACAGCAAATCAAACAACTAACATAGCAAACATTAAAATTCAGCGAAGTGGAAAGCTCACAGACGCAGCCCAGTGAAGAAAGGTTTTCCAAATCCACAGCGAACCAATAAAATCCATATACACACACAGAAGATTAACGAAGTGAATGCATATTAAAAACCTTCAAAATAGTTGCAGCCACAAAACGATGAAAGGTACGCATTTACGATATGGTGGCTGCAATGCCTCACACGCAGATTTGTGGGACTTAAGGAACAATTAAGGACGCACAGCTGACGACTGCCTTGAGACAAGGATTTTCATACACTGCTTTTTTTTGTGTGTGCGCGTGTGTGTGTGTGTGTGTGCTCTCCATCGGCTATAGCACGAAATTAAGTGCAGATTATCAGCAGATTATATTTTAATAGCATTTCAAGCTGTTGCCTTTCACGACAAGACCCAAAGGACGTCAACGACAACGGCAACGGCAATAGCAACGACGACGACGACGACGACGATGTCGACCAGCCGCAGCCCAAAAGGACTTGGACAACAACAAATACATTATAACAATGTGTTAGTGCGCCGGTTGTGTGTGTGTGCATGTGTGTGTTAGTCTATGCGAGCAAGTACGGCTTATTATATGATGGCAGCTCTTAGATTTTTTCGACGCAGCCTCAACTAAACCAAACATAAGCACGTTAGAAATTGAAATAAAAGCGAGGCAAGTAGTTTTATTGCCCAGTGTTTCGTGAATGTGCCACAAACCAAAAAAAAACCAAAAAAAAAAAACAAATAGAAACGCAAAGAATAGAATTAAATCAAAACATTAAGCATACGCGGTGTGGCAACTGAGCAAAGCTGAAGGCAGATCAGAGCAACAAGTGAGTCCACGAATTAATATAAAACTATTTTTATATATTTAACGATTAATTCTTGTATTTTTATTATTTATTCAACTGAAAGTCAAAACATTTTATTTGATATATATTTTATGTATTTTTTATATTTTCGATTAGAATTCGTTAAAGGACACTCGTGAGAGAATTGCATTTACTTTAACTTCGGGTAATCCAATTGTCTGCTAAAATTAATAAAAATATGTGTGGCAGGCTTAACATCCCTTTTATTATGTATCCACTGTATTATTAGTCCTTAAAATTATAGTTTAAAAAAATAGTTTACCAAACTAAAAACTATCTTTGTGATATTTCGTAATTGTTCCTTTGAACGGTTATCTTCCAGCTGAAAATCATAACAAGTTTCATTTGTCTGATTAGTATAGGAACATGACAGAAAGCTATATATTATATATATATATATTATTATATTATATTTTCTTCATTCTTTAAGCTACAGGCATATACTTTTAAGTTATTCCAGTTAATTTTTAATTCATATTCAACTTTACAACCGAACGCAGAATAAGTAAAAAGTACAAATTTAATAGTCGACTTTTCAGCAATTCAACGAATAATACCTAAAATTTCACGACTTTCAGTAAAAAACAGCCTAGTCTGCAACACATTTGCCTAAAATGTCTGCTTCCTTTTCCCCTGCCCCTCGTTTATATAGCTTTGCTGTCTGAGAGCTTTGACTGTTAATTAATGCTGGCCAAGAACAGCCGCTGCAGCATATTTAAAAACGCATTAGCTGCTCGGCTTTGGTGTCATAATTTTATTTTGGGGAAAGACATTTCGACCAAGGGCTTAAAAAGCATTAGCGTAATCCACATTAAACAATAAAAAATGTGAGTGGCGCATACATAAGATTTATACTTCCATATACGAGTGTTGCAAGAGAACATGTTGTAATTACTTGAAATGCTGCATTAGCACAATTAAACAGTTGAATCTGAGCCTTTTCACACAAACACATACGTATACATATTTTATTTTTTTAGGCAACAACTCGCATATGTTGCTAATTTCATTTTTTTTGTGTGGGGGTGTGTTTGGGGCAACAGAAAGACAACGCATGGCTGGCAACATTTGCTGAGACATTAAAACGCAAACTTTGTGTTGCGTCAGGTAGTGGTAGTAGAGGGGTGTGGTGTGTGGCGTGTGGGGTGCGGTTAGGGGGTTGCGTAGGCTGCTGCTGCTGCTACTGCTGCTGCTGCTGCTTTACCTGCATCATGCTGAGCATCCTTCGCATTCTCGGCATCCTTGGTGGCACATAATGTGCTGCTGCTTAGCTGCCGTTTGTTGGCTTAATGCTATTTGCCTGCAAGTTGGAATCTGTCACCAAACAAGCTACGTGGCAATACAGTTCTGTATGGAGCGTGTGTGTGTGTGTGTGTGTGTGTGTGTGTGTGTATGGTTGGGTGTGAGTGTGTTCTGGTGTGTGATTGCGGTAGACCGCTACTTTCCTGGCTGACCTAAGCCAAGCTGCTGCGCAGCTTACCTGACAAAACTTTAACGCAAAAATTTCATTTAAAAGTTTCACCGCTGCTCCGGAACTCAACTGAATCGTTGCCACATCCAAACCCCACCCCCCATTCGTTGTCTATTCCTCAGGGTCACCTTTGGAGGCACGCCAGCTGCTTGAAAGTTCCATCCATTCCATCCCCCTCGTCCGCAAAGCCATCAGCTTCTTGGGACAACTTTTGCAAATGGACATTGACGTTCTATGGTTTGTTTTTGGTATATTCCATTTTTTTTTTTGTCTTATTTCTGCCCATCATAAACGTTCACACAAATTTTAAGGATCCAGGACACGACCATTTGGAGTTGTAAAGTCTGCACTCTGGACACTGGACAGTGGACAGTGGACACTCCCAGTCACTTCATTAGCATTAGCAAGTTGCCAGCGGACTATTCAAAATATGACTTATTCTGTGTAACAATTTAAAACAAAAAAAAAAAAACTTCAGCTAGACTTTTTTTGAGGCATTTGCTTTTTGAATTTATAATTTTGAAATATTGCCTTGTCACTTTGTAGTTCTTTATTTGCGTTTGCCGAGTTCCTTAATTAAAAATGAAAAATATTTTATGTATTTAAAGCATAATTTGGTAAAATGTTCTGCACTTTAAGAATTTAATATTTATACTCTGATATCGCAGGTAGAAGAGTATATTAGTTATATGGTTATATATATATATATATGTATATATTATATTCGACAGATCAAGTGTTAAAAGTGGGAGCTAGTAATTCGATGACATGGATAAATGACCACATAAATCTCACAATTTTGAGACTAGAGTCAGCAAACTTGGAAGATATATTTCCAGTATCGTTTTTCAAAGATCCACAAACTTAGAGCTAAGTGCTCCAAACTTAAAGAGTGCTTTAAAGGATAAGGGGTTAATAGCTGGTTGCAAGTGCGCCCAGTCAGACACGCAATATGAACAACACCCGATAAAGAAGGTTTTTGGCCAACAATTGTTATTAGAGTATGCTGCAGTCGGTTACGCTTGTTTTGTATTTATTTCTTTGTGCCAAGCAAGAGATTTTTTTCATAGCAGGGCGCAAGTTAAATTGGTTTTCGGTTTTTGCCACATAAGCGAAATTGTTCAAATGTTTCAACTGTATTTTTTTGTTGCACATTTTTTCACTTTTAATTTAATTGTTTTTTTTTTATATATATATATTTGTGGTCGTACACGCGTACTTATTTATGCAACAGCTGTTGTTTTTCTTTACTCTCGCTGTTCTTAACTAATTAAAGCGGCTTAATTGCATAAATTAAAGCCACGACGCAAATGGGTAAATAAAATGATGCGTTATTTTTGATGTTTTTTGTTTTACATGCGAGCCGAGCAAATAAACATGTTGCAGACTTTTTTGCATTTGACTACATCATTTAAATCCAAAATTTGCCGACTGCTAATTAACGCATTGTAATTCATCTGGATGTTTCTTTTGCATTTTTAATGTCATTATAAATATTTATAGTTGCAGTTTATTAATGTCTTGTTTTTTTTTTACTATGAAAATCGATTCTTATGCATAATATTTAATATTAAATTTGTATATAACTACTGTCTGTCACGTACAACTCAATATATCGAAATTGAAAAACTCTTTGGCATCAATCAAATTAGCCTTAATCCAACACTTTCGTTAGACAAATACGCAGCAGAAAAAAGTTCAAGCAAAGTTAATGCGAAAAGTGTAAAAAAAAGTGAATTGCGCACAATTTGTTTATTCCTTATCGACTGGGAATAGATGGAGAGCGGTGTCTACAAGGCGGGAGCCGTAGTGGTTGGGGTCTCCAGCAGGGCAGCAAATTGTAACAGACACGAAGCTGAACACACAGACGCACACACTGTAGTCCCCATGTTTTTAAAGCAGTGGAAAAAGCTTACTCGTTGGGTAGTAAACACTTATTAGATGTCACCAAGATGAAGGAGAGAAAATGGAGCAATGGAGCAATGGAGCATGCTGCTAAGGAGTATTCAACTAATAAAAATGTCAAAACGCATGAAGTTGATGACAAGCAAACGCAGAAAGACAGCAGCTCCTATGTGGGCAGGACGCACAAGGATTGTGCCCCAACTGCCACACTGCCTACCTCTCTGCCAGCTTGCCTGCCTGCCAGCCTGCCAGCTTGCCTCTGGGTTGCCTTTTGCCCCTTAATACTACTATGAGCAACAATTTGACACACCTGCTGTGTGCGTGTGCGTGTGCGTGTGTGGGTGTGCGCAGCACTCAATTCTATTCCTGGCGCTGATGTAACATGTGTGTAAGGTTTAAGTTGCACTCTATCCCACTTACTTTCTTCAGCCTTTCTTTTCCTCGCGAAACTTTCACAATTAAAAGTTGGACATTTTCGACACGCACGCATCGTTTCAATTTTTGTTTGTTGGATTGGCTTAAGTGGGTCTTATCATATCAGCTGGCCAAAAGTTGTCTCAAAATATCTATATGTATATATATATATATATGTCTTGTACATCCATATATTAAGTACACATATTTATCTCGACTTTTAATTACGCAGCTTTTCAGTGCGCTCACGTACACGGCAATGTCGTGGTGAGAAAGTTTTATTCCTTTTACTCTTGCTACGTGTCCACGAGAGAAAAGCATTTTCAATAAGCGTCCTTTCTATTACCCTCCGCTGACTCCCTTGCGCATTCCCCCCCCATTCTGTCACCCATTCCGCTAAGTCTGCTTATGGCCTGTGGCGAATTGATAAACTTTTTGGGCCACTTGGCCTTGGCCTGGTCAAAGGTCAAACAATAAACTTGCACGACCCAACATGCACAATGCCTATTTAAAATATTATCGTCTTTCATTTACCAATTTGCAAAATCATTGTGCCAGACATAATGGACAACAAAAACACTAACTGCTAAGGACATCACATCAGCTCAAATTTCCAATTCGACGCGCTGCTCAAAAACAAAGTAAAACTTGATATGCAAAATATATATGATGAAAAACGGGTTGCAAATAAACACATGACTTCAAAGCCCTCAATTTACCAACCAAATGATTTAACTATTTCTACGAAAACGAATTATTATTAAATCGGTAAGAGGATGAGGATAAATATGGGAAAATATTGAGGTTGCAAGAAGTATATCCATTCGCAAACAGGGTCAACAGCTCAGCTCAATCATTTTGGTCTGAATAAACAGTTCTCAGAGACTGTGAGCGCTAGAGACTTTCAATTTAGCAGTTAGTTGCCGTATCATCATTAAGTTGATTCTACTTCATAGATAACCATAACCAATTCAATTCAAATTCAAATTCCAAAAACTGAATACCATTCCAGCTTACAAATTAAATTATGATAAAATACACAGAGCTGAACTTGAGTTGAGGCTTAAGAAACCGGAATAGATGTAGTTTTCTGTAGTTCACAAGTTATACCACTCAAAATTAAGCTCATGGTTTATTGGTTTGTGGCATTAGTGTTTGGGGAGGCACGTGGCACACACGCGCGCCGACCCATCCAAACACACACACTTATGCATATACACACACGTGGCGTATACGCCATATATTAAGTATACTCCTGCATATTCATGTCATGTTGCCGTGGATTTGCTTCCAGCAGCTTTGTCTGTCTGTCTGTCAGTCTGTTATTTAAACAAAACAATTAAAATGATTTTCCAAGCGCTTTCTTGGTTAAAAAAAAAAAAAACCAAACAATACAAAACAAAAACACACACACAAAAAACAACAAGAATAACAACAACAAGCACAGCTTGAGCTCTTCATGTGCTGTTTGGCCTTGTTGTACTAGTTCTTGTTGTTGCTGCTGTGTGTTTTGTTGTTTGTTTAGACGCAGGCATGTATACATAACATTTTCAGCAACAGCAACAACAAATTGAATGAACACGCGCCCCCAAAAACGTTTAATAAACACAAAAAGCATCAACAACAACAACAACAACAACAGCAACAACAGCAACAAAGCACAGGCTTCAGCGTCTGCCTTTGAAACTTAATGAAATGTAATGATGAGCGGGAGCAGAACGGTTGTGGGCGAATAGAGGAGCTGCCTAGTCAGCAGTCAGACATAGGCTGACGGGCAGACGGGCAGACAGACAGCAAGACAGACAATCGTTTTGATGTAAAGTGGAAATGAAAATAACAATAGTAACAACAAAAACGACACCAAGGAGTGGCAGTAAAGGGGAAATGTTGGAATTTTGCATTGATAATGAAAATGAAATGAAACTCAACACAGCGAGACATGTGTAGTCTGACAAGCGAGTGAAAGTGATGTACTTAAGACACATGCGTAAAACTTCAGCAAATTGAAATGAAAATAAATGTGTGTGTACAATAAACTTTGGTCTGACGAAATGTGAATACTCTTGGCGTGAACATAATTAGATAAAATGTCTGTTTAATCAAAAGAAATCTGGTTTAAGTGCTGTCTGGCAGTTTCCCACATGTTCAGTCAAGTAAGCTGAAACTTGAGTCCTATTAGAGTCAATGCAGTTCATCACCTTTCCTTTTCAATACGCCTGCACTCAACATCAGATTTATTCAACTTCACACATTCAGTTAAGCAACATTCGCAATATCAATTTCAAAGTAATATCTTTAGCAGAGTATCAAAACTTGTATCTGAATTTGTAATCCTGTACACGGCACTCAGGCATGTGTCAGTGAGACGTGTGATATGAATGCTGTCTCTCAATTCATTTCTGGCTTAGCAATTAATCCTTTTGACGCCCGCATGCTTAAATACCAAAAAAAAAGAAGAAGAAGGAAAAAACAACTCACACACACACACACACACAGTCAAATTTCACGCAAACTTTTACCTTGCCAAGGGCAAAAGTTGAAATTTGGCCTGAAGCGAGAGTTCTGAGGTTGGGGTTGAGAAAATTGCTGGTTTTGGCTGCTGAAGTGCCTTTTAGTTAAGCAATTTTAATGCGTGCACAATTAATTCAACAACAGCCAGAAGGACTCCACTTAAAGCCCCACTTTTTGCTCAGCTCTCCCCCATTTCCAGGAGAGTCCTCAACTTGGCTGCCAGCTAACTTTATTTTTTTTCTCCCCATTTTCTGTTGCACTAATTTGCATACGCTACAAATTGCAGAGCAGTTTTTGTTTTTTTTATATATTTTTAATGTTAGTCTCACGTGCGTTGGGATAGGAAAGTTTTCGAGGACGCAGTTAATGTCAAATACAGCCACTTAACTGCAGTTATTCCTGTTGCTGCTGCTGCTGCTGCTGCCGTGTATTATCAACAAATTTGTTGCAAATCCCGCCGCACATTAATGTGTGTGCATGACATTAGTCTGCATAGCGCTGCCCAACCCATTAGTGGATCGAACACATCGAAGGCAAACAGACAAACAAACAAATAAAATATAAAAATGAGAAAAGAGAAAAGAGAAAATTGCAATTAACGTTAAGTGCTGATTTTTGAGATTCATTTACTGTTGTTTACAGTTACGTGTGTGTGCTGCATTTGAATTGAGTTCAAATTGAGGCTTAAAGAGGCGACGCGCCAGCAGCAAAGTTTATGCTGTATCGATTAAGAGAGGGTATTTGAGAGAATCATCAATTTATCTGACATCTCGAAGCCCATTACTTAAATTCTAGATCAATGAAATATATTAAATTAAATATTTTATTTAAATTTTATAAATATTTTGAGAGTTAGAGGCAGCAAATTGACCACTATTGTTCTATAGAGAGTATCTAATAGTCGTGCAGGCTCAACTAATTGAAGTTTCATTTGCTGGTGCTGTAATTTGTTGAAGTATTTAACGCAATGCCATGCATAATACGTAGACGCAAAAAAGACACGTATTTATATAATGTAAAAGGCATCGAATTCAAAGGAAAAAATGCTGAATGAGATGCTGATTTCAATTAATGTTTCTGCCTGCTGTCAAGCGTAACAAATGTGAATGTGAGTGGGAATTTATCCAGCCAGTTGAAAATATTTCAGAATTGCAGTTTCGTTATTTGCGTTGACTAAGCTTTCAGCTTTTCAGACTGTTTTTGGTTCAATTTAACTTTTTTGTGACGCAAACTTGGTAGTTCAAATTAGAAAATATCAAAGTAAGTGCACACATTTGGAAATGAAAATCGCCGGAAAAAATATGATATTTAAATATAGACCAGGCAAGTTCCCTTTGCTGATGATGATGTTAGCTTTAAGTGAGAATTTCATATATGATTGCAATCAAATTTGATATTTACCCCAATTTAGTTAGTAGCCTCAGGCGAAGTTGTTCCAAACACCAAACAACCTAAGCACCAATTAATTATCGTCATTTATTTTGTGGGTTGTATCTTTTGTAGCTGGCGCATTTAAATGCTCGCAAGCACTTGCGTTCAAATTAATGCTCGACGCGTATTCCAAACTGTTGTTAACTATCTTTAAATGTCAACTGACATAGTTTGCCGCAGTTGAACTGTGCACCCCTAAATGTGCTCCACATACATTTCACTTAAATGCCAGCCATATATCGTCTGTCAGCCTGGCTGGGTGTCTGCCTGCCTGGCTGGATGCGTGGCTGGCTGGCTTGTTGGATCTGTGCCCGTCCTGCGGACTACTCTGCTACTGTGCTCTTCGGCTTGTCGTGACAGCTGCCGCACTCCGCACTCTGCATAGTTTTGTTGCAGAGACTCGCGCAGTCACACACTGAAATTACGTGACACATTTAAAAGAAAGCAGAACTAATGTCATAGCCTCTGCAGAACTTGTTTCGTTACGTGGGCCGGGCGAGTTGCGTATGGAGGGCATGGGGATGGGAATGGGTATATTTGCTGGTGGTGGTGGTATCATTATGGCATCTTGGGCAAAGCCCAGCCCAAACACTTTAGATGTCATTGTACCGCATTTAGATTGAGTTGCTCTCAGCAGCCAAAACATAACACACGCAAGAGCAAAAGAAAAACCTTGTGCTCATCCTCAATCTCTTCCTGCACCACTTACACAGTAAAAAAAACCTTATGCTGTTGGAACAGGAACAAAAAATAAGTTCAGAGGCAAAATTGCTGTGCCAAAATTTGGATTGATTGTCTTTAATTAATTTTTATTTAAACTTAATCAATATAAAAATATCATGCTTGATTTTTCGTTTCAGTGTACTCACACTGTTTCGTATGCCTGACTTGTTAGTGTCACTTAAGCTCGAGTCCTTAGCACCCACGCTCCCCCCCCCTGCAACACACACATGCAGATGGAAAGATTTCTGGCTTAGGCACTTCCATATAATTGTCTATGTAAAATTATACAACACATAAGTATTATTTTTGTCTTCCACCTCGGCATAATTTGAGTGGAGCTCTCAAAATAATCATAGGCATACATTTATGTGTAAACACACACACATACACACACACATACACACGCGTTTACACATGCTAAATTTGACGCTGGCCTCATAAAATATTTAAACACTCTGGCCAAATATTTAATTGTCAAACACGAGTTGGCTGTACAGAAAGAGAGAGAAAGTGAGAGAGAGAAAGAGAGAGAGAAAGAGAGAGAGAGCGAGAGAGAGAGAGAGAAAGAAAGAGAGAGAGAGGGGGAGAGAGAGAGAGAGGAAAGAGACAAGTTATAGTGCAGCCATATTTGCTGGCGCAAAAGCGTGTACAAATATTGATATCACGGCTAAAGCCCGACTCTCCGGCAGACTGGCGTGCAGCAGAGTCAACAGTATTATGTCCGGAGTCGACTATGATGTGTTTGCCAAACGAGTTCCATTCTAATGTCTATCCAGTTTTATCAATGCTGAAAATATTGCAAATTTAATAGTTTAATCGCACGGAAATCAACAAGCAAATAAGCTTCGATCCACAAACGCACACACACACACAAATGTACACACACAACCACACACACACACACACACACACAATTGACCAAAAGCAATTAAGCTACAACAAATACAAAACAAATTGTGCATTTCCGTTCTATCGCGCTCTATCGCTCTCGCTCTCTCTCTCTCTCTCTCTCTCTCTCTCTCTCTGTCTCTCTTTATATCATTGTCTTTGTTCTGTTGCCTAGCTACAATCCCTATCCCTATCTCTATCTCCCCCATTTTCATAACTGATTAACGTTGAAAATTGCTATCAATTTGCAATTAGGCAGCATTAAATGCCTGCAAATGTGCATGTCTGAACCGCATCTGCGGTTTCTGCGAATTTCCCTGCGGTTTCCATAATCTCCCATTTACCCATTTAACCATTTTCTAGCATTTTCCCACTTTCAACAATAACTAGCCTTAATACCCTGCAGTTATTTGCTAAGTGTGCAACTAAAACGAAGACAAATAGTGCACTTGAAAATACAACTCAAATAAACTTACAACTTTCGCCAGCTTGTTCTATTTACTTACCTTAATTTATTTTTATGATATTATTATTATCATATTACAATAAGTTAATATAGAATTAATAAGTTTTAGCACTTATTATTATTATTTTTTTTAACAGTTTTTATCGAATAAGCACTGCAACTGAATACAAATAAAAATTAATAAATAAATTGTTTGATTTATAATTATTAATTTAATTGATTTAAAACTAAATATAATGAAATATTTATGTGTTTTTAAAAGGCAATCAATTAGATAGTTGAATAAAATCAATTAAAATAATATCAACATTTTCAAGCATTTTCTTTGACTAATTAAATTGATCAAATCTAAATCAATTGATTTAATCTAATAACGTCAACAACTGCTTGCTGCCTGTTAAGATAGTTAAAGCAAAGCCATTGCAATTTGTATTTGTATAAATTGTCTACAATTCAGCACAAAGTGGTC
Source organism: Drosophila cognata (assembly GCA_035041535.1). Taxonomy (NCBI): domain Eukaryota; kingdom Metazoa; phylum Arthropoda; class Insecta; order Diptera; family Drosophilidae; genus Drosophila; species Drosophila cognata. The sequence continues at coordinate 6,101,663 of JAWNLC010000234.1, read as the reverse complement.
ATTAAATTTGTCTCGTCACAGTCGGGTCAAATTGGCTTCATTATTGCCAGTGATACTCAGTGATAAACAGTTGTCACAAAGATGCATTTGTCAAAGTGCAAATTCAATTGATATTGTAAATTGAAACTAGACAAAGTGCAAAGCTGCCTGCCAACAATTGAGAAATCAGAGCAGCTTGTGCTTGTAGTTGTGTTTTTGCTATACAATATACACACACACACACACACACACACACAGACACACACGCATACGCACACACACGCATACGCACTGAGATATAACTATGCTCGTATGTGAATGCGATAAGGCTCAAGTAACAAAAGCAGATGTCTGTCTCGACATCCATATTCTCATCCACATCCATATCCATATCGAGTCGAAGGATGAGCAGGATAACGAGTCCGCTGGCGTATCAAAAGTTATTGTGGCTAAGGCGGCGAAGTCGCAGTCATAGTTGGAGCCAAGGATTATCAAAGTATTAGAGACAGGCAACGACCAGCAGCAGTGCGCTTGAATGAAGCTTGAGCACAAGCAGCTCAACTACATGCTCAAGATGTCGCCGTACACTGAGCGAAAACAAATACATTTTCAGTAAAGGAAACTCTTTAAGAACTTAAGCATAATTTGCATTGGCCTTTTTGTAATTTCCTTGAAAACTCTAAAATTGTCTGAAATAATTTTGAATTTGCCCAATTATTTTTCAACTAAATAAGAATGCATTATTGACTATTCAAAGGGTAATGCTTGAATATCCGTGTGCAGTTTTTTACAGTGTAGCTGTAGCTGAGCTTTGACAGTAACTTTGCGCACTTTATGACGCCCGTTGTCTTTGCCAAAATGCCTTGGGGGCTCATATGTGAGAGGCTCGGCAAGTTGGCGCGTCATAAAATCTCCAAGCCCCAAATAGGAAACGCACATGCATAAGTGAAAGACAAAAGGCGCTCCGAAGACAAAAGCCGAGCAGCAAAAAGGAATGAGAAAAGTGGCAACAACAACAGGCAAGAAAATAAGGAAAACTACAGAAGCCACGGCACTTGACAACGTTTGTTGATAACAAGCTGAGAACAGGACGTAGTCCCAATATCTTCGCATCTATATCACTCTCGCTCTCTGCTTCTGTATCTCTTCTTTTCCTGTCCGGCGGAAGTGCTCGGGCGTGTAGCTCGATAAGGAAAAGCAGCAGCAGCAGCAGCAGCAGCAGGAGTAACAGGAGTGGTAACCAAGAACTCGACGCAGTTCGGCGACAAGTGGAATTATTAACTACTATTGCACTTTCAAGTGCTCCCTGGCGACTGCCCTTGTCCCAGTCTCAGTCTCTCATCTCCCTCTCTCTCTATCTCTTTCTCTCTCTGTGAGTAATGTGCTTGGCCTGCAATGCGGAAATGCAGCCAGTAGCGCTATGTGGCACCAGCTGCAACTGCAACTGCACATGGCATCGCAATTGCAGTTCGTAAATAAAGAAGAAAACGCAACTTTTTTCGGCACACCAATTCTTATATATCCTTGCACATCGGAGTACACCTAGGCATTTGCGAGTGTTACCTAAAAGCCCATTAGTTATTTCTAAAAGAGCTTAACGAAAGTTCCCCGGAATGTTGAGAGCCCAACAAAACTTGAAAGTAGTAAGTTTGTTTGCTTGCAACTTTTCCATTTAATAACTCATCTCTCTGGGTACAGCGAAGCTGCTGTTAAAGCTGATATACAAATGTATATATATACATATATATGTATATATGTATATATAAATCATAAAGTTTCACATATGAACAAAGAAAATGCATATTCGTTGGAAAGTGTATAAGCAGTAAGAAGCCATAAAGGAAATATGCTTTCAGATAAACGTTTCAATTGACATCAGATTTTATGAGCAACATTTTATTTTCACTCTGCGAGAGAAATGCGCAGTTGAATAAAGTAAAAAGAAACTGTTGCAAGCATTTGGGGGCAAGAACTAAAGTTTTTCCGTGCTGGCCATTTGCCAGCAGACGGAATTGGAGTTGTCGAATTTAGGATTTTGCGAAAAGTTCCATTCGTTGATTTCGGCGAACTGAAATTTTCATTGTTGGCGTTGTTATTTCGAATATGTTGCATATTTTCAGCATTTGGTATTTGTTTGGCCCGCAGCCAAACGTATGCGAAATATGTGTGGCACTTTTAAGGGCTGGGTTGGCAGGTGGCAGGTGGGGCATAACTGTGGGCGTAATCGAATACGTCTCATATTTCTGTCTGCCACGTGCGTCGTTTGTTTGCCCAAAATTTGCCACTCGGTGCGTGCTAACATCGTGGTTTCTCATAATCATAATTTGATGGGGCAACGCCAAATTAAATCCGAAGTTGATGAGGTTAGAGGCAAACACTACTTGCCTCAGCATGGAGTGTCAAGTAACATTTAAATGCAATTGAATCTGTATCTCTTAATACTCGATATATGTGTATAAATCCTGTGCATATTTTAAATTCATTTGTGTTGATATATGAGAGATGAACACAAATATGTTTAATATTTTTTCATGCAACAGCTATAAATCTAATTTCCACAAGCACTCAACGCAAATGCTTACAAAAATATGCAGATAAAATAAAATCAAAGAAAATACTATTAAAAAATTAATAGTGATTCGAAAAATGCAAGCATAAAAGAAAATTATGAACGGAAAATAGGAAAAAAGTGTGCAATAAAAAAATGTATTTGTATGTCAGCTGTATAAATAAAATTGATAGATTGATTGACCCAAAAAACATATGTAAATAAATACCCTCAACATTTGACTTCACATATATACAACTTTCAATTAATCACTTAAGCTGGGTGCAACCCCAATTGATTGATTGATAAACACAGACTTTGTAGCAAATTTCAGATTATTATATGTTGAGTTTGCTTATATTATGTGTATCATACTTTATATATACATGTATTTGAAGTGGATTGTGTCTTTGCGGCGATTTGGGTTCAATTCATTAGAGCTGGCAAGGACGTTGAAAATGTATAATGATTTCCGCAAAAAATTTCCAAACAAATAATGAAGCACACAAAAAGATGAGGTCCGGCGGACACGAAAAGGAAGTTGGAAAGAAATGGAAATGGAAAAGGAAAAGAAAAAGCGAGCGAATTTTTGAACGTGTTAATGTCGAGTCTAGCTTGCTAACAAGTGGACAAACAAGTTAAAGCGAGCGAAAGAACAAATGATGGCAGCCATTGAGAAATGAATTGAAATCAACGCCATTATTATTTTTGGACACGCCCACTCTTTGGCGACGCCCACCCTCGCCAACTCCTTAGTTGCTGCCGCCCATTTTGGCACTTGCTGCCTCTCTGGAGCAACGGCATCTTCACTTGCCGCTTGTCTTCTGGTATTCCACGCATTTCGATATGCTGTGTTCCTCCCCCAAATGAAATTTAATTGCAAGGAATAACAAACAAATGTAAAAAAAAAAAAAATTGAAAATGAAAATGAAAATGGGAAGCATAACAGTGGAAAATAAACAAAAGCAGAAACAGCAACGTTTAATTCATTTGCATTGCTCTCCCACGGCTGTCATCAGCAAATGAAGAAATACAAAAAATCCGTATCTCAGCTGGCCTTGGTTTATGCTACGGGAGTTCGTAATTGGACAGAGATTTCATTGTCTTCGACTGTAGAGTGCATACCAACTGAAGCTGATATCCGATGCAGCAAAAACAATAACAATTCCCACATCTTGTTCGTACAGAAGATCATAAAAAAAATTCAATTACTGCAGTTGAAATGCAGCGAATATTTTTATTAATTACGAAATTCAGTAAGTAATTAACAAAAATTATGCTCAAATTATGCATTAAATGAGAGTAATCGCATATGTATACCACACTTGTATTTAATATATATAAAGTTTTCAGACTGATCAGCATTTTTCCAATGTACATTTTCCACATAGCCAGACGGGCTTTCAAAGTTGCAAATATGGTTTGCAGAACGGGAGAATTTCTAATTCCTATTTTAATTGAGAATTGTTGGTGAATTATAATAAATATTTATATATATTTAAGCCACAAATGCGTCCATTCAACTGTTTCAATAGCAGCCAATAATTAAATGCTGCAACAGCGTGCCACGTGCCTCATGTACTGCACATTTCATTTTCAATTTGCTTGGCCAAAGCCAGTTGGTGTTTATGGCCAACACGTGTGCAAACCAAAAGCAGCAAATTTTCATAATTCATAAGCGAAGCGCTCAAAATCGACAAAGTGGCAGGCAAAGCGACTATTTTGCAGCAATGGAGAGCAACACTTGATTTTGCAATTTGTGGCAGGCCAACAGAAAATGATGTTTTAACAACTTAATAAATGGGATCGCACTGGACACGACCAACATTTGAATATTGACCGCAAACGTTAAGGGGTGGCCTTGGTCAGTGCCGGAAAGGGGCGTGAGAAGGAGGGGGGGGGGGCATCAAATGTCCATTTGGCGCAGCTTCTCCTACTGATGGCTGACGAATGAAGCGTGCAGTTTGCGTCATCATCAACAAAATCCGCTCGCTTTTTATTTGACTGCCGCTCCTCTCGTTTTTTATGACAGTGCTGAAATTTATATAATAATCATAAAAGCTGAAGAACATGACCGTTGCGGAAATGCTGCGATTTATTTGTATTTGCAGAGTGTGTGTCTGTGTGTGTGCTTGTATCTGTAGTTGACTTTTTTTATATGCCGCCAATTGATTTGACTGGCAGTCCAGCAAAGACGGGGGGCGAGGCGGCCTGAGGGCGTGCCATGTGCATGGCTCGGGGATTGTTTTGTGCTCACATTGACGCATAAAACCGAAAGATTCACAAATGCACGACTTGATGCGGCACACTTTATGAGCAGGCAGTTTTTTTTTACTTCTCTACTGCTTTACGACACAACAAACACACACGCCGCACATCTGATAATGGCAACCGAGGGGTGAGCTGTGAGCAGCGATGGGCTTACGAGGCTGGCAAGGCTATCAAATGAGGATATTGTTGAAATTAAAGAGCATATAATGAGAGAACATTCAATGAATTAGCCAGGGGAACTGAAAGCGGACTACTAAGTACTTAGCAGCAGCTTCTGTATGTGAAGTTTAATTTTCCAATTAAAATATGTCATTAATCTTGAGCACAAACCATACTCAATAAGTTATGGCTGTGGAAAGTTAAAAACGCTTCTTAATTGCACTTCCCGGGGTTATGATTTTAACATAGGAATCAAACCAAAATCCCCCCTTCAATTTTAAATGTTCCATTAATTGAGAAATCAGACTGCGATCAGGCAAGACTGATTTTTGAAAATCAGATAGTTTTTGACAAAGTTATGGCATAAAACAAAATTTATGAAAAGAAACGTTCTTAAACGGAATGTTGAGGCAAACTGTGTCGAAAAATTGTTTATTTGGTTTATTTTGGCCACTCGCAACTGAACCAATTGGAAAATTCGTCATGCCACGTGCTTTCGCCCGAAGTGGCATATTACAAAGTTCGCATCATCACAATTTTCGCGGCACATAAGGTAGTTATTCCAAATCGATTAATGTAAAAAAATTGCTTTTTTTGTTTGGTTTCAATTAAACTGAACACTGTTCGCTTGGCCAAATTCAAATTACTCCGCAAGTCAGCCAAGTGAGACATTTTGGCATTTTAATTCCAACCGGGAAAAAAAAAAGAAAATGAGAAAAATCTCAAGTGTGAAAGAAAGGTAAAAAATGTCAGACAAAAAAGTTGAACGTAAATTGTTCAACAATTAAAATGAGTAAGCTAGATTTTGTTGGCGAACCCTTTTTGCTATATGCATGGTTAAGTAGCTGCCCAATGCTGCATGCCGCTTGCGTCTCTTGCCACTTGCCGCTTGCCACTTGCCACTTGCCACTTGGAGCTGTCAATTACATTTTGTGAGCGGTCTCTGAACGATATTCCCTACTTTCATAGTCCCACCCATGTCAAATTCATTTTCCTGTGCATGCATGCGAAATTCTGTTCACTTCTCCTGAATTTCATCATTTTTTTCTTATTTTTTTCAGCATTTTCTTTTATTTCGTTCATTTTTTTTTTTTTTGGGGCATTTGATTAACATTTAAATTTGGTTTTGGACAACTCCTGGCTCAGTTACTTGCTGCATTTGACAGTTCTCTATGTGTGTGGGGTTGGGGAGTGTGTGTATGTGTGTGAGTGTGTGTGAGTGTGTGTGAGTGTGTGTGAGACTGTGCGTGATTGTGGCCTGCCACCAAAATTTCGTCTTTTATGCACTTATTCGTACCGCTTCGCCCTGTGTGTTTATGACACACAATAATCAATTGTTTCTGGCCATGTGCCTTGGCCTTACTTTCCGGATATGTCTGTGTACATCATCAAGTGACAGTCGTCGAGTGTATATTTCTGCTTCTGTGTGTGTATGTGTGTGTGTGTGTGTGTGTGTGTTATTGATGGTTCTCCTGGTGCAGCGGCAGATTGTTTATTGTTCATCGAAATGAAATATTATTGGGGTCCATGCAATATGGATGTGCTGATTGCCCACATGAAGTGCTCCTTCAAAGCGGAATGTTGTCCACAAGATAAAGGTACTGGTTTAGAAAGAAGAGGAGCAAGTCAACAAGTCAATAGTTTCAATTAGGCTGAGAGTGTCGGGAAAAGTAAAAGAGTAGAATATTGGATGTGTGATCAAAAACAGAAGCTGAAACATGTGCAATTCCCAATCTTAATTCAAATTTGATTGCCGAAAATTACTTTTTTTTTAAAGTTGTACAAATGCAGACACAAGGGGTATTCAAACATCTTTCAATTTGGTCACGCCTAAGCAGCGCTTAAACAAGTGAGACCGTTGCAGCTGAGTGTAATAGACATAAATACAGAAAATTAACTGAAAGGTGGCAATGCCAAAGCTTTTCTAAGACTGCAGCTTCAGCTGCATGAACACGTGAACACTGAATTGAAATTTGAAATTACAGAAACGCATTGAATGTCAGTCAAATACCATTACGAACACACTAAGCTCTAATCTGTGCACTTTAGTCGTTGGTAATCTCTGTTTAATTTGACATTACACAATTCATTCGAATCGCTCGCATTTGCTGCACTCTTAATCTGTACTTAAGTTCTTGTCGTAACAATTTTGCCATCGGATGCAAATCGCAATTCGCAATTCGGAATGCAAATTCCATATGATATTTTAAACAAAATCCGATTTGTCTGATGCACACGAATATACTCAACTAACGACATCTCAATTCAATTTGCAAATAATACAAAAATGGAAAATCGAGTCGAGTTCATATCAAAAGAAGAAAATATCTACATATATTCAATGAATTGACGCGAGGCGAAGCTGCCTGTTGATTATGCTCTCTGACTCGCTGACTCTGACGCTGACGCTGACTCTGACGCTGACTCTGCCGCTGACTCTGACGCTGACTCTGACGCTGACTCTGACTATGACTTTGATTATGATTACGATTATGATTATGACTTTGGGTGGGGAGCGAGAAATGCGTTTGCGTCGTTGCCCTGTGTCGTGTTTTGATGGCCTTACCAGACATTGAACCGCATTAAACTATGCATAAATACACATTGCAATCCTTGCGTCGAGTTCTCGTCTTCATCATCCCATATGCCCCCAAAGGCACTTGAGGGCGACAAGGGTGTGCGGATGGGTGTGCTATGTTGTGGGTTATGGCAAATGCAATTTGATGCAGACATTACGACTACATGACGATTTTATCGTCGAGTGTTGTGAGTACACACGCACACACTCACACACACACACACACACACACACATGCACATGTATCTGTGCATATGGCGTACAGCTGGCGGTGCTATTCAGACATGAGCAGATAATACGCACACACACTGAGAGAAATATAGCTGCATAGAGCTCGCATGCCCGTGCACTTTGCACCCTTTGCCTTCGATGTTGCTCTTAAATATTTGCATAAAAAACTACATTTGCTTATATGGTGGAATATGGTAAATGGTCTAGAAGTTTGCCTCATGCTTGCCAAGGGGCTGTCCTGCTCTGCTCTGCTCTGATCTGCTTTGCTTTGCTTTGCAGTTGCAGTTGTAGTTGTAGTTGCTGTTGCCATTAACACAACAGCAACAACAAAAATAACAACAGTAACAACAAAATCCATGCCATAATCAACACGTACTTACACAAGTCTGGACGGGGCGGAGAGGTTTAAGTGTGAAGCAGTTGCAACAACTGCTTCAATCTGCATTTTCAGCGCATTTAAGGGCAACGCTGTAAGGCCAAAGATTGCAATTCATCTCAGGTTGCAACTCTGCTGCATCAAATGTATTCTGACTATTGTTTTTGAACTTTAAACAAGAAATTGAATATTGAACACATATCTTGCCAGTTTCATCAACAAGCTTGAAAACTGAGTGACTTCGCAAATACTTTAAGCAAAATATTATACAAAAAAACCACAAGTCTTGAAAGCAAATACTTGTACAAGTTTCCAATTGTAATCAATGCTTTGCTTACATAATAGAGTAATGAAATCAATTGGTGCTTGGGTCATATGTACAAGCTAAGAAGCAGCCACAAGATGTCTCTCTCTCTCTCTCTCTCTCTCTCTCTCGCTCTCTCTCTCTCATTCTCTCAAGAAGTTGGCTTGAGTAAACAGATACATAGTTTAGGCATGGACAGCTAGAAGTTTCCACTGAAGGACTTACCATAAATAACTATACGTGGTATGAGTTCATTCACAGGACGACCTTGGCCAGGGTTTCGTTGCCTTCGTTTCTCTTTCTAATTCTCATGCTCTCTCTCTCTCGTTCTCATTGGCATATCTCATTTGCTGCTGCTCCCGCTGTTCACTGTTTGCACGCATTTTATCATTTTACTCTGTTGTTCCAAGTAGTTTTTGTGTTTTTCTTTTCATTTTCTGTTCGCCCTATCCTTGTTTGTTTTCTTCTGGTTTTCATGCTCCCAGTGTCGACTTTTTCAAGATGCAAATGTCCATTTAACTGAGATTTATGGCACATGGCCAGATTATTTATTGCAATTTATTTTATTTACACGCTATCTGAATGTGAACACACGAGCGCTTCTCCTGCTCCTCCTCCTCCCTTCCTTCCTTCCCCGGTATAGGTGGCGTATGCGTAATATCTGCGTTTTATTGAGTTGTTGGCCTAAGCAAACTGCAAATAAAATGTACACAAATTATTATGGGCCATTGGATTAAAAGCGCGTCCATAAAATTGCCAAAAAAAATATATATATATACATACATACATATATAAAAATAGATGGCCAACGGCAGGTGGCCAATTTTCAGCGCAGATCTCGTCTGCTGAGGGATTTGCTTTGACGCCCTGCGTGTCCCGATATCGTATTTATTGGCATCGGCCTGTGTCACCCTTTGCCAAATACATAAATTCTCAGTTAACGGGTTGCAGGTGCAGCTGCACACAAAAATCCACTGGAATGTAAATAGCTTAATACATTTTGAAACTGACCAAACAAACACCACACTCTCAAAATGCAAGTGCCGACTTGCAGATGCCCTGCAAAACAGATGAATTGCACCATTTGTCTGCTAAATTTGGTTTTATGAAGTTGATTTTTATTTGTAAATGATGGCCAGTTCAAGTCTAAAGAGTGCACAAGTGCATGTATCCAAAAATCATATATATATACATCTATATATATAAATCTGAGTGCATAATGAATGCCACATAAATTCACTGCGAGCACTGCTTTTTCCCGACTATGATTTTGTAATAAAAATGCATTTTTATTACGAAAATAAATTGCATTGAATGCTGGTTTTTTGTTGATTTTTTTTTGCTTTTATGTTTTTACCCATTGTCGAGTTGTTTGCATAACTAACTGCTAGGCGAGTCGGAGGTGGGTGGGTGGTTGGGTGGTGGAGGTCGGCAAACAAATTGCATTGCAGCCGTGCTTTGGCCTTTTAGGCTATGGCTCAAAGCGTGATAGAAAAAATAACTCGAATGGCCATTTAAAGTGCATTAAATAAAAAGAATTCGCTCTCAATGCAATCAGTTGAAATTATCAACGCAAATCAGCAGTGATCATAAATAATAAATATGTTAATAAATTAATTAGTACATTAATGCTTAATGTAGTCGAAATATATGGCTTATTTGGCTAATTACCAAATGGCAAATGCGGCAAATGGCTAATATGAATTAATTGTGGTGTGCATGTGTACGCCAACGGCTGGAGTTGTGGTCTAATTAGGAAGTTAAATGATTTGAAGTCATTCTATTAGTAGCATATAATCGCAGAGCTTGCAAAAATATGCAAAATATACATGTATGTGTTTAACAAATTTCATAATCCAACTTGAGCCTTTCATTTATAATTGTTGTTTCCATTTTTGTGCACATCGACTAAGTTAAGTCTATAAGCCATATACATATACATACATATATATATATATATTTTTATGTATGAATCTAAACTTATTTAAGCCGCTTTTTGCGTACCAGCACGCAAAGCTTTAACAAATATCTGTTGCATGCTATTTCGTGGCACAAAGCTCCGATCCAATTCCAAAATGGCGGCCAACAAAAATGACAACAACAAAATGAAATACAACAGCAACAGCAGTCATGTCAATCCTTTAAAACTTTTATTGTTCGTTCGAGCATAAGCAAAAATGTAACGAAATAAATAAAAACAAGCACACACACACACACACACTCACACACACGCCTATGTGTGGCGACAAGCAACAAGCAACAACAACAACAACAACAAAACTAATATGCTTTAATCGGTTAGACTTTCAGCACTTTGAATGGTAGCAACGACACAGGACAATGTTATCCTTTTTGCCTTTCGCTGCGCAAACAAGTCAAATGGATATAAAGGCTGCCTCCAACCCTGCCTCCTTACATCCTGTACCCCGCCCCACATCCGGCTGCATATGTTTGGCTTGACTAGCGTCTCTGCTTAATGCGCAAAATATTGCGATGATCAATAACAATCGCCAGACCGCACAACCCCAACCAACAATCCTCCCCCCCCCCACACACACACACACACACACATCCAATCCAAAATCACAGTAGCCGCCACATTCTATAGACGAACTCGGCTGCTGCTGCTGCTGCTGCTGTTGGCCCTGTTAGCATCTATCAGCCATGTTGTTATCATGTTTAGCGTCATTATTGTTGTAATTTATTAACGCACACAACATTTCTCGCTTACGCCTTCGTTGCCGGTCTGTGTGTGTATGTGTGGGTGTGTGTGGGTGTGTGTGGGGGTGTGTGTATTTTTATCATCACATCAAGACTGCGACAAATGCGTGGCAAATACAGTAGCATACACACACACACACACACACACACAACCTCATCTATGTTTCAGTTTCTGTGCATTTGATCTTTCAATTATGGTCGATGCTTGATTTATAATTGAACGAAGGCCAGCTTGTGGGCAGCACACCAAAAGCCCAATCAAATGGGTTTAACCGGGCAAAAATGGGTATTATTGGCATGCCACAGATAGCAGACGAGAAAGTTGGCCAACAGCTTGGACAAAAAACATCGATTTATCTATGCAATTCGTGCTGTGGTTGCCCTCAGTTCATGCCAAATACAAATGTCTTCTGCGTGCCTTCTTTTTTAGGTCTTGAATCGCTTACATTCAACTAGACAAATGACGAGAAACTAATGTTTTAATAGAACAAAAGCCGTGACGCCACAAATCAAGTGATAAAGATCAATATAACTGGAGCAAGAAATCCGAAGTGAGTTATGGCTGGCACAGGTTGCACACATTTGAAGAGAACGAGTTCGAAAATTCCACTTAATTAAACTGAATAATGCACGCTGCTTATGCGTAATTATCATAATTATAAACTAATTTATTTCTTGTATGTATGTTTAATTATATAATTTTAATTGTAATTGCCTTAAGCAAGATCCATGTCCAAGAATGGGACGCACAACCCAGGACACCAAAGACTTCTCAAACTTAAGCTTGTGCCAAGAAACTGATTCATTTGCAAAAATATATAAAAAAAAAGCAATTATTTATCAATATTAATTTATGTTTTGGCACAAGCTGTTATCCGTGAACAATTAGCTAATAATTAGCAGAAGTCAGTGTTTGGTGTAACCTTGCCTCAGTATGCGCCAGTATCGCTTAAAGCTTCAAGATTTATTAGCTTAATCAATGGCCGACGAGCGGATTCTAAATAAAGATCAAGTTTCTGCTCAATTACTTATTGCACTTGAGTGCAAACAGAACAGTTTCTCAATCTCACTTGGCCATTAATTTCGTGTGCATCCTTGCTGCCCCTGGTTAGCTGTCAATAGCAATGTAGCCGCCTGGTGGCTCACAGATGCAGATGCAGCGAGCTGCAGCAACTTGCTGTTGCAGACACTAACCACCACTTTGATAGCCACGTGAAGACAGACAGAGGGAATGGTAGATAGAGAGAGAGAGAGAGAGAGAGAGAGAGAAAGAGAGAGAGTGAGATGTCGGTGCAGCACTTGGCAAATTGCAACACTTGATTGACTTTCACAGCACATTTATTTTGGGCTCGTATGGCTTCTAAGGCTGCATCAAACACTGCTGCAGTAGCCAAGTTTTGAACGACTTTGGCCAAGTTTAGAGCTAAAAGCAATTCGTGGCAACTTTTTGCCAGTTACACTTCAGTCGCAATGCTCAACCTGCAGCGTCACACGTGTGTAAGGCGTAATTTAGTGCAATCTTCTTTCATCCAGTTTAAAGTGCAATATTTTCATATTGATTTTACTTTCAGTTTTAGTTCGCCATCAATTTGCTGTAATTTCATGTGATTTCTCTTTTGCTTGCCACAAATTACAAATGGATAAATTGATTTGCAGCCATTTCTTGTGACAGTGTCACACATGTGCAACACACTCCTTCTGCGCTCCGTCTGTCCCTTTGTCTCTCTCTCTCGATTTTTACCGCAGAAACACAATTTGTAGGCAACACTCAATGCCTGCCTGCCACGCTTCGACAATTTGTTACGCCACAAATGCTGCGTGGGCGGTGTAGAAGGCGTGGCAAACACATATGTAGCTACATAGCTTGTAGCTGTAGCTTCAATTGCATGTTAGAATTATGTACCCTGTATATTCACATTTTTGTCCAAAGTGGGTTATATTCACGAGCTTAACAGAGAGAGATATAAGCGATTAATAAAATATGTTTATTAATTATAATATAAGAAAAAGTATAAACAATAAACTAATATTACAAAATTTAAAACTTAAAAAGTATTGAAATAATCTAGGCAAGAATTTCTTCATGGAGTTCCGCATTCAGTTCTTAAGAACGAGGTATCTTCTCAGGCATTATTGCCGCCTATCGATTATTGATTCATTTCGATAGGCAGTGCATTTGATTTAAGAGTTTCGGTTGTAGTGGGTCTCGCTCTCGTCTGACCCAATTTACGACACATTCGATTGGCTTGTACCACATGTGGCTGCCTCTTATACGTATGTATGTATGTATGTATGTATGTATGTACGTATGTATAACCCAAATCGCTATATCTTTTGCGAGTTGGGCTGCGACAATTTTTATTGCCAGAGCACTGGTGTTGCGGCTTTGCCAAAGTCGGCACTCCACTCAACTCGCTTCGATTCGACTCGACTCGACATTTGTTTTTGAAGGTTTGCATGGCCTTTGCCTTCTGTTGGTCTGTTGGGGAGGGTCTTCCCGGTTGTTGGTTTTTTAGTTTTCAGTAAGTTTCGAGAACATAAATCACTGCCGCACAGTTTCATTCGTATTGTTAGAAACTCCACTCCTGTTAAAGTGTGTTCAGCACTAACCTCAACTAATTTTCTGAGTGTGTGGCTGTGTGTGTGTGTGTGTGTGTGTGGCAGCGCTCAGCACAGACTGGATTTAAATTTATTGTTGTTGTCAAAGGCAGGCGTGAAGCAAACCCAATTCTAACACTTTAAACCTTCAAGTGTTTCGATTTTTACACTCGCCAAAAAGTGGTTGCACTGAAAACTAGTCATAATATTTACATTCATTTCAACATTATGTGAATTTATGGAAAATAGAAAACATTGCCCCAGACCATAATGTATTTTAGTTTTTAGCTTGCTTTCAATTTCAGGAACGCAAATAACTTTTAAAATTGATTTAAACATGTTATTTGAAAACAATAGGATTCATTTTCAGTCAGTGTACACATTAGCAACAACAGCAAGGAGATTCACTAATTATGCAAGGCTCATTATTAATCGTCATGTCAGGTGAATATGTAAAAGAACATCAACGGCAACAACAAAAACAATAACATCAACATGAACACATGGCTAAAGAAAAACAGTTGTAAATGATTTTAACCCACTTTTGTACACTTTTGACAGACAGAATTTCCATTTGCAACATGCTTTTGTCATTTGCGTAAATGAATGCCTGACAGAGCTGAAGAAGCATCGCGTTGAGTGGCATGCAACAGCGGCGAAGGGGGGTGTGACTGATGGGGGCAAAAATGAAAGATGAGCCAAGTGCCAGTTGAAAGCAGTTGGCGCTGCTTAGTGATCAGATTGGACTTCAACTTAAATACTTAACAAGACTTGAAAGAATCTGAGAAAGCAGTTGCTATGGCTGCGAGAAAGTAATTAGGAAAGTATTTCAAGTCACATTCAATACAAGACAAGCTAAAGCAGGCAACAATTGTTGGCAAGTGGTGTTATTTGTATTCATAAATGGTTTGCAACTAACGAAAAATACTTTATGTTTATTATGCATGTGCAAATACAACATATAAATATGTGAATACCTTGACCATCTCTCATTTATTTAGCCAGAACGCAATCTCCGATAAGGCTTACAATTTGTTTACCATTTGCTAAAAGTCAAAACAACCAGAGATACACACACACACACATAAACGCATAAGCACAAGGAACTCCAACAAGTCAGGAATTCTTTTATATTTATTTTTATTGATTTTACGGACATTTGCTGGCTTTAAGCTTTAACATTTTTCGTTTCCGCTTTTGGCTCAGTTTGGCAAAAACATTTGCAATATTTTGTTGTTGGCCTTGTTTTCTATTTTTTATGATTTACTTTATTTACTTTTGGTGTGTTTTTGCAGTTAGTAAGTGTGTGTGTGTGTGTGTGTGTGTGTGTGTGTGTGAGTGTGTTTGCTGTTGTAGTTGTGTCTGTATCTGCGTGTGCTATTTTCCATGACGCTGACATAAATCTGTGATATATTGCCATGCAGCTGTCGGGCCGAGCATTTTTTACCACGTTTTCCAACGCTTAGTTTTATTTAGCGAAAAGCTTTCACCTCACGCATTCCCTCTCTCTCTCTCTCTATCTCATTCGTTCTCTCTATCTCCTTCACTTTTGCTCTTCATCTCTCTCTCGCGCTCTAAGCCACATCGCCAACACGTTAAAAACTCTGCACAGTAATCCCTGTTGCCATCCAAATCAAATCACAAACTTGTCCAGCAAACGCGACGCGCTGATGACAAAAAACCCACATTTTTTAGCACACCCCTCCACATTCCCCCCCCGCCAGACAGAGCAAACTCCCCCCACAATCCAATTCTACAAAAGTCATTATATAACAAGTGTTGGCCACATTCCCAGCGGACACTTGAGCATAATTAATGCGCTGCCCGCGAAATGGGCACAGAAACACAAGAAGAAACTTGTTGGCTTTTCCGAGGGCGGCGGTGGAAAATGTGGCTGCTGATGCAGAGGCCGTAAGGCTCAAAACTCCGCAATTGTCGCTCTCAAATTAATTTGTATAATTTTGCAACCAAAAATGGTCAAAATAGAGGAAGCCAAAAACAAAAAAAAAAAAACATTGAAACCGTGCAACAAAATTTGCGACCGCTATGGAAATGCCTGCATTCTAATAAAGTTTTGTGCGCCCCGAAAAGTAGGCAATTATTTTCGAAGTAGCATGAGCATGAGGCATATAATTAATGAGAAAGTACAGGTTGAATACAGGTTCCTTAGCTGCCCGGCAGCAACGCAAGCGGAATGAGCAAATTATTTAAAGCAGCAAAGGCCAGATAGTTCTATGGTGTTTAAGTGGGAAAGAGTAGCAGGATGGCAATCTATTGGGTGCTAGGACTTGGAAGTATTTCGGATAAGGAAGTTGCTGTCTAAAGGAGTCAGCGCACATCTCTGGAGGATTCATGGGCCATTTTGGGACTCGTAACAAATTATTTGCACCGACTCGAAACGGGTCAAAAATACTGCGAAGTGCGGACAGGCTCCTGTTGACGCCAAGATGTGGCAAAATACTTCCAGCCAACTAAGACAAAAAAATCACTCACAATTATCTGCATAAGAGCAAAACATTACTTGGGATAACAACAGGCTTCCCGAAGGGAAACTGAACACATTCTGGACAATTGCTCGGCAATCAGTGGACTTAGACTTTCCAACAATGCTCAAGGATGGATAAATAATAGCTAGATCACGAGCTGTAGCTTACTTGTCACTATGAGGCTGAGTAGATCCAAGTGGTCGCAGTGCACTAAGTCTAACAATAATTATTATAAACAATAAGCCAAGTAGCTGGCTTATAAATTAAATGCAATTAAATAAATGCTTATTTAGTAAGATGGCGAAATTAAATAGCATCAATTTAACCACATTTCGCCATCGTTTATTTCATTGGACTTGATGTTGTATAAACAGGGCTTAAAGCGTTATATGGCTAACGCCGGCAGCTACAACAGTGAACAGCAAACAGCTGACCATAAATAATCAAATCTTCCACACAATCTGCAAACAGATTTTGCGTTTCTAATAAATTTCACTTTGTCGAGCAAGCAAAACGCCTACAAAGACCAAGGAAATATATATTTATATGTATATTAATGTACATAGCATACATATATTATATACATATATATACTAGATAGTGTACATATACTTATCGCCAACACAAAAAGCGATGGATGCTTGAAGGCTGTTCACAAAAGAAAGGCAAAAAGCTATTTGCCTGACAAGAAAATATAAAAATTTATATTTATATTTATCTTATGAAAATAAATACTATATATGTACATATATATATATATATATATTACATATATACATACATATATACGGCTAGGGTCAATTTTGCTATATCACAGAGCCCATGGGTATAAAAAGGAAGAGCGGCAACAAATTATGGCTTACTGATTTTATAAGTGTTTTTTTTTTGTTTTGTTGTTGCGCTCTCTCTTTTTGTTGTGTGGGTTGTCAAGGACGCTGTCCTTGTATAAATATATATAGATTATACATATATGCGGTGTGAAAATGTGGTTAGATGTCAATAACATAATAAAAAGCGTTGACGCCTGCGAAGGTCGCACCGCACGCCTCAGCTGAAACAGTTGCCGCATTTTGGACACCCACAAAAAAACCAGAGACTGAGAGATAATGTCAGATATTTCAACACACAAAAACAGCAAGCAACGAATCTCTCGTTGAGGAATTTTGTGTGTGCTGTGTGTTGTGTTGTGTGTGGGGCTCTGTTCGTCCATTTCGGTTGGGAAAAATGTGAAAACAAAAGTTTCATTGCATAACAATAGGCGCAATGGCGTGCCACAAGCAGCATTTAAATATAAATACCTGCTGGCTCGAGCAAAAAAAAAAAAAGCTGACGAAGCCGCCGTTGGCTACAAAAAAAAAAAAAACCTCAGTGAAAAGTTTCGCTACATTTTACAAGCGATTTCCCCCTCAATCACGCTGCTGCTGCCTCTTGGCCCATTCACTCAGTCATTTGAATTTGGCCGCTGTGGTCGCTGGCACGTAAGAGAAAAAGTGCAGGTGCCACAAAATAAACAAACTTCAACGTTTTGCGCACTAAAAAAAAACCACCAAAAAAATGTAGAAAAAAAACCGACACAAACAAAATTCTAGGAAAAATATCTAAAAACGTAAGAATAACAAATGCCAAAGAGAAATGGGGCACCGAATTCACCAAGAAATATATTTTATGTATTATTTTGGTTGCAGGCAAAAGCCTGAAAAATTTGCTTTAAATGTGTTTTTTTTGTTGTCTTTTTGTTGTATCTTTTGGTTTACGGTGTTAATGTACGCAAATAACAGCGAACAAATAATCGCACACATAAGTTGGCAATATGCACAGGTGGCTAACACAGCTGGTCAGAATGGAGATTAAGCTGAGAATGGGGTGTGAATATCTGTGCGCGGCTAAGTAGGTGAACAGTGGAGCAATAAGCCGAGCAAAAGCTGCTCGGAAAAAGTCGCTAACCAATAATGTGAAAAGTAAGCACAGAAATTTATACTTCTGTCTAAGTAATTGAAGTCCCTCAGAATCTGCAAAAAACAAGCAAGAAAAGTTTGCAGCTCAAGATAAACAGATATCTGAAAAGATATCAACTTCAAATCAACAATTTCCAAATTCGAATACTCAAAAATTACATATTCCGACTGCCAATTAGACCAGCATTTATTAATCTTTTTGGTTAAGGCTAAGTCAAAGAGAAATTTAGGCGGCACAAATAAACTACAAAATGTACTCAACTAGATGAAAACTCTTAAACTCTACTTTAATTAATTAACGTAAGGCTCTGCCAAACAAAAAACAGCAGCAGAATTTAATTACCAAACAAATTGAACTAAGGCAAAAACAAAAATTTTACTTTCTACTTTTAGTGTGCAATCCCCCCCAAACGGACCTGCAGCTGAACTGAAACTGAACTGAGCTAAACTGTGTTGAAGAACTGGAGCGTGGTGGCCAAAAGTAAACTAAACAGCAGGTAAAAAATTGTGCAAACAACTCGACAACTAATTGGAGTTACCTGGAGTAAACGCCTTTAGCTAACGCTGAATTCCAAATAAATAATGACAAAAGTAATATTTTGATATATATGCATATAGATCAGTATTCCGCTTGGTTTTAGATAAGCTTTAAGCCAAAGCAAACTGTTGCTTTTATGTAATAAATATGTACATAAATATAGCCATATACATATACATACATACATACATATATAAGCCATTTTGCTGTAGTGTGTGAACTGCCTGCACAAACAGTTGAAAAGTTTGCTGCTTTCGCAAGCAAGACAAACTACAGACCACACACACACACACACACAACAACAAAAAAACCACAACAAAAACTTTAGCCCAAGAGCCATTACGGGGTTAAATAGATTTTTTCATTATTTTGCTTTAACTTGGCCGACAGCGCTGCAAAAAGTTTAACGCTGAGTTTTCCCAGTTTTATTTCGAGCGCCCGCAAATATTGACCGAATTAACAAAGCTGATAGGGAAAACGCTGAAAAAAGTGCTTACCGCAAACGAGGCAAGAGAAAAATGTTCGCAGTTCGCAGTTTCCCAGTTTTCAGTTAAGCAAAACAGTTTCTATTCCCGAAATGGTTTACTTGGTGTCAACAGGGTAACAATTAGGAAATCCCCTTAATGACTGCTTTAAGGCAACTCAACTTGGCCAACAAAGTACACAAAAATTGTGGAAATTTTGCTAAAAACTCTAAGACGAGTTGACATTTGCTGTGAAAACTGAAAAACGTTTCGATCTTAACTAGCCCACAAAATGGAGAGCAAACAAATTGCCAAGATTCGATTGGTCAACGAAATAAAATCAAGCAAAACACAATTTATTGAAAACACAGCAAAATAGAAGAATAGAAGAATAGAAGGACGCAAAAGGGTTTAGAACGGCTACGGCTTATTGTAATAAGAGAGGTTTTAGGTAATAAGTGTGGAAGGGTGGTGGGGAGGTGCGGGGCTGTCTCGCTAAGTAAGTGGGTGGCAGCTACAAAATGCGGCCATGTAATTGTATTTGGCAATGCCGCGCACGTTTGGCCAAGGGAGTACGTGTCTGGTGCAGTAACAGGATCAGCCGCATCAGCGCAGCACTGGCGGCAGCAGTGCCAGCAAAATCAGGCTTCAGGCCAGTCAGCAGCTCAGCAAGGGGCAGGGTGGGGCGGTAAAGATTTGCTCTACTGACCAGCAACATTGGAAATGTTGGCTGCCACATAATGTTAAAAGCAAAAAGTCATGCAACTAAATCCTTTCCAAAGCGTTTTAAACTACAAAAAAGGATTTGTGCTAAAAAGCGGCTAAAGATTCCCCAAGCAGCGGGTAAGTGATGTGCAGTGGCAGGGGCAGCGGAAGTGGCTGACTTCGAAAATATACAATAAAAATATATGTATACATACATATATATACACAAATATATATTTTATATTTGAAAAAACTTGAAGTTCAAAACAAAGTTGGCAATTTCCACAAATTATGCCTCTCTCTCTGCCTCTCTGTGTGTGGTTGCGACAAGCAGTTGCAAGTGTCGGCTATGAACGATGTAGCGCACAAATTAAGTGCCGCACGTTGACAAAACTATCGAAAAACACGGTCAAGTCAGTGGAGGAAGGGGGAGCTGGTAAGCGGGACGGAAGCCAAGTCGTCGCCTGGCAAGTAAGAACTTATATAGCGTTGAGTCAGCATTGAGTGCAGCTCGGCATGCAACATTGGCTGGCATGCAATGCGGCTAACAGAGAGTTACCAAACTACCCACCATCCCATCCCGCCTCCCCTCTCCACTACCCTCCACTTTGCCACACTCGTCGCTTTCTCGTCGCTGTCAATGACTGTCAGCGACAGACAGGCAGCAAAAGCGAAGCACGACACGATGGCTTGCACTGACTACAGCCTGGGATTTGGCAGCAGCTGTGAGCGATGTGGAGATGGGGAGCTGGGGAGGGGGAAGAGGCGTAAGTGGGCGCCCCGGTTGACATTTCAATTTTTATGCACACACACAAATACAAGTATTGAAATGTGTGTGGCATGTTTGGTTGAGGCAAATGGAACGGAAATTAAAAGCCAATAAAATGCAGAAACCGAAAATTTTGTAAAGTTTCCCTTTAATTGCATTGCTCTTGAAAATTAATTTGAAATCCCAACGCCTCAAGTTTCCACGCCCATTGCTAATTAGCCAGACATACTGGCAAAATTGCAAAGACAGCAAATGGGCGTGTTCTGTGGCCGACAGCCTCCCTAATGCTGCCTGCTGTTGAATTAGTTTCGACTCTGGGTTCAAGGTCGCCCCACACAACAAGCTGTCGACTCATGGATTTTTGTGGGTCTCATCATGAATATATGGCCAGCTGTGCTTGTGCTTCTTCTTCTACTGCTGCTGCTGTTGCTGCTGCTGCTGCTGGTGCTGGTTCCTCCTGTCCCACCTCTGCTTCTGTGTACTATGGCAAATTACATGCAAATTTCATAGCCCGCAGCATGCCTTAGCCGTTAGCCATTAGTAACGAGGCTCAAACAACTACGACGTGCCCTCGAATACCCTGTGGACAGCATACAACATAATGTAACAGTCAGTTCAATCAATATATATACATATTGTATATATATATATATAAATGTGTGGCTAACGAATCAGCTGCAAAATCAAGACGAAGTTTCAGCAATTTCAAAACCACAATTGTGGCTTGCAACTAAATTGTTGATCAGTCAATTGACTTTAAATTAATTTGCATTAAATTGATACAAGTCAATAAAACACAAATATTTTAATAGGTAATTGTTCTTACTTTAAACTGATTAAATTTCATTTCTGCAGAATAAATAATTTAATAAATAAACTTTGGAAATTATAACTCAAAAAAAAAAGGGTAAAAATTGAATATCAAATTTATAACAAAGTGTGCAACATGCAGAAGTGTCTGCCACATATACAATATATATGTTGTAGAACAAGATCAACAGCCGTTTATTTAAATTGATCGATAACTATCCCCGTGTCGCGAATATCGATATAAATCGATTACATTGCACTTTATCATGGTTAATATTGAGGAGCTGCACAAAAAGTACAATCTAGTCACATCTATTGTGCCCCCTTATGAGCCAGATTCGTGATCAAGATGCAAGAATATTTATGAATATACAACTCTGAACATCTGTTACATTTTCCTCAATGTTGGCCTAAAAAACAAAGTTAGTATCGTGTGTTCATATTTACCAAAATTTCTTAGCAGAATTTTCCTCTTGGCTACGCAGTATCTCATAGTCGAGCTCTTACGACTCGAGCATTCTTGCTTGCTCATGTTTGCATTTTTTTTTCTGTGCAGCCTGGTTGACATTGCAAATAAATGGGTGTGGTTGAAAACTGTGTCAAGCAGCAAGTGCAACGACAACAACAACGAACACAACGAACGAACAAAGAACATAGCACATCTGAACAGAACACAACAGCAATGTGAACAGCAACAACAACTGCAACAACAACTGCAACAACAACTGGAACAACAACTGCAACAACAACTGCAACAACAGCAGCAACAACAGCAGCAACAACAGCAGCAACAATGGGGCAAGCAGAAATGTGCAAAAATTTGTTTAAATTTTCAGCGTGTTGTGCAGTTGCCATTGTTTCTGCTGATGCCCGTTTGTTATTGTTGTCCTGTTTTAAATGCATCCTGTCCCCATATGCCTACATACATATATATATATATATATATATATATTTTAATAAATTTTATTGTTTATGACATGTGGGTCAAGCAATTGCAATGCAATCGCAACCAGCGCGTAAATTGCTTCAAGGGTCATGCCAGCAAAATTGGGGAAACGAGGAAAATGGTGTGAATTGGTCGAGTGTTGTTGCAAGTGAAAGGGGCATGCTGAAAGTGTTGCAAGCTTGTTAAACTTGATGAATTGTAAAAACCAATTGTGCTCCATTTTTATTATTATTATTATTATTATTGTTGACTTTTTAGTCTGGTAAATGAACATTCAGTTTTCGGCGACTGTTATTTCCCACGGCCTCAACTTGAATAATTCGATTTCGATTAGCCGCCTGAAATAAATTTGGCTTATCTGTATTAACCATCTCAGTGTGTGCGATCGCCATTTACCATAACTATTATTCAACTTTAATATCGATTTTATTTCGAGTGCAACGGCAACAAATATGAATCAAATTGATTGCCGCACGCAATTTAAACAAAAGTTTTGTTTTTATGTGACTTGTGGCTTAATTTTGTTAGCTGCACATGGAATAATCTTTATGGCTCTCGAGTACTTTATATAATTGACCATTTTATGGCTGATAAATGTGCAATCTGAACGTAAGCTATAAAAAAAGTTGTTGCCAAGATAAGTTCAAGTTGAACAGCGCTGAGACTGAAATTTTTAGCATAGTTTGTTGCTGATTTTGTTCGTGCGAGTTTCACCTGGCTGTGCCAATAAGCCAAGTTGCAGTTTATGCTGTCAGGCAGCTGCTTGTGGCGTCACCTGGTTGCGACAATATGCATGGCACTTATTGCCGCTCCAGTTGACATGCGGCACAAGCTAATGTTTGGCGAGTCGAGGAGTCGAGGGGCAACCAAGAAAACTCTTGCAGCTGCCACTGCATATTTTTATTTTCTCAAGCGAAAGTTTTTAGTAGCAGTTTTTTTTTTTTTTTTTTGGTTAGTTTCTTATTTTCGTTTTTAGTGGCTGTCGAAATCTCAGGAGCCAAAAACAGCCAAAAGCCTGCATAAAAACAGGCAAAAAATGTTGCCATAAGTTTGCGTTGAGCTGCGCGCCACATGTCCAAAAATCTCTACACAAACACACACGCACGCACACACACACACACATACGCACACACACACGCACACACACATGTTGCATGCTTAAGTTGTTTTCATTGCAACGGCACACATTAAAGCACTTTTCTGGTTTTGTTCGATTTGCATATACCCAGCAGACAATAAAAAGGGGGCAGCGAGCGAGCTCGATCAGTAGATACCCTGCAGTCCGCTGTTCAATTTCGGCTTTGGTTTATTAGTTTCCGCAATTTTAATTTTCGAAAGAGTAATTACAATTCGGTATTTGATTGTTATCGGAAATCGATATGTTCTGGAAATCGGTGTGTATAAGTGAGACCAAGTTTAGTTGAGTACAGGATATCTACGAGTCAAGCACGCTTTTTAAAACTATCTCTGTTTGCATTGGTTGTTGTTGTTGTTGTTGTTGTTGTGTTCCTTGCTGCACAATGTCAGCTTGCGGCCAAACATACAGCAGGTGTGTGGTCGAGTGGGCAATGTGGTTACTGCGCAATAAATATGTGTGTGTTGGTGTGTGTGTGTGTGTGTGTGTGTGTGTGTGTTATTGTCTGCTTGGTGTAGAGGCCATCATATCCCTGGGTAAACGCTTAAAATTTATGCACTTGTGGGATTTTACATGGCACTTGGTTTGCCGTTTTGATATGCCATCTATCTAACAGCCCCTCACCCCTCACCCCTTCCCCCTTCTCCAGACCACTTCACCACACTCACCTCTAGTTGCACCAGCTTCCCTGCAGTGTTTCTTGCTCAAGTGATTTATGCATTTACTTTGCTGCAATGTTTTTATTAGATTTCGGTTAAGAATAAATATGCAAATGGCCCAAACTCGAGCCAGCAAACAAAAGAGCACTTACCCATGCCCCCACAACCCCCACTCAACCATGAATTGCACCTGCCGCAGGTGCAAATATAGATGATGCCTGAGATGTGCACAGGTGAAGGTAAAACAACGACAAATGCTGGCTGCGACAAATGAATGTTAAAACACACACAATGCATGACAAAATGCTGATTGCAGCTGTTGAAAATATTCAATATACCCATCAAGCCCCACCCCCCAACCCACCCCAACCCACCACATCCCCCCAAGGGTGTTCAAATTGATGTCGTTGCTTTGTCATATGAGAGTGATGATGAGTTCTGAGTTGCACAAGTTGGTTTCCCTGGCTTCGACAAGTCTGTCAACTAACACAAATCATTTTGCATTCAAATCAAAAATCGGTGATTGAAATTTTATGGCTAAGATAATAAATAGATACATTTTCAATAAACTGTAAACACTTCGTATTGAATGAAATACTCGCCGACTAAAATATGTTGCAAGCTGTTTTTAATTACGATTTGAATAATATTTTTCATATTTCTGCCTCGTTTCGTAGTCCAACTCTCTCGACCATTAT
The DNA here is from genome assembly GCA_035041535.1 of Drosophila cognata. NCBI lineage: Eukaryota > Metazoa > Arthropoda > Insecta > Diptera > Drosophilidae > Drosophila > Drosophila cognata. The sequence continues at coordinate 6,076,733 of JAWNLC010000234.1, read as the reverse complement.
AAATAAATAGTTTGAGATTTCCGATATTATTAACATTAAATGAGAATTTCATCTAAAGACAAACTAAATCATGTTGCAAATTTGAATGCAAATTGCGCAAAAACTTTTTTAATCTATACTCAAAAATGTTCTTAACCACTTTTCGAATATTTTCTGAAATTAATTACTTTAAGTGCGTATTGCTTCCAACGACTTGATCATTTTGGAAACATTAGCCGATTGTCTGTGGGCAGCAATCAATCACTGAAAATTGTGACTTTTCGCATGACCTTTAACCCTTGAAGAGTTGTTGCTCAAAGTGTTTGAAATATCATTTGGCGAAAAATACGGTTCATGGTTAAATGGATTTTGTGTGTGGCTGGCTGACTGGTTGGACTTGTCGAGACTGTGCCTGGTTTGCATTTGACTCCCAAGTGGTTATCCATGTCAATGGAGTGACATAGACAAGGGAATGAAAATTGAGAAGGGGTGAGGAGAGATTAGGGTCAGCGTCAGTGCATACAAAATTTGAATCACATTCAGAGGTCAACAACAAAAGCAGAAGCAGGTTGGCTGGATACAAAAAAAAAGGTCAAGCAATTAAGTGTTGATCCGCTGACCGCTGAGTGGAAAATGACCGTCTGTCGAGCGAGACAGATAGCCAGACAGGCAGGCAGGCAGGCAGGCAGACGGGGCAGAAGGGGCAGAAGGGGCAGTTGAGCAGTCTTCTTCAACAACAACTACAGCAGAGATTTTATGTTTGGGCTTGATATGAAAATAGTTACACCTGACGAGGTTTTCCTTTCCAAGTTTTCTTTCTTATTTGGCGTACAAATATGCTCTGAAAACTATTAAAAAAAAATGAGGAAATTTGCAGCTATTACAGCTGTGGTTGAGCTGTGACTCTGGGCTGTGGCTCGTTCTGGCTATGCAAATAAGCTTGAACTTTGACCGGGGCAAAAGAGAAAAAAGATCCTTAGTCAGTTACAGCTTTAACGGGTTTGGGTGTTATATAACTGTTTTTTGGGGTTTACTTTTCAAACAATTTACTTTGCACAATTTAAATTACCAACTGGGAGCCACACCGGATATTTTTTAATTTTCACTTACACACACACCCGCATCATGAGCATTCCCATTAGACGAGCAACTCTTTCATAAATTGTCTCCCTCCCTCTCTCTCTCTCTCTCTCTCTCTCTCTCTCTCACTCTCGCTCTCTTTATTTCTCTGACATGCTCGAGTCACAGGCAACCAGCTTTCATTTGCGGCGCTCATGAAATTTAATTACGCATACGCCCAGTCGCCAGCATCAAAATTATATATATATATATATATATATATATGTATGTAAATATACTTATGTATGTATGTGTAAGTATGTGTATATGTTTACACACCTTACGCGCTAGACTAATGAGCGATGTCAGCATCTAACACATCTACAAGTATGTGGAACTGACGCCCATTATGGGCATGCAGACACTTGACTGACTTTTCCGTTTCCCATGGAAAAACATGCTCAAGCAGCGAGCATATTAGCTTTGTCATTTGTCTGCAGACAAAACGTAGATTTCATTCAAATCTATATATATCACAATATACAATAAATCTGCCTCTTGAATACCCTTTATATTGCTTCACATTGAGGCATCGATTTGTGGGCTGGTTAATTACATAATTACACTTGCTGGAGACCTGAAAATGAATTGATCGAAATAACATTATGGTCAAAACGCACTTTGAATACCTTTTCCTTTGAAGCGTTAAGTCAATTGTAATCTTTTTCACAATCAATAAAGTCTATTAAGACTAAATTTGATAATAGTGTACCTTTTAGATATAGTTGAAGTATATTTCATTTGTTGTTACCACAATTATTATAATTATACTTCTAATATTACAATTAAACTTTTAATTTAACTGAAGAAATTCATGGCAAAAATGTGGCACGAAGCATCCCTTCTTATACACCTTCTTATACACCAAAAAATCACCTAAGTTTTATACTCTAGATTCATTATTTAACAACATTCCTCAAGAGAGCCATCATGCTGTGCCAATTTCCAACACTAGATGGCGCCAAACACAGAGTGCTTGTTAGACAGTTGGTTTTATAGTGATTTAATTTTTTTTTATTGTTGCACAGAGCATCTTACAGTCGAGCAGTGTTTAGTATGCCCAGCCTGCTAGTTACATATTCATTGCGCCCGCGATGTGCTACGTGCCACTCAAATCTGCCATGCCCAAGCAACCCCCTCCCTTACCACACACAGACACAACTCCCCGCACACCATTCTTTTAGGCTACATTTTATTTTCATTTTAGTTTTGGCACACGAAACTATTTTGTTGTTGTTGCCTGCAGTTAATGTAATATAACCATCATCAGCGGCACCAAGGGAGAATAGTGCAGGGGAGGGTATGAGATGGGAGGGAGGCTTTAATGGTGGCGCAGGATACGCTTCACTTTAGCGCCATCGTGACTTGCACGAAAATTAAATGATTTGTATTCGTGAGAAAATAAATTATGTGCAAGTATTTTAAATACGAGTTTCGCGATTTTTACTTTTTTTTGTATTCTGCACCAAAATGAGAACGCAATTTTTCACAAGCAAGTGCATGGAGCGAGGGTGGTGGAGGGTAGGGGAAGTGAGGCAAGACCAAGATGCTGTCTCCTGGCTCGACATAATGAAAATGTCGAAGTGAAAGTAGTAAAATTTACATAATCTATGCGCTCCAAAATAAATGAGAAAAATCAGAAAAATCCTAGGAAAAGCAAAAGGCGATAGAAAAGTGAGGAGCGGAGGTAAAAGAAGATGGAGCTGCTGGCGAAATGATAAACATTTGATTAAGCGGATTAGATTGGCTGGGGAAACGGAGGAGCACATTTGAAAAGGGGAAATGAGAGGAATTTAGGGGGGGCTTGCAGCCAGGTAGGGAGCGTCGCTAAAGTTTGTTTATAGTTGAAAATGTAAAATAACATTTGATAGCAGGCGAAAGTTTATTAGATGTGAGAAATATTAACATAGCACAAAGTATACATGTAAAGATGGGGCGTAGAAGGGAGGTTTACTGTTACTGCTGCGAATTATATGCGAAATTCAGCAAGTATCTAAGATTGCGAAGAAATTCAAACACACTTAAAATGTGTTCTTAAGAGTTGCAGTCGCGAGAGAATGCGACGAAAGGAAATTAAGGCAACTGGGGAAGATATACCTGCTCCCCAGAGAAGCGGAAAGTAATGAAGAAATCAACAAAGTAACGGTGACAAAAGGCGAAGAAGAGAAACACTCGAGTAAACTGCCAACGAATGTCTGTAAAATTAGATTGATTGCATAAGAAATGCACTTAAGCTTATTGAAACTATTTATTTAGTTCGTTATAAAAATGTTTCGAAGTTACAATTATATACCAAGTAAATACTCATTTCGCCATCCGCTTCAAGCACACGACTGCTCAATTCGGTCTCCACAGAAAGAATGAGCTTATGTTAATTACAGAGGTTATCTCTATCCGATTATCTTATATTGCTCTGTTTTATTTGCTGAATGAAATGAGTACTCTGCTACAATACACATTTACAAAGCAATCATAAATTTACATTTAAATAAGAGCTGGAACCAATGGGCATACATCTGCTCTCTTCTCTCCTACACGACTAGAGCTAAGGCAGTTACTCACAGCTTGAGAGAAATTTTTCAACTACTTTACACCCACTCCCACCTCAAACACCCTTCTAATAAAAGCTCCGAAGATCGAGTAAGCTTAGCTCAGCTGAGCTGCAAACGTACCTAGTTATGCACATAAAAGCTTCACTCATACCAAATTCGACAATGAGCTATCTGCTCTCGATGGCACTCAGTTTATTGTCACGTACTCCAATTGTATAGTAGCCATGAGCTGTAAGACTGACTCGCTTCCACCCACCACTGTCACCACAGATAAGCTCAATATAAATGTCGCCTTGGCACTTGGCAAATACATTTGCATATCGCGCGCTGCCTGTTCATTGATTCACTCTCTGTCTCCCTCTATTCGTCACTCAAACCTTTTGCTGCTTTAACAAAGCAAAAAGGAAAGTGCAACATCAGCGCAAATAAGCTGACTCTACCTATCCCTCTCTACCATAATATATATTTTATATATTCAAATGCGAAAAATATTCATTTATCTGTGTGCATGTTTTGGCAACATATGAAAGCAATGTGCAAACGTCATCGACTATACAACAACAACAACAAAACACTTAGCTCTGATCTGCTTTGCTGAAATTCCGTTAACCTTTTTAACCAAAGGTGAAATTTTCAGACTGCGCTTTGCTTACTGCTGCTTGTTGTTGTTGTTATCTCGAGTCACATTAACCTAAAAGCTCAGCAGCCAACAGAGAGAGAGAGAGAGAGACAGATTAGGAGCAAAGCTTATTTCAACATTTAATATTCTCTTTGTATGTAGCATTTATTTAAAATGTATGCTGATATCTCTCATACACACACACGTATAAGCAGATGCATATATATTTTACTTGGCTGCCATTTTGAGTCAGTCAGTCTCTTACAATATGCTACATTTCCATAAATATTTAAGAAAATTTACATAAAATGTTGAAACGTCATGTGCTGCTCTCTCTGTCGGTATCTCGCTCTTATGCAAATAAAAACAGCAATATGCGGAAAAGAATTTAATTCATGACGACAAAAGTCGCTGCTCAAAAAGCCCACAGAAAACAACAACAAAAATCTACACACAAACACATACTTACTTATGCATATATGAAATGAAAATGTAATGCAATGTGAGTTTGTGTGTATATATGTGTGTGTGTGTGTGTTTGGATGTGTGTTTAACTGTCTTCTGTATCTTCTTCTTCTTTAATGTCGCCTCATTCTGGGCAAATATTGAGGCGCGTTGAGCCGCATGAAATTGCATTAAAAGCTAATGAGCTTGAAATGAAAGACAATTTGCTTTTGAATTGAAAATTTCGGTGCCTTTTGTTTTGTTCGTTGCGGTAAAACGCATGAGCATCGACCAAATAAACCGTAAAACTTTTTAATTTCTGCCATGAACTCAAAATGGAAAAATCTGTAGGAAAAAAAAAACTATTGCCAGCTACCGCTCTTAGAATACCCTCTTCTCTCTTCCGCCTGTGCTTTTTATTTTTGCAAGGCATCCACGTAATCGAAGTTTTTTTTCTGTCTCTCTCTCTCACTCTCTCTGTTTCTCTCTAATACGCCACTCAACGAATAGATGTGGAAAAGCACATGCAATAACAGCAGTAATTGAAAAATATTCTTTTAATGTTTACTTCCTTAACCATTGTGCAATATTCGAATTTACCGTTATGGCAAACAATGTGCAATTATCTAAATTGGTGTTATTTTGCTTGCACTAAAATTTCAAATAACAACTTGAAATTCAATTGGAATTGTACCTAGCGAGACAAGCGAATACCTCTAATATAATCGCCTTGACTACTAGCAATACACAGTTCACCTCAACTGATGTGCTCAAAAGTGTGCTCTCCTAATTTGGGAACAATAACCGCAGCACAAAGCCGTTAAATAACATTTTATGTTCACACCAATTTTACGCTCAATTAAAAATAGCCACCACACAAACTTTTGCTCCCGAAGACAGAGAGAGAGAGAGAGAGAGAGAGAGAGAGATGGAAATAGGGGGAGGGAGAGAGCGCACAAGCTACGCAGTCATCTAAGCAATGATCGAAAAGTTAATACAGCAAGCAGCGCTGCAGCTTTTATTTTTTTCGACAATTCCCTTTTGATTATGTTGATGTTTTTTGGTGAGTGAGTCTCGATTTTGTTGCTGCTGAGTTTGTGATCTGCTCTCTCAACTACTGTTATATAAATTTAGTGCAATTGTGCTGGAGTGCCATTAAGTTTTCTAAACTCATCAATTGTTTACTTTATGTGCTCGTTTGTATAAGCTGCTCTTGTCACACACACACATCAGCATACGCATATATCGGCAGCAGAAGAAAACGGTAACAAAAAAAATCTCATCAGCGCTCTGTTGAGTTTTTTTTTTGCAGCATCAGCTGTAGCTCGCTGTTACTCTTTTCTATACCCTGGAACCTATTGCAAGTGGGTGAAAGAAAGGAAGCATCTCCGAACCCATAAAATATAAATATTCTTGATTAGCTTATTATCAACTGGAATATTCGCATCAAGATCGAAACACACAAGTTATAGTCGAAAACGAATTCTCATATTGATCTCAATACTATTAGTAGGCTCTCTATATCTACTAGCAGAGTTCAGAGAAGCTCGTGGTCGAGCTAACTGTTCTACAGCATTCTTGCCTGCCTTGAACTCTTTGCTCTCTGCGAGAGCTTCGCCTCAGCTCGACTCTTTCACACTCACGGCAAGAGATGTAGCCGTCTCAAACCAGCCCATGGAAAGTAATCTTAATGGCTTTTTTGTTGCCGCCAGACCAGTAGGAAAAAGAACAGTACAACAGTCAGGCAAAGGCAGAGGCAGGCAAAGGCGGGCCATGAAAATGCATTCAGAACCGTTAGAGGAGGCAAACGCATAAATTGTGAACCCCAATGTAGCCACAACCCGATCTCTAGCTCGTGTGTGAGAGGAGATGTGGACAGGGTGGTTAGGTTGTCTGCGGATTTGAATAGCCAATTTGTTTGGCATTGTTTGCAAAGATACTTTTCCCATGATGTGGGCAGCAGCAGGAGCCGCTTCAAATGGGGTGTGCGAGGGGGAGTGTGTTCCATTTGCATTTCTAACATAAAATGCAAATATTTCAATTTGTAACTTAAGTAAAATTGCCTCAATGAGTGCAGCTGTCAGTCAGACCGAAAAACCAAGCCATGAAAGCCATACAGAAAACCATATAAAATCAGTTGAAAACCCATCAGAAACGGAAAGAGTTTCTGTTTCATCCCCAGCTGAGCTTAAGCTGTGCAGCCTTTAATTACAATTTATAAGCCAAAACAATATTTGAGGCTGATTGGTTCTGGTAATTGACCTGGCCCACAATTTTCCATCGAATTGCATTTTAGTCTAGTCAAGCGGCAATTAACACTAACAACAACAAAAATCAACTATTTCCTCTTCTTGTTACAATTTTTTGTGTGCAGCTAATGGAGCAGTTGAAAAATATTGAAAAGAGCTTAGAACACTGGAAAATTGCATCACACTTGCAATTTGGCAATTTGTCCAACGGCAAAAACTACAAATTTCATATTAAAGACTGTTTGCGAATTGAATTTAAAAGTCGACATGCAAAAATAATTTATTGCTTTAAAGTTTAAGAGATTACGTGAAGCATTTGTTTGTGTGATGAATAAATTTACATTGCAATGAAATGTAACGATTATTATTATTATGTATCAAAAAACTTCAAAATATTGTGGATTAAAAATACTGAGATATGAAATTTGTATCACATTTCTCATAGTAGTTGGGTAATAGTGGCTGAAAGGGTATAATGAACATATGCCAAATTATGTAACTGGCAGAAGAAATCATCTCTCTATATATATTCTTGAGCAGTATTAACAGCTGAATCGATGTGGCCATTTTCATGTTTCTATCTGCATATAATAGCCAACATTAGAGACTTTGACTTGAAATTTAGAATATAATCTCGCAGAGGAAAAACGCATTTTGAAGCTCATTATTACGAGAAACCATTTTATATAATACCAAATTTAAGTCAAGGTCTCCACAGAGACCTTAAGGTATTCACATATATATTTTTATAACTAAATGTTGCAAATTTGTTTTGCAATATCGCAAAAACTTGAGATTTCGCAACTGCCAACTTTAGTTTGCCCAAATGTCAATCGAAGTTTTGGTTTATACAGCATTGCTGTGCAACAACGTCTACCTGTTTGAGGGCAAAGTTTTCACTTCCACTTCCGCTTCCGCTTTCCACTTTCCTTTCTAACATTAACCACACACAGAGAAAGAGCATGTTTATTCTCATCTTCAATTGCTAACTCAATAAAATTACATCGGGCAGAAGAAACTTGAACTTTATTAGCAATCCTTTCTCCTCTCTGTATCTATCTCTTTCTCTCTTCATCTCTCTCTCTTTCTCTGTCTTTCTTTCTTTATCTGTGCACCCTGAACATCTCGTTGCCCTAATTGCAATAAAAACAATTTGCAACAAGTATGTGTAAATAGCGAACAGCCATGTTAAGTATTTGTGAACAGACTTCAATGTCGACAACTGTCGGCAACAACAGCAACACTATCTTCAACAACAACAACATATGATTATATATATGTACATACATATATATATATACTTATGTGGCAAACAACCTGGTTACAAGAGCAAGAAGAAGAGCCTAACCAAACAAGCGCACAACAAGTTTTTGAACATCGACGTCGATGCGACTTGTAGGCACCATTCGTATACCCTGCAAGGCATTTCATATGCAGGGTATACCAATTTACACCTTCATGTAATAAATTGCATAAATATATTTTGGATTCGAACAAATGTTGATTGAGTGTGCCTTAGGGAAATTTTGATAAAGTCAGTGCTACAAATATTAAGCATATTTTTGTGGCAAGAAACAATTGAATAACGGCATATTTAATTGTTCTCATACAATGAACATTCGAATATATTTGATTTGCTGCACTTGCTTTTCAATTGAAGTCTTTGCCACAAGTGTTAATATTGTTTAAGTTGTCTTAGTGATACTTCTTCGAATGTTTGTTTTGTTTTGGCATTGTTTCACACTTGTGCTGCATGTGTGTCGCTTTCAGTTAAGCCGCTGCCCAACACTGGCTTTGAGCTGCTGTGTTAGTGTTGAAACTGTCAGTCAAAATGTCATTAGATTGTTGTTGTTGCTGTTGCTGTTGCAAGCTGCTGTTACTGCCGTTGTTGATGCCACTGTTGGTTTTCTTGTACAAGCTCGTGATATTTGAACAACAACTGAGCACACACTCACAGAGAGAGAGAGAGAGAGAGAGAGAGAGAGAGGGAGAGGGAGAGAGTGTGTGTTATTCCAATAGTCACGGGCTGAAGCAGGCATTGCGGAGGTGGCATTGTGGGTGTTGCATGGGGTTTGAGGTCTTGACACTCTTGTTTGCTAAACAAAGCAATGTATGTCAAGGCATAATATGTTCATTCAACTCAAAAACAAACCAGAGCATCAATAATGCAACACGATGGCACGATTTTTACTTGCGTGCTGTGGTGTTTGTCTATGTGTGTGTGTGTGTGTGTGTGTGCGTGTGTGTGTGTGTGTGTGTGAGGCTGCTTTGGTTGTTTTGTTGCTATTTGCCGACTCCATCAATGCAATTGAAATGCACTTGCAACGAATTGGAAAAAGCAATTGAAATTGCATGCAACCACTGGCAGTTTTTGGATAGGGGATCTGGATTGCAACAGATTTGACATTTGACAAGCCCAGCTATAAGTCAATTGAAGGAATGCAAAATCCAGATACTAACAAGGAAATTAAAATGTCTTCGACACCACGAGCGATATTTATGATTAGAGTTTCAGCAGCCAAGTCAAAATTGTATTTTTGAAATTGGACATCTAACTCGGAGTTTACGGCAAGCAATCCGCTGCATTGGTGCACTGCATCATTTAGCTGTTATATTAGCATTCGATACAACTTTTTTGCTTGCCAAGTTAGCCTCCATCAAGCTCTTCAATTGTGCATTCTAATATGTTCTCAGCACATATGCAAAATATCATCCACATCGCGGACAATAGAAAAATGATTTATGGATTGCCCTATTCATGTGGCGAAGATTGTACTTCATTTTTAATCTAAAATTTATTCGCATCTCGAAAATTGTATATTACAGGATATATCCACTAAAAACTACAACTTTTTCCAAGGCATGGTTTAAGTACAGATTTCCTGTGAATTCCGAAACTCTTTTTCCTGTTTCGCTAACGATTTCGCAGTCAAATTTGATGTGCAGTGGAAAAACTAAAGGGGATCTCCATATTTTTAATTACTTATTTTGCAACAGTGATGCAACAAAGCAGGAAAATGCAATTGAAGTTTCTCCTTTTGGAAAAATTGTATAACAACAGCCATTAAAAGGCAGACAAGCAAATTAAAATTCACCGAAACAAAAAAGAGAAAAGAAAGCGAAAAAAAATAGAAAAGGACTTAAAGAAACGCTGAAGAATAAGGAAGCGTTACGGACATCATAAAAGTTATAAACTTTGCTTAAAAAACAATTACAAGCTGCAAAGTAGCAACAAAAAAGCAACAAACGCAACAAAAAAATATGCATAAAGAAAATATTAAAAATATAAAGTTTACAGTCAATAAAAAACCGGAAAAGGCAATGCAAGAAAACTCTTTATGACAACAGGCAAAATAATAATAAAGCGACTGAACGAGACAGAGTCACGTGGTGCGGAAAGGGAAGTGGGCGTGGAGGGGTTGTGGGTGGGGTTGTGGGTGTTGGGTGGTTGTGTGCCGCATCAGGCTCAGCATAGGCACTAAACGGCCACTTAAACGTTAACTTGATTTAGCACCTCGTAACAAAAAACGATGCACAAACAACAATCCCCAAAGAGCAAGGATTTCAGGCAGGAGAATTATAGGCGTATAAAGCAATAAAAACAGATCAAAAGACAAACAGAGAAAAAGAGACAGCGGCACATGCAGAGAGAGAGAGCGAAAAAGAAACACAAAAATAGAGAGCCAAAGAGAGTGCAATAAAATAAATAAAGAGAATGCGAAAATAAGCCAAGAATTCAGGGGAGCTGTCCAAAATGGCCCAAATGACAAAGACGTTAAGTAAATCATATACGAACAATACGGAGAATTTGATAATTGCGACGAAACTCAGATAAAATCTTCATAAGTGACCCAAAAATGGCATTTCGATTGCCCATTTTATATGGTCACGTCTGTCGATTCTTTCAAAGAGCTAATCTAAATCAATTCGATGCGACTTCGGCTGGGGCTCGATGAGCTGTCAAAAACCCCAATTGATCTTTATGAAGTTATATCATATATTAATCTGATGTACATCGGATCGAAATGTTGATCAGGAATATATAAGTCTACTTTACAATAGATGCAAATGTAAATGAATTTGAACTACGTGAAAAGTGAAATATATTCAAAGTTTGTATTTGAAATGGGAGTCAGAAAAGTGTCAGAAAATTAAATAAATAGAGCTATTCATAATTATTATTCATTTGCATTAGCGTCTGCTAATGATTCACGTTTCACAGTGAGTAATTGCACTAATCATAAGTTTTGCTGACTTCCACTATGCCACTATTCCAAACTTGGCAGCACAAGTTTATTTCGCAACTTATGCCAACTGCAGCAAAAGGCAATAAAGGAACAGTCGCAAAAAAAAAAAAAATGGAATACAAAGAATACAAAGATAACCAACTTGAACAGTTAGTCAGACACATAGAGAGTGGAGCAGAGGACTTGTGGGACAGTCAGGGAAATGTCCTGACAAGCCACAAGGGCTTCTAAATCGAGGCAGGGGCTCCAAAAGAAATAATGTCCTGAGGCCGCACGGGAAAATGAAAACTTCTTTGTAATGCAACCGGCAAATGGCAACTGGGAACTTTCTTTACTTTGTTGATTTCATGTTGCCATCTGCCTTTGAAGCGGGTATTTAGGCTCTGAGAATAAACTTGTAACGCATTGAGAGAGGCGTTTCTGGAGTTCCTAAAGATATAGACAAACAGCTTAAATGCAAAATATATATTCATCACTGATAAAACTAATTATTTTCTGAACTTTTCAGAACTTTTTGTAAGCTGTAAATATATGGCTGAGATCGACTATATTGAATATATAAAAGTATTCCGATTTGAGTTATATATATTTTATAGCTAACTCAGCTACGATCGAGGCTGACATCTATTGCTCTGACATAAAAATCGGCTATACATCATTATATATTATATATACATCAATGTTTTGGTGGATGTATGAAATTATATTAAAAGAAAATACTGAATCCATATCACAAATATCTTCAAACTTGTGTAGGGTATTTAAAGTGCGACAGTATTTGTTAGTGTATTTTTTTTGGCATGTTGAATAAGTTTTTTGGGAATGGGTCGACGAAAGTTACGCGAAACGCTTCCAGCTGATGAGTGACGTGCCAGTCAGATGGGGTGCAAAGGACAAAGGGAGGAATAGTGGGAGTGGCAGGGGCTCAAAGGAGTCGAGGCGTGGGAGCTGAAACTACAATATGAGCAAAGAGAGTATTCGTACGTCAGATGAAAGTAAACGCAAAAAGCATTCATTTTTTCTTGCTTTTGGCCAACATCGAAATTTATCGCTCGGCAGTGGGAAACAAGTGTGCCCAAAAAAAAAAGAAGAAAAATAATAAAAATAGAGATCCGCAAAGGCAAAAGGCAAAGAATTCATCATCATTGCTCATCATCATGTGGCGGCGACTCCGGAGGTGGCAAGCTGTCAAAGTAGGCATGGCAGTAACGCTCCCAGCGGTGTGATCCACCGTTGTGTTTGATGTGCCTACAAGAAAAAAGCAACCAAAATATAAGTAAAACAACAAACTTGCCAACGACCGCAGTCCAGAACGAATAACGAAATTCACAACTACACTAAGCCGAAGTTTATATACACTTACAGACTGAAATCCAGCTCTGATGAGGCAAAGTTTAATCATCAATTTTTAGGAATAACTTTGGTTGATATATGAGATATACTATTACGATGCTGATCATATTTAGTGAATACGAAAGAAGCAGTGAACCGATAGTTCCAACGATAGCTATATGATACAATTTGATATAGTATTCCGATCCGGTCAGTTTCAAAATGTGTAGTTTTTCACAATATATATATATAATTAACAAAGTGAAATCTGACTGAGTAAACTAAGTTGGATGGAAGACGAATTCGGCTTTATGAATATGATTGATGGGTTCGCAGATATCTGATTCGATGCGTTACGCCCTTGACAACGAAGTCCAAATAGCCTTTGTGCAGGAAAATCCGAAAATATGTCGTTTATTATATTTCTTTTGTCGCTTCCTTTTTGGCTGCTGCTCTCCATGGCAAAGTTAATCCTTGGGCATCAATTTCCAGAAATAATTTGAGCAACATCAAAACTTTTAATACGACCAATGATAATGGGCCGTCTGCTCCTCGTTCCCCAGTTTCACCCCAAAGACTCCACCATCACCATCCCAACTACGACCTTGCCCCCGCTGTGCGTTGCTGTGTGTCAAAAAGTTTTTTATTGCCCGGCTGTCGTAATTTCTTTGTGCTGAGTAATGGGGCTCAAGTAGCGGACAACGTGGCAACCTTTTGGCCCTTAAAGCCGGGCCCAACCTGCGGTCAGTTCTGGTCATTATACTGTTTATTGAGTGCCACACCTGCCAGCGGGTGTCCTTCGAGCAGCCGCAGGACTCCAGACTTGAATGCATTCAATGGCAAATTGGCGTCAAGCCAAAGCTCTGCCATAGTTGCCAGACTGTTTTTTTCTCTTTGTTCCGGTTCGAAATCGGCTTTATATATATTGAAAGTGATTTGTTATGGCATTAACCTTTTGCCTGCACCTCAATTAAATGGCACAGCAATGCATATATATTTGGATTGTGTTACAATGTGCCCCCAATTGTTGCTTCAGCTTGTTTGCCCAGATCCAGTTGCAGCTATTCATTTAATTGCTGAAAGATTGTGCCAAGCAAATAAGTGGTTTTTGTAATTTATTCTAGTTTTTGTTACACTTTAAATATCTTTTCACATTTTGCTCCAAAAGTGTACAAATCGATGTGCCAACTTGCAAATCAAACACCCTACAAACTAGGCACTCAAATGAGGCAGCCAACTTGTTGCACTGTTGCACTGTTGCTCATTAGCTGAAATTATGCACATAATTCGCAATTACACGTATAAAACATTGCACATTATTTGCTGTGCATTGCATTTGTGCATTGTTTGGGGCAGCCAACTTGTGTGCAACTCTCGATAGCTGCGAAATAATCGCATTTGCGAAATGATCAACGCTAAACCGACCCTAAACAATGCAAATGGCCGGTGGAAATTAGAGCAACAATGAGCGTTGCAATTAGGCGTTGCCAGGCAAGCAAGACAAACAACGAGGACAACAAGGACGAACTGGAGGACACTGCGCAGGTGGCGCCCCCCCCTCCTCCCACATTATGCAACAAAACTTGCAACGTGCAACATTGCCCGCAGCTAAATAACCTCGTTTTTCAAATTAAACGCACTTGCGAACAACAGCAAAAAAAAAACGAACAAAATTTTCCTGACGATGAAAAGATTATGCAATTATACACTCAGAAAAACTGTATGAACTGAAAATAGAAAAAAAATATAAATATTACTTGCGTGGAAAAATGATTTTTTTGTATTCAAAAGTTGATTTTTTTTTGTTGCTGTGCAAACTTTCTGCGTTGGCGCTGATGTTTTTTTGCCTGAGTGCCCCAGGGCGGCGCCTATAATGGGGCATGCAACAATAAGCGCAGCGCCAGCAAAACAGGTGAGACAGCCGGCTCTGTTCAACGTTGAAACAAGTTAATCAACGTGTGAAAATTGCAAACAACAACAACAACAACAACATCAACTTTGGCAACAACGTCCTGACGCAAGCATATTCAAATGCAAATCACGTCATCAATATGCAGCGCACACACAAGGCCATGCCCCCTCCCCGCCTACTTCCCACACAACCTACAAAAATAGAAAAATAGACAACCACAAGCCAACCGCAAGTATCGCTTCTGCTCCCCTCTCCTTCCGATTCCCATATCAAAATTATCCATGGACCAAGTTCAATTTTGTGGGTCATTGTGGGAAAACTTGCTGTTGCTGCTGCAGCTCCTGCTTATGCCACTGCCACTGCCACTGCTGTGAAGCCAAAGTCCTTAACGATGGCAACAGTTTCTTGCTGCTTTCAAGTTACACGTGTCACTGTCATTTATAGCAACTTCTAACGATGGACAGTTAAAACTTGTAGGTTTTTAATTATAATGCAACCGTGCCCCGTTTCTTTGACGACGAATGTGCGAGGGTTGCTCGCAAAATATCGAACTTATAAAAGTATTTATTTATTATATGTTATTTTAAATACGTCTCTCGCTGGGCAGAAGATTCTGCAACTTCGAAAACTATTCAAAAGCTGCAAGCAATTACTTAAGCTGAACTATTCGATGCACTTTGCTCACTTACATCATAGCAGACAGAAATATACATAATTTGATGTACATATTTGAAAAGGATAGTTTTTGGTTTCTTTTTTTCTCTATTTAAGCTATTAGCAGGGAGAGTTGTGCCTGGAAAGTTGCTGTCAAACCTCTGGCTCGGCTGACCCCTTAGGTCATCTCAATTAGGTGGAAGCCGTGTGTATGCATTTTATCAAAGGCAACGATAAGCACGAGACTTTGCCTGCCTGTCTGGCATCGATTTGAAGTGTCCTTTTTTGGCCACCAACCATCTCTGAAAACTCATCAAGCACTCTGCACCCCCCCCAACTCCCCTTGGTGCGCTTCAAATCCACAGCTCGTCACGCTGTGCTGGCAGCTGGAAGGAGGCGAAAAAATAAGTCACTCACTTAAAAGTTCAGCGGCGGCAACGTTGGCAAAAGTTTGCCAGTGCGCTGCATCCTGCACTCAGTGTCCCGTGTCCATGTCCTGGCCGGCGCTGGTCAGTTAGTTTCAATTTTTGTTTTTAGCTGTCAGTATGAGCTGCTGCTGCTCCCTGCCCACAACTGCTATAGATATATATATATAAATTTGTTGAATTTTGTTTTTGGTATTTTTTTTTGGCAGCTGGCTGGACACACTGTACGCTGATTACATGTGACAAGTTAATGAGTTTGCGGCCAAACATGGCTTGTTAAGCAAATAAATTAATTAGCGCTCTAATTGAGTTTTCTTTTCCCGTTTCCCGTTTCCGTTGCCATTCGCTACCCCTTTTTCAGTCCGCCCTTTGCTGTGGGGCTTGTAATTGATGAGCTCTCAAGCGGACGAAAACGCACTTAAAATAACTTCAAAGAAATTAACAATAATTTACATTTAAATTACACGGTATATAATATAAATATAAAAATACATATGCAATGCACTGCAATACAAACATTGCAAATTCCAATCAGATTCACAATGCCACAGACAAAATGCAGTTTTCATTTTAATTTGTCATAAGTAGGCCGCAAGCAAATGGTCAAATGGGCATTAAAATGGGCATTTTAAATGATAACAGTTAAATAAATGCATCATGAGTTAGTATGTGCTGCAACTAGTCGACTTGCGTATACCCTTTACAGTTTCAACGAGAAAAAGTTGAGCATAATTGATGTATTTTCAACCAGTATAGAATTCCGAGTTGCCAAAAGTTGCTATGTTAAAAATAAAGTGAATGTCAAATATTGTGTATTATATATATCCTATATTATATGTATATATGTATATTATATGTATATATATATTATATACATATGTAATATATATATACATATGTATATATTATTATCGAAGATGCCCACCACAGAAATCGAAAACACTTGGTAAAAGTTGAATTTATTGCAAATATCAATCATTTGCTGAAATGAATTTTATATTTTTGTGTTAACTGTTAAATTATTATGAAAAATAACATTTTTGTTATTTTGAATTTCGTAACAGCAGTTTTTATGTATAACATTTAAATTAGAAAATGATTTGAAAAGCACTGATGACAAACATAAAGCAGAAATCGAATGTAAACATTTGTTTTGATTTGAGGCTGCATCACTTCACATTGGCCAAGTTGCTAATTATCTTTTGATATATTTGTACTCCTTTCAGGTATGTATCGGCCCCAATCCACTCATCGTGATCGTGCAGTAAGACCGGAGTATTGTTCATGGGCGAGAAACCCAGAGCGGGTATGCCAGACTTGCGCAAATAGCGGCTGTCTGTGCCGCCCGTGAAGATCTGTGGTCTGATGTCGAGAGCTCTGCAAAGGCAACATGTGTAGCATATATATTCCAATTAATAATCCCAAGTCAAAAGTCGACTTACAACTCATCAGTGGCGCTTTTGAAGGCCAGCCAGAAGGGATTACTCGCATCGGTGGCAGTGGGTGGCACAAACGGATGCCTCTGATCGAATTCGAGCTCAATATTTCCACCAGCCTCTGCCATCCACTTGTTTAACTAAAGGTAAAAATGTATTTTGAAAAAAAAAAATATTCAAAATTAATATTTGCTGGCACCAACTTGAGCGTGAAACTCCTCATGATTCACATCGAGGGCGAGGCGACAATCGAAGCCAGCTGTCAGCTCGGGTGGCACCACATTGCTTTGCACTCCACCGCCAATTCGGGTTAGATTTATTGTTGTCACATCGCCAATCTTTAACTCCGGATTCTGGGCAAGACGCTCTACTTGTTGCTTGCGTAACTGCATCATTTTATCCAAAATATATTGGAACTTCTCGCCAGCCGTATTTGGCAGCAGCAGCGATCCGTGTCCCGCAGTGCCCGATATCTTAAATGATAGACCTAAATGGGAGTGAATTGAGAATGCATTTAATCTTAATACTTTAAGCTTGGCTTACGCCACACACTGCGCTCCGCGTAGAACACCGGAAAATCGTCTGTCGGCGAGGCGAGTCCTTCATCCAAACCAAATCCCACATTAAGAGCACGAAACTCATCAGTCTCCACAAAGGGACGCATGCCTCGGCGACCACCCATTTCCTCATCTGAAAATGAATTCAATGAAAAAAATTAATACAAATTAAGCTTTCGATGGTAATAAATAAATAAATTTTTTTTAAGGTAAATAATAAATTAAGCTTTTGCTGGTAATAATAATAGCAAAAATAAATCACTTCTGAAATATTTCATCAATCGTTGAAAACCAACAGGAATTGGGGAAAAAATACTTTCCACGGCATAACTTGTCAAAAGTGATTCGAATTTCGGGAAATAAATCCTTTTGATGATGATTTGAGCGCTCTAATAAAACTACATTTGAAAACGCGATTCAGTCCCGATTTGCAGCTTCAAATTATATCCCTCAAATGGATCTCAATTTTCCACACTCATAAAAGTGATCAGTTTTTCAGTAATGCTGTCTATTTGGTTTTGGTTTGACTTCTAAATGAATATTTAAATTGTATTTCTGCTCCGATTTTTTAGTTAAATTTGTACTTTAAAAAAATTACTTTAATTTTGGCAAAGAGGTCAGACTTTGTTTTTGGTTTGACTTGGGGGACTTGTGCTTCAATTTACATACACAATTCTCACTCAAAGATCATATTTGATGTACAAATTCGAGGCGAATCATTTGAGTCTGTCAAAAGATGGCAACTTCCAATAAGCTACTTGAATTACCTGCGACAAATGACAAGTGAATGGTTCGCTTGAACCTGGCTCCACTGCGTTTGAGGGCTCTAATAGCCGCCAGATATTGCATTCCCACGGATTTCATGTCCTGCGTGCCACGGGCAAAAATGCGACCCTCGGCGTCCATTTCAGCACCAAAGGGTTCATGTGACCAGTTCTCTTTGAAGACGGGCACCACATCCATGTGCGAGTTGAGCAGAAGGGCGGGCAATTGAGGCTCCAGACCCAGCCAGCTGATAACAGCCACAGGATTCTCAGCATCAAACGGATAATATACAGCTATAGGCAGTTCCAGCTGAGTGGCCTGTCGTCTTAGGAATTCCAAGCAGGGAGCTGAAGAACAAATGAGTTAGAAACCAGAATACTGAATACATTTACAAATCGCTTAAATTACGAACGGCTGCTTGCAAAGTTAGTGTCACAGATTATCATTTGATGTAGTCTGAGACATCACTTAAGCATAACTTAGCTCACCATAATTGGGATTGGGATGTACGCTGGCTATGCGCAGATATTCCCGAAAGTATTGTATCTCCTCATTGGAGGCCCACAGTTCAGAGTTCATATTTTGTTTGCTTGAAAACACCACCTCCGCTGTGTTCAACAGTTTAAGTGCAACTACTCTGTGTGTATGTGCTGACAGCCCTGCTAATCTAATCAGAGTGTGTCTTGTGTAGTTCCAAGTCGCAGTTGAGTTACTTGTGGATCAGAAGGGGGGGTAAGGCAGTCAGTTGAGGCAAAGCCGCAATGCAAACTGATAAAAATGTGGCGAGCAGTTTGACGGATACAAATAATTGACTTCAATTAAAGCGCACAGCTGATAAAATGTTTATAAACCACAGCTACCGCTATATATATATATATATATGTATGTATATATATACAAGTTGCATAACAGACTTTAACCAAAAGTTATTTCATAACCAGTTTTTTAATGAAGCAACTTGAATCACAAACAACAGGTTTTAACTAAAAATTCAGTTTTACAATTTTTGTTGACTCTATGCAATATGCAAATTTTGGATTACAAAATGTGCTGAATCATGACGCTGATAAGCCATTTATCTCTAGCTCTCTCTTCAGTTCTCATTTTAGTGATAAGCATTCTGTTTATAATTTTCACTTGCAGTGCGATAAGATTTTCCATATGGTTAATGGCTTCATAAGCCTTTGCGACTCATCTGTAAAATTCAATAGAATAATTCACATATATAAATCGTACACTTGGAATTATGTTTGTGGCAGCAAAGCTGCAGATTTGATGCCTTGGAAAAACTTTGCTAAAATGCATTTATTATGTTATTTTAGCCAAAAACATAAAATAATTAAAAATTGATTCATGAACTTATGAATTATTTGAAAAACAAATGGATGCACTTATGAGTGCACTCGCAAAGCAAGAGTATACAAAATACATGGCAGTCTCCAGTCATTTAGCTGTAGTTCAGTTCGGGGTAGTCAAGGGGTTTGGGTTTGGCAAACAAAAGTTTTTGGCCAGTGCCAAGAGCAGCAAAATTTATGTATTTTTACAGACATTTTTGTTGATGTTCGCTGCTGTTGTTGGTTTTTGGTGTGTTGTGCCAGTGCACATTATTCAGCGATAATTATTTGGACCCTGGAGATATGCACAAAATTATCGCAAATTCAGCAACACTTTCGAAATAGAAAGAATATAAAACAAAAATATGTTAAGCCAAAAGTTAAAGTAACTTCTTCTAATATATATTTAAATTATTTTTGATATCCATTCAAATTTCAATAACTTTTGATGGGAAAAACTAATTTGTAATGCAAATTTGTTGATTATATTTCAATCATCAATATCAATACGGTCGCTGCCTTTTTGTAGCTTACTTTTCAATCAAATTCTGTATCAATGAGTTGTTGCTCACTTTCCATATTTCCTTAACTCGTCCTTATTAGCATTTCAAGTCTATGAATAGAGGCAAAGTTGAGCAAAATTTGAGTCTGTTTGAACATTCTTTTTGGCATACTATTGAGTATTGAGCTGCGCTGGCCCCTTCAACATTTTGGCAAATTAATTTTGTTCCCAACGATGGCACTTTAATGCGCTGTGCGAAGAGCGAAGGGAATACATGTATGTGAATGCGTGCCCAAGGACTGACCTAAGTCAAACAATTGACTTGGGGACTTTGTGGATATCGACAAAGCGAGCAATGAACCAAACAGGACCGTCCGTCTATTTATTTGCCAATTTGGAAAAGGCCAAAGCCGAAGCCAAAGCCAAAGCCAAAGCCTGAAAGCGACTAAGAAGCAAATAAATATCTTATTTCACAAAAAAATTCAAAATAAAATGAAATGAAATCATTTTCTAAAGAAGATGCCCAGCAAGAGCAGGCAAATACCCGAAAATGTAACAAAATCCCATAAACACAACATGTCACAACACGAACACAAGAACAACAAATAACACAAAATAAAGTTTGCTCTTTCCCCTTATATTCTCTCTCTCTCTCTCTCTCTGTCTCTCCCTCTCGCTCTCGTAATTCAGGGTTTGCAGCTGAAGAAAATAAAGAGAGATTCCTTTGAATTACGTCAGAATTTGAAAGGCAAAATGTGAGCCAACCACTGCTTGGCTACAAAAAGCACATACATATACCTACACATATACATACATATATATATATATATGTATACATGTAAATATATACTTATATACCATATAAATACATGTGCTGTAGTCGATGTCATTTTCAAATACATATTGAACTCCCCTGCCGTCTGCAATGGATTTCCCAAATGATTTTGTCCATTTGCATTTGAATTCCAAATTCGTATCGCAATCTTTATGGCCATTTCGAGCTTCACAGTTAATTGGAAATTACAAAAAAGCCGTACAAGCTAATAAGACCGCTTTTCACTGCTCTTTCCCTCAGCATTTGCTAATTAATTGCTCCAGCATATGCCGTAGCAGTGAAGTGAAGTGGACAGCAAAACTTGGCTAACATGTGTAATTGAATAATCGTCATCATTATCATTATCATTATCATTATCATCATCGTCAGTGGACGTGCTTAGTCCGCATTCACACCATTATTATCAGCATTGGAGCGGAGCTAGGGCAACTTTTGTGTCGCCAGGCATTGGAAAAAAATATTTGTTATTTTCGGCAAGCAATCAAAACAGAAACCGCACAGAAACAACAATTACATCAACAACAAATTCCAAGTAACAAAAGTTTTTAGCACAAAAACAAATGCCAAGAATTTGTTCTGCATGAAAAATATATCAAATTTAGTTAGAGGGAGGAAACCCAAATCATATAGATGTGTTTATATCTAAAAATAATAATAATAATTAACTTTTGCTTAGCTTCAGACAGTTTCCAAGCCGTCAATTCCAACAGTGGCTACACTGCAAAAAAAAATGTGACAACCTATGCATGCTTAAGAACACATTCGTCAACTTACAATGGGCCTATCTCCAAACACACTTTACTCTTGTTTTTGACAGCAAATGAGTTGACTTTGTGGTTTTTCTGGACTTTTTCTGCTTGCGCCTAAAAATATGCAAAACACAACAAATTTTGCCAGGCGACGCTGGCTTCACACACATTTGCATAATTATAAGATAAATAACAAGAATTTACAGCAATAACAAAAGAAGGCAGCCGGAATGATGGGATGATGGCACAGACTTCTACCCCTCAAACCAAAAAAAGGAAGAAGAAGAATAAGTAGAAAACCAGCAACTCCAACACGAATGTGAACTTTTATTTGATTTCTGGCTGCCAGCAAGAACAAAACACACACAATTTATGCAAAAATGAGTGGGCGTGGCTGTGGTTGCCTTATCTCACAATTGAATTAATAAACAATAAGACCGAGAGATCCGACAGAGAGATATGGACAGAGAGAGGGAGAGGGAAAGAGAGAGAGAGAGTGAGAGTGTGACAAGCGGATGTCGTGTGTGGAACACATATTTCACAAAAAAAGTGCCAAACAGGAAAAGCACACGACGACATTTTGCAAAATTTATTGCAAAATGGCCGACAACGTTGACAGCGTGGACAACATTCAAGTGGCTAGGCAATTTGCGCAATGCTCTTTCCCATTCAGCCACACTGACATGCCCACATCCTGCACATCCTGCCAGCTGAGCATCCTGCTAGTTGGCAGTCCACTTAAGTGCCCCGTTAAATGCAGATTTGAACTTTTGACTTCGAGCTGCATTAACTTTTGACACTTTGATTACCGCTGTCACAGCGATCGAATGAGCGATATACCAAAATTCCAAATGCTTTAGTTTTTATATACCCTGTAATTATGAAATGCTAAACGAAATACAAAGGATCTAACATAAAAAATGAATAAATAAACTAATTTCCTACTTGATTATTGCTACTATCATACTATGCTATGCTACTCCAGGGTCAGCTTTATTTGTACCAACATTCAGTCAAGTTTCTGCCAAACTATTGGGTAATTTCTAGTTGGTAACTTTGGCAACGTTTTAATCAAAATGTGGAACTAAAAGCAGAAATTGAATTGCTCAAAAACATCTGCCCGAAACATCTGTCACATCTTCTGAATAATGTTCGCAAATTGTCAAGGAAATGTTGAAGTTGTTTAATTGAGTTCATTTGAATTTGATTGTCAGCCTGGCATACATTAAATGTCTTTTCCTTGTTTCATTTGGCCATATGAAATGTTAATGGCTGAAAAATGTTCTCCATATTCGCTGCTTCAACTTGTACAGACTCTGCCAATAAAGAGAGCAGGACAGGTTGAGAGACTGAGGGATGCGGAATGGGGTTTTATGCAGGTGAATTTGGGTCAGTTATTTTCGGTTTAATTAAATGTGTTAATTAGAAGTGACAAGGAATCGAGAAAGGATTTTTATGACTCTTGCAAGCGAGCAAATATGGAAATTCCACATGCGATTTGGGTTGGAATAATGAATAAGTACGAGTAATTTCTGGGCTTAGCAAAAGCATCAATGTATGTGTGTTAAAGCATAAAATCAGAAAATAATATATGAAAATCATAGAAACACATATGAACTAAAGTGAACAAACTTGTATTTCTCTTGAAGTTAAACTTTAGCTTAAATTAGTTTTGTATGTATATAAAATTAATGAAATTTGGTAATCTTATGCCTGCAAAGAGGTGCAAATTACGCTCAGTTGCCTGATTTATTATTTGTTACGTAATTTTCACAGCTTGACAAAGTTCAGAACAGTTTAAAGAACTACTTTTAGTAAATGGCGCAGACAAAGTCAATTGCTGGCCGTTTGAGTTTGAGGTAATCTAATTACCAATCAGACGAGGAATGCAAAATCGCTTTGCACGCCCATAAACAACTACGATCTCAGCCCTTGACACGCCCATTAATTAAACAGCAAACAATGCAAACAACGAGAGCAACAGGAAGCCCAACCAAATGCTCAATTAAGCATACGCGGTGTGGGCGTCTGTTTGAATGTTGAATGTTGAATGTCGGCAATTAAATGCCATGCCCCTGCAACTTTTTGCAAAATAAAATTAAAAACAATAAGTAAGGCGACTCCATTTCCCCGCCCCCGACTGCAGAAATCTGTGCATTTAATTGAAACTTGCAAAGACAGCAGCCGCAATCAGACGACGTCCAGAGAATCTCCATTTAGCCTTTCAGCCTTGAGTTTCAGTTTCAGAGACTGAGCTCATAAATAGTAAAATATGCCAGTGAGCGAGAGAGCGAATGAAAATTGTGCCTTTAATGCTCGCGGTATTCCACTTTTCTCCATTGTTGCCATTGTGCTTGTTGTTGTCCTGTCAATCACGCTCCTTTCGCTGCTGATTACACGACGCGGCCATTTAGTCGCCCCGCCCCAAGCCCACCCACAGACCAAGGCAGCCTGACATATTAATGAAGCCCAGGCCAGACAGCTGGTTAAATGAATGCCGAATTGAGGGAGGGAAAAGCAGCAGCATCAGCCTCAGCAGCAAGGGCATCCCAAGATGAGGCCGCCAAGGCAGCATTTTAAATCAATTCGCATAACAATTAAAACTTGAACTGGCTACTTTACCCCCGGAAAATGTCTGAAGCTATAGTCTTCAAATTGCCAAACTGTCAGACTGAGACAACGCAACGTTAATCAAGTACATACATGTATATATTCTTGATCGATATTAGCTGACCAGATCTGTGAATCTGTGAAACGCAGAACAAGTTGATTTTATATTGAAACTCTTTTAGAACTTGAAATAAACACCGATTTGCAACCATTATTTGTTGAGCTTAAGTTGAAGTTTATCAGAGCTGCAAATACCTAATAATATTAATAAATATTCATGTTGTCAAACCGAATGCTCAGTTGCTCAAAAAGTCACATCTTTGCAATCTAACGAATAAATCAAAAGTCAAATAATTTGCAGTGATATTTTCGCGATGCTTGTTAAAATAAAAAGCAGAATTTTGCTAGTGCGCTGCAGGGTAACCGCTAGTCAGGCAGTCTCGCACAAAAGCCACAGAATTGTTTTGATCTGGCAACGCGCACATCGCGATATGTGGTGCGGTTCGTTTGCCCTCGTTTGGCACATTTGCCAAATGGGAAAAGTGACGGCGAAAAGTTTTTCAAAACATTAAGCTTCGCGTGTTTGTTGTTGTTGTTGTTGTTTTTTGTTTTTTTTTTTGTCATTTTTTATTTGTTTATGCTACGCAGGGCCAGACTCAGTCAAATGCACTCACAGCGCACTCACAAAGCACTCAACTTATGATGAAAAGTTGGCTCCAGTTATGCGACTTCCGACTTTTGCTCTCTGTCTGCGCTTTGCATAATTAATGCTTTAATGTCAATCATACGCACTGTGTGCCATGAAATATATGCGCTCTGCTCATCGCGTTTTCAATTTCAACACACACAAACAAACAAACGCTCGTAGAGCAAAATGCTGCGTTTTCTGCTTTCGGTCTTTTATCTTGGCTGGCATTACGACTTTCTGGCAACAAAAGTTCAGCTCACAAACTTTGTCATGTAATTGAATTTGTAATATTTTCGCTTGTGTTTTTTGTTCTTTATTTTTTCCTCTACTAACTGTTAATTAGTTTGCATAATTGGCATTAGCTGTGTAAATCGGTTCAACTTGATACGGAATGGAATGGCTGCTGTGTAGAAATCTGTATAACTTTGAATATTATTCGAACGAAAAACGAGTTCAAATCTAAGAAAGATATTTTGAATATTTGCTAAAGTAAAAAATGTGAAACTCATCAATAAATTAAGCATAGCAAGAGAGACCAACTCCGGTACTTTGCGGGAATTCTTACGGATGCTACTTTCCTAATCTGTTCGGCTGCTTATGGTTTTTTCTGTTGTTTTCCAATTCAATGATTCGGGGAATTGATTATCGTTTTATGTGTGCATACATGCGTAGAAATATTTCCCTTTCATTGTTTTCGGAGACTGATAATCAATTATTCTCGATTGAAAGATGACTTCTCCTCCGGGAATTATGAATGCCACACTTTTGCAACTTTTAACTTATCCCGTTTGACAATATGTCAGGGCCATCAAAAGCTATTAACATTTAATGTTATTTCTGTTTCCCTAGGCTCCGCTTATGCTGTTTCAGAATATATGATGCTTATCGTTAAATAATATATGTGTTCTGGAATAGCATTTGTAAGTTGCGTGTATTTTGTGTGGAGGAATTTGCTCTCGAATTCCCTCTTCTCAAATCACATGTCATGAAGGTACAACTCTTTGCACATACCTGTGCAACTGGCTAAGTAGCTGTGGTGAGCTGTGGACAGCTACCTGCAGCTGAAATTAGCTTGAAAATTGATTACACATGACACGCCCACATACAACACCTACATACATCTGCACTCTCGATCGCCCGCATCGCTGCTAATGGGCACACAACAAAAAAGAAGGGAACTGAGCGAAAGCGAAAAAGAAAACTTCACACACAAAACACGGGATGAAAAATTACAACAAATATTAAGCAGGCAATGGCAACGGCAACGGCAGCAATCAGACAAAACAACAATGACAATAGCAAATAGTAATGGCATTGACAATAACAACACAAACACCCACACAACAAAAGCCCGGCACTATTTGTAAGCAACCACAAACAGCAAAGAGCGAAGATTTTGAGCTCACGAGAAATCCTTGCCAGCAATGTGACAAACGATGTGTGAAGCAGTTCGCTGCTGGCGCAGCTGAAAGCGTCAAGTGACACACAGTCAGAGGGGAGCAAAAAATAAGACAGTTTGTGGCAGGGCAGCGAAGGGAAGTAGCCAAATCTAACCATACAGTTATCACAGGACCCACAAGTCCTGCCAGATACAACCACGCGCACATTACGTATACGCAACGTGGCAGCCAACTTGGTCATTTTTCATGCCGCACAACAACAACGACGACGCTGACTACAAATCGTGACAAATTCTTGATGCGGGTTAAGTTTCACATTTCTGTGCCTTATTCCATTTTATTTATATATATACATACATACATATTTTATATACATATGTATATGTATATACATATTGTTGATGTGGTTTTTGTATGATCAACTTTTTGACACTCTGACTTTAAAAATCACTTTTAAATTTCTGCCGCTTGGACTCTTGCATTAGGTTTGACAGTTTGGAATTTACTCATTCAATTCAACTGGCTGAAAAGCCATTAGCAGTGCGGCCAACTCTCATAAAAGGGATTCACACACACACACACACACACCGCCATAAAAACATGCAAAATATGAGAAAAATTACTAAATTTTAAATGTTTCAGCATACATTTTCCCATTCGCTCCCTTTGTCATCTCATCTATTTTTCGCCTCTCCTCTTTGCATCATCTTCAAAATGAGTTTGTGGAAAAACCTAGCATGCAAGCAAAATAATTTCCTAGCAGCATAAATTAAATATATATCAAAATGGCAAAAATTACAGTACAATATGACTACGATGGCTACAGTTCAAATATGTTGTCTGCTGCAAGTCTGTTGCAATTGGCAAATGCAACCAAAGACTTCAAAAGCCATTCATCTTTTTTCATGCAAATTCTATGAATGTTTCCAAAAGACATATTCTCAAGAACCATTAAAGATAAGTAGCAACAAACTGTGCAACAAACTGTGTTCATAAAATCAATTTTCAGCAAAATATTGCTTATATTTCAGATTGTAGATTTATCTCACTTTAAGTGAATTCGAAATGTTTCCATTGAATATTAATAAATCAATTACTGCCGGGATGAAATATGAATTACATTAGATGATTATTTATATCACTTTCCTTGGGGTGCTAAAACATGTTTTTAAATGTTGCACATCCCATTAAAATGAGTAGCCGAATTGCAAAATGGAATATGTTGAGTTATGGGAAATATATTTAATTATTGCGAGGTTCTACTGTACAGCCTACCGTTGGCTGATTCCACCTGCACAGCCATTATCGTCTGAGGGCCATATTCAATGACAGCATTTTTAATGCAATTTATGGTCGTTAAGGCGACAAAATATAATAAAAATGAATAATATTCCAACTGCTGTGGGGCAATGTACGCAGCACCAGCAAAAACCGCTTGCCACCAGCTGCAGATATGTGTGTGTGTGCGTGTGCCACATGCAACACGTGACACAAGACCAGCCACAGGCCATAGGACCAAGCAGAGACGAGACGCGTCGCGAGTCAAATTTATGAGCGACACAAAATAAATCGCCTCGCCAAATGTGCGAAACAATGCATAACTCAAAGGATACCTCACCAAAAAAAAAAAAAACCCCAACAACAACAACGACAACAATAACATAATGTCATAATATTAAAATTGTTGTTTATGGCATGCAATATCCATTAATAGAATTTTCCACAATTATGCGAATTGCTCGGGATTATAGAAAAAAAAAAAAAAAAAAACAACATATTTATATCGCACGTCAATCGAATTCAAACAGAGGTTAAAATATTTCAGCTGCTCATTAAAGCGAAATTAAAATGAAAATGAAAATGGAAAATCAGCTGCAGTAGATGCGCCCAAACAGTATGGGAATCGATTTATAATGTACACACATTAACAATTTATAGTCGGCGCCAGCAAAATGTTGACCACAAACCCAATCAGCTTAAAAATTAATAAACCATAAGCCATAAGTCAAACATTTTTAATGAGATAAAAGTGAATATTATGAACATGACAGGTAAACATTAGCCAAACTTCTATGCCCCCAAAATATCAACACCAACACCAGACAGCGCCCAGCATCAGAGATAAACAATTCAATTAATCAAAGTGTGTTGGAAATGCTTAGAGAAGCTGAGATACTCTCTATCAGCAGGCAGGTAAACTGAATTTCGATTTTCTTGCAATATTTAACTTGAGTTTTAAGCATTATATTACAACGAGCAAGTGAAACGATTTATAATAAAGCCTTTTTTGGGTATAGTTAAGAAAGATATCGAATTAATGATCGCTGACTAGAGGAGCAATTACGAAAATTGTTTGCATGAAATTCAAGTTGAATTTAAAAAATATCCGTCAAATAAATATGCTAATAATATTTACAATTGACTTGGAAAAAAATCATAAAATTTATTTTTTATTTATTATACATGCACTTGAAAATATTTCAATTAAAATAATTGTATTGAATATATGTATGTGAAATGAAAAACTGATTAAAATAAATATTTATTTACAATTTAAACAAATCAGAGCCTGAAGAGAAAGCAAAAAAGCACACACACACACGCGCCAACACACACACACACAGGCGCCAACACACACACACACACGCGCGCGCCAACAGACACTGAGAGCCGAGCAGCCTGGTCACATTTATTTCAATATACGAACATTTCGAACATTATGACTAAGGGAAAATGCTCATAAAAAATTCAAAACGCCCTAAGTACCTACAAAGTAGCCCAGCAAAAATAACAGCAGCAAAAACAACAACAACAACAAAAGTGCACACATCAAGGATATCAGGTGGGTCGCTGCTGGTTCTGCGTGGATGCTGCTGCGGGGGTGGGTGGTGCTCTGGCTATCAACTTCAGTGGAGTCAACTCCAATTTCAGCTCGTTGTTCAAACTGACCCCGACACGCATGTTTATGCGCTTTTTACAGCTGCTACGAACGCTTATCTCCAAAACCTCTTCGCCTCGAAAACTTTTTCCCACTCTCTGTGTGTTTTGCGTTTGTTTGCGAAATGTTTTTTAAAATAACTTTGCGGTCATTTTACTAAATGTTTTTCAGGGCACAAAGGTGCCGGGGTTGAGGGGTGTGTGACAGGTGAGGGGCCAGCGGCACGTTAAAGGCACACTAAATTTATGGGTCAGCTTAGCGACGCCTAACGGGGGCATCAGTTAAGGAAACCATCACAAAGCCGTGAAGCGGTCACAACTTGATTTTTCGACTTGTTGTTGTTGTTGTTGCTGTTGCTGTTGTTGTTGTTGCTATTTTAAAGCTTGAACTGTTTTTGAACTGTGTGTGTTTTTCCGGTTTTTCTTTTGGCGCGTGAAATAATTTGTGGACGGAAATTTTATTTTGGGGTTATGCATGCGCGCGCTTTGAGCGAAAGTTATTTATGTTCTTTTGATGGTCACTGTTGCAGGCCCAAGCGACACTTTAAAATAGCCAACCACTAATTGGATTTAATGGGCCCAATGCCCAACTGGCTAACCTAATTTAAAAGTTTGCGCTTCATGTCAAAAATGAAAAGTTTCCGCCTTTATTTGAATTCTATAAAATCGGCAATATTCTCGAAAGCTTGAATTTTGTCAAGCAGCAAGACGTGGCTGTTGCTTGTTCATAAATATGTATTTTGCCAGAAATTCTCTAAATTTGTTATACTTATTAAAGTGTATTTTATTTGAGGAAAAATTAAAGTTTTCCTTATATCCCTGAATCTGACTTTATATTGTCCAGAAGCTACTCCCGTCGGAATTCCAAATATGATGGAGTATATACCAAAAAAAACGCCTCTCCTGTAGCCAGCAGAGAAACTTAAAAAAAAGAAGAAGAAAAAAGTAAAGCGAAAGTAACTATTTCATTTTAATGCACACACTTCCTACAGCACAGCAGTGGATAGCTGATCACTTAGAGTGTCCAGAAGTGAAAACACCCTTGTCAAGTGTGCCAAAAAACAAAAGAAACAAATGAAACACTCGCACGCACTTCCTATGCCCAGATGAAGAAGAAGAAGAAGAGCACGATGTTGAATGTGGCGTCAGTAAATGAAATGGCGGCCAACGGAAATGGAAATTTCATTGCAGAGTTGTTCATAAAACGAGCAGGCGCTAAGAAATTGGCCATTGGCAAAAGTTGGTGAGAAATATGCTCGCTTGTGCCAGTTTGGGCGCCACCTGCCAAAAGATAAAACGCACTTTACAGTTAGAGGCACTAAACAAAAAAAAAACCAAATAAAGAAAAACTGAAAACCGAGAAGAAGAAGAAGCGGTGGCCAACAGCAAACAACACACGCGTTTTTTTTTTATTTTATTATATTTGAACTTTAACACAGCTACAATATAAATTAAAAGGGCGGAGCAAGGGAGACGGGAGACGGCCGGGCTGGATACAATGCGAATGTTGGCCATTGAAGTTTATGTGCTTGTGCGTGCTCTCTCTCTCTATATATATATATCACTATCTTTGTCTCTCTCTCTCTCTCTCTCTCTATCCCTCTCTCCTCTACCTTTGGTGCTGTGCTTGCACTTAGCCCCCTGGCAGCTGTCATATGGAATGTTGTTAGCGTATTCCCACACACACACACACACAAATACGTACTACTACACTCAGAAAAAAATATAGCTTGAACGTAGAAATTCGCCTAGATAAGTAAGCATTATGCTGAATGTTTGTTGTAAGTAATTTAAGCAACAAATCGGTTGTAAGTTTGAAAGCGTTGAATTGATTTAATTTTCTTACTTGAAGAATTAAGTTACTTTATTTATAGAGACATTATTTTGCAGTGTACATATACATAGTACATAAATGGGCCTACAGATGCGAACGGCTGTTTCGGTTGTCAGGAGGTGTGCAGGATGTTGAAACAGATTCGACTCTTAATAATTTCCGCACTCGAGTTGATCGAAATCATAAAATTTTATGAGCATGCCAAGGGCGCGTAAGTGCCAACTCTGTCTGTATGTATGTGTATGTGTGTGCTAGTGTGCCCAAAATGGCTGCCAGACAGACAAAAGACAACAATGTGACAGATAGACGGACAGTCCGACAGTCAAACAGACACATCAGACCAAAAATTCACAAGCCCAGCGAACAAATAAAAAAAGGAAACCTTTTTAAAGCCAGTGAGTAAATGAGCATAAAGTTTTTTTTATACATTTTTCCCTGCGTAATTCAAAATGAGTGATAGATGGAGGAAAACAGCAAACAGAGAGAGATAGAGAGAGAAACATATAGTGTGAGTGAGATAGAGTAAATGGCATGAATAATGGAGGTTATTCCATATCAGCCAAAACTAAAGTTGACTTTTTTTTGGCGTTGATTGAATGCCTCGCTATGGAGGGCAAATTCTCCACCCGCCAGCAGAGGTAGATTTTCCACAAATTTAAATGTTAGCTAAAAGTGTCTGGCAGATATAATAAGGGCATCCAAATATTTGGGTAGAAATTATGATGTGTGCCACACAATTGAAATTCATTTTTACAAATATAGCATAAGTGTACACACTCAAAAGCTGCACAATACAATCGAAATTGATTTTTATTGGCCACGTTCTCTTTTTTCAATTCCATTTTTACTGACTTTCAATAATTTTGCGATGCGAACGTTTGTTATCTTTCCATTTGATTTGATATCTTTTCCTTTGCACTTATTTTCTTTTATTTTTTCTTGACAGACCGTAAAAGTCGCTTATCTTCATTTCAGAAATGTTTTGCATTTTCATTTTTCATCATTTTTTTTGGCCTGAAACTTTATCTACAATTTGTCATGGCATATACATATATTTATGCTCTACCAGAATCTTACATGAGCAACTGTAATAATTCCTCTCACCGCTGCGAATAATGCCCTTGGGAAATTAATATACAGGGCTGGGATGTTTTTTTCTTTTTTTTAATTTACAGGGTGGCTCATGAGCTAGTTGAATGAATCCATTGCAGTATGTCCTTTTTGAGTCTGTGCCAATTTGTTATAAAAGTATATTCAAATTTATATATTGATTAAATTTAAAGTAGTTTTTATATAATTTGCTGGATTTTCTTCGAACGGCTGCTCAACGCACGCATAATTGTCTGGTCGTAATATGTGTAGGCAGTGATTGAGATCCGTCGGCTTACAGAAGGAATAAAACAAAAATTGGGGCACATTAAGTGGCTAACCGGAAACAGCAATTTAATTGCTCAGGCTATGGGAAGGCATTGCTCATACGCCCTCCCGCCCATCTAACATCCACTCAATTAGCAGAGCCTTTGAGCTGCCAACTCTCTCCCTCCCTCTCTGACTCTCTCTCTCTCTCTCTCTCTCTACCGCTCCTGCAATGCGGTCTTAGCAAACATCAACCAACTCTTGGGGTTTTCTTTAGAGGCGGCGAGTAGCGTTGTCCTGGCAAGAGTCGCAAAGGCTACAAGTTTTTGCCATTTTCGTGCATGTACTGCAAAGAGTTCTTTTCGCCCCAAGGCGAGACTCGCGACTAGCATCTCTCTGCATGTTAACAGCGCCAGAGCGAAGCAGCGCAAATAAATCCAAGGCAAAGCAGCTGCAGACAACCAAACAGTAAAAACAAAAACAAAAACCAAATAAGAATAATAATAAAGGCAAAGCGTATACAAAACAAAAGCAATGCCGAAACTGAAGGCAGTGCCGTTATGTTTATTATGCCGAGCATGCGAGTTAATTCCTTGCATTGTTCTTGCCGTTATTGTTGCTCATGCTCATGCTGCTTGTGACACCGTTACAGCAAAAGCCACATTACTTCGGTTACCCCCTCCCCCAACCCCCCAACCCCCCTTCCACACAACTCTGCTGTTCTCGTTTCTTCCTTACCGCTCATTATTTTCATTTCACTCACGTGCATGTAACACAACAGAAAATCTTTGATAAGGAGACCTCAGCGAGGTAGCGAAGCGACCAGTGAGAGCGAGAGCGAGAGCGAGAGAGAGAGAGAGATACAAGTGAATTCTGAATAGAACCAGTTGCGCGTAATTTGAATAGATAAAATTCATAGCCAAATGATTGCATAGAGTTTTGAGATAGCAGCTAATTTGGCTATTATTTTTGTGGGCGTTGCGTTGCATGTTGACGTTTGTTAGGGAAACGTGATTTCGTGCGATTTTTATGTGCCACATGCAGTTAACAATTACAAAGTACGCAGTACTTTCTTTTATATTGTATTCAATTTTGATGGCTACCCAGAATCCTAAACTTCAATAAGTATGATTTTAGAGGTGTCCAATTGAATAGTAATCTTCCAGCAGTGAATATGATGTTAAAGCTGATCAATATTTAATGGCTTCTTAATGTCCTAACGTAGATAGGCAGAAGTCTTCAAACTTTACGCAACAAAACAATTTCGTTGGTAATAATCACAAATCAAATGGAGGCGGTGGGGCGTGAAAGTTCACATGCCCCTTCTATGAACTGCTTCTGCTTCACATTCACTTCCAAATTCAGGGATAATCACATTGCTCTAAAGTACCTTCAGTAGAACATTAAACGCTAACGGTCTGCATCATTAACCCGAGCCAGCAAACACAGCAAAACAGCAGCAGCACCATAGCAGCAGCAGCCAGCTCAGCTCACTCCCTTTTGGGAGTGGAATCTCATTAGCTGCTTCTTGCCACTGGCCAAAAGACTCGACTTATCGACACCGTTTCGAACCAAATTCAACTTAACTGATACATTTAATTTTATTTATACCGCACGCATGGCCTCGACTACCAAAAAAAGTAAGACAACAACATCAACTTGACTCTATGCCACAATCAAGCGTAATACGCGCATAAATATTAATGCACTGCCTTCTGAGGTAAGGGAAAAAAACAGGACTAGAGAAGCACCTGAACGCAAACTTATTGGCTTATTAAAGTATACTGCCCGTTCTATATTGTTCTTGTTGTTGTTATTGTTGTTTTGGTTGTGGCCCATGATAATGGACTCGGCATGTTTCCCACCTTGCCACACGCCCACCAGTGCGACGCCCTAATTGTCCCAGCGATGCTGATAGACACGATCCGACGAAGTTCAATGCTGCATATGAATGCGAAACTTTTCTCTGTCTGTTTCGTGTTCATTTAATATCCATGTGGATTATAACATGACATTCTCAAAAAGATACTCTTTTTCAGGTTATGTTTTTTTTATTTTTTGTCGCCAGCATTAGACAGAAATGTTTGAGCTGAGCCAATGTGGGAGTATTAAGTGAGCTTTGATGGATGCTCATGAATAAGCAAGCGTGACCAACTCACAACTGGCAAATTTCCAATTGTTTACCTGCCATTGTTTTTCATACCCTGCAATCGGTAAAATTGTTGCAGTTGCTATAGTGAATAAGTTTCGACACTCAGCTGATGGCAAATTTAAAATAATAAGGCATTACGGAAGGCAAACAATGTATTTCCTGCGATGACTAAATATAATAATCATAAGCAAAAAAAACTTTTCAAGCGGAAATTGGTTTTCTGAGAAAAACTGGGCAGTCAAAAAAAGGAGTGAAAATTTTGGTGTCCATAATTCTTCGTTTTCTTATTTGCTTTTATATTTTCAAAAATCGCAATAACTTTCTTAGAACTCACTTTCAAAAGCAATACCTAATTAATCATGGTTTATCCTCTAGTTCTGAAGTTTTGTAACAAAATAAACCTATAAACTATAGCATCTTGCTTACAGGGTATTGGCTCATCGAGCATTCGCACATATTTTGTTGAACTCTGTTTCGTGATTCTACGAAATAGAATCAATAAAGTTGACTCCTTGGGGCAACAATACGCAGAGCACGCACAAAATATTAAAAAACAAAAAACAGAAAGAACAAAATAAGAAACTGGCAAAAGTTTTCAACTCAATTTTCTCGGGTATTTTGCGTAGTAATTTTCTGCGCGTTGCTTTGCATCTTTGTATGTTTTAAATATTTATGCCATTATGATGTGCCTCAATTTATGAATTTGCCAAAGCATTTAGTCAATAGCTTCAAAAACAAAAAAGTCGCTGTCGCTGTCGCTGTCGCTGCTGCTGCTGCTGCATATTTAATTTATTATTATTGTTATGATATGGGAGAGTCGCAGTCAGTGAAGTTTGTCGGTCTCTTATCGATGTGAGTGTGCCCGTATTTGTGAGTGTGGGGTCTTGAATTTATGTCCAAAGTTTCTGCTTAATGTGCACAACTGTAGGCGCCACTGCAATCTAAATGGAAAGTTTCTTTTTTCCCAAAACACTTGAATTTGTGGTCGAAACTTTTTGAGCAGGGCAGTTGCCAAATATTAAAAGCAAAACAAAAATACTAATAATGTTTTCCAATCTAATCTAAAGAATCAACAAATAAATAATGTTAGTTTTTGAGACAACAAGTTTTTAGCCAACATCAAATTAAAGATATTCCATTAAATATCACATTTTCCCGCTATCATATAGAAAATTGATGTGCTTGAGTACAATAAGCTGTGACTTTTGGACAGGCAAAAATTAAATTGTCAATCACTTAAAAAATATTGCATACAAAACGGAATGAAATTTATTTTGCTGCCAACAAAAATGTGCCGGAAACAACAATAAAACATAAAAATTTTCCAGACTAACACAAAAAGCTAAGTTCAATTAAATTAATGATGGCTTTGATGTTGACACAGCCAACGCAAACAATGGCGTTGCCTTAACAAAATAAATCGAAAAGTAAATGTGGAATATGATGCGACGGAAGTGGGAGAGGGGGTGTGGGGTGGGGTGGTGTGGGTGGTAGGGGGCATATGGCGCAATAGAAAATTTAGAGCAATTGGGCTGCACAAATGGCATTACACATAATGCCGCGAGGACGCTGGCCACACTCTCCATCTGCAAATTATTTAGATGCCAGGCCAAAAATACACAAAAACACACGCACACACACATGTGTGTGTGTAAGTTTGTTCTTGTGTTTGTGTGTGTGTGTGTGTGTAAGTGTATGGCATGTGGTGCCCTGGTGTCCTGGAGCGAATGCACTGAGACTGGGCACATTGTTCTAACTGTCCAACTGTTTTATTTTGGTGGCATAATTATACCCTGTAAAAAGTTGATGGAACTTAATGACTAAACACTTAATTTGCGCCTGGATGTAGAGCCTTTCAGTTATGATAGATATAGACCTAGCAGCCTCGCAGCGAAAACTCAAGTTCAATGGGAAAATGTATTGTGTTATCAGGGATCAGGGCGAGGAAGGCAGGCATGCGCTATGCAAATGGATCGGCGGTGTCTAGGAGTCTATCAGTGCTTAGTTAAGCACTTCTGATTCCTTTTCCCATTCTGACTCGAGCAGCAATTTCCGCTCCAAATGTTTGCACTCGGCTCGTTGCCGAGGGAAATTATTAAAAGCGAAAACGGGAGCGCTATTATTTTTGACACTGATAAATTTACAGCACAGACCTTGGAGTAGTAACCTCCGCCATTACGACGACGACGACGACGACGACGACGACGACTCTGCATCTGTATTTGTGCAAGGGTGCGGCTAAAGAGGAAGAGGAAGACAGAGAGGAAAGGCGGAACAAAGCTTGGCTGCCACATTGCTAACGGGGAAGTAATATAAATCGGACCCCGGGGATAAATATGTTTATGTTAGTTATGACAATGCGTTGAACTCTCTCATTGAAATGCACTCGTTTGTGTGTGCATCTGTATGTGTGTGGTTACTCTGCTGCTGTGTGTGTGTGCGATGATTAATTATGCAAATATCATTTTTAATAATAAAGCAGCATAATTGCAGATTTTCAAATTGCTGCAATTGGGAATTAAGCACATTCGAATGCAGCCTAGATGCATAAAGTTAGAATGACAACAAAAATATATAAATAAATTCAGCTACATTAATCTATTATTATTAATTACTAAACAAATAATTAAATAATAAAATAAAATACTTTATTATTTATTATTATTACTAAAATAAATATTGACTTGTATAAGTAAATTAATATATTGGCTTATATTATTGCCTAAGGATTTAGTCCTTTAGCAGAAAAACCACTATCCAAATATTTGTTTAAGTAAGCAGCACTTACAACTGCTTTAGGGAAGACAACTGCAGGTCCATTAGAGAATGCTGTTTATTAAAAATATATTTTCTTCACATCTTTCATTGCAGTTGGTGCTGTTTGTCGTCCGAGTGCAGCGTGAGGTGGAAGTGCAAGCGAAGGTAAGTGAATAAATAAGTCAAAGTGCAGCCGGCGCAATGCGTAAGGCCATAAATAACTGAACAATAACGCTGTCTAAAAGCCAGCTTAAGCATAGCTCCCCAAGTGGAGCCAAACAGATATAGAAAAAAGACAAGGACAAAAGCCCCCAAAAAGCTAAGGAAATTATTAAGTGCTAAACTTTTGGTGCTGCCCCGTCACAAAAAAAAAGGACAACCAAGAGCAAAAAAAAAATGCTAAATTTGTACAAAGACTAAGGCGCATTGTTGGTGAAGGCAAATGCCACGCCCATTGAGCAGGAAAACGCCCACGCCTCTAAGTCATAGCGTCATATATATGTATATGTAAAAGCGTATCCATGTAAAATTCTTAGCGCAACGCCGCGCATTGTTTGACTCGAACTATGAGCACAAGTTATTTCTTTATTTAAAGTCACGAACGGCGTTGTCAACTTGTGTCTTTTGACCCACTCAAAGCCCGCCCGAGCCACCCATAGACGCATACGCACAATTTCCATGCGGGCGTTAGTTTTGTGCAAAATTTGTATTTTTTTTCATTTTTGTGAAGCCAAAGTCAAAGCAGGAAACCCTTTTCGGGACCGACATGCTTAAGCACAAGCTTTATGAGCCCACTAAGCGCCAGAGTAGAGTAAGGGGCAAAGGGGGTGTTGTTGGTGGGTGGTGGGCGCAATATATTAGAGTGTGTGTCCTCGCTGGTGTTAAGTGAGCTAAAAGCCTTTGGCCCACCCAAAACCACTTGAATTTTTGTTAGCTGGCGCAACTTTTAGAAACGGAAGCAGGCGGAATTAACAGATAGAGACAAAGAGGCAGAGGCTGCGAGATAGAGAGAGAGAGAATGACGCACACAGACATATATATTCCAGAGCCAGATGACTCTTTTTGTGGTTCCCAGAGCTACACAAGGAGTGCTGACGTGGGGGGAGGCAAGTGAAAAGTTTTATGCGCTCCACCAAAAGTGCAGCGTGCAACGCACTTGGAGTCCAAAAAATATGACTTGCGAATGGTTTTCTGGGGATTTAGCATTCGGGATCCAGGATTATTCGTATGCATCTAGCGTCTGCTGGTGCTTATGCTAAGACTTTTTAGTTAAATACGTGTGAGAATTCTTTGGGCAACATCAAAGAGTGCCATGTGCTCTGAGAAATGGACTCAATTAATTAAACGTTTATTAACCATTTTGGTAAGCGTGCTTTATGGCCATTTCAAGAAGCTTTAAACTCAGAACTAAACGAATAAATTTAGAGTCTAAGCAGAAGCTGAGATCTTGTAAATTGTGATAGTAGCAGCAAAGTTACAGTTGCTCTTTGGAGTTTCTCACTGAAATAAAGTTCTCACCAAAATACTCCTGCAAACGATTTGAATAATTACAAATTTGAGACATGTTTTTGAATGTTTGAAATATTCAAAGTACACCAGCTACTCAGTAAACATTTGATTTTTTTGGTGTTTTTTTTTGTTGGTTGATATTTCCCAGATGTAATGCGCATATTTCTTTATCAAACATTTCACATACATATACAAAATGGGCGGAGTTTTGATGCGCATTGGCAATGATTTATTGCCGAAATTTCATTAATTTGCTGGCGCTGTCATAAAACAGCAACAAGCAATAATAAGGAATGAACAGCATAAATATATGTATGTATATGTAAAATAAAATAAATTTGATTGGTGTGTGCGTGTGTTTGCGTGCGGCGAATTGGTGTTAAACAAATTTTATAGCCAACCTATGGGCATACTTACATAGGCGAATAAGCAGCGAATATACGACTCTACAAGGATATATTGGGGCAAACGAATGTATTTACGACCTGGCGCCACAAAACTCATTATACGCTTTGCCTGTTGGCATTTTAAAATACACACACACATATGTACATGTACACAGAGTATACGTATTTGACTTGTCTGGTTTTACAATGTCAAAGAACATGTGTTTTGCTCTCGTTCACTTTTGTGCGCTACGTGTCAAAAATTAAAAAGTGCTCAGACAACCATTATTTTCGGTGTTTTCTGTTTTCTTTTTTGAGTGCGACGACAGAAACGAAATTGTATTTATAGTCCAAAGTTGCTCTGTGCTGTGCATAGATGGTGTCTAATTTATAGCCACAGGCAGGGAATGCAAAGTCGAGCGCATTGCTGGCAAACGGCAAACTTATTAAAAGACCGCACGTTGCGTGCGTATGAGAGCCCAAATAAGTATGCTATGGCAAAATGACAAAATGGGTGTCCTGAAGTTGGGTAAATTGGTCTACAGCAGGCAGTGGCAGCGGCAGTGGCAAGCATCTCCGACCACAGCTCCAACCCGAATCCCGAAATTATGTATGATTAATGAGTGGCAAGCTCTGAGCTGTAGCAATCGGTTAATAAACAGCAAACTCTTAATTAATTCATACTAACTGATTTTACTTTTGGTTGGGTTTTTCAGCATTTTACCCAAGCCATGGAACGGCTATAAAATGCATAAATTTTGTGTTTAAATACTCGCCAGAAATCATTTTTATTACATTTATTAATTTTCAATTTTAATTTTAATACTTAATTAATAAGTTAACTAACGTATTTGGGCCCTGATAACACGGTGTCTGCCAGTCGGTCACTCTCGTCTGGCACCCGCATACTTTTTCTAATTTACGCCTTGCGTGTGCTTCAGTTCTGGCTTCCAGCCGGGCCACAAACTCAGCGTTTTCCATTAAGTCTGCAGCTGCTTTCGTCATAATTCATGGCGCTCGCTGGGGCACATTCGCATACACACACACACGCAAACACACACGTACTCGAACACAAACATATAGCGAGAGAGGGAATCACAGATTGGGGGCATGTTAATTTGTAGGCCGCTGCAGGCGGAAGTCCTTTTGGGTCTTTAAACGCAAATGAAAGGCAAACCGAAGATTTTACTGCCGCCAGAAGCTCATGTATCACTTGCATATGTATATTTGTGTCCTAAAGCTCATACTCCCTCCCCATCCCATTCCACCCTGGTACCCTTCTTAGCATACTTCCAGTTTCTTTGTGTGCGTGTGGCTCTAAATTAGATTTTCATTTGCGTGGGCGCTCTTCATGACATTGTCCTTTCACTCCCACTGCCACTCAAGGCTTCGTCCTTTATCATTTGATAGGTCGTCCACTTCAAGCACTGCCTCCAGTTGGACTTTATGACCTGACACGTAAAACCCTTTTGAACCTGACCCGCACACAGATTCAATGTAAAATCAATGCCAGAATTAATTAATCCAAATTACTGCAGCCATATAATGTTTACTACATTCGAGAAGCTCTAAAAATAATATGATTGGCATATTCCTTATTTACTTTTCTCCTAGCAAATTTGATCATCATTATATTTTGCTTGGCTTCACATTTTACATTTTTCAGCAGTCTGCCAAGTCTGCAACCGTATTTGAAAAATTAAATGCCACACGGCAGCAACCGCATAAAAGGAAAATGTTTTTTTTTTTTTTATTATTATTGGAAGTGCGTGCGTCAAAGCCAAGTTAAGTGAGACAGTCGTAAGTCTCGGCCTGCGCCTGTCCTCAGCTGTCAGTTGCCAATTTTTATTGATTATAGACGCTTGCGCTGCTTGCATATACCCTGTACAAATGATGTGTATGTAGAAGGGGTTGTCTTCAATTTTGCCTGGATAAGTACTTTAAAGAATACAAATTATTATTTAAACAAAAGCAAAATACATAATTTATTCTTACTTTATGCATATCCTGCTAAGTTAAAAATACAAAAATATTTTTCTGTTATTTAATTTTATTCATTTTTTTTTTTATTATAGAAATAATTTTTAAATAACAGTATTTTCACAGCGACTACTCTGAACTGCCAGCTCAACAATTTTTTGTCGATTCCTAATTTTAATTTTGAGAAAACACACACACACACACACACACACACATGTAAATCGCGTGTTACCTTCATTGACTGACAGACAAATTCATCTGAATTGATGTGAAAATTCTATGCGAAATTTTCCAAACCTTTTTTTTTGTATAAATTTCTGCTTCTATGATTTGCAAGCACACAAATTGAGACGCCATTTGGTTCAGACAGCATTTCATTTGATGGCCCAAACATTTTGGCCCCAAACGATGGCAAGTTTTTAATAAGCAACAGAAAAAAGAACAACAACAACAACAAGAACAAGAAGAAGAAGAACAAGAGCTATTTCAAACGCATATAATTGAGCAGCTGCCTAGCCTCTAAACGTTTTTGGAAATGGAATTTGAAGGGAATTTGCGTTAAAGCTGCAAAGCTGCCAACGAAAATTGGTACAACTTTTTGTAAGACAGCTTCTAAAGTGTGCAGCATAATAATAACGTTAAAAGATAATGAGTATATGAGGCAGCAACAACAATTGCCCAAAATATTGAGTTGAGTGCGGAGTGGGCGGGGGGCGTAACAATTGCTGCTATCAATGCTCAAAGCAGCACAGCAACATGAAGAGTAACAAATAGGCAACTCGAGCAAAGTTTCAAAAGTCAAAACATTTGCCACACACACACACACACACACTTAGTATTTTATCATGTGTGTGTGTGTGTGTGTAGATATGGATATATAAATATACTTTGAGATATTTATCGCTTCTTAAGTATTTTTAAGAAGTTTCGCCACGGCAACTTTTGCTTTCGTCCTGGCGACAAGAAAACATTTTGTCTTGGGCACATTTCGAGTGGCACTTCAGCCTGTCACAGTCTTGTCTTTTTTGTCTGCCACGTTTGTGCCCCACCCCGCGCCCCCCCTTAACTTGTCCAAACAGTGCTGAAGTGCTGCAAGACATTCTTTAACA
The DNA here is from genome assembly GCA_035041535.1 of Drosophila cognata. Lineage (NCBI taxonomy): Eukaryota > Metazoa > Arthropoda > Insecta > Diptera > Drosophilidae > Drosophila > Drosophila cognata. The sequence goes on along the minus strand of JAWNLC010000234.1, from coordinate 6,034,305 downwards.
AAAAGTTTTTCAAGGCCCTAATCAACTTTGGTTATAGCTTAATGAGCGCATGTAATGAGTTAATTCTCTCTCTCTGGCACTGTTGCCCAAAACCAACAAGTTTTTTATGCCGACGATGAACTTAAATAGTTGACAAGAGTTTTAACGCAATCCTGTGGGATAACACTGTTTGAAATGTTCTCCAAATATCTGTGACGTTTGCCCATTAAAATTTGGTGAATAAAAAATCAAGAATATGCTTTGAGTGGAAATTTGGGCAACTTATCAAAACATAAATAATAAATGCATACTAAAAGCAAATGGCCCATGGCAAATTACCATAATAAAGATGTTTTGTATATATTTTGTCTTAAATAATTCAGCTAATAGTGTTGACTAGCTGATTTTGTTTTTCTCTTAGCTTAATAGATTTAATTTAGAGCCTAACACATCCGATTTTGTCACTGATTTGTTAGCTACAATCTCGTCACACTTCCACGGATTAAACGTAACCAAAAGACAATTAAACATTAAACAAACACACACAAGTGCACAGTCACTTATTTGTACATACACATACAGAAAATCCGAAATGAACACACAATTTGTGGCACTTACTTCTAACACAGCAATTCTCTTCCGCTCTTTTTCAGTTATTAGCAGCGCAGGCAGCGTGGCAAGGACGAGTCTATTAATAAAACAAACAGACAACAGGCAGCGCAAAACAAGGAAGCCAAAAAAAATGAAAGCAAACGAAATCCGAGTGGGAGTTGAAGGCAAATCGAAGCTGATAAACGGCTGGCAATGAGACGGCAGCAGTGAGGCCAAATCATACTCAGCAAGCAGGCTTAGCAGCGAAGCAAGTAGAAGAGGCCAGAAGCCAGAGCCAGAGCCAGAGCACTTGACGGCATCGAAACAGTCGACGGAAAACGTTCGGGCTGAAAGCGGATTGAGAATTTGCTATATTGACATAAGGAAATCGTTAGCCGGCTTAGCCTCATCCCAAGTCGCATTTAAAATTAAACGCATACACATACACACATACATATATATATATATATATATATTTATATATAGATATATATATATGTATCTATGGATATCGAAAAGAGAGCCAACAAAGTGTTATGCTAATGTGGAGTGTGCGAACGAGCCACATGAATATTGCATGAGTCGCACGGACCCAGCTAAGCCAACCAGCCAGCCAAGTGATGACAATAAGAGAAAGCGAGCCAAAGTACTTCACAGCTAGAGAGAGAGAGTGAGAGAGTGAGAGAGCGATAGAGAGAGAGCGTGCAAGAGATGCCCAGTGATGACAATAAGCTATCCAAAAACGCAAGCTAAACTACTTTAGACAAACACAGAGAGAAAGAGAGAGAGAGAGAGAGAGAGAGAGAGCGAGCGAGATAGAGATAGGCAGAGTGAGTGAGAGATCCTTGTAAGATGACGGAGCTGCGCCGCTTCGAATCAGCAGCGACGCCGCGTTTGCATAAGCAGCACTCGCTGCGTGATCGTCCGGGCAATGCGCTGCTGTTGCAGCAGCACTCGCTAACGGATCAGGGCTGCAATTTGAGCAGCGGCGGCAACAGCGCTGCCAGCACCAGCAGCAGCACGGCAACAGCAAACACAGCGCTGCCGCAGCGCATCGGCAGCAGCGTCGAATTCGATGAGCACGATATTTACTATGTTTCGCCGTCGAAGCGAAAAGCTTGCGTTGCCCCAGTTGGACCCGCACTGCGTCCGGCAGCAGCTTACGATGGGGGCAGCAATCACAATGTGGTCACATTCTCCGATTTTGTGAGCGAGCGCTGCTCCGCCTCGTCGAATCGTGGCTCCCTCAAGCGGGCCAAGGGGCGCAGCAATCAATCGCTTTGCAGCTGTGATGCCGGCGATGAGGCGCAATTGCAACCGGATGCGGCGCGTCCGCTCTACGAGTACAGTTTGGAGCGGCGACGCAAAACACACACCTACACCTGTGAGCAGAATGCACAGATACTCATGAGACTGGAGCGCGAGAGGAATCGCAAATTATCGCTCACATCCCTGGGCGGTGAACGACAGGTGAGAAGAACCAACACAAACACAAACACAAACATAAATATAATCATAGATACCCTGTAAGCCCTTTCAGTTAAGCTGGGCTACATTTCCGAGGAGTTTGCCTGGGATCTGAGGAGACATGCCCAGAAGAAAGATCTTTCATTTCATGCGGATAAGTAACAAGCAATGCATTTTGAGCTGGTTACAGGGTATTTGGGGTATCCTAGGGTATTTCATGGTGGCCAACTACACATCCTAACTATGTTTATGTAATTGGAATTATGTGCAGCGACCGCGAGCAGCCCCACACCACCAGCACACTCTGCCCCCTCGTATTCTATCAAAAACACGTGCCACGCATGTTGAGGCTATTGTTTTTCTGTGAGGGCTCCATAATGGCCTGTTGCAGCCTCAATTTCCTAGGCAAACAATTCGTAGCACGTAGTGGCAACAGCAACAACATCAACCATAATAGCAAAGGGAACCAGCTTTGACTGACATTTTGGCAGCTCGCAGCTAAGAGGATGGCAGAATGGTACCTGGAATTCCCTGCCTCACGCCACATGCCACCTGCCACATTTTGCTACCCATGCCTATCTAAGTCTGTAGCTCCCAAACACTGAGTCAACTTTGATACTGCGAAATTGGCCATGAGTGCACAAATTGGGCAATTTCAGACTCTTCGCAATGAAAGCAAATTCAAAACCATTAAAATTTACGTTAGTTACCTTTCACGGCTACGCTCCTGTTGCCAAACGGTTTAAAATAGTTTATTGACTAAAGGAACTTCAAAAAAGACTTCTCAAAAATGTAATAATCGAATTAATCTAATAAATAATCCAATCAAAATATTATTTTGAAAACTATCTCAAACAGAGAAACTTAAATGAAATATTGTTTATCACATTACTGTTGGGATACAGTTGTAAATCAGCATGCCATGCCCCCTCTCCTTAAGTAGGCGGCAGTAAATAGAAAATCACATTGAGTTCAGTTCCCCAACGGTGAGGTCTGACAACAAAAAAAAAAATTGAAATCTAAAATTTATATAATAAATAATCTCGAAAGAAAGAGTATTTGAAAAACAAAAAAAATATATTTCAAACACATATTTTCAAAACGTGAAAATGGAAATGAATGTAAGCACCGCCGGTTCGACGATGACCGTCCACTCGAACATGAGCTCGGGTGTTATAAAGACTCGGAAGGCGAAGAACAAGCGCCAGTTGCCGACCTTTGACCTGTCGCTGGAACAGAAGGTGGACATTAAAAAGGCTTTCGATCTGTTCGACACTGAGTGCACCGGTTTCATTGAGGTCAAGGAGTTGCGTGTCGCAATCCGTGCCTTGGGCTTTGAGCCCGATAAGGATGAGATCAAGAATATGATGAATGAGATTGACAAGGATAAATCGGGTCGCATTGCGTTCAATGATTTCTTGTACTTGATGCGCTTAAAAATGGCCGCCAAGGACACCAAGCAGGACATCCTAAAGGCATTCTCATTCTTCGATGACGATGACACCGATCACATTTCGTTTGAGAATCTGAAACGAGTCTCCAAAGAGCTGGGCGAGAATCTCACCGATGAGGAGCTGCAGGAGATGATCGATGAGGCCGACCTGAATGGCGATGGTGAAGTCTGCCGCGACGAATTCCTATCCGTAATGAAGAAAACAAATTTAATTTAGCTAGCACCTTAGACAGGGAAACGACGTTGATTACTCTTGCTATAGCTTTCCTTAACACTTCGTATTCAAATATATATATTTTCAGGTAATAATTCTTGAAGAAGTCTGTATATGCTTCGCTTCGCCTTAATAAAACCTGCCTGCCTCGGAACCATAGCTTTTAGCTGCCTTTATATTATTTTTATTTATTTTTTTTAATTAAAATTCCTTTTGTCTGCTAACCTTGGGGCGTGACCTCATTGTGAATTTCACCTTAAATGGTCTACAGCCTGCTGCTGTTGAACTCGTCTGCCATTTGTCACAATTAGCAGCGGAACTTTAATTACGCAAAAATTGCACCCACCTTCATTTTCACATTATCTCCGTCGTAATGCAGATCTAAAACACTGCCAACTGTGGCTTTTCAAATACCCTGTACACAAGTAGAAAAGTGAGGAAAGTTTGCCACAATCCTAAGCAAGTAAATTGATATCCATTTGATCCCATTAAATATTAAAAAATGCGAATTTAATGCAACTTTTAAAATGTATATTCATAATTTGTATATATGTTCAAGCAGGATATCATTCGGTTGTGCAGTCTCCGATAGAGCACTTTTGCAATTGTTGCTGTATCTGGTTTTTTTTCAGTGCAGGCCGCTGTCATGCATAACAAATCTCTTTGACACATTTGATGTATGCGTTTGCTGGCCTCCAGGCAAAGGTTTGTGTGTGTAAACTGATGAGGTTTTGGGTGGGAGGGCGCGTTGAGCTACTGACTCAGCAGCTGCTCCACTTTTCGAGTCGTTGCTACAAATTGTGGCAAACATTTTGGTGGCATGTGTGTGTGTGTGTGTGCGGGGTGTGTGCGCTTTCCGCTTTGGCGTCCCCGGATGCTGCACCGAGACTGCAAACGAGGCAAACATACTCGACTCGTTATTTAGTGGCATCGTTTAACTTTTTATTTACGCCAAGCTATGCATTTGGCATCATTTAGTTGTTGCAGCAGCCAGACTCAGGCTTTAAATTCATCAAGATGGAGGCTAGTCCACGAGTCCCCAATTTATGTGACAATTGAGTCAACTAACGCCAGAGATACTGATTCATGATTCTCGATGAACTCTCAACTCATAAATCAATCACAGAATGCACTTTGTATCTAAGCCTCTATTTGTGTCGATAAATTGAGGCTTATTGTCATTCCCAGTTGGGAAACAATTTTAATGTTTGCAAATACAGTTGGGAAAGAATTTTAATATCAAATTAAAATGTTGAATTTGCACACAAATACCTGTATGCATCTACGTATCTCATTCGTTGACTGGGGTTGCCTAATTAAACTAAATTAAATTAATTGATTTGCTTAGTTAAGAGCCATTTCAAATGTTAAACGTAATCCAAGAAAATGGTTCGAAGTCGGACATGTCCTTAGAGATCTTTCTAAGTATATGGTGCCATGGAGTTAGAGTCTTAAATTTCGACTAAACATCCAACAAATGTATAAATTCCAGTTACCAGAGGGATTTTCGTATATTTCTTAACTTTAGTAACTATTAATGTTGTAATTTGTGTACAACATTTTTCTAGACTCCTTGGAAACTATACTCAATACCCATCGATAGTCATATTTGTTGTGAGCTCAAAATTGTGTAGAGAAACAGATGCGACTGTAATAACAACCAACTTTAATAAAAGCTACAAAAGGCAATTAATAAAGTCGTCAAATTGAGATACTAATTGCAACTCTGGTTCTAATGGTAAGTCGGAGTACCCAAAGCAAAACAGAAAGAAGAAGAAAAGGAAAAGGAAAAAGAAAACATCAAAATTAAATAAAACTAAAACAAACTTGGGCATTTACAAAAGTTTTCTGCTTATTGCTTTTGCTAAATCGATTAAAGTCAATACAGACGAGCATGGATAGGGGAAGACGAGAGCTTTAAGTAAGATATGGCCAACACTCAATTTTACGAACATTTAACTAAATACCGGGAGAATCCTGCCCTGTGTCAGAGTATGAAAAAGTGCAAAAGGATCTCCGAGCAACAGCTAGGAAAATCGAGCATTAAAAAAGTTTTTCTGCGCAAACTACAAAACTGCCATAACTCAACATTACGCCCGACAAACACACACATACACACACACGCACACACACACACACACAATCACACACACACCCACACACACACAAACTTATTACTGTAAGCATATTCGAAACGCTGAGCTGCAAAAATTTTGTAACGTAGCGAGAAAGTTGCAAGAAAAAAAAACAACAACAACAATGATGAATAACCACACACACACACACACACACACACACAAACACTTATATAAATTATCGTAAAAAATTGCACAAAATTGCAGCAAAGCGGACGAAAAATTATTATAAAATGTGCATTATGATATTTAAGACGAGACAAAGACGACCATAATTCAAAAGAAGAAAAGCACATAGAAAATCAGTTGAGCTATTGCCATGCAAAATTAAGCTAAACTCGCAACAGAGTTTAAAAATGGAAATACCATATATATATATATATGTATATATGTATATAAATGTTTATATATAAGAGTATGCTGCGATATATCAAGCAATTTAATGCACAAAAAAGCAGCAAGCTGCGGTTACCCAAGTCCTGCGGTTATCTCACTCTCCTCCTCTGCTGTCTGCTCGGCAAACACACAAGCGCAAATACACAGCTCATAAACATGGCGTCCAATTTGTGGCATAAACGCCAAATAAGCATATACAGTTGCATACTTTGGGGCGCAGTTAACCAGCAACCCAAAGGAGAGTTATGCGCAGCATGCTAGAATGACTTCTAGTTGCTGCAAAATTGTGAAGCGAAAAGTGCGCTCAAAGTGCATTTGCAAGCATATTCATGATGCTTGAGACCTTTGCACTCTCCGCCTTTAATTAGAGACTACTTTGAAAGGATGCAAAAACTCCAGAATTGTGATAAAAGCAAGTCCTTGCAACAATGCAACCGTGATTAGTTTGTTGGCTGACTAATCAGTAAAGAAAAATATTTTTTTTACCTCTTTGGCTTTGAGATTGCAGTGGATTGTATATATAATAGATTTATAAATCACAAACATTTAATTTATGTATCTTAGAAAATGCTGTTTATTTTGTGAAATACTTAAAAAATTCAAATTTCCTTCAGATATAATTGCCTACTAAAAACTTAAGAGAAAGTAAAATAAAAAATGTCCGCATACAATCAGCGTATTCAGCCAAATTGGCCAGCCTGTTGGACACAAAAGTTATGCAGCAGACGTAGGTAGAGGAGGGGGAGGAAGCGGAAAGTGGACACCGCAAAATATTTGCATAAATTATTTAAGTTTTTGGGCGGCGACAGGAGTAGGAAATTACCAAAGGCTGTTTAGTGAAAATTTTCAATTTCCACTTAAGCAGCGGGAGGACATGACAGGACACGGCCACGCTCAGGACTATGTAAATAACAAGAAAAATAATAATGATAATCAGCGGGAACAAGGCACAATAAGGACAGCTATGCACGAGGCGGGGCGGGGCGGGGCGGCAGCCAACGTAAAGCAATCAAAATTCAAAAGGAAATTTTTATTAATGTCAATGCGTTTCGATGCCGCCCAGACGCATAAAAATAAAAGGCAAATCAATGCAAATGTATTTCCCGTAACTGAATTGAATTTCGAATACCCGCAGCGGCGGTGTTTGATGAACTTGATGATGATGATTGGCGATGATAATGATGGCCATTATTATCACAATGATGATGGGCATTGCCTGACCGTAGCAAATTCAATTAGGACTCCAACAAAACAGTGTCCTCTTAGATGGCCAACTAGAAGCTGGCCAACTGTGCGAACTGAGCTTCTTTCCCGGCTAAGCCTTGTTCTTGCCCTCTTTTGTCCAGCACTGTGAACATGTGCGAGTGTGTTTTGTGTGTTTGACATAATTAAATTTCATGTAGCCAGCGCCCAGGCGAAATGCCATGTGCGTCTCCAAATCTCTTTCTAGGCAATTTCGCCAATTTGCAAACACACCAAATATACCTGAGGTGCCGACATAAAGATGATTATGTATTTGTGCCAGCCTTCCAAATAATCTATGGGATTAGTGAAAATGTATTTAACTATATTCGGATTTTATTATTGTATTAGTGTCTAAAGAAATTGCTGATTCAATGACGAAGAATACAAATGTTTTTCTTAAATATTATGCGGAAATCCTTGATGCCTATTTATGGCATAATAGTTCCAAGAGTTTGGAATGAATATTTTTCTTTAACTGCGTTTCCAATTTGATGTTTGTGATAACAAAAGGAAGGATTGGAAAGTTATACCAAGAAATTCAACTTGCATTATGCAAAAATTCTTCACCTTTGAAAAATGAATAATTATTTTTGGCATAATAATTCCAAGGAAAAATGAAAAATGAAAAAGTTTGCATCGGAATTTTTCATTTCATTTTATTTTCAACTGGGCAGTTGCCTCGAGGTCTGGGTTTGAATTATTATTACAGAAAATAAGCAAATTAACGGTTCTTTTTTCATACAACAAATTCCGTGAAACTTAACATCTGTTGCAACAATTAACATAAAAACCATTTTGCATTGAGTAAACTTAGTCTGCAGAGGAGTTTGCAAAGAGTTTGAACTTACTCCGTGTTTCATATTAGGAATTTGGCAATTATACAATTAATACACTTTAAAATTAATATAGAAATCATTCTTAATTAAATATTATTGAAGACTGCAGATTTATCTTAAATTCAGGCAAATGCAATCGTGCAAACTTGTGCCGTGTGGCACAGATTGATTTGTGCTCTCGACTCTCGACGGAAGCTGCTCATGTTGATTGTCATAATACAATTTCCGCTTTTTGCAACCGATGCAAGTTATCAATTTGCTTCAACTTCTCGTTCTTCGTCTTTTACTTTTAGCTGAGTGACACGCCCAGCTTGTCGGATGTGGATATAATACCGCCAGTGCCGCCGCCGCCGGCCCTCAAGCGCAACGGCAGCATGCGCAGCCTGCGACTGTTGCAACAGCAACAGCTGCAGCAACAGCAGCAGCAGCAGCAGTTACCCGTAACTGTTAACAACAAAAGCAACAACAATCTGGTTTTGGGCATGGCCCAATTGTGCAGCAGCGATCTGTTGGAAGACTGCACCAAAACGGCGCTCGATGAATGCGCTGCGACGTTGCTCAAGTGCGCCAACAACAACAACAACAGCAGCAGTGCTAGCAGCAATAGCAACAGTAACAACAGCCACGCCCACAAGCAGCATAAGCCCGCCCCGCCTTTTGCCGCCCACGAGGCGGACAACATTTTTACGCCGCACACACAAAAATCAGATCCGAGCTTGTGTTTTGTGCCATCATCGGCAGCAATTGGTGCAGCAGCAACACCCTCGACAGCAGCAACAATTGCTGCACCCAGCAAATATAATACAATTGGGCCAAGCAGCGATTATGCGCGACATTTGGCGCATTACAGTCGCTACCTGCAGAAGCAGCATCAGCAGCAGCAATTGGCGCACTTTCAACAGCAGCGCTGTCGCTGCTTCTCCCAATCACTGCTCAATTTCAGCCAGCAACAGCAGCCATTACAACAGCCACTGACACAGCAACATCCACATCAACAGCAACAGCAACAGCAACAACAACAGCAGCAGCAGGACATTAAGCAATTGTCGCAGCCTGCGCAGATATTTCACACGAGCAGCATGGACTGGACTCGTCGCAGCTTTAGCAATTTGGTGGACATTGACGGTGGTTGCCGGGTGCCGTATCAAAAAATGCCACCATCGTCGGTGCTGGCTTCATCCAGTTTCACGATGAACTCCTTCGACAGCGCCAATAGCGGCAACCTGCTCAAGGAGTGCGAGTCCCAAACATTGTCACACTCACAGTCCCAGTTGAATTCACATTCCCATCCGCATTCGCATCCACATGTGCATCCATATCCACATCAGCATCCTCATTCACATCCCCATTCGCATCATTATCATGCACACGATGTGGCACACTCATTGGCATCTGGCGGCGGCATTCCGACCACGCCACAGAAACATCATCAGCTGCACTCGAGCGTTACCAGCATCATGCCATGGAAGCATCGACAGTGCCCCAGTCGCGGCTCATCCAGTTCGGGCACCAATTCCTTTCGTAAGTACACCCAAATTGGACAAATGATTTCAAATTTATTGTTTAACTCATAATACCTGCAGAAAGATATATATAATTATGATTTACTTCTGCAGAAGACATTATAATTTTGTCGTAATCAACTTTCACTCCCCGAGTCAGTCTATAAGACATTATGAAGACATCCTCAAAAAACTTGACATCTTTACAAATGATGCCAATTAAGATGCTTGACACTTGTTTAAATTTCTGATTAAATTCGTAATAAATTTCGTTCGTTTGGTTTGTCAATGCAGCCCTGGTTTCTAGTTACCTGCCATTGTGCTTGTCTGAGCAACTGGTCCTGCCGCAGCTGCTGCTCCCCCCTTCAACCCCTTTGGGGGCAGACAATTCTATTTAGTCGTTATCCATTTGATTGCGCCCCATGTAACATGGCCGCTTAATGCTAAGCGTGTTCAATGCCCGCGTGACTCCATCGTCCTCGTCGTTGTTCTCATCAGCGGCACATCAATTCAAGGGGCAGGGCCAAATTCAGCCCCCCCCATCTCTGCCCTTTGGGCAAGTGCAGTTCGTTAGTGGACGTTAAAAAAAAAACACTGCGTAGCTGGCGGTGACCTGTCACGTTTAATGTATGTAAATCGCTGATGCCCTGCAACCGATACGCCCCACCCCACAACCCCTTTTGTGACGCACATGGCTTCCATTTGCAACTCGTTCATCGGTAATTCAGTTTTGCAAATACAGCAGAGCGCCGAGAGAATCGGAGTCAGTCGCTAATCCAAAATAAGCCAAAAGAGAGCACTATAATCAAGTGGATTGCTTTAAATGCTTAAACAGAAGCTACATTTAAGTCTCTGTTGATTTATTTCCATTGCTTTCGATGCTGCTGCTGCTGCTGCTGCAGCTGCAGTTGTCTTATCAAACGCTCAAGTGGCATAATCAAATTTGCTCGGCAATTAAAATTAACTGCATGCAATTGAAGCAAGTTTCTTTGCAGCGAAATCAAATCGTCCAATGAGATTCACATTTGGAGTTGCTTTTTATCCATTTGTATCTCACATTCTGAGATAAGTGCAGCTTTTGAATGATTTAAGTTGGTTGGCAAGAGGCAACAAAGATTGAATGTCCTTTCAGCAAGATAATAATTTCTTAATGATGAATTTTATTGACTTGATTTCGAAATGTTGTAGGTGAATGATTTTGTAATTAATTGTTGGCTATAGATAGATATAAATATTCCCAAGTTGCTTTATTTAATGTCAATTTCAATTTACTTCACACTGTACACTGGCCTTCAAGTGCTTTGAGTTGGCTAAGAATACAGCTAATGAGTCAACTCTAAGCACTTCGAATGCCGTCTATCTGCCACTTATATACACACACTAGCTGGTTGCTGAGCTAACAAGAAATTGCTTGCAGCCAAGCAATTCAATTTTCAACGTTTAACTAACCATATTTTCATGTTACCGTTTCTACTGCTGTGCTGCCTGCATAATGATGGAAATACCAACAATAAAAACAACATTTAACTCGAACAACATCTTGTTGTTGTTGGTGTAATCAATGGCACTGTCATGGCAATTTGCACACACACACAAAATGCAACACACAACAACCAACAATGACGACAACGTCCTGCTATCTTCCTGCTCCTGCTCCTGCTCGTGCTCGTGCTCGTGCTGCTGCTCCTGATGTACCACGAACGACTTGGTATTGAACTGCCAATAACAACAACAACAACAATAACAACATTTAACAACAAATGATGTCCCTGGTCATCATGAATGCTGATGCCATTGTCGCTACTGTTGCCTGGCTGCGTCTGCTGCTCCGGCTCATGCTGCGTATACGTTACTCGGCGCAGGATTTGATGCGGCCAAGCATTGGCTGGCTGTCAGCTCGATACTCTTGATAATTGGCGCTGCCAGTGTAGCAGTGCCCCTGGCTCTGCGTGTTGCAGCAAGTGAGTACACTCAGCAAAACTACTATATACTGTATATACTGTCTTTATTTCTACTTTGCATATGTGCTTTTCATTCGTTAAGAAACTAGTTGCCGCTGCATGTTTTTTTTCCAGTGTAGCTGTGGACTGTAGGTCCCAGATGATAAATCAATTACCATAACGCATCCGACACGTAAACAAAGCTCAAAATGTCTCTCGCCACCGAGTCTCTGTGTGTCGTTAATGTGTTAAGGTATCTAAGTTAGTTAGTAGATGCTGCTAACTAGGTTTAATGCCTCTCTGTCTCACTCTTATCTCTCTGTCTCTCTCTCTCTCTCTCTCTCTCTCTTCACATCTTGTACTTAGGTGCACCCTTTGAGGAGCGCCTACGCGTTGCCGTGCAACTTTTGGATCAAGTGCCTTTAATCGATGGGCATAACGACTTACCCTGGAATATACGCAAGTTCCTGCATAACAAACTCAACGACTTCAAGTGAGTCCAATGCCAATGCAATTAATTTTTAATACGTTCGGCTTACATTTTCCACTCACTTTTCCATTCATCGTGTGTTTGACCCCAGCTTTGATGAGGATTTGCGCAACGTGGCGCCCTGGGCTCGCAGCCATTGGAGCCACACGGATCTAACGCGACTGAAGAAGGGCCGCATTTCAGCACAGGTATGTAAGAGTGTCCAGCCACCGACATCGATTCTTAATCTTTGCTGCTGCTGCTGATCTTAGATCAAGTGATAAATGCACGAATAACATTTCAATACAAATATGCCACAAATCTTGTGTTAAAGAAAACATTTAAAGAAGTTGAAAAACATTTTTCAAACTTTTCTGAGAGACAACAAGACATGAATAAAAGTATTTTCTCTAAAGCGGATATATAGAAAGAAAAATCCAAGAATGATCACAAATTGAATGCATTCCTTTGATATTCACTGATGAGACTGAGGAGGCAAGATAATTGAGCATGGCTAAAAGCATTTAAACGTCGCTTTGTCATTTGCTTGGTTAACTTAATTACAATGAAATTCTTTAACATATTTTGATTTTGGCATAAAGAACTAAGCTGGCTCACATTGGTTATTTATGCATAATTCAACTATCTGGAGAATATGAGAGCAAAGTGTATCCGCTAATCGTATTGTAGTCATTTGAAAATTCATTCCACTTTGCCATGCTCCAAGTGCTGCCAAGTTGTTGGTGCCTTGCCTTGGCTTGGCAACCTTTGTGCGTCGCCTGCTTTTGCTCATCGTGCAGCCAATTGCTGGGCAGCTTTAGTTTCAGCTAAGCAAAGGCAGAAAAAAATATAAAAATTAATTATGCCCCCACTCCAACCCACTCCAGCCCCCACTTATGAAACCTCATATAGCTACCTGAAGGGGCGTTGCTGCCTCGGCGTCAGCTCCATTTCCTGCTGCCTCTTTTGCTCCAACCTAATTTGTGTATGCTTTATGCTGCTGCTGCTTTAATTATTTTTGCCATGCAACGCTCCACACGCAGCCTTCATATTCTCTCTGTCTCTCTCTCCGTTTTAAACGTTCCTACTAATTGGCCATTATTGATTCCTTGCGCTCAACTTGAGTGTCTTTTTTGTAATAGCTTATTAGCACTTAAAATTAAGCCGGCAGCTACAGACTTGTTGTGTTTCAAGTGCAAATATTAGCCCTCTGATAAATTTGAAGTCTCTTTAGCCTTGGACATTAGGATACTTTAAGGGAATTAAGCTTCATTGAATTACCTGGCTTAAAGCCTCGCTTCAGCTTTACTGCAACGTTAGTATTTTGATTCACTTGAATACAATTATTTAGAGCAATATTTGGAAGTCAGAATTATATAAAAATTTGCAAATGTTTCATTATGTGTTAGGCATATATATATATATTTAAATACATTATATATGATCTTGCCTCACTCTTAGTTATAAGGTGTTCCATGACGAATATGTAATTGCATGTTGATGCAACACCAACTAGTTAGCTTAACTGTAAAAGTACCCATTAATAATGAACACATGAGAGTGCAATAAATATTTGAAAGAGAACTTCTTCAATGTGCCCCATAAAATTTGAGCAGGCATTTAATATTCCTTATTGCCTGCAGCCACTCATTTCCTTAGGGGTCTTCCCATGCATCAAATGAGAAGCAGTGCACCTGAATTCCACTATGCCAGCAGCATTAACATTTGCACTTACTTTCAGTGCTCACACTTGACATCAATTAACACACCACTTGCACAATAATTTGCACACACACCCCACAACAACTTGAGCGAGTGTGTGTGTGCAGTTTGAGAATGCATTGCGAGAGACCTGAAGCCGCTGATGCCTTTGGCAACATTTACCATACCATACCGCCATCGACAACAATCTCAATTAGCTGCCATACCAACAGTCAAGAATTGCTTCAATATTCGTAAATTGTTGCAAATATCGAACACGGAAAATCTAGAAACTTTCAGCACCCTCATTGTGTTTTCCGCACAGCCTGGGGAGAGGCACAAGTTGAAAATGCCAATGATGATGCCTCGGAGCAGTTAACTAAAACATGTTCGGGGCGTGGCACTAGGCAGCGTGAAGCTGTTAAGTTTTAATAAGCATCGACTTGTGGCCCCACAAAAGCCATTGAACGACTCCTTCCCGCCATTAGCTGGCAACGAGTCAAACTCGCACTATTTGCCATTTGCAACGTAATTAAATTGAGTGCAGCATAATTATGCCCTGCAATTCGAAGAATCAAAGAGGGTAGTCATCAAATTGTATACACAAAGTAACTGTTGACTCTCCAAATTAATAGTTTACTTAACTTAACTATTAATAAATTGTGATTTATCAAAATAATTAAAGAAATAATACAACTTCAGCATTATTCGAGCTGCAGCATATGTATATAATTGAATGTCTGATTACGGTATTTGATTTAAAAAAATAGAATTCTTTATTTATCAAAACACGTCCGTTCAGTTTGGTGTACAAAATGTAACTCAACTTATGCTACTGGCTTAATCGATAAAGAAAACTCGCATTTGCGTCTTATTTCAAGATTGGCTTATTGAAGGGTTTTTGTTTAAAGTAAAATTGTTTATATTAGAATCTGCTGACGAAGGCGTTTGGCGTTGTGATCGCTGGCTCAAGTGGGGTTTGTTATTGTTGGAAAATTCTGGTGAAGGCGTTTGGCGTTGTGATCGCTGGCTCAAGTGGGGTTTGTTATTGTTGGAAAATTCTGGTGAAGGCGTTTGGCGTTATGATCGCTGGCTCAAGTGGGGTTTGTTATTGTTTATGTGGCGTTGGCCGTTGGCGCTGTTGGAGTGAGTGTGGACATGAGAGATCTGCGTGATCTGGATATGTCACTATATATATATAGGATATCTGCGTGGCCAGCAATTGAAGTTTTTAGCTTTATGACTTACTTCAGTTGGTGGGTAGTTTCTCGCTTAATGTGGCTGGCAAGTTTTGCAATTTTGCAGTGCAAACTGCAATTACACATTGGCCGTTAGCAGTTACCTGTTAAATGTGTGCGACAAACAAAACTAAAAATGCGTTACAACATTTTATTTATGGGGTAGAAAGAGCCATAAAATCGCGTGGGCAAATGTTAAGATTGCAAAGCAACAATCCTCGGTATGCCAGACGAACCTTGGCAAAGTTAATTATCGTTAGACTCGTTGAAAGCCACACTTGAAATGTGGCTGGCATGTTGACTTGCTACTGCTACTGCTGCGGCTACGTCGACTTTCCACTTTTATTGCCAGCGCATTTTTCGTGGCTGGCATGTGAAAAATCGTCGTTGTTAATGGAAATGCAGTGGGTGCCACCACGCCACCATCGTAAGTTGAAATATTGAAGTGATTTCCTGCTCAAAATATTTGCTTGCCGTTTATTCAAGCTCTGCTCGCATATTACTTGCACTCCTCCAACTCTTGCCAGCGAAACACGTTCAGCTAGTTTAGCATTTGGAAGCGTATTTGCTTTGGGTATTTGATTTATGTGCAGTAAGTAGATGCAACACAATTAATTGCCTCAATCATAAGGATAATATGTTTTATATAATATATTTTAAGTCTACTTATTTTGGGTAATTTTGCTCTAATTTTGTGTTGGTGTATTTGAACTTATTTGTGTAACTTTCATGGTACTCTAATTTTCATTTGTTTGCGCTAAATGCGTGTGAAATGCAAAGTGGTCAAAAGTTGTAAAGCGCTTAACTAGCTGCAACATTTCGCACTCAATTCGTGTCGGTAAACGAAACTCAATAACAACTGAAATAGTGGCGGCCACAACAAAAACAATGGCTTAACAACTGCCAACTAACTAACTGGATGACAACATGTTTCAACAATTGTTGCCCAAAATGCCAAACGTGTAGCGAGCGGTTGCAAATGGCCAACAAAAAAAAAAATAGAGACTCTTTTGTAAATCTTTAGCAGAAATGCCGAAAATCACGTTTAGGCCATAAGCCAGCCAAAAGCGAACAGGGTCAAGGAAGCAGCAGCAGCAGCAGCAGCTGAGCGAGGAACAGGATCAGCTGCAGCAGCTGCCGTCACGCCTAAAGAAAGGAGTTGCCAAAGAAAAAAATTCAAATGATGCTGCTGCAGAAAGGCAACAAAACATAGTTGCGCAGGTAGCGGCAATAATAACAACAATGTTGACAAAAATAGACAAAAACCAAGCAGCAGACAGACGAAAAGTTGGCGCAGCAGCTGCCGTAACCAGTGCCACAGTCAGTGGCATCGTCTGTACCAAGACACGGACACGGACACGGACACGGAAACGTCATGTTACGGTTGTCCGCCTGCATGGTTGACTGCATTCTGGTTGCTGCTGCTGCTGTTGCTGCTACAGTTGCTGCTGCTGCTGCCTAATAGTAAACCCACACACGCCAGGATGCCTCGCTCTCTAGTTCAGGCTACGACTCCATGATCTCTCCCCGTCCAGATGCAACCGGAAGTACTCGCAACGAGCTGTGCCGCCTCTGCCGCCGCCATTTCATGTTGTAATCTGTGCCAGAACAACATGAGCACAGCACGTTGCCGCATTCAGCATTTATGTAGCGAAGGGATTTGAAAAGTGGTTGTTAGTCCTTGTTGGTGGTTGTCTGCTAAGTTCTTACACTCTGAGAAATGAATTATGTCCTTGAATTTCAAAAGTCGAACTAAGCATAGTCGAACTATGTAGATTCGTCTCACATTTAACAATACTTTTGGCGAATTCCAAAAATAGATTGTTCCATTTTCCAGGGTTTTCCAGGTTATTTTCTTAACGTTCTCTTAAAACCAAAATCATATTTAATTTCTCAATGCAGTTGCCTATTTTTGGTGAGTGTAGGCTGCCTGGTTACTAACCGGCAAAGCTGGGGCAATTGGACAGCGCTTATCTTGTTGGCCGCTGGCCTAAAATTTGTATTTACTTTTAAAAAGTATTTAATGTTGGGTTTCAGACACAACACAAAGCAACACACAAAGCGGATGCAGCCAAGATAGACGCCAGGCTTTGTGGTCAAAAGCACTTTTTATTTTGCTGTTGCTCGCCAGGTTTTTTGTGGTCTAAGCTGTAAAAGTTTTACTTGAGTTTTGCTAACGATTTTTCTTTAGGTGTTTAAGCACTCGGCTCAGCCCCTTAAATGATAGCTTACAAAAATAGATATAACAACAACTGGCTGTGTTGGGGGCAGTAGATTATTTGACAAGAAATGCATCTAAGTGCTTCTCAATTTGGCATAAAATAATTTGGAGACTTCTTTGATGGAAATTATTTGTGGATTGCTTTCAATTGAAATCGAATTTCATTTAAATAATTCGATATTTGTAAAGTGCTTCGTTAGTTTGCTTGCCTTCCTTCCTCGATTTCATACATATATCCAGCCAAAATGTAGCTAAGATAATTTAATAAAGAAACAAGTCAGAATTCAGTACGACTAAGTGGTACAACTATATATACAGTGAGAGCCAGCTCAAAGTAAGCAGTGGCACAGAAAAAACGTAATTGCCTGCCATAAGCTGATTATTCATTACTTTTCAAAAATTCCAAAGACCGATGATAGGTACATGTATCAACTATAGCTATGTATATATGTATCTATCTATATATATATATATATTAAAAAATGTTAAAAATGTTTATTTGGAACACAATTTGTATTTTTGATAAATTGTTGCTTGTGTGCTATTTCGACCACAGAAAAACACAGCTGCTTTTATGTGTAGAAGCGTTTAGTAAATGCCAACGACGCAGTTGGCCACAACCGCAAGACACAACAAAGAACACACAAACACGCACACTCGCATACACAACCCATTCACAACAAATCACGCGCACACACAGCAACAAAAATAGCATTTCCTTAAGCATTCACAATTAACTTGAAGCCAAAATGCTGTCCTTGGGGAGAGTCGTCCTTGTTTGCTGTCCTGTCGCTGCCAGCGCCAAACAACTTTAAATATTAATATGCTTGGAGCACAACAATGCTGCTGATGCTGCTGCCACTGCCACTGCCACTGCTGCTGATGATGATGACAATGATGGCGCCCGTGCGGATGTTGATGCTCTGATAGGGAGCCACAAGCACTTTCCGTGAGAGCGTCGCCATTGAGATGTTGACGACACTTTCGTGTATGCAGGTGCAGGTGGCAACTTCTCGCTGATGCTACTGCTGCTGCTGCTGCTGCTGCTGGTGCTGCTACTAATAGCAAAATGCGATGCTTAAGCACACTTTAAGCATTGTCTAAAAGCAAATACTGAAAACAGCCACCCGCCAAACACCACCCCTTTAATGTGAGCCCCAACTGGGCAACAGGTGATTCCAATCAACTCAGGCTGCATACTGCGAAATATTTTGCAAGAGGTAGCAAATTGCTGCCAGCTGACGGCACAGCGCAGCACAAAAGCAAACATAAAACACACACTCCAAAAAAATGAGTGAATTTTGCACTCAAATCAAGTCAAACTCGAACAAGGTCGAGAGCAAATACACTTTTCAAAATTAGCAACTCTAAAGTTGCAGAAAACAAATACTTGTTTTGAATCAAACATGCTTTTTTGTGCTGGCTTTGATCTTGGGATTAAGCAATGCTTACCTCAAAATACCTCAAGTCACAATATGACTTCTATGCGACTCTTGCTTTCATTTAGAACTGCATTTTTCTCCGAGTACACACACCAGACACACACGGACAAGAACAGAAGTGCACACACCACCCAGCCCTAAGCAGCTAAGCAATGCCACGTTACCTGTTGCCTACCAGCGGTTACAATGTAGCGACGAATGCCACACGCGAAAGCCACACACCATGCCACAGGCCACACGCCACACGCCTCACCTTTAATGCCTACACGCAAATGCCTTAAGCGGATTTGCGTGGAACACAAACTGATAAAAATTAAACAACAAAGCACGCAAAATAAAGTACGCGTCATAATAGCGCTCACAAAGACTATTAAATTGTAAGGACCTGAGCAAAAAATAGAAAAAGAGTTCAAGTGTCCCTCTCAAGCTGTCCCGTGCCACACAATTCTGTCATGTTGTCCGTCCTCGAGTGCAAATGACGGCATTTTTGCTTATCTTCAGCGCAATTTTCCAAGCAAAGTAAAGCTGTAAAAAAAAGAAAGAAAATGCAAAACATTTACTTCCATTCAAATGGAAGTGCTTTAAAAGGTTTTCCAAATTTGTGCACTGTGGCTGGCAATCGATAAACGCTGACTCAATTAGCCTGAATAAATGTAGAAAAGTAGCTGAATTAAGAAGCAATTTACTGGCTTCAAGAAAAAAACAGTTTGAAAATTATGTTATGAAATGCTTGCCAACAAATTAAAGCTAAAATTAAATTTTATATTTAAATATATTAGAAAAAAAGCTAGATAAGTTTGGCAAAGTCAATCCATAACAGAAATGATATTTTGAACAATCTAATTGGTTAGTAAAATATTTGTATTTTTAATGACATTTTGTTTAGTCTGTTTCTACTTTTTTCCACTCTGTTTAAGTTTGTTCTTAACTCTCTTTCTGATTATCAAAATTTGGACGCTTAAGGCACATTTCAGCGAGCTGTAAAACGCATTTGAGCCATTAGATCACGTTATATCATTAGGAGAAAGTAAAAGCATGTACGTGTTGCCATCGAAAAGAAAGCGTGCAAAGTGCACCAAACAGTTCCAAGCACACAGCATCAACACCAACTGAAAGAACAATTAAAAAGTTTTGGCTTTTTGCTCGGCACACAACTCAAAACAACAAAACCAGCAACAACGGGGGAATAAAGTAATGACAAAAAAAAACGAAGGAAAATGTTGGAGAAAAAGGACTATAACTGGGAACAAAACATAAAATGCAATAAATAATTTTTAATATAAATTCGTGAGGCTGGGCTGGACAAGTGCCAAAATTCCGGAACCAAAAACTCTGTGAGTCCTTCGAGCACGTAGACCCGAAAAATTGTTCCAGCGGCACTAAATTAAAAGCAGAACAACAAGAGCTCAACTCTAGCAAATGTTCATTTGCAGTTCCCCAGAGCATCAGCAGGAGCAGTCACATGATGATTACGATGATTATGATGATGATGATGTTGATGGTGCTGATGATAACTATAATGATGATAATGAAGTGCATACACCAAGGTGATGTCGTTCATAGAGAGATTTACGTTAACCAGGTTGGCATTACAGATGTACAACTTTTCAATAAACGAGTCGAAACAAGTTCTGTGGTCAAAAAAACAATTCAACAGAAGTTGACCATAAACAGAGTTGGAGAGAGAAAAAGAGAGACTGCAGGAGAGAGAGAGAGAGAGACAGGTAACGATGGGGAGTTGGTGAGGTGTTAGGAGTTAGCCCGCTCAGTTTTACAATTGGATTTGGGCACCTGGGTCAACCCAGTGCTTCACATTTGTGCAATTTTAATTGTACAACCAGCAAATTTGCAGCATGCCAGCCAAGCCTCCCGGCTTACACGGCTGCCCCCATGCAGCAGTAACAATAATGGCAAAAGGTAAATTCCATTTTACACAGCAGCAAAGTTTATCTACCTGTCCAGCCAACGACTCCCACATGTTTCAGCCAGAGCCCCAAATAATGATTTTCAGTTAGTTGTTCTAACTGGTAACCCAAGTTAACCCAAGGGTTATTTAATTGCATATTTTTTGAAGAACTAAACAAATGAATAATTGAAAATGTTTGGAAACATACTTTTGCCAGGACATTTATTAATATGTATATATATATATAAGACGGAGATAACAATTGTAATTCCGGCTACAGGGTATCTGCAAGTCGCAATTCGAGCGTATTCTCTTGTTCTGTGCTTGGCTTCTACCCTTTTTTGGCACCTCCGATTATTTTTGCTTAGTTCCGGGCCATACTCGTAGTCTCAGCTTATCAGGTGGTCAAAACACGAGCATTGCCTCAATTTAGGTTAATTGTACATCCATTGCAACAGGGTGCAAAGGTACAGTTGTACAATTGTGGCACCCAGTTGGGACACGGTTAGGGGCACAACCGGTGGCAGAGCCATAGGCAGAGCCAGGTGGAGGCAACATTCATTACTATTGTACGACCAAGCGTTTACATAAGGTATTTGGAAATTGTGTTGCCATTGTTGTTGGTATTGCTACCACATGTCATTAGTTCGTTGGATGCTGCTCTGCAACAGTCCCCCCGCTCACCTGCATGCCATTTTAAGGGAAATAATGAAATGCGACAATAAACGAGGCAACTACTGCAATGTGTTTTTCTATATGTGTGCTGAGTATGAGTTCCTGTGCGGAAGCGACTTTTCAGCTGGTTGAGAGCATATCAAATGGCCAACTGTAAGGTTTGGGCTTAAATTGCTGGTAAACAATAATAATGGAATGAGTGTTTGTTAAAATTGAAATAAATGGCATTTAATGTGCAACATTTGTGGCGCACTTTCGAAATATTTGAACAGTTTTCATAAACTGCAATTGCAGCTTGCGGGGAAATTCTATTTAAATAATAAAATTAAATACGATTTATTACATTGAGAAAAGAAATAATTAAAATGGTTAGCTTTGATGTTGTAAACACAATAGATATATATATAATATTTCTGTCTCTTTCACTTTCAGTTTTGGGCAGCCTATGTGCCCTGTGAGGCGCAACATCGGGATGCTGTGCAGCTGACGCTTGAGCAAATTGATGTGATCAAAAGACTAACCGATCGATATTCGCCGCAGTTAACTACCTGCACCTCGGCACAGGGTAAGTACACTTCCCCCCTCAAATGCGGCCATCCATGAACAAACATCACACATACGCCGCATAGGCCCGAAAATTCCCAAAAGTTTAGTTGGAATTCGAAACATTCTCGTTGCCCACGCATTCAATTGGTTGCAATGCTGGCAACTTTTTCGCGACTTGTTCAGAAGTATCTTGGCTAGCAGCCAAATGAAAAGTAAAGCAGCGAAAAATAAAGTGAAAGTAGCATAAAAAAAACCTGAGAAATAACCAAACTAAATGTTGTTCCTCAGGTTGCCGAAGATTGAATACGCTTGCAGGCCAATGGCTTAAATACGTAGCTTTCAAGTGATCAGGTTCCTTTTTCTGTTACGTAGTTGTCTGATTTAAGATTAAAGACGAATTGTAAGTAAGTTGAAATATTTTGGAATATAATTTATAAATATAATTGGACTCCAATTGCTGTGCAGTGCAGCATGAATATGAATATTTTCCAATAATCAGGCAGACTGAGAGATGTCTCCTGACGCATTTCACAAGCTGATGATACCCTCTGCAAGGGTATTTACAGAGAGAGAGAGAGAGAGAGAGATATAGAGAGAGTGTGAGAAAGAGAGACAGACAGAGAGACTCGCTAACAGTTGTTACATTTGCAGCAGTGCTCTCAGACCTGCACTTGAGTTGGCTGCTTACCGCGTGCCATATTTTTGTGCCATTTCCTTTGGTATTCTGCACTCACCTAGTTAACAGCGGGTAGCGTCAGCTGTTGGGGGGCAGACAGATTGGGAAAGAACCTGCCACGTTGGGTCTGAACTGGTGTTGCAAGAGTCTGTAGAGTCTGCAAGTGGAACTGCAAGTTTTGACTTATGTTCGAGTTTTCCCGGCCAACAACATTTGAGTATTATTTTCACTTCTGTTCTTCTCTTTTTTCTTCTGTTTTCCGCTTTGCATTTTGATTTGTTGCAATATTACTGGCAATCTCTTAGTGTGCCTTGTTATTGTATTTTATTTTCGTTATTGCTGCTGCTCAAATAGAAAAGCCAGCGGCGAAACAAACAAGAAATCGCTTCCGGTATTTCGCGTCGCAACATTTATACAGCCATTAATGGAAATGTGAATAAATCACGTGGCCATAAAATCAAGCGCAGGAAAACATTGCAGTGCGCTACAAATTTACGAGCGGAAAAGCATGCACCGAAAAATGCTTGCAGAAAACTGCACAATTCTGATAAGAACCGACAATATTTTTTATCCAAACACAAGAATAACTGTTGCCAAGGGCTACAACTTGAGTAATGCCGCTTGTATTGTTCCAACAAAAATGCGAACCATTTGCACAACTAAGCACTCCAAAAAAAAAGGGAAAGAATCCAGAGCTGAAGAGAGATCAACATGGGTTTAACAGTCAAGTCTCTGCACTCAATCAAGTCTCTGTGCTCAGATGCCACGCATGCACTTTTCATATTTAATTGCCCAACTTCTGGCTAAGCTCCACACTCCACTGATTGCGAGCAGCAGACAAATTCCCAAATTGAGTCCTGTCATAGAAAAAATACGGCTAAACTAAGTAAAGTAAACCTCTCTAAATCCATGCTGTATCACTGCATCTTAAATGGGTTCTAGTTATACAAATTTGATGAGTAAATTTGCTGAGCTAGCTTTATATCAAGTATTTGACTTTTTCTAAAGTCAGAAAGTTAATAAATATAAGGCAATTAAAAACGACACGTAGTCAAAGCCAGTGATTAACAAACTTTCAGCAAATATGGACTGAAAACGAAACTAACTGAACGATTCCAATATTGACAAAGTTTTACCAATCTCATGCACCGTGAACATATTCAAATCAAGGTATCAAGCACATATTTAAACTCCAACTAACACACTTGGGCAAAAATTGAACCCAACCCTCTGCCGGCCCCTGACAAGCTGGGGCACGTGAGTGTTTGCAGCTGCTGTTGCATCAAATAAAACCTCACATTTTATTTATATTTCAAAGTTGTCGAAATAAATTCAGTCAGTTGAAAAGTGTAGTTCGCTCACATGTCGTGTAAATAGAAGTGACCAATGAGCGTGCAGGAGGCGGGCGCCACGCCCACTGCCACACATTTAGACGTTGAGCTGCCAAAGTGATTGTAAAAATGCGCAGCTAACGAACCGAAACACAACTCGATGACTGACATGCCATGTCAGTCAGTCAGTCAGTCAGTCAGTCAGTCAGTCAGTCTGTGAGTCTGTCAGTCTGTGAGTCACCAGTCTCAATACATGTGTGTCCTTTGTAATCCTGCCTGCTTCTGTGTGCGGCAACAGCATTTCCTTAGATTCATGCCTGCGCCTGCTGAGATACGAACGGACACAGGTACATATGAGTGCTGCATTCGCGTTGCATAATCACAATAAATGGAAAAAGATTCAGATTAGTTTTTCTCATTTTTCTGGCAGCTTTCCACCAATTTTATTAATTTTGTTTTTTGGCAGTTTTGTCAGCTACTTTACATTTTATAGTTGTCGATGTGTGAATCCTTTTCATGCGCAATTTTCAATTTCCACCTTCGAAATGTGTAAACTTCCATTTACGCTGAGCTCCACTGAGTGCAATTGTGTGACTCGGATAGAGAGAGAGAGAGAGATAGCGGAGGGGATTGAGGGAGAGAGATATAAAGATACTGAACACCGAAATTGCTTTCAGTTTAGAAGACTTTGACACTTTAATGCCCTTTCTGGGCGCAGGCGAAATCTTGTTGTCTGCTTGCAAAAGTATGAAAAAATATTGATTGTCGCTTTTGAATGCACAGAGTATACGGAGCGGAGCTCCTTAAATAAATCAGATGAGTAATAAATAATACAAATTGGAAATTACATTAAATTAATTATTTTATTATTATGCAATTAGTAATTAAATAAAGTAAGCATTACAGATATTAGCATTATTTATTTAGTTATTTATTACATATGTATCTAAAATACAATCTTTTATCAAATCTTAAGTAAATCAACTTGAACTGCTGATAAATTGTACTATCTGACGATTTCCATCTTATTCACTTATGAAACGTGCAACAAAAGTGTGCAGAGTGTGTTTGAGTTTCTTGATTGGAGTTTGGCACACTTGCTATTCTTACTGTTGGTTTATTGCATCAAGTGGCATTTGGTTGGGGATTTTCATTTTGAAATGTGCTGGAGATTTCGATTCGGTATTGCCTCAAATCGCATCCGATGCATGGCCCATATATTATAGAGCATGGTCGGACCCAGTCGCAGACAATTACGATACCGGACCGGCAGCAACTCCAATGGCAAGTCCCTTCAGGTCTCCGCTCGCTTGTTGCACAAGCGGAAAATTGAACTTCAGCTCACGTGGCGCGTTTTAGTGCCACTGCTGGCACTCGTTTGAGTGCCACAACAGTAACAGCAGCAACAACTATAACAGCAAAAGATGCTGCACACTAAAGGTCCTGCCAGAATATTTGTTTATTTGCTCCATATTTTAGGGTTTTATGGCAACGACGACATCGAGCAGGTTTTGTGGCAGGTATTTGCTTTCCTGGCTCCCATAACAATGCAAGCAGCCAGAAGCCATGCCAATAACAACAACAACAGCAACCATAAAACCAACAACTACAATAGCAGCAGCAACAACAATTCCTCTTTCAGGGGCAGCTGTTCCTACAAGTGCGCCCTTTGATTTTACGCAGCTTATTTACTTATTGCCTGAAAACTTACCAGCAAGGACCCTGTTCGCATCCTGTGACTTGTGGGCTCTCCTTATGCCGCAACTCCCTTTCCCCAGTTCTCTGCTTCCTTTGTGGCAATTTATTGAGTCGATTTTCCTGTAGGTGACATTTGAAATGTTATTACAATGCTTGCTCCGAATGCAGCGACAAATTATTGAATAGTCTTCTAAGTGTGCCCTGAATTCCCCCTACGGATGCACTTCTTACTCACATGACAATTGACGAGCTGGTTTCCGTAAACATATTCGAATGCTTAATGCTCCAAGTGCCAAGTACTGATCCAGCTTACTTTGTTACTAATAAGTCATCTGTTGTCATCTTCCATTAATTATGTGAATAATTTATCGATAATTACTTTATTACTTAAATTTCTTATGAGTAATTTTGAAACCCTTCTTGAACTTTAACAAGCATTGAGCTTTCGAAATTTCATTTGGAAATTTAATTAATATTCGCTTAACAATCAAATTAATTTAATCTAATTCGAATTTTGCTTCAATTTCATTATATTTTACAGCCAATTTCTTCCAAGCGTCTGCTATTAAGTTTCCATTTAATGACTTTGCATTTAATGGCTCTTAGAAATTGGCAAAATAGTTCAGCCGGGCAAAGTTGTACATACCACTGCACTCCAACAATAAGTTGAGATAGTTTATATGTTTATATATATACATAGAGAAATCCAAAGCACAACTTCTTCAAGAACTTTGAGCAAACATTGCTCAACTTGCTGGTTACGAACAATGCCCCAAGAAACAAAAAAAATATGTAGAAATACCAGAAAAAAAAAAATATAAATAACAATAAACTATAAACAATAAGCAAGTATTTTGACAAGTGCTTGGCAGCAAAACGGGATAAAGCATCATGAAAGAGATCAAAGCTGCTGGCCAAGACAAGCGTAAATATTGCATAGCATAGCAGAGCACAAATTCCATGCTGGGCTAAACTGACAGACCAACAAAGCGACAGACAGACGGAGAGACAGACTTAGACCGCAATGAACAGAGTGCTCAACGGGGCAGCTAACCAATTGACAGACATATATGCACTTAGAAAAATGCCCTTCATTTCAAAAAAACACTTATAAAAAGATCATATTTTTTTTGGGAATGAATTATGTTGGCAAAAATTATAAATATAATTCTGAAATAAAATTTAACGAATGCATTTTGAAAATAAAATAAAATAAAATAAAAATAAAGAAAACTTCAAAGTTCGAGGACAATATATATTTGGCTAAGTGTAGCAAAACAAAATATTTCTAACTTATGCTTGTTGTCCTTGCTGTTGCCCCTTCAGGACAAGAAAGAAAAAAGCGAATGCCAAGTTTATGCCTGCAATTGTAATTCTGTGCAAACTAGCTGCAACATAAACTTTCAACTTCAACTTCTTAAAATGCTTCTCTTTCTGTTCTTTTGCAACCATTGCAGACATCATCGATGCCCACAAAAACCAACAACTCTGCTCGCTAACAGGCGTCGAGGGCGGCCACTCGCTGGGTGGCTCTTTAGCGGTACTGCGCACCCTGTATGCGATTGGTGTACGCTACATGACCTTAACATCCACATGCCACACACCGTGGGCCGATTCAAGCTATGCGGACGCGCCAAACTTTAATATGAAGCACGGCGGACTCACCATATTTGGCAAGGTAAGTGGCAAGTCTCCTTTTCGCATTTTGAGCTGATTTAATGCTAATTAGTTGAACTAGCCAAAGAGGTGCAGTTCAATTTAGTACTGCTCCGTTTGGTTCGGTTTTGAAGCTGCCTCATGCGGCTTAAATGCGGATTTTGTGGCGCTAAAGATGCGTTGTCCTCAGCCCGGCAAGCTGCGGTCAGCCGCACTCAACGCTTTGTTGGCTTAGTCATAAATGTGTGTGCGTACATCCTCGCTCTCCCCTTGTCTATGTGTGTGTGTGTGTGTGTGTGTGTGTGTGTGTGTGTTTGTGTGAGTCGAGGTTCATCGTTGTTGGAGGGTGCCACATTAAGTGTTTGAGCTGCGTACCGGCGCCATTTTGAGGGGAGCGAAGGGAGCGGCTCCACGCTTTTGTGTGCCTAATGGGTCAACAGCTCTCAAATTAGGTGACTACAGCAATTTACAAGAGCCACGCGGCTTTACGTCGGATTATCGTTGGCCGGAAGGTAGGCAACTATCTTTAATTGACTACGGCTCGCCAGCCACAACGTATCCAATATTATGACCCATTTTCTAGACTCTGGCGGAGACCGCAGTAGCTTCGGACTTCAAAATCTCCAGCGAGAATTCATTAATTTAAATGATAAAATCTATTTATTATGTAAAACTTACGAGTCATCATGGAAAAAAGCCTTGCATCAGATCAAAATGGATTATAATTCAGTCCTGGATTTGATTGATTTTTCAAACCGTCGACACGGCTTCATCATGGCCAAATCAAACATTGTGTAACTGTAGTTACAATAATTACCAGTAATCTCAACAAATACCAAACTGCACAGAATTTGTCAATACAATATCTTCCGTAAGGTTAGCTACCAAATTATTTGCACGTTTAACGAGCTTGTGATTTGAATACTAACACTAAGGCTGGAGTATTACTTGCCACATCGACACGTAGTACATTATAGCCAATCCAGAAGAGCTTAATTTGAGCAGAGCAGATATTATTTGATTTGAACTGCGAAGTGTAAACGACAAATAAACCAATTTATTTACTTAACTAATAAATCTATAATGCATGATATAGTAGTAATAATATCAGAGACATTTCAGTGATCTCATTTAATATGTATGTACGTATGTATATACATATATCATGAAAACTTAGTGTCTATTTAATTATTTTTCTTATACCCAATTTATTTATATGAAACATGCATATATATATATATATATCAGAACAACATAGCTCACAGTTCAATATTCAACTAGTTATAGTTAAGCAAATGAGAAATTTTAAATTGCATTTCAAAAACTATATAAAACATATAACTCAGTATTCAAAATTGTGTGGCATTAAATTATTTTTAAATGCTTATATCTATAGAGGGCATCAAATTGCATTAACACATGTGCACATTCAAATATATATATCATCAAGGCTATATACTTATCGAGTCAAGATTTGATTGCCGAGGCCCATTGTGTATACAAACGATTTGTTTACATTTGAAAATTATTTGACATACGTTCGTGTGATTATTTCGAAATTCGAAATTACCTCGAGAGCGCCAAACACTTCATCAGCAGCGGCAGCAGCAGCAGCAGCAGCATAAGCATCGGCCGCACGATGCTGTGATAATGATGATCATCGTCAAATAACATCATTACGATCGAGGCATTAATATTTGTTTGTTCTTCATGGCATGTGTCGGGTGGAAGCGCTGCGCTGCGCTTCCTCTTTGGCTATGGGCTCTTGCCAAATGCTATTTCGATGAGTTGCATACGGAAATTAAATGTGTGTGAACGTGAAAATGGGAAAATGCACAAGAACAAATACAACAACAACAACAACAACAACTAGACACAACAATGAAATTGAATCGCGAAGCAAAGACAGCTGACCAAAACAGGAAATGTTAATTTACTGCAGTTATTGAAAATATGCGAAAATCTCCCACGCATATAAATCATAATTTTGGGTCTGCCCTGGCAATTAAATATGCAAATTAAAATGCTTAATAACAATCAAAACAAAAACAATAAATAAAAACAATGAGGGAAACAAATCAACGTCACTTCCTCATTTCAATAACGGAAAAATTCAACCACATATCGCAAAACATTGGGCGAAAACAAAATACGCGATAAAAAGCGAAAATCGCACAATGCGCAAGCGTCGAGAGCACCAAAAACCAATTTACAGCAAGAGTATTTTGGGAGAGAGCAGTTGTGGCAGCAGCACTTTGGGGCGAAATTGGAAGCTTTTCGCTGCGACGAAATGAGCGTGCAATGGGAAAATCGAAATTTTCATTCATACTATACTAAGGTGAATTGCACTGTGTGATGGCTAATCAAATGGAAATTCAAATGAAATATTTAAGACATTTTTTGTACTAAAATTATGACACAAATGAATTAATCATTAATAATAATTCAAATGATATTCTCTACAAAATTAACTATTAAAGAATAATTACATAAATGCTTTTTTTTATTGTAGAGTTTATTTTAATTATTTATTTCTTAAGGATATTATTTGTACACTATTTATAGTAAAAAAAATCATTCTTTGCTTTGACATTGGCATTTTTAAAGAAATATTTTATTATTATTGTTAATTGGTTTTATAAACTATTTAGTTCAGGGCGAATTGTGGTGTTTTCATGCCAATGTTGCCACTTAACATTCCGTTCCACCCGCATAGCTAAAAATACCCGTCACGCACCCAAGTAGCGCCAGTCACATGTGCTATGGTGAATATGTTGCCAGCCAGCAGGCGCTGCTGCTATTTTGACGCTCTCCGCTCTCCCTCTCGCCAAATGTCTCTCTTTTCGCCTGTCGGGCTGCCTGTGTTGAGGTGAAAGCGCAAAACATCGCACAATGTTCGGCCAGTCGTTCACGAAATTCGCCCCAACGAGGCAGCAGCAGCAGCAGCAACAGCAACAGCAACAGCGGCAGCAGCAGCAGGTAGAGCTGCAAACGATAGAGACGAGCCAAACACACACGCCAGACAACGGTGGTCGTGCAGTGAAGTGAAGCGAAGAGCAGAGAGAATAAATACAATACAAAAATACGAAAAAAACAAAAAAAAAATAGAAAAGAAATAAGGAAAATAAAAAGTATTCATCCACAGAACGAGAAGAAAATTAGCCAACAATATACGTGTGCATTAAATATATTTATAACAAATTCCGTTTAGCGCGACGCGCATTTAAAAAATAAAAGGTGAACAAACAAAATACATACACAATTCACAGTTACTAACCAAAAGCTAAAGCGAAAAACCGAAACCATATGCAATGCAAAATAATAAGCTACTAAAACCAAAACCGAAAAGAATGAGCCAAATGAACAAATACTAATCGGTTACTTCCTCCTCCTCCTACGTATACGCAACGACGCACACACACACGCACACACTTGCACACACACACACACACACACACACGTACTGTAAACTGTATACTGTATATTGTATACTGTATACTGATTGATGATGACAACGGAGCAGAAACAAGAACAACAAATAGAGGCAGCAGCAGCAGCAGCAGCAGCAGCAGCAGCAGCTACGTCGACTGCGGATAACGGCACCATGACAGCAGCAGCAACAACAACAACAACAACAAATGGTGGAAATAACACAAAGCAAAGCAAGCACAGGTCGAGGTCATCCGCACGCTACGATGACGTCGAACGGCAGCAGCGCAAAAGTCGCGCCATTGTCTCCATACCGAATACCATAAAGCTGAGCATGCTCAACAGCGGCCTGCTGTCCTTCGACCGCATCAAGCTGGAGGCGCGCGACGAGAACAATTCGCTATCGAAGACCATACCCAATGGCCCCATCGATGTGCGTCATTTTCTCAAATTGTGTGATCTGCGTCGCAAATTTCCCGTGCTCTATAAACTGGAATTTCAGACAGCCGCCAAAGTGGAGACGAACACCTGCCGGCATGCCCTGAAGAAGAACAACGCGGAGAAGAATCAGAATCCCAAGTGCATTCCATATGACTACAATCGTGTTGTCCTGCAGAAGCTAACCGGAGTGCCCGACTCCGACTATGTGAATGCCAGCTATGTGGACAGTCTGCTCAAACCGAATGCCTACATTGTTACTCAGGGTCCGGTGGAGGAGACTGTGAATGCGTATTGGCGCATGGTCTGGCAGGAGAACATTAGCGCCATTGTGATGCTGACAAAGACCTTTGACTTTGCCAAGGTCATGTGCGTGCAATACTGGCCCCCGAATATGGAGGTGCACGAGACCTATGGCGATATCCACATCAATATTGTGCGGGAGGAGCAGTTGGCCAACTTTCACATACGCACATTTCGGCTGTACAAGAAGAGCGAACAGGGCGAGGTGACCGACGAGCGTTTGATTCTCCAGTTTCACTATACGGAATGGTATTCCCACTCCTGCCCCTTCTCCAATGCTCTGCTGGAATTCAGACGCCGGGTGCGACTTGTTGTCGGCAATATCATCAAGGATGACGATGATGTCGATATGCGTGGACCTATTCTGGTGCATTGCAGCGATGGCGGCGGTCGTTCCGGTGTCTATATGTCCATCGATGCCAATCTGGAGCTGGCCGAGGAAGAGGAGTGCTTCAACGTTTTTGGCTACCTGAAGAAGCTGCGACAGTCGCGCAAAGGTCTCGTCGAGAATGTCGACCAGTACAAGTTCATTTACGATACGCTCGAGGAGCATATTATATGCGGCAAGACTTGGTTTCCCGTCTCCGAGCTTTCCGATCGCCTTAAGGCCAAAGCGCGCCGAAATTCAGCCACCAAGCTGAACGAGTATCAGATGGAATACGATCAGATATGCAAGCAAACGCCACGTTTCACCATCGGTGACTGTGCTGGCGGTCATCGGGCGGACAATCGTGAGAAGAATCGCGATGTGCTCTGTGTGCCACCCGACAATTTCCGTCCGTATCTGACGAGTTTTCAGGGCAATGCCTTCACAGACTACATCAACTCGGTGTTTGTGGATGGCTACACAAAGCCGCGGGAGTACATCAACACCGAATGGCCCATGAAGCATACGCTGGGCGAGTTCTGGTCTCTGGTCTACGATCATGAGTGCTCCGCTGTGGTGGTGCTCTGTCAGCCGCCATCGCAATCGCAACAGTATCCCTCGTTCTGGCCAAACAAATCGAAAATGGAGAAATATGGGCCGGTCTTCACCGTGCACTACGTCATGTCAAAGAGCTATACGAATATTAAGCAATGGGAGTTCAAGATCAACAAGAAGATCGTTTCGCTAACGGAAATGATGGCGGGTGTTAAGGCACCGACGCGTACCGTCCAGCTGTTTCAGCTAACCTGTTGGCCGATGGGCCACAAGGTGCCGAGCTCAACCAATTCGCTGGTGTATCTAATGAATATGGTCGAGATCTGGCGCAATAAGGTCGACTATGGACCCGTCTGTGTTGTCTCGCCCGATGGTCGCAGTCGTGCCGGTGTTTATTGTGCGGCTAATGCGTGCATCGAGCAGGTCATACAGCACGGCGAAGTCGATGTCTTTCAGGCCGTGAAGACCGTGCGGCGACACCGTCCACAGCTCGTCGAGAATATGACCGAGTACAAGTACTGCTACGATCTGGTGCTCCACTATGTCCTTCACTTTCTGAACAAGAAGGATTGAGCTCGTTCAACGCACACACACACACACACACACACATTTTTTGTAATCGAACCCAATTTTGGAGGGTTCTACACCGACGAGTGCAACTCGTTCAAAACAAACGAAAATGAAGAAGCAGAAAAGAAAACAACTGTTTTATGGTTAACATAACTTTATGTCCAAGTGGTCCACATTTTATGCCTAATACTACTATTCTGTCTTGAATGTACGTATATCTATTCTATAGAGCTATGGAAAATAGGGCTAGCCTAAATAGGGCCTGGCACAGAGCCTTAAAGCAATAATACGGAGTATTTTTGTTGTCTCATTTCTTTTGTGTTTTCGCTGTCGTCGGCCAAAGGGAAATGTAATTTCCAAAATGCCACGAAATGGTATTTGTCTTATTGGTATTTTTTGTGTGTCCCTTAAATTAGTTCCTAATGGGATCACAGTAACATGTAAACGAAATCAAATGCAAATATTGCCATATATTGTCTATGATCTGTATCTGTATCTGTATCTGAACTGTATGTGCCATGTCTAAATGCCCTAATTGTTGTTGTTATTACTATATATAGTATATACTTATAAATATATATAAATATTCAAATATATGATCTTGAACTATTAAGCTTACGATTTACGATTAAATATGATTATGTTTACACTATATATGTTACGTTAACTCTTAAAACTTGCTACCTTATACAAAATTGTTGATATATATCTAACTATACTACAGCATACATATATGTATATGAATGTATATGAATGTTATATGTTATGTATGTATAAAAGAAAGTCGCATAGAATTTGTAGAGGTCTCTCGGAGAAGTTGGAAGTTGGAAATTGTATTTTTTATTCATGTTACCAAATGTGCAGAAAATATTTATTTATTTAGACTAAAGCGAAACGCAACATCAACAAATCACATCAATAACCAAACTCGAAAAGCAACTATTGTTGAAAACACACAAACACACAAACACACACACACACACACACACATGCACACCTACATACATACATATATATAAATATATACTCCTATATTTTAGCATTTATGCATTCGAAAATGAATATATTTGTCTACCAATTCAATTGCATATACCCCAAAACACACACACCAAATACACACACAATACTTTTATTGATATACATACATATATACAAATATTATTATATTCTTGTAAATGTATTGAATTTATTTTTTTAAATGTGAATAAATGTGCATATGTATTTTGGATCGATTCCGTACGAAACTTTGGAGTAGATCACAAAAATCGAGAGCAAAACCAAAAAACGGAAAACAAATAGTCAAATTGTGTTTTATTCGCATTGAGCCAAGTTTGTTTTTCAGTTGCCAAATAATACATACATTTACTGATACATTTGTATTTATATCGAGTGAACAACAATTTTTCCATCTAGTGGCTGGTTCAACTTGAGGCTTCGTCACTTAATCTCCAAACGTAATTTTGGTTCATGAATCACTGATCTGAATTCTTGAAAATTTCCAAACTTTGATTGCTTTATTTTTGCCCAGGCAGCCCAGAAATCAACAAAAGATCTTTTGGACGGACAATTTTACGTCTTTTGATTTTTGCATTCCAAAACTGAGTCATCAACTCAAAATATCAATCAAAATATTTTTCATTTATTTATCTTTTTTGTTTTTTTTTCGTTTTTATTGAACAATTATTTTTGCACCGCAATTGTGGAAAAAGGGAAGTGAGCAAATCAAATGAGATGATGATGATGATGATGATGATGATGATGATGATTATAAACAAAACAAGATGCTCCACACAATAATAATCGCAATGCGATAAAGAACCTTGACCAGATTACAGTTTAATGCGTGCAAATCAAACAGAGGCCTCGATTATATGGATATCGCCCGGCGATAAAGTCACTCGTGAAGGGTGAAAGGTATGGGTTGGGGTAGGGAATGCGGGGGGGTTGGCGAAATGAGGGGCAAGGTGTGGTCGCTATAAAATCGATACATGACATGACAGCGCTTTCCTTTGCCCAGCAATAAAACACAACAACAAGCCACACACACACACACACAGCAATAACAGTAAAACTTCAGCGTTCGCCATGACATCAGCAAAAAAGTAAAGCAGAGAATTATGAAAAAAAAGGGGAAAAAAACGGATAAACTGATTTAAGGCAGCTTTTTTTTGGTACTTTCTGTTTTTGCTTTCGCTTAGCTTGTGCGCTAAGCAAATTTCCATTGCTATTGTTGTTGTTGCTGTTGTTGTTGTTGTTGTTATGCGGCATTTTTGAAAATTCTTGGCCATATATTAAATACTCGTACGCAAATAAAGCAATAAGTTGCGATTTTTTCCGCGCGCTTGGAAAATTTATTTATGAGCTATTAATACAAAACAAGCGCGTGGCAAATGAATACGCGGGGGGCGGGTCGCTGAGCACGCGGTTATGTGGAAAAGTACTTCAAATTAGTCATGGCTTGTTTTTTTGGGTAGCCATTTTAGTTTCAGTTAATTAAAATATCGTCAGAGGGGAGTCGGATATAAATTATATTTTATTACGTTCCATATAATGGTAAAACTAAATTTCTGCTATTAATTGCATTTGCTGAGCGTGTGTGCGTGTGTGTGAGTGTGTCAATAAATGGCCTGGAGTAAAATACTAAACAGCAAAAATAGTTTGTTCAATATGACATTATCTAATCAATAATTGATGTTTATTCATTTATAGTAATTCAATATGAACAAAAAGATTTCATGAAATTAGTGCGAAAATAAATGTGATTTAATTCTCTGAAAATGCTGATTATTAATTCTGGCATGAATAAGAATGGAATTGGCTGAAAATAATCAGAAATACTTTGAAAATAATTAGAAAATTTAAACTACATTAATTTTATCTCATCTTGTTAGTGATAGACGAGTCGGAATGCGCTGATCGAGAGGAAAAACCCTGAATTCAGCTGTTTGGTTTCAATTTTGATCGATGTCCTCTCAAACATACACTTTCCATAAAAAGTCATCTTCATTAGCCCCCGTATATTAAAGGGGTTATTTAAGCTTAAAGCATTGTGGGGTGAGTGGGTGTGGTTGAGTGTGTGTTGAGGTTTTCAACTCGTACCAATTGCATTGCTGTTTGCTGGCATTCCCTTAAGAATTCACATGGCATGGGGTCGCATTCAATGCAGGCAGGCAACTACTCATAACTGTGCTTGTGTTAATTATTCGCTTCCCCTACTTGCTGGAACTGTGCTATTGCCGCACAATTACCTGCCACAGCTGCCGTTGTGCCCAGACTCCTTTCGGCCGCCATTCGTATGGCACATTATTGGCCATTGTTTGAGGCATTATGTTGGATGCCGTTGGCAGCGCTGTTTGGCTAATTCAATTATGCAACGTCTGCGTGAGTTTCATTTGTGTGCAACTCAATGTTTGTGCAATTGAAGTCAGGCATGCCACACACAAAACACAAAACATACACACGTCTATTACACGCTCGTATGCACACACTTGTGCGCATTCAGTCACGCATTTGACGAGCCAAGAATTTAGCCACCAACTGCATAATAATAATAATAATAATAATAATAATAATAATAATCATACTCCAAATAATATTTATAATAATAAGCATATGTGTGTGTGTGTGGC
Source organism: Drosophila cognata (assembly GCA_035041535.1). NCBI lineage: Eukaryota > Metazoa > Arthropoda > Insecta > Diptera > Drosophilidae > Drosophila > Drosophila cognata. Next base: position 5,997,697 of record JAWNLC010000234.1, on the reverse strand, counting down.
ATTAACAAAAAATAAAGTGTGGCAGCAACGAGTCGGACACGTAACGAAAATTAGTTAAAAACTGTAGGTGCTTAGCTTTTCAGACACACCCACACACACACACACACAAACACACACACACACTAATGAGCCGAAGCTCAGACACACACACACCGCATATGTGGTCGCCTTTCATGTTTCACGTGCTTGGAGTGGAAATGTGGAAATGAGTGGCGCTAATTTGATATGGCACGAAATTGAATTTAAATAATTAAACAAATGCTTTTTGTGTGACAGTTGCTGTTGCATCTTGCTTCTTGCGTTTTACTGTTGCTTTTTGTTTTTTTTGCTGTTGTTTTTTGCTTTTTTTTGCTGTTGCTTTTTGCTTTTTTTTTGCTGTTGCTTTTTGCTTATTTTGCTGTTGCTCTTGCTGCCGTTGTGTTCTTGCCCCAGGCGTTAGCATACTTTTCAGTGCCCCCACACACACACACACACACACACATTTTAATTAAGCATTTATCAACTGAGAGCGTGAGATGCCTAACGGAAAACCAAAAAAGAGCAGAGCTTAGATCAAAGGATCGATTTATTTCGTTACAGTTCAAAGTAAATATTATACAAATAAACAATTTGCATGCCCCAGACTGTTGAACAAAAGAATTTAATTGAGCATATCAATTTAATGTTGAAATAATATTAAACAAGAAAGAGAAGCTAATCATCAGACTTAATGAAATCGAGTGGAATGGATGTTTATGAACGACAAATAAATATAAATATCAAATTTAAATTGAGATCATTTATCTTTAACACTTTAAAAATGATTTTTAGCCGGAAATAAATGCAAAAATATAAATTGCGTTAATTTATTATGCCCTGAAACCATTCAAAATGGGTAAAGAGGGTATAATGGTTTTGTGCAAATGTAGTTAACGGCAGAAGGAAGCGTCTATAGTATATATATTCGTGATCAGGATCAACAGCCGAGTCGATATAGAAATGTCCGCGGATCTCAGAGACTATTAGAGCTAGAGACTTCTCGAATACCAGGCGCAGATCAAGTTGGTTTTATTTGATCGATTGCATATGCATATTATTGATCAGCTAACCAATTTCATCGAGATCGGATAAATACTGTGCAGTCCCCAGTCCAGCCTGCTATAAGAAAAAAGTGCACTTTAAAGGGAAAGCTGGCAATAAAAGTAGAAACTGGGTTCAGGGTATATCGTAGTCGAGCTGACTCGACTACACAACTCTTACGTGTTTTCAATGTTCTCTTAATTATGCATGTTATTGAATATTTTGATTAGAACGTTTAAATTGAATTAAAGAACTCATTTATATATACATATTTAGAAGAAGCTAACACGGGTCTGTGCACTAATTTAATATCAACAAGAGAACAGCTTGCTTTCTGGCAGTGTTTTGTATAATTGCCCCGAAGGATTTTTATTGATATTGATACACATTTGTTGCATGCTGAAAAGCACTCCACCTTTGCCACAAATTGAAGTGAATTTGCACAAATGGGAATTAAATCAATATTTGCTCAATGCATAATTTCATATTTCATTATTCATGACAAAACCGCTCTCAAACACAGCATTCACGTACAACATGCAAGAATCAATGGAAAATTCAAAATAGTCCAAAGAATTCAAAGAATTCAAAGAGGCTGGGAACGAGGGGAGGGAATGGAGTGTGGCAGTGGAACAATGCGTTGTAGAATGGCATGCGAATGGATTTAATTAATGTTAACACGATGACTTTGACATGCAGACAATAGAAATAGCACACACACACACACACACACACACACACACACTTACAGTCAAAACTAACACGCGCAACCACACACGCACACAAACACACATACACACACACACCCAGAGGCTGCTGATGACTGACAAATTGAAATGGGCGGCCATTTGACTAAGTGACTGACACTGCTATGACTTTGTGAATGTATGTATGTGTTTGTGTGTGTGTGTGACCCTATTGTGTATGAGCTGCGTGTGTGTGTGTGTGAGTGTGTGTGTGCATTGCACAGCTGCCATTTAGTTTACTGCCTCTCAAGCTGAGACTGCCTTGGTTTATTGTAAACATGTGTGCTAACTACTTGAGACCCTCTTCTAAGCAACTGACTTCAACTTGCATGTAAGACAATGAGAGACACAAGCCCACAAACACTTGTACACTTGTCTATGTGTGTGTGTGTCTGTGTGGCCATTAAGAGAGTAATTTCGTGAGCGCTGCAAATCAAATTAAAGCCAAGTTGCGTTTGAAACTGATGTCAAAAGCATTCTTCAGAACTTTACAGCTGTCCACACCGAAATGGGAATATTAATTGAAAAATACTCGTAAGTTAGATGTTAATGTGAAATCTGAAATTTGATTAAAGTGCTTCACAATTGCATTGATTTCGATAATTGAATCATTTTGTTAGCTGCATCATCCAAATACAAAAACCATTCTCAAATTCAAGCTGAGATTTAATTGGGTAATTAGCCGCAGGAGTTTCGGTAATCGGCACTCGTGTAGCTGACGTATAAACTGTGTTAATGAATACCATTTTTATTCTCAGGTGCATTTTGAGTGGCTGTCAGCAGCAGCAGCAACAACAACAACAACAACAACTGCAACTCGAGTTTTCTGTATGCAAATTAAGGCATGCAAACGCAATGCAAACAAAAAGTTGCATGGCATATTAGCGATTGTTGTTGTTGTTGTTGTTGTTGTTGTTGTTGTTGTTCTCAGTTGTTTTTATGCATGTTGTATTTAGTCATAATGAGCTGCACAATGCCGCACACGCACACACACGCACTTTAGTTTGGCAGTTTCGTAAAGCTTTCAACATTATACACCCAAATTTGATATGTGAATATTTGTTGCCTTGTTCATTATGTATTTAATTATGCTTTTGTGCATTTTGCAGCACACACACACACACACACACACACTTCCGCTAAGCCATGCAAAGTTTGCAGCGAGCGACAAAAGTTTTTTTTGCCACCCCCCCAATCCACGTCCCTTAACCCCAAGCCTCGTTCGCCCCCTTTTGTGGTGCGCGTCAGTTGCCTGCCGCCAAATGTCATTAACAATTTTTTGTGAGCTGCTCCGACAAGTTTGCAACTTTATGTGTTAATAGTCTAACAAAATTATAGTTTAATATTTAATTAAATATTTTGCAGCTTAGAAGCGCTCATGCGCTGCCAAACCCACCCTTCCCCCCTAGCAAAAAAGTGGTTTATAATTAAATGATGCCCTGCTGGCAATAGACGCCATGTTTTTAGTGGTTTGTGTGGTGCGGATTGCATTCCATAATTAGTTGGCTGTTATTTGTTAGTCGCAATTATTGCTGTTGCACACACGCGATATGCCATTAGCGCAATTGTTAAATATTTGATTATAATTTGTTGCTGATCAATAATTATTTGCCCAATGCACAACACAAGTTTTCTGACAGCAAACAGCAAAAATAAAATTGTGAATTGATATTGCAATCTGACATGTGTGCGAATTGAAAAGTAATTATTTTCAATATTGTGGTTTTCTGCAAAATTAAAGCCAAATCAATAAAATGAGTTCATATGAAATCTGGCACAAATATTATAAATTCCTTTTAGCCATATTGATTTCAATTAATTATTGTCAATACAACAATTTGAATTATGATTTCTTTTTGCATTTAACATTTTGTTTGTCGCCGTTTCAGTATGGATTAATTTGCATTAACTCTTTTTTAATTCATATTAAATATGTTTATTTATTATCATTAAATAATCCATTTGTATTAGATTTTTATTAAGCTGAAATTTAATTACATTATGCAAATAAAGTTGCAGAAATGACAGCAATAAATCGTTTTCATTATATTCGAATTGTATTCAATAAATAATTGTGTACATTTTCAATAAGCTTTTTCTTTAACATCAAAATCGCAATTGTATTCGTTTAATATTAATTTTTGTAGCTTCTACCTGTTTGTACACTTGCCACCCTGTCGAATGGTTCAGCAACCACAGCAGTTCATTCATATTTGATGTGGACTCCGTCCACCTCCGTCCACCTCCGTGCACCTCCGTCCACCTCCTGCTCCTCACTTCACAATACAAATGAAGTCGCAATTAGAAACATGCACAACATGCCCCAAAGCACAAGCTGGCCACAGCAAATACTCCATACAAATTGACCGTTGCCACACAAATCTGTCCCAACAAAAAAAAGCAAGCTGAATGTTGCTAACACACTTCATTAAATATCCAACAGGCAAATATCAATTTACCAGAAATAATTTAATGACAATTATGCTTATTATATATTAGTGTTTCACCTATTGCCATGAAACACAGCAATCGATGAGAATACTAGTAAATTATTGCATAAGGTTGACAGCCCTGAAGTGCCTGCAAAACACACAATAATATTCAGTTAAAACTCAAAATGTTTTGATATGTGATATAAATACGGCAACGACACACAACAAGCAACAACAACGATGGCTGGAAATAATCAGCTCCATTTGAGACTCAATCCCTGCTTCAGTTATGTCTGGTCGCTACGGCAACCAGGCAACAGAGCTTCACAGATTTAATTAAGTGGGTGACTCAGGTGTTACCAGGAGCATTCAGGTAATATATTTGTGGCCTGGCAAATACATCTGATTACGATGATGGATAATCCAAGCTAAAAGGGAGCAGCATTTGAAAGCTGCAAATATGTATAGCTGCACTTTGAGATATGCAATTATGAATTACAACGATCACATCTTCACTTACAAATAGCCTTAAATGATTTCCAAATTGATTCAAAACAAGCAAAATTAAGTATTTCAACTATTTAAATCATAAGTAAATTACAGTGACAGTGACAAATATTTCATAGATTTCGTACTCAGCAGAGATATGCAGTTGCAATTTGGTGTATCGCCTTTTTAGCCAAATATCTACTGAATATGGACGAGTTGCCACATAAAGTGAACAGCAACAAAAATGCATCTTATAATTCCAATATTGAGGCAAGTGCGAATAACTTTCAAATGATTGCTCTGCAAATTCCATTCGAAAAATGCACAAATATTTATCTGCAATTTAAATGCAAACCTGAACGTGAGCCTAACGTGCAGCTCCTGTCAATTACAGTCTGATTCCCTTCGTTATGCTGACCAAAAATGTCCGCATTTGAACTTTAGCTCGCAAATTGACGCCAACCTGATGTATTCGTGCCACAAACAACAGCTCTGCGTATATATATATATATGGACAGCATATACAATTAAATCGAGCCAAAAGTGCATCAAATATCTACTAGAGAGAGATGGAGAATGTAGGAGACCGAGAGAGAGAGAGAGAGAGAGAGAAATGGAGTTTAAGGCAAACGTTTTTAATTGAAAATATTTGCAATTTTGACACTGGCATTGACCACAATGCAGCTGCACCCAGCTGCATCCATTTCAAAATACAAAAAGAAATAAAAATAAATAAATTAAATAGAATGCGTCACTAAAAAACACCCTGTAGCAAGTAGCTCAAAATGGTGTTATAAATTAAACAGTTGTTTCAAAAGAATTGAAATATAAGAATCTTGCTGGAATATCCGATATCAGATATCATCTATTTAGGCTTATCGATTACCTTTCACAAATCTGCCTTTTAGCCGCAGGGTATGCAATGTGAATGGCACCAAACTGATCGATAATGGCAACCCTATAAATGTGTGCCGGAATGCCAGGATACAGTGTACCAAATTGCTTTATCACAAATTCTCAAATCATTTATTGATAGTGCACATTTGAATATTTAATTGTACTTGCCGGCTGACACCTTAGCAAAGATGTCCAAAATACCAAAATAGTACACCAATATACCAATACCAATACATTCGAGCATGGTGTGCACCTGGTCAACAACTTGGGAATTTTTAGGCCATCATTTTGTGGAGCTGTGCATAGTTTAATTTAAATGCTAAATGCATTTGCAGCCTTGTGAGCAAACATTTTTTAGATTACACAATTCGCATTTCACATTTGCAATTTAGTATTTGGAATATTTCTGAGACGTAATCAAATTATCTCCACATTGTCAAATAGGAATTTTAATTTTCAATTGAATGTGGCATGATTGTTTGCTGCTTGCGTCTTTCGTTAAATGTGTGAATGCAAAAGTTTGAAAATGCTGCCGACTACCGACAGACGAGTGGGTTCTGTGCCCTGCATATTACACATACGTCGCGTGTGCCCAGCCTCACCTCAACTGAATATATACTGAATATATAGCTAGACAAAGTTATAAATAATATAATATATAAATAATTATCATATTTTAAAGACAAAAATACAGCTAGCTTAATGCTCAAAATGTATTTAAGCTTAGATGTTAATTATTTTACTATTTAATCCACTTTGCCAACCATTTCAATTACGCAATCTAAATCCATGCTGTCAAATGTGAATCACAAAAATTGTCGAAATCAGTATGACAAGGCCTTTGGGAAACACACACAAGCACACACAGTTTATAAATGTTTATAAATGAGTGTGAGTCCTTCGCTCATTTGGTGAAATTAAATTTGTACAAAATAAACAACTTTTTCGCACATCCATAGAGGATAGACGGGGCTTACCTACATACCTAGATTTCTGTGTTGTATTTAAAGCTAGGGGTTGGGGTTGGGGGTTGGGGTTGGGGTTGGGGTTGTGGCAGTTCTTAAACTTTTGGGCTTCAACTTGAATGACAAGCTGGAGGTGCTTCCAATGTGGCAGTGGCAATTAATTAATGCTCATCTGGTTACTGGGGAGTGGAAACGCATTAAATTTGATAAGCATTTAAGCATGTTACTCGGCACTTCCGCTGGGAGATAAGCCAAGACACAATGTCTGAAAGCGAGCTGGAGAGTGAGAGAGAAAAGGAGACGCATACATCCACACACAAACACACACACAAACACACACACACACACGCACACACACATATGTATATGAGCGACAGTCAACTAATGCATAGCTGCAATGATTTATTATTAGGTAGCTAAATTATTCACGCATTCGCCGGCACAAATAAAGATTAATGACGGCATTTCAGAATTTTGCACGCCCAACGACGCCTGTCAGCCTGTCTATTTAACTGTCCTTGCCCCTCGCACACCGCCTCCCCGTATGTGGTTTGTTTTTCAGCTCTCCTTTGTGCCGATTTCCGCACCCAATCGTTGCATATACTACAGCCAAAACCAAACCAACCACACACACATCGCCATACGCATCCGCTTTCGCACACACACACACACACACACACACACACCACACACACACCACACCACAAGAGCATCAACATCGCCATCGCCATCGCAATTCAGTTGTGCGTAAAATTTATGCATATGTATGTAGACGCGTGTTGTTTTTCCAACAGTTCTCGAGGCGACCTGGGCACATCCCAAAAACCCTCGCTTCCCCCCCCGGCACACCACCCATAGATGAATCGAGCTCGGCTGGGTTTGCGTTTGATCCATGATATGTAAATGCGTCAACGATGTCTCCTAACCTCTGACTCTGTCATACGGGGGGAAAAAAATGAAACTCTCATTAGAGCCGGAGGCAACAGGTTCAATGGTAGACACAATTTTAGCATTTATTTCAGTCGAAAATGAATGGCAACTCTGCAAATGAAACTTTTGTAAGCAACTTACAGACGGATATTGTGATAGCATATGTATATGGAAAACGGCGAACAGCTGCAAAACATAATTTATACCCAATTTATGAAGAAATTATCACAGGTGTGGAAAATATTATTCCCAGTATGGGAAAACTGATAGATTGATTTAAAGGAAAGAACCACTCGATCCATAAAATACGAAATATTACTTCGTGGTGCTATATAAAACGATTTACTTGATTGGCAGGCATTTAATTTTAGCATACTTTTATTTTGCTGAGCTCGCAGTTGAAGTTTAAAGTTTTTGTGCTCAGCTAAGATGGCAGACATCATTCGGAAGGAATACATGCGTATTCCATTTGGCTACTGTTTATAGAGCTAGTCTAACCCAATAGGTGCCAGCCTAGCCTGGGGGTTTAGTCTGCTCAAAATCTAACGAGCCGATGGTGACTAACTCAGTGCAGAATTGAACCCATAGAAAATACCTGGGATTTAAATGCTATTTACACAGCTTTCGGCTATCCAAGAATACAAGCAAGCAAACACACACACATACACACACAAATGCACAAGAACACACACAATTACATACGCAGCCGCAGTGGCACAACTCAAAGCCATGTAAGAGCCTAGAAATCTGCTTGGCATCCTCCGACTCTAACCCAAACGACCCTAAAGTGGCGCCCATGTCGAATGGGTTAAGGCTTTGCTAGTGTTGACCTTTTTGGGCCATTGTCTGAGCATGTCTGAAAGGGGCTAAAAATGTGACACTGCAGCAAAAAGCTGGCCGAGATTCAACTGAAAATTGGTGGCGCACACCTGTCGGCAGTCTGAGATTGTAGCTGAGCCATCTAAGCATTGGAATTGGGGAGTTGGGATTTTGGGAATGGGAATGGGAATGGGCCTCGTGGAATGTTATTATCCTAGCCACATGGGTAACGGCTTTGTTTTCGCCTTTTGCACAGAATGTATTCAACTGTAACAACAGCCGTTGGCTAAAGCGGCTTTTTGTCTGCCACTCTTGCCACGCCCCCTCACACACGTGCCCTCATCTGGTCTACGTGTTGCTAATGCATTCTGATTCCAGCTTAAGACACAATCTGAGTCCTTTGCCAAAATATTTCGTTTGATGTTGTACCCAAACAGCTGCAAAAAAAATCCATTTAGCAACTCGTTCGCTTTCACTCGCTTGGCAAAATTAGATCCTGCCACACACACACACATATGTGTGCCACGAGGTTATTGTACAGCTTAAGCCTGAGGCCAAGAAATGCTATACGATGCCCTTCGAATTGTTACATGAACTTTGAAGGTATAATTTGTGGAAGTAAATCGAACAATGCGCAAAGAACACAAATCTCTATTGACTGCTCCCAGAATCGGGTGCTCACGAAGTACTGGTTTTTGAAAACCGAATAAATTTTGGCAACAGAATCGCATTTACAACATTCAATTAAGTATTCATTAAGTGTATTTCAGCTGAAAATCTGTTCAGTGTTGAGAATGTTATGAGACCGAAAACCTTTCAAGCCACTTACATATTTAATTCGCCAAGGTTTCAAGCACAAGCAGAGATTGATACTTAAGCCGGTCTATAATAATACATATTTCATATATATATAATATATTTAACAATAGCTTATGCAATTTACGACTTCAAGCTAGATTTATTGCGCTGGGGATTCATTTTTAAGACCCCTTTAGAAAAGTGAATTTTTTGATGACTTTGCCACTAATGCGGAAAAGTTCACTATTTAGCCCAGTGGGAATGTAGCAAATTGATGAAATTGATTTCCACATTGCAAGTTTTCTAAAGCAGTAAAAGTCTGCCAAAGTGCCAGCTGCGACCAGGTAGAACAGGTAGACCAGGTAGCTGACTGCCAGCTGACAACTGCTGCAACTTGGCTGACCTCCCACTAAATATTTGGCCATTCATCTTGGCCAGACTAAGGCGAAGTCAAGCCAGAGACCACGTTGCACGTCACTGTATATTTGCTGCTGCTGTTGTTGTTGTCCGCTGCTTGATGCTCCCTGCGGGCGCAGACGTAGCCATCAACACGAAGCAGCCATTTTCCAGTCTCAGTCGCAACTTATAGAGGAGATTTTCAGCGTGTGATTTTTTCCTCTTTTTCCACGTAATTTTGTATTTCTCCTTCGCTTTCCTTCTGTTTGGCTGCTGCAACAAATTGTGTGACCTGGCATAAAAATCCGCAGCGCAGGTGCAGGGAGGCAAGCGAAAACGACACTAACGACAGTTTATAAAATATTCAGCTTGGCTGCTTGGGGAGGCCCCAGCCTCAAGGAAACTCCCTCCCCACTTACCTGGCTGCCTGACTGCCTGTCTGCCTGGCTGCCTGTCTGCCCGTCTCACGCTAAAAGATTTTAATAAATTTTTTAGCAAGCCAATCGAAGTCACTTCTAGTTGAAAAATGCATTAACTATCGCTGTTCGTGTACTCGATATAGCTCATTATTTGTGTGTTGCATGCTGCTGAATAGAACCAGTGGAAAAATATATTTATTTAATATATTATTTGTTTTGTTTTAAGTTAAGCTTGAACCACCAGCTTAACCAAAGAGCTTAACTAAAAACAAAAACCAAATACATATTCAATTAGTCTTTAATGGATTCTGACTAAAATCAAGTATCTGCACAGATTTCATTTAATAAGTATAATTCATAGAACAACTTGCTTGTTTACATGTCTTACTGTTGCCGCACACGTTTTGGCTATTTGATTTCTAGTTCCGTTGTCGCCAAGTCTATTCAATTCTCGACTCTGTAACTCTATCTATCTTTTAGTCGCAGGTATCTTGTTGGGAAAGTGAATTGATTTTTGCACAGGCTCTAACAGAAGGACAGAGACACTGTCAACTCGTCGCTTGCTGGCAGCAGAAAACAAAAAAAAACAAACAGAAAACAAAAGACAGTTAACAGAAAAGACTTGACTTGAGGCCTCCGCCTGTCATCTGAGGTGTGGCCAAAAGGATGTCGGATTGTCGAGTTGTCCCGGCAAGAAGTCGAAACAGGACACGACTCGTCGAGCGCGTGTCGCACACTGCGTATGCATAATTTAGTGCGAATCGTCCGGTTTTTATTTCTTGTCAAGTGAATGAAGTGCTGTGGCAAGCATGTGCTGGCCAAAGAGCAGAGGGATTAATTAGCTGAGCGAACCAGCTCAAAATATACACAGGACTATTTGCATAGTCGTAATTAAGTTTTCAGTAGCCTGACCAAAAAGTATTCAGGGATAGCTGCTAAAATAGCTGAAATATCTTTCCAATTAATTTCACCTGCGAGCAATTTATTGCAACATTTGCTGTATAGTGTGCTCTGGCACACACACACACCCGCACACACACACCCGCACACACCCACACACACAGCCATATTTATGTACATCCTTACCGAGCATATTTTGCTTGGCTTATTTTGCTTTAGTTGGCTGCTTTCGAGGTATATCTTTGCTCTTATATCTTATTTCAGGCAATTGCAGCTGCCACGAATGCCCTGGGTTGTAATTTCAGTTGCAGTTTTCCTTGCAACTTGATTGTTGCTTTCCTTACTAGTCCCTTCTGTATTCACCCTTCTGCTGCCTGCCGTCATCCGTTCCAGCAACTAAGAGCTTCAATTAAAGCCTCTGACAGGCAACAGTGCGGAAAGGGAAACGGGGCAAAAACAGAGAAAGAGAGATGAAAATATAGGGAAAAACATTGAGGGAAACTGGGAAAGGCAAACATTTTTGTGCTATTTGAAGCGCGCAATGCGTTGCTTATGAGTGCAACTATGAGTCTGACTCTGAGTCTGAGTCTGTGTATGAGTATGAGTATGAGTACTGATATCTTTAAGTACTCACAGTTGATGTATGCCCTGCAGTTGAGCTTAGTTAAATAATCAGTTGCAATCGAGTACTTGATTGCTAACCATATCCAATCGCCGACAGCCATCAGTTCTCAGCTGTAACTAGACCGGCAGCTTACAGATAAATGTCTCTAATTAAAGTATATTACAAATATTGCAAGTTGAAGATATTAATCTTAGTTGCATTGAAGAACTCTTCACTCCTTGCATGTCGATGCAATCAAATAATACATTTAAAAGCAAATTGTTTCAGACTGCAGCATTTTGTAAGCATCATGTTTATTCTGAGTATGTTATGCTCGTTAGCTTGTGATTAGTTATACCATGAGAGGTAACCGCACAAATAACATTTAATTTATTTGTATATGTAAACTGCGTAAATATGGCAAATGCATTTGGCCAACTGCTGCTGGCCAACTGCTGGCGAAGAATGGCGGCAGTTCAGTTGGCCTCCTTCTTAGTCTCAGAGTCGAGTCTGGAAGCCAACAGAGTGAATAACCGCATGGCAACTCGATTGTTGCTGTTGTTGCCACTGTTTAAATATTTGAAAATCCATTAAGCATATTGACAATGTCGATGTGTGTTTGTGTTTGTGTATCTGAATCTGAATCTGGAACTGGAACTGGAACTGGCTGGCAGTGAATTTGAATTTGAATATGGGTTCGCTTTCAGGTTATTCTTTCGCAGCTCCAGTTGTGCTTGAATGGATCATTAGTGCAGCTAATGGCGCAGTCAATAAATGGCGGTGCCACGACCACGACCACGACCACGCCCACCCTACCAATTTGAATATGAATCGCAGAGAGGAGGATGAGATATGAATGTGGCACAGTAGAAACCACAGCCGCCGGCATTTCCGGCCAGTCGGAGGCGGCGCCACGGCAAGACATAAAACGGATTTATTAGGTCATTGCTGTTGGGTATATTTTCTAGGTTCTGTGCGGCTGAGGCTGAATGTGTGCTGCGTAAGCGTTGGATAGATAACAAACTCAGCTGTCTCTCATTATTCCAACAATTGTTGGCAAAATGCGAAAACCAACTTGCTGACAACGAAATCTTATTTGTAAATTGAAAAGGCCCCGTCGAGGCGACACTGCACAGCATCAAGATTAAGTGACGCGACGCCATGGCCAAAAACGCGATTTCAATAATAACAAATCAAACTGGCAGAATCAGCATATTCTGCTAAAATGAAAAATGCTTTTTTCCGAGTTAACTTTCAATTTTATCTCAACTGTTCTTGTCAGCCCGCATTGCAAAGGATTAACTCAAAAATGAAAAGAATTTTATTTAAATTTCATTTAAATTAAGATATTTAAATTAAGATATTTAAATATTGAATTCCAGTTTGTCAATTGCTTAATGAACTATTGGGCACACATTAATAAAGTTAAGAACAAATATTAATTAAGCAATTTGCAGCCATACGTTGCAAAGTTGAGTAAAGCTGTGGCTGCTTGGTTTATGTGTGGCAGACCCCTTGCAACCTCTGCCCTTATTTGTCGCCTGTATCAGGAGATGGCTGAATGCAGTGAGGCATTTGTAAGCCACTAAATAAAATACGTATATAAATATATATATAAATATGCACTTTATTTTATTTCAATTTAAAGTTTTTAATGAGTTTTTCATTCTGCGCTAATGCCTCCGCACGTAAGCTGAATAACTTTGCATGTGTGCTGGTTTGGCTGGTGCATGGTAGTGGTGGGTGATGGGGGGGGCACGGTCTACCAACTCGATTTGTGGCACGCCAGTTTATTTGCTTTCCACAGTTATTCAATTTTGGCGCATATTTGAACAATTTTTTTTTAATGCGAAACTCAATTTATTGTTATCGATCCACATAAATCTGCATCGGAATTCTGCTAATGGAATATTGAATTTCTAAGCATATTTAATAATATTTTTTCAGTGCTGGCCAAAAATGGAAATTTAATTAAGGCTAATTGCATTAAAATGCAATCGCTGGATAATCCAAACAAAAATTCACTGCTAAAAAAATATGACGAAAAATTATTAAAAACAATTTTATAGAAATAGAAAATAGATTTAATCGGAAATTTTCGGTGCTCTACTGAGAAGAGCGACAGTTAAGCAAGGAATTCACATGAAAAGGAATTATTCCCAACTAATTTTTGCAAACATCTACGTTGGAATTTGGCAAGGAATCACAAAAGTTGGTCCGACACAGATGTGCCTAATGGAAATGGCCAACAAAGGACAACAATGCGCCAATGTAGCAATAAATGGGCATCAGTCAACAGGCTGACAAACGGCCAGGATGGCCAACATCCAATTTTTGTGTGCTGACTGCTTTTAATACCGTTACTGTTGCTTTAGCCATATCTGTAGCCGTTGTTGTAGCCAACCCGCTGAGAGGCATATCGATGTGGCAGCTAAGTCTGACAGTAATGAGCATTCTGAAGCGTTGCTCCCCAATTTGGCTGTCACTTAACACAGATCCTGTGATGCCCATTGTGAGCGCTGTGAGCCTTTTGGCCATTTTGGAATGCTTTGTGGAAGGTTTAATAACGTTGCACAGTTGCAAGGGAGACTGGAGTGAGGCACGCAATGCATATAAGATACTTTACAGCACTTCTATAGTATTCAACAATCTGCAATTATTTGGCGAATTGCACTCAATGCATTAAGCATAATTATGAATTCAATAACTTTTCGCTCTTTAAATTGTGCGGCTGCATGCGACATGTTGCCCATATAATGGTCTCAATTATAAATTCAATTAAAACCGCAAAAAAAGTATAATGTAAAAAACCTTTTTGTATATTTCAATTTAAATTGATTACACTTATTATAATTGCTAAATGAAATGCAAAATGTAATTTTATTCCGATATCGGGCAAATGCATATTTCGTATCATAAATCCCACCAACAGCGATTTGGCAAACAATTTGCCATGGCCTTAGTAATTAATCACCAAATAATTTGGTAATTTTAATTTACTGCTTCGAGTAACTGTAAACAGCTCATTGAACACACATGCACTGAGCAAAATAACCATTTGACAATGTAATCCATTCAAATAACATTTTAAAGTACTGAAATTTGAGTGAGTTGCATTCAAGTTTGGAGCCCACACCGATCAGGGGTTTATGTGGGATAGAAACTCGAATTTCGAATATAGTTTCTCATTAATCGATAACTTCCCTCGTTATCGATATAAATACATTTTCGATAGCAATAAAATCGAAAATGTTATATATCGATTTAGTCTAATCGGTTCATCATAAATAATATATTTTTATAAATTGCAATTTCATTTGATTTTTCTCAGTGCACACAAATACAAATGAACATGCACCGTTTTATGTGCACCGTTAATTAAGATTTAATGAACAGAGAACTGACAATTCTCTTTCTCTCTCTCTCTCTCTTTCTGTCGCTATATATCTTTATTCGTATAATTCTCTGTCAACCACGCCCCCTCAATAGTTCAGTACACTGACACTTGAGCCGCCCAAATTTATGTGTTTCGTGTGTCTGTTTGTGTATGTTTGCGCGTAATTAGGCGACAATAAGCATTTAATACACATTTTCTGGAACACAACTCTCATACACCCACACCCACACACACACACACATACACACAGACACACTCGTACACACACTCGTACACACACAATATTAAACTTGGCTGCCAATTAGTTGTGGCTGTGTTTACCGTTTTAATGCCACGCCCATTAAAAGCACAGGCAAAGCATTTTGGCCAACTACAATTTGTTAGCCAATTTCAAGCCAAACAGCAGCAAATAAACAGCCGCCTCGTTTGGCTATTGACTGTATGGTCACATCGCAGTACCGTTATCTAACTGCAATTAAAAATTATCTGCGAAACGGCATCGCACATAAAACACACAGCTGACTAACTAAACATTCTGTGTGTGTGTGTGTGTATCAGTGTGTATATATATGTGTGTGTATGTGTATCAGTGTGTGTGTGTGTGTGTGCTTAACATTTTAGGTTCATTTTGCAAGCAAATTTCCATTTTGCTGACTCTGTGCAAATTAGTCAATTTATTTTTTTCTTGGCCAAATGGAAATGGCTTTCATCTCAAATGTTATTCAACGTTTGCAGCCAAGTATTCAGTTAGGTATTGAATTAACTATCTATATATTACTTAAGCACATATTAATTATGTTGTCTTTTGTCAGTCATTACAATTATCTTTGTAATAGCCATGTTAGAAATGGTCCACTCTTGACCAACATCAGAGTCATATTGAATGGATGCTCTGCTCCAGTCCAATTTGTGCATTTGAGTGTCTGATGTGTATCGCAGTGCTAAACGTAAGCTACTATCAAACTAATTAATTTGCTCAAAATTTGTGGCATCAAACTTGCATTAGATTAGTAATGATGTAAGCTGCTCACACACGCACACTAAACACACAGCTCGCACAGCTCACACAGCTCACACACCCACTGCGATGGCCATAAACCCGCGCATAAATACAAATTACAGCGGGGCGAAGAGAGTTCAGCAAAGACACACACATGTACACACACACACACACACACACACACACACAAGGACAGCAATATCAATTTACTTAGACATATGGTTGACAGTGAAAGGTTAAATAAAAGTACATGCATAATGAAACCGTTTGGAGCTGCTTGGGCTGCTTGGGCAACTTGTGGCATCATTACTTATGTTTTATGACATCGACTTAGTTGCTGGCAACGCATTTTGATATGAATGCCATTTAATGCCACGCCACAGCCGACGGCAACGCTGGGCAGCAACTAATCACTGACTAACGAACTTTCATTAATCCGACTTTTCCGCCACGCCCCTCTCTCTCTCTCTCTCTCTCTCTCTCTATCGTTGCAGACAATCATACGCGAGATGAATCGGCTGGGCATGATGGTGGATCTGTCGCATGTGTCCAAGGGCACGATGCGCGATGCTCTGGAGGTGAGCGAGGCACCCGTCATATTCTCCCATTCCTCGGCCTACGAGCTGTGCAACACGAGTCGCAATGTCCAGGATGATATCCTGCAGTCGCTGGCCAAGAATGGTGGCCTCGTCATGGTCAACTTCTACTCCAAGTTCTTGTCCTGCAGCGACAACTCAACCGTTCAGGATGCAGTCGGTAAGCACATCTAAAGTTTATCAACTGTTATTCTTTTTCTTTCCCTATTTATTTCTAGAAAACATATATATCTTAACTGAATTATTTCGTACTTAAAACTGAACTATTTGATTTCTGGAATTTATATGTTTAAACTTGAATTTTTGCTGCACTTGTGTTCAAGTTGTGTAATTTGTGAGCTATGAAAAAATCGTGTGCATTTAACATCCAAAGCAATTAACGCCACTGACTTGATGTGGTTGATGTGGCACAGCCATAAGAAACACCAGCACCACTGATTGCCCATTGCCCATTGTTTCAGCTGGTTCATTATTGCCTCTCGGCGTCTGCTGTCAGCTATTCTTCGTCTTCCATTTTTTTTTCAATTTATTTTGTCACTGCTTTTGACACGCCATCAAAATAGCGAACGTAATCACTTCCGGTTTTGGTGGCTGCCACACAATTCGGTGCCTGCTGCTCTATAATCCACACAAAACGGGTATTCAAACTTTATGACTGATGCAGACGACACTCTGCAAATAAATATTCTTCAATAAGAGATCAGAAAAGAAATTGTTTTCCCAAGCCAAAGTCGTAACTGATTTTGATAACTCTTCCAGCTATTGACTGAGTTTTGTTGGTTTTCGACATATTTAATCGTATATAGAGTATTTGAGCTCTGCTACGTTTTCTGCTGTTTTCTCTCTCTCTCTTGTTGCTTTTTTGTTTGTTCAAATTTATTGTGATGTTGTCTAATGCCACATGATTTGCCCTCTTCTCTTTTCATCTTTTCCGTCATGGCATTGTCTCGCTGCGCTCTGGACACATTTACAATTTGCACAATTTTAATAACGATGGCTTTTGACGATGATGTCAACCATTACAACAACAACAACAATGATAACAACCAAACTGTGCTCTCTTAACAATGGTACTTAATGAACATGGCAACAATGACAACAACAACAACGATGATGATGACGATGATGACCGAATGTTGATGGCAACCCTGTCATTCGATATCCTGCTGACCAAATGCAAAATGGCAAACGCAAACACACACACATACATACACACACTTACACTTATTATTCGTATACAGCGCATATTAATCACATTAAGCGCGTCGCTGGCATCGATCACGTTGGCCTCGGCGCTGGCTATGACGGCATTAATTAGTAAGTAAAAGTCATTTATTTCACTTAAACGCGCATTTTCCTCAGCCACAAGCTTCAACGGTTTTCAGCTTGCCACAATGAGGCAGTAACTGAAACTGTACAGCACTTGGCACATCTCTCCCTCTCCCTCTCCCCCTCACACAGTTCAGGTGGTTTTTAAGTTATTAATTGATTCTATTTAAGTACAGGAGCTTAACACTGGCATATTGCGGCTGGCAATTCATATTGAGGCTCGTTAAGGTCTCTGATTCAATAGCGAGAAGAAGCTGCAGATAATTATGCCTACGACCCCCGGGCTGATATATTTGTTCAGCAACTTTCCGCTGTTGCATGCAGCAATTAAAACACATTTTTCATATTCTTTTCATTTGTAGTCTTATCTTAAAACTTTTGTTCAATTATATACAAAGTTGATTTTACATTTTGTACACAAATTTGAGGGCAGGGCAATATTCCTAGGCACTTACATGTAAACTGCTCTTCCAATGAGCACATTCTCCACGAAGACTATCTTTATGGCATGATCTCAATTTGTATTCAATGGTATGTAAAGCTGATTTTACAATATTAAAGATATTTGAAGCCAAGGCATATTTAGATATTTATATATGAATATATACAGTGACGGACAGCTCAAAAGGTACAGAGTCAAAGACAAAAAGTAATTGCCTGCCATAAACTAATTATTCATTATTTTTCAAAAATTCCAAATACCGATGGTAGGTACATGTATTAACCACCAATATGAATGGATGACCCTAATAAACTGAGGTTTCCCCACCTGCTAGGTAGGATTATGTAAAAATGTAGCCTATTTTTAGGTGACAGCTTATTTGGATCAGGTACATTGTGGACACCTGGGAGCCATAGAACCCGGATTTTTTACCTAAAGTTGAGTATTTTCGGAATAAATAGATCAATACTTCGTAGTCAGTTTAGTTATATCCTGCATCCCGGGTTCAATAAGTCCACAAGGACTATGGACAAACGGACTACCATTGAACAACGGAAACTCATCCTGGAACACCACAACAACGCATATTCACATCGCCAAATAGCTGAAATGGTCAATCTGAGCAACTTAACCATGTATAACATCAATCGGCGCTTCGTCGACGCAAATCAGATTGAGGGCAAGGGCAGAATGGCACCAAACCCGATTTTCACCGAAGAGGAGGATCGGAGGATTATCAGGAAAATAAGGGCAAATCCCAAGCTATCGACGGAAAAGTGCTGTGTGGAAACTGTGCGCATGGTCCAGCGCAAACATGACTTCAATGCCCGAGTACCACGGAAAAAGTCCTTTAAAGGCTCACCAAATAAAGGGACTAAGATGACGGTCGCCAAAACCCACTTGGACAAGGATTTGGAGTTCTGGAACACAGTCATATTTGCAGTTGAGTCCAAATTCAACATTTTTGGCTCGGACGGACGGAATTATGTGGGGCTACAATCCAATACTGAGCTGAATCCCAAACACATATAACAGGCAATTACTTTTTGTCTTTGACACTGTTTACTTTGAGCTGTCTCTCACTGTATTTCCACACAAATTTCGACAAACATAATTGCAATGCATCGCAGAATGTTTTGCTTGTTTGAGGACAAGTTAATATCTGACATATTCGTATTATGATTATCATGAATCAGAATTATTTTATTGGATGGCAGGCAGTGAATTTGCATAGATTTTCGTGCCACTGCATTTCATGCTGCACAAAACCAACAAATCGACGAGTTCATCGAACAACATTGCAATTTCGATCGTTATCTGTCTCTGTGTGTGTGCGGCAGCCTTTTCATTTGTTGCGTGTTTTTCAATTAAATATTTATACCACATTGTGTAGCTACAAAAAGGGTCGCACTTTCGCATTATTGTTGTTGTAGTGTGTTGCATACATATGTACATTTTTAACAACAATTTTCATGTAAATCAATTTTCCATGCCCAGCGAAGTTCATTTTGCTCCGTGCAACAAAGGAAATATAGCCAAAAAAAAAACAAACAGAAAATAAAAAACACAACGCTGAAATTGCGCTTATGAATATTTATAGGCCACTCACCCAACAGGACATCCACACACACACACACACACACACACACACACACATACACACACACATACACACTCACACACACAGAGAAACAGTGACATACGACTCCCGAAAAGTTCACAATAAATAATGTAAAATTCTATGAAATTACGAAATGTCAAATTGTATTTTTGCGCTTTTGCACACGTTTCCGCTTCACTCACTGACTGACATTCGACCCGTTAAACAAACATGCAACATTTGAAGCTGCGCTTTTGTTGCAACTGTTTTTACTAGTTGACATCTCACACATTTTCACAGTTTTGGCCAGTTTATCGCATGTTTAGACAATGCCACCAGCGAATGCCAACAATGTTTTCAATAATGCAACCGCAGAACTTGTTAAATTTACATTAATATTTTGAATTTAATTTAATTTAAATTTACTTTTAACGCGTTATTTATTTATTAGACAAATGTAATTGAAAGTAGACCAAATGCCTTAACCGCAAATGACTGATATTAATTTGCACTAAATAATGCTGGAATGCCACACAAACAGCAAGTAGATAACTGAAATATATAACTGTATATACACATATATATATATATATATATATATGTGTATATATATGTATATATATATATTTATTGTACATAAGCAATAGCAACCGCATAGGCAACTCAAACAGCATGGCAACTACTACTAACAAGTAAGAAGGCTCAAGTCGGGAGCGCTCGACTAGGAGATGCCCTAGACGTAAATCTTTGCCTATCAATCATAAATTGTTACAGTTATCAATGAAATTGAACTAACTAGAAATAGTTTCTACAGTTTAATATATTATCTGAGACCAAACAAACAAACAGACAGATGAACTTGGCCAACTCGACTCGGCTGCTGACATACATACATACTTGCGATGCCATCGCAGCTGCTTCTTGCCTGCCACAGTCTTTTGCTTTATTATAGCCTTTTAATCAACTTTCAATGGCATAAATATAATGGCCCAAACTCAAATTACAACTAAAGCCAAATGACTTAAATTGATTTGATTGCGGCCTGTTGAAGAATGCTCGAAATACTTTACACAGGTCAAATATAAATTGGTGCATAAAGAGTGTTGCAAGAGTTCAAAACTTTAGCTAGAACAGAAAATAGTTAAGCAATCTTTGAATTGAAATAAGTTAAGGAAAAGCACACCCTGTATACTCAGTACTCAGTACTCAGAGACATTAAAGATTTCCATGTAATTTGAAGCGTTGCCTAAATGCTGCATAATAAAAGTAAATTATTATTTATTTGTACATGCCTCTCGAGTGAGAGGCCAGAAGTATTAATTTATTATTTATTTCGGTATTGTTTGGTTTGTTTGTTTGTTATTTATTTGCGTGCTGTGGTTGTGACTTACATAAATTCCTGTTTTATTGCCCAAACAGTGCTTGGCCACATTTCAGCCGCTGGCTTTGCATTTTATTTAATTTTTATGACAATTTTTGGCATTAAGTAAATGAATTGTATCTGAGGACAACGCTGTATGTGTGCGTGTGTGTGTGTGTGCGTGTGTGTGTGTGTGGTACGTGTGTGGAATATTTTATTAGTCGTATTTGCAGGATTTTTAGCAATTTTATTGGATTAGTTTCCTGTTCTCGACAGGATTTTCTGTTTGGTTTTTAAAACCAAAATTCGTTTGCGCTCGGACACTCAAGGAAGGGAAATGATTTATGATTTTCATTAAATTGTGGCTTGAACTCCAAAATAATTATACAACATACAAATTTAATGATCTTTAGTCAATATGTTCACATTGACAGGAAGTTGCTGGTTTGTTCAGCTTCTTACCAAGAGTGACTTCAAATTTGGCAGCATAAATGTGTTGAGAATTCCAATTCTGTTTGCTTACAGTACACCCAAAGGCCTGGAGGATGTGTCCTCGTATCCAACGCTATTTGCTGAACTCTTAGGAGGTGGTTGGACCATCGATGAGCTAACCAAATTGGCTGGCGGCAATTTTCTGCGCGTCATGCAACAGGTGGAGAAGATACGTGATGACAAGAAGGCAGCTGGGATCAAGCCCTACGAAGATCATCCCAATTTTCGCACTGACGATCCATATAATTGTACTTCCAGCTAATTAAATATAAGCCATTAATTAAGACAGGTTGTACAATAGGCCAGACTTTAGTCACAGTCACTGGCGGGGCGGGGCATGCAACGAAACGATTTTGCTGCATCTAAAATGAATAATGAATAAATATATATAAATATATATAACTATATAGTATATATAGTATATATAGAGTAGAATATTGATTAAAATGAATTGCATTCTAGCCTAGACAAGGTGGCCTAGCTATGGTTTGTATAAGCTTTAAGTATAGTCTAGACTAAGTGCTAAGTATTTGGCTAATTCTCTCTTGGTTCCACTACATATGTAAACCCTTCGAATTTTCGGTTATTGTTTTGTGACAATCTACAGACTGCCAAGAATCGAGTACACCCAATTTATTTATACAACACACCTACACACCTGCACCCCTGCACACCTGCAAGCAGCTTAATTAACGGTTTTCTGTCCACCCAACCCACAAGAAATTCGATTTAAATCCCAATTGCCACTTTCAACTGGACCAAAACATGCCTAACAGTAAACGATCAAAACTCTTATCAATTATTATTATTATTATTATTGTGTTTCCCGATTTGATTGATTTAGTTTTAGTATGGAAAAAAAACTACATATCAAGTATGTAATAAAACTATAATTAAATAATTTCCTTAGATTAACGTTGATGCAAATATTGAAAAGTGGGAAAGCATACACTTACATTACATAATATTCACATATATATATATATATACATACATATATATATATATATATATATATATATTTATTGATAGGAAATTACTGAAAGCGTCGCGCATCTGTGGCGGGCATTAAATAAATGTTTATTAATTAATTAGTTACAGTTGCGAGCAGTTGTAAAAATGCATAAATACTGCATAAATCAATAGCGTACCACACACTAAATTAGTCAGTAAGTCAAAGTGGGCGTGGCAGCCGCCTCAAGTGCATGCCACAAAATTGTACATATATATATATAGATTGGATTTGGTAATTCCAAATACCAAACTTTTGTCACTCTCGAGTATTATTATAAACAATTACATTCTCCTCCCCCCCCCCCCCAACCCCCTTCGCCACGGCATAAAAACCTATGAAAACTCTGTCAGTATCTCTGTACCTTCTACAACCTACAAAGAAAAGAATCTAGTCAAATGTGCGTAGTCATTAAGTAAATAAATATACATTTAATTAAATGGAATGAGCAAATTCAATAATTGTACATTTTCTACGCCAAAATATATATATATATATATAAAAATCAGACTATTGTTACAATTTTTTATGACGTATTTTATACGATTTTTGTATGTATTTATGTGTATATAGCATTTTTTCTACAGTATCACACACACCATACGGCTATAATTTATGATGACAAAAATAACCTATAGGACCTATAGTTTTCTAGTAAAAGAATTAAATATGAATATTGAATTAAATTACAATTACAATTACAATTACATTGTACTATCTAAGTTGTTAGTCAAGCGTTAGTTCTTAGTCTAAAAATGTTTGCCTACAAGGCGATGGCATCAAAATATCTGTAAAGTTTATACTTGTATACATGCATACATACATAAATATACATATATATATATATATAAATATATATATATAGAACTTGATGCAAATTACACACAAGCTCACACACATACATAAATACACAAATAAACCTTCGATTTGAATTCTTCAAGCGTCACTTCATAATGTGAATTTTGTGGATATAGCACACACATGAAACGCATAGAGTGTATGTAAATCCAAAACGTAGTTAAAACTTGATAATGGGTAAAATGTTAAGCGAATAAATTTCAATAAAATGACAAACAGAATACAGTAAAAAAAAAAATGCATTTTTCATTTCAAATATAAAACGGTCGACTGGTTTGTGTATTGGCTAAACAAAATGTTATTTCATACAGTTCACACAATCTGCACACTTAACAGCAGTCTGTTATGTAGTCCATAAAGCATTTAACATAACTGCTCCTCACTGGACTGCATGAGGTAGAGGATTGCACACTGCGCAGCTTCGTTCAAATGACAAGGAACGTGACGTCACAGCAACTATAACACATTGATATTTCTAATGTATTAATATGTGAAATCTATGTGACAGGCTCATCAAACCTGATTGATTAACAAAAATCAACAATTTATTATTATCTTATACTCAAATAGTTCAAAATGCTGCAAACAGCTCAACAACATTGCGCAGAGAGAGCAAATCCGTTGCACACTTTCTCGCATGACCTTGTAGCACACTCGCAAATCTCAAGATATATTTTGTTTACATTTTCTTTTTTTTTTCGGTCCTTCTGACATGGCGTCAGAGAAGGCGGCGCCGGAGCTGCTGGCGCTGCAACCAGGACAAAGTCCACAGCTGGATGTGGACAACAGGAACTGGATTATCGAGCGAAGGGCCGCCTCCGAGCTGTGCTACAACGAATTCTATTGGAAATACATGCAGGCCAACTGGCCCGTCATCATAACAGATGTAGCCAACAGTTGGGAGTGCCGCAATTGGGTGCAAGAGAAAAACATCAACAGCAACAACAACGGGAGGGATGCGAACGAGAATTGCTCAACTGGTGGCCACATCAATTTCGACTACCTCAGACATCGCATCGGCGATCTCACCGTGCCAGTCGCCGACTGCAATGCGACCTATTTCAATAGTCACGCCAAATTGGAATTAAAGTTCCACGATTTTTTAGCACGCTGGCAAAGCAGCATGCTCGATTCAAGTGTGCAGCTGGAGCCGAACTGTAATGTCAAGTTGAAGGATAATCTGTATCTCAAGGACTGGCATCTGGCAGCCCAGTTGCCGTCTTATGAGTTCTACAAAGTGCCCAAGTATTTTGCATCCGATTGGCTCAACGAGCAGCTGATTGCAGAGCAGAAAGACGACTACCGATTTGTCTATATGGGACCCAAGGATTCCTGGTAAGTGGAGCAAGCATTTTGGGAATACAACAACAATATTTTCAATGACTGCTTGCAGGACGTCCTTTCACTCGGATGTGTTTGGCTCGTACAGCTGGTCCACCAACATAGTGGGCCACAAGAAGTGGCTCATTATGCCGCCCGGTGAGGAACTCAAACTGGCCGATCGTCTGAGAAATCTGCCGTTTAGCATCGATGAGTCGCAGCTGGAGGAGCACAAGGTGCGCTATTTTACCATCAATCAGACGGCCAATGAGGCGATATTTGTGCCGAGCGGATGGTACCATCAGGTGTGGAACATGACGGACACCATTTCCATCAATCACAACTGGTTCAATGCTTGTAATATTGCTCGTGTCTGGAGCAATTTACTGGCCAATCTGAAGGATGTACGCAAAGAGATCGCCGACTGCCAGCAGATGGACAACTTTGAGGCACACTGCCAGACCATGTTGCGCGCCAGCTTTGGCATTAACTACCTCGATTTTATAGAGCTTTTGGAATTCATAGTTGCCCGCCGAATCGCCGCCAGGCTTAAAGACCAACAAACAACAACAACAACGACCAACAACAGCCTCTTACTTTTTGATAGATATGAGATGAACGATTATCATGTGCAATACGATCTCGAGTGTGTGCAACATCTCCTCAAGGACAAAATGCTGCACGAGCCGACTGTGCAACAGTGTCCTGCGCAGCTCAACGAACGCTGCGAGCGTCTGTTGCAGCAGCTGCCAACAAATGCGTAGCCTTGGCATATTTTTATACCAAAGTTGTATTCATATACAATGTAGCTTGTACGATTTTATTGTATATTATATTTATTTATTATGAAATGTATTGTATACACCACATACACATACACATACAGATACACATATACATATGTAACCGTAGAGCACTGGATTTATTGCCCGTCCGGCCACATAAACTCGCCCGTCTCGGGCTCAGTTCTCAGCCAATAACACTGACCGATTACCTTGAAGCCCAGCGCATCGAACATTGCGCAAGATGGCTTATTCTCTGGATTCACGAGTGCCATCACATCCTGACCCATGGCGGCAATGCGCTTGGACATCTCCATGGTGACCAGACTGCCAAAGCCACGTCGCTTGTAAGAACTATTCACCTGCAGTGCACCCAAATAGCCGCCTTGAAGTCTGTGGAAAGTAAAGATCATTTGTATCGCTTTCGTTGAGGGGAATGCTCGGAAACTTGAACGCCATATTTACTAAATTTTTAAAGATTAAACTAAGAGATTGATGTTGTAATACCGCGAGGGAGCACCCAAGTTCATAATTTGTTGTAACTGCTTACCTGATACACCAGGCCACCAATTTCTGGCTATGCGATGAACACAATCCAACATTTGGGCACATGCGTATCTGGCGTTGTATGAAGTACAAGGAACCCACATGACTATTGGGCCATTCATCATTAATCAGATCGGCATCTTTTTCAACTAGATTTTTGAAGTGTAAGCCATCTACCATTCTAAGCAAATATTAACTTTTTTTTTTTGAGACTTTTGCTAAAGTTACCTAATTGGTAGCTGCAACGCTTCTTTTTGTGGCATGTAGTAGAGATTTGTAACATCGTTGAAGTCCTGTTTAAGTTTTCTCTCCTGCACCACATTTTTAAGTGTTGTCATATATCGAGCTGGAACAGAACTGCACTTGAGGCCCTTTGACCAATCAATCAAGTTTAGTGCCTGCTTCAGCAGCTCCATTGAATCGTCCAGACAACCCATAAACAGCTGATAGCGATCCTAAGAATTGCAAAGCTTTACAAACAAGATAATAATGTGGGGGAAACTCTTAAATCGAGATGACTAACCACAATCACAAAGAGCGCAGTGTCTTTGGCTCTCTGATCGGCCAGTGAGTAGGCTTTAACATTGCCAATGTGCGGGTCAAACTTGAGAAATCCTATAAAATTATCGAGACAATAGAATTCTGCACAATATGTGGGCCATTTTTGCTTGTAAAGTGTTTGAAATGTTTGCAGCTCCTCAAGGTCAACTGATTGCAGCTCACGCGCCATCCCACAGACGCGCACTAAACAAAATAACTGGACAAACTGAGCCCATTGAAGCATGAACCCTATTTATATGAATGTTTGTAAAATAGAGAGAGGAAGAGAGAGCAATCATCATTTGCTGTTACTATGTTAAGTTCACTTTGAGCTGCAACAGCCGGCGTTAGCAGCGCTCTCTTGGTGCAGCGCTCTCTTGGTGCAGCGCTCTACTGGTGCAGCGCTCTCTATCACGATAAAAGGCCTGCGCTGATCGGCCGGCTCCTGCATCGAATTAGTCGTTTACCATAACTCTAGTTGATCGGTCGTGTTTGCTGGTTACTCTCGTTGTTGAGAAGGTTTGGCATTTGACTTCCAACTTCATATATATATAAAAATTGGAAATAAACATTATAACAAAGGAAATTGTAAAATTGTTTTGTTCGAACTAAAGCTATCAAAAAGCTAACAGCGCAAATATGCTGCTTACTGCAGAAACGACAAATTAGTAAAATCGCCCTTTGATATCGTTTCTATTCTCTCAGTGTATAAGCGAGCATTTGCTGAGATAAGTTTATTGAGTGGCTTTAGTTTCCTCACCACCGTTTTTCTTATCGCTTGCTTTCGCGAAGTATTTTATATGCAGAAAGTACTACAACAAATAGACGATGCAAGTTTATTATGCGAAACAAGATATATATTTTACTGATACAACTGCAATGCCCATACAAATGTAACAATTTCCCCATTTATATGTCAAATACGTATTCTAGAAATTATTGACCATCTGGCCAGCTGAAATTGCAATTCTCGGGCTGAATGTCCAGCCAATGGCACTGATCAATCACCCGAAAACCGAACTTATCAAACAAGTGAATAGATGCCACATTCTCGGAATAGATTTCGGCGGTGATATCATCACCCAATTCCGAGATACGTTGCGAAAGTGCCTGAACTATGATGCTGCCAAAACCACGTCGCTTATGCGACTGCTTCACCTGCAAAGCGGCCACAGGACCATCTTGTGCTCTACAAAAACTTAATTAGTTTAATTATTCGGTTTGAATTATATGTCAGACCTGATGCACCAGGCGAGCAGTTCGTGAGTTTCATTGTCGTATAGTCCCATGCTGGGACAGAGGCGTATTTGCCTTTGGATAAAGTAGAGGGAACCCTCGTGGCTGTATGGCCATTCCTGATCGATCAGATGTGCATCACGTTCAGTTAACGATTGCAGATGGAAGCCAGTTGGACAGCTGTTTAAGGAGTAAATAGCGAATGAATTTGGGGAGGATCAATAACATACGTGACTTGGAACTGCTGCTGAGCCTTCTTCGCTGGCAAATGATAAAGATGGGTCCGATCATGAAATTTAATTGTTAAACGCTTCTCCTGCACCACTTTGAAAATAGTTGAAATGTAACGATCTGGGATTTTCGAGCAGAGCAGACCCTTTGACCAATCTAGCAAATGTAGAGCCAACTCCAACAAGTCCAAGCACTCGCCCATGCAGCCTATAAAAAGCTGATACCGATCCTTGAATTAAAGTTCAAATTAGCGGGTTGGACTGTACTATCGCAGTCTAAAGCATGTACTTACCACGATCAGAAAGAGTCCCAGCTCCTTAGCCCTCTGCTCTCTTAAAGTGTACGCATTCAAATGCCTCATTTCCGGCTCTTTTTTGAGAAACGCGATGAAATTCTTAAGGATATAATATTCCTGACAATGCTTGGGGAAATCCCTTCCGTACAGTGCCTGCAAATTGCGCAGTTCTTGCAGATCCACCGATTGCAATATCGCTGACTCGGCCATGTTTGAGATGCAACTAAATAACTGTGAGCTGAATATTTCGCTTTATATGGAAGTTAGTTTATCTTTTATAATATAATACTAATATCAAATCCCTATCTAAATAGATATATTTAGATAAACAAAAATATCACTCTGGCTCTTTTTCAGGTCCCGTCTGCTAATTTACTCATTTGATGGCCATTTTATGGAGCCACCCATGTTTGCTCGTGGCAAGCACATGCTCCAGAAATAATGGTCGTCGCTTAGCAACTCAAATTCCAGTTTATCGAACACCTTGCAAGCGGTTGGATTTTGTATATTAACTAAAGCTGTGACATCCTGATTCAAGTCGTTGGCTATGCCTTTGGATATGGCAGCGACTATTAGAACCCCAAATCCGCGACGTTGATGTGTGGGAAGCACCTCCAGAGCGCCCAGGAAACCGCTTTGTAGTCTATGGCATAAAGATAAAGAAACAAGGATAAATAAGTAAAAAAAAACTTTCTGTTTCACTTTTTTTTTATATAGCCTACCTTAAGCACCAGGCGCATAGCCGATCCGTTTGCTGTTCATAGAGTCCCACACTGATGTTATTTTCAATCAGCAGCTGGATCAGCTTTAAGGAGCCAGGATGGCGTGCTGACCAGCGCTCGTTGATCAGATCAGCGTGCTTCAATCGCACAATGTCCAAGTAAAAGCCAAATGGACAGTTAATCTTCAGTTCTTTGGCCTTCTCGCACGGCAGGCGATACATAATGGTCTTCATTTCACGTTCCAAACTCAGTCCACGTTCCACTTGGAAGTCCTTGTAGATGCTGTGATGGGTTTGGTGTATGGCGCTGACCTTGTAGCCAACTGTCCAGTTCAGCAATCCCAATGCTGATAGCAATTCAGGCGTTTTTTGCCTGCTCAAATTGCTAAAGAACAATTGATAGCGATGCTAAAGTTGGAATAGATTGGAGATTTATGTAAAGTGCTTAGTTTGACTGCCTAATATCCGCTTGTAAATTGGGCTTTATAACTTCCAATACAAACCACCAAGATAAAGAGTCCATCCCGACGCCAGTCTCCATTGAGTGTGTAGAATTTGAGATGCTTCAGTTGCGGCTCTTTGGCCAGCCAGCGCAAATAGTTGTCCAACCAAAAGTGGCCAACACAGTGTTTTGGCCATTGTTGCTTGTAGAGTTCTCGGAGCGCCTTTAGATCAGCTGTTTCTGATATCGTTGTCAGTTGGACTGTCATGTTGTTTGCTGTGTAAAGAATATAAATGTTTACAGCTGAAATAAAAACATTTATGTTGATAATCACTTTATTTATGCTTCGTATAATCGCCGGAGTCGTAAATGTTTGTACATTATCTCATATTTACTTTTGTTTATTGACCATTGTTGCACCAATCTTAGAGTGCTCTTTTGTCGATCAGCTGCAGATCAACTGTAAGCTTAACAGCCTGTTGAAATGTAGTTAACAGCCAGCAGCGCCACATTTACTTTGAATAAAACATTTGAGAATAATTGAACGATGGAATAATAATAATAGAATAATGGAATTCATTAAAATGTGAACTTTGTAATTTGTATTTCAAATCTTTTGTAATTTATAAACATTTTTCTTGTGCAATGTTAAAGTGCTGCAGCCAACTTCACGCAACGCAACTTTTACTCTCACTGACAACCATGTCAGCTACCCTGTAGATGGCGCCACTGCGACTTACATTTAGTTCGTCTACCATGCACTAGGTGGCCTAGTCCACAAATTAAAAGTACGATTTTTTTTTAGTAAATTTCAAAAAAACTTGTAACTTTTTATTTAAACAGTGGGCGCTTGTTGCTGTCATTTTACGTACATGTCTCGAGTGTCGCTTTCGTGTATATACAAAAAATACCAATGCTTAAATTACTACGTACATATAAAATCGATATA
The DNA here is from genome assembly GCA_035041535.1 of Drosophila cognata. Classification (NCBI taxonomy): domain Eukaryota; kingdom Metazoa; phylum Arthropoda; class Insecta; order Diptera; family Drosophilidae; genus Drosophila; species Drosophila cognata. The sequence goes on along the minus strand of JAWNLC010000234.1, from coordinate 5,967,095 downwards.
GTACAATTGCCAATTGTCTTGCTAATTTTTCTGTTGTTTTTGTTTGTTTTTGTTGTTTTGTTTTGTTTTGTACAATTCGTTATACACAGATTAACATTTAACATATAAAAATTACAAATTACAAAATATAAAATATATATTTACAGCTAAACAAGTATTTTATATATATATATATATATATATATATGTATATGTTTATACGATCTGCAAATAGTTTTTTTTTTTTTGTGTTGCCATTTAGGAAATTGTGTTTGTTTTACTTTTTTTAATACTCTTGCAGGCATTATAGCCAACTGTGTGAACTTGGTCAGTATTGAAGTCACTTTGATGAAGCTTGGAATACAACTTTGATTTTGGTACAGGTCTTGATCTTGAAAATCGGTCAAAGGAGGAGTACAAAACTTCTCAAGAAGTTGTCAAGTTTTATATAGCTCACGGCTCTTATCCAAATCGGACAACTATATTAAATACTGCCCAAATCTAGACTTCTTTTACGTTAATTGCTTGCTGCAAGAGTATGTCAAATTCGGCGAGCCGAAAATCGATTTTCTTTCTTGTGTTTTTTATTTTTTTTTTTATTTTTAGTTCAGGATTTGGGGTTTTAGGGTTCCTGCTTGAGCGATAGCTTTTCGGCTGCTTTTGTTGTTGGTGTTGTTGTTGTTGTTGTGGGAAATAGTTTGGAGGCGAGCGTTTGTTTCAATTGCTGTATGGACTTGGATTCCTCCGACTCCTCATCCGCCTCGTCCTGTTGCTCCTGTTCCGCCTGCAGTCGCTTCAGCTCCACCGCCAGCGCTTCCGCTGATTCCGATGATTGCGTGGGCGTATGCGAGGATGTGGGCGTGTCTGAGGCAGAGCAGCTCGATGATGCTGAGCTGCGTGATTGCGTTGCCAAAGGCAGTGACTGTAGTTGTTGCTGCTGTTGTTGATGTTGTTGATGCTGCTGCTGCTGCTGCTGCTGTTCTTGTTGCTGCTGCTGTTGCTGCTGCTGCTGCGTGACCTTGCCCATAAATGAGCGTATCTCCTCGAAATAGGACTCCTCGCTGGGATTCTCACAGAAGCGTCTAATGCAATGCATTCGCTCACTTACCCCGCTCAGCGCACTCAGCGACACCGCATCCGATTCGTGCTTCTTGAGATGGCGATCGAGATTCGTCTGCTGGCCAAAGCAGCGCTCGCAGATCTCACACTTGAAGGGCCGCTCCTTGTTGTGGATGTTGCGCACGTGACGCTGCAGATTCGAGGAGATGCTAAAGGAACGTTCGCAGTATTTGCACTTGTACGGCTGCTCGCCCGTGTGGGTGCGCAGATGTCGCGTCAGATTCGCGGAGCGTGGAAACACCTTGCCACAAAACTTGCACGTATAGCGATCCTTGTTGCGCTGCTGCTGTTGCTGCTGCTGCTGCTGGTGTTGCGGCGCCAATGGATTGCCGCTGGCAATTGCTTGCGGCGTTTGTCGCTGCTTGGCCTTGCGTCGCGTCTGAAACTCCTGGAGTTGGGGATGCGGCTCCAGCTTCGGTTCGTTGCTGTTGCCCCAACAGCTCAGTTCGCTCTTCTTCAGCGGATGACGAAACGGAAAATCGCTTGCTGCCACATTGGACGCTTGCGGAGGTGGCGGCGGCGGTGGCGGCGGTTGCGGTTGCTGTTGCGGCGCTGCTGCTTGATGGAATACATTGCGATATTGCAGTGGCAGCGTTTTACTCATCGCCTCCAGCAGCGTTGTCGCTGTGGGCGCTGGCACTGGCGCTGGGGGCGTGGCAACGCCCTCACGCAATGCCCGCAACATCTTGCGACTCATATCGAAGCCCAGATCGGCCAGTGAGGCGGCTATATGATTATTGTTTAGCTCCTTCTCCTTCACTCGCTGCGTGGCAAACATTATCAAATTGCTATTCTCATCCTCCAGCGGCTGTGCAGGATGCTCATCCACATCATCCAACTGCTGCTGCTGCTGCCGCTGCTGCTGCTGCTGCTGCTGCTGCTGTTGCTGCTTCTGCTCCAGCTCCTCCGCCTCGAGCAGCTGGCGACGCTTGTGGGCCAATCGCAAATCCAACGGTTGATCGTAGCTGCTGCGTCGTTTTGCTTTGTTGCCATGATGGTGTTGTAGGTGTTGTTGTTGGTGTTGTTGCTGCTGGTGGTGTTGTTGGTGTTGGTGTTGCAGTTGGCGCGCTGTTGTTGTCGTCATGCTGCTGGTCGCTGTTGCCGCCGTCGTTGAGGCGGACAGATCATAAGGTACATGTGATATATACGATGTGGGTATTAATCCTAAGGCAGGGTATACGCAGCCCTGTTTTGGGCTAGGAAGCATCTTTCTTGGTGAGTGGTCTTTCTCTCTCATAACTGTTTCAAAAACTGTTAACTCAGTTTTGTTCGTGTTGTTCTCTTGTCCCTTGTCGTTTCTCAGTTGTTGTCAGTTTTCTTTTTCTTTTTCTTCTTCGACTTTTTTTCCTTCTTCCTCAGTTATAATTATTCTTAATTGTTATTGTGGCTGCCTTCGAGTTTTGAAATTATTATAGCCAGGGCTTATAAACCTGTAAGAAAAGAAAATTCAATTAATACAAATTATACTTGGATATTCTTAAGTTAATGCTAAGGCTAGACTTGAAAAAAATCGGCTTGTTTTTAAAAGTTAAGATGAACTATTTGATACACAAAAGTGTTCCATAGAAGAACTTCTCTTTCGAACGAGTGTTTTCTATGTCAGTTATGTGATATACTAATCCCATCCGCCAGACCCTGTATATATACACTCTCTATTGAGCAAAATGAATATCGGTTCGTCTAGAGCAGCAGATCAATTACATATATAAACTATGGGATCGGACACAAGAATTCTTACTGCAGATCTTTATAATACTCGCTGAAAGCAAAAGTTTTTTGTATATGCATTTCAAGGCCTCACAGTTTTTACCATGCTTACTCAAAAACTCGACAAACATTAGAAATTGTGGCACACCAATAAATAACCGAATAAATATCCATCACTTTCACAATAGATGTCAGGCTCATTATTATAATTATTTATGGAACTATATATCTGAAGTTTTTCAAGTAAAGTTCTCATCATCTAAAGTTTTTTACATCAGTTCACATCCAAATATCTTTCAATTATTTTACATGCTCAAATCGAATCTTTGTTTTCATCTATTTATCTGAAGCATTATCTGATCTATATATGAACTGGCTTCTCGTGACAGACATGTCAGATATGACATGTCATATATGTATGTATACTTCAGGCCCATCATCATAATGATTATTATGTCAGCCAAATGCTAACCGTAGCATTTAACGAATTCCGTTTCAGTTTCTTTGTACTTGGCTAGATATTACAGTATCAGATATAATTCCCACAGCTGTACCAGTTTTGATGGCTCCGGGTAATTTCCATCTACGTCATGCATTGCTTTCAACAACAACAACAACAACAACAACAACAACAATAGAAATAATGCCAAAATAGATAATTGCCACCTTAACAAGAACTCAATTTTCAGACGACATCTTAATTCAGTTCGAGTTCATTTTTTTTTTTATTGTTTTTATTGTTTTTGTGTTTTATTTTTTATTCTTGTTATTTTTCTATTTTGTTCAAGTTTTTGTGTATTTTTGGCGCAATGCCAAAAGCCGACGTCGCAGCCGCTACAAAAGTTTAAACAATTGTTCTATTGTGTGTTATTTTAGGACGGAAAGAAACAACAGCAACAAAAGGCCAAAAAAAAAAAAAACATAATAATACTAACGGTATCTAGAGTGACGATTATGTAAGACAAACAGACAAAAAACACTGACAAACATCTAAGTACACACAGCTGAGCCACGGGATGGGTGAAGGGGTGCACGTGTGTGTGCTTGTGGGCTGGGCGAAGGGGGGGGTATTTTGTGGCATGTTGATGAAGTTGCCCTCGTGGAGGTCGTCACTTAAAGGTGCGTGCAAGGCAAACTGCGTAGGCTGCAGTTTAAGCCAACTCCAGTTGCCGGTTGCCAGTTTGCCGGATTTTGGCCTCTTGGCAGATGGCACGCAAGTCATGTGAACGAAGCCAGCAGCAAGCAGCTTAAAGATTTGCCAACAAAGGCCACACTCAGCTGACAGTCAACTACGCCAGTCTGCTGCAATCAGTGTTGCCACTTTTCCCACTTGTTCCCTCTAACAAATCTGGCTTCCATCTTAAACACTGTTGGCTATTTTGGCTTTTTTTTCAACATGTTTCTAAAGAGCTGAAGATTAGTTTTTAAACCAAAAAAAAAAAATGTCTGAGAAATTGTTTACATTTAAATTAATGCATTTGACATCTATCTGCAGGGTATCTCTTAGTCGAGCTATGTCGCCTTATTAATTTGATAATTTGATAAATAATATTTCATATTTTAGCTGATTAATATTTTTTCGGTTTAGTTTTTCTTCAAAATATTGGCAGTTGTTTATTTTATTTGAGTTTATTCCAGCCAAAACTAGCTTTTTTGGGTTCTCAGCAGTTGGCAACATTGCGGCTGCGGCAGCTGTGGGCGTTCTATGAAGTTGCAACTGCAACAAGTTGCTGATATCTAGAACAGAATTTTTCACTAGACATTTTCCGTGGGCTGGTGCAGCATTTAGCGACTTCAGCTCACAATCGCACACACACTCACACACTGGCACAACAAATTGCCTTTTGTTGCCGTTTGGCCTAAAAGTTAATTAGCCGCATTTGCTGCTTTGATTAACTGCTTTCAGGCATTTGTATGACTTGAATTATTTCTTCCAAAAAAAACTGAAAAAAAAATTATTTGGAGCTTGAGAATTTTTGCGTTGGTTGCTTCGTTGATGACATAAGCGGATCAAGATCGTATATAATATTAATGATTCCACTTGGCAGCGGCAGCTGCCTAACTGAATATCAACTGAGAACATCATTGCACTTGTATCTAACATCTTGCTGAATCAACCTATGACTAACTGAAACATTCATTGCTGATCTTGACTGAAGTTAAAGCAGGCGTTGGGAAATCGAACAATACATTCTGATTGGTCAGCTCAGCCAGACTTGCTCATCTATAATTAAGTCATAACAATCAATAATTTGATCTTAACTTGGCTTCATTTAGTTCAGTTAGCTAATTCTCTGGAGCCTACAGAAAGGTTCTTATTAGGAATCTCGACTGGAAAACTACTAAAAAATAATAAAAAATTGTTTTATTAGAAGAATTTTTGATGAACTAATAATAAAAAATCAAATCCAATTTGAAAATGTATTGAAAGCTGTAATTACTTGTTGAACCTGTAATTATTAGATGATCAAGTTGTATAGTTTATTAACAAAGTTTTTTATTTACATTATTTTTTATGTTATTTTGTTTGTTTTTTTCTTTCCTTTTTGTCTCAACGCCCACCCTTCCTGGCCAGGCGCATTTTGTAAAAATTTCCCTAGAAATTTCACAATGCGCCAGCATTCGGTGCGAGTCTCCTCCAAATGGAATTGCATATCGATGTGTTTATAATTTGTGGCTAACGTGCAAAAGTTGTTGACAATTATGGCCAACACTGGCTGGCTGGCTGGCTGGCTGGCCACTGCATCATCATTAAAAAAACGGATGCCTTAAGAAGATGACGGGGAGCGAATGAGTGCAGAAAAAAAAAACCAATTAAAGAGCCACAAAGTTTAAGCGGACCGACAGCAATAGTAACAACAACAGCAACAGCAACAGCAACAGCAAAAGCGACGACAACAACGAGAGCAATGAAGCAAACAGTTCAAAAAACGGCCAGTGAAGGTACAACAACAGCAACAATAACAACTACAACAAGCAACAGCGTCGCATGTTGCAAAGAAAAGTGAAATCAAAGTTGTAAAACCGCGAAAAACGCAGTCAGGCAGACAAACAGACAGCGACACATAACAGCAACAACTGCAACAGCAACAGCAACAGCAACAGCAGCAGCAGCAACAACAACTGCAACTGCAACTGCGCTCCAGATTGGAAAATGTCCAGTGGAAGATGTCGACAGCCGACAACAGTGTTGCTATCTTAGGAGCCGCACAGCTCACAACTTTATGCCCCAGCATAATCAGCCCCCACAAAAGCGATTGACAATACTTGCCAGCCAACCAGCCAAGCAGCCAACGAGCCAACCAGCCAGATTAGCCTCGTCATGCTCAAAATGGATCACTCCGGGACCCATCATCAAAAACGGCCAGCTAAAGCAGCGCCTTGAAGCAGCAGCAAATATTGTGATTATAATTTTTACCCTGTAGCCAAAATATACATTAAAAGGGATTAACTAACTGAAGTGAGTATTGGCCAACTTGTGGATTGAGATGCTGCATCGATTTGGAGAATGAATTATTTTCTTAAGATTAAGAAACCGAATTGCAATTCGGCATTCAATAAAAATGCAGTTAGGATCGGGTTCATTGCCGAAACTTGGTCAGAACTGAACCGATTTTTTTTTTGGAGAATTCATTTAAAGTTGAATTTTCACTCAAAAAACTAAACCGATTTTCACAAGCTGAAAATTTTAAAGATTCGAAATTCAAATGCACAAATTGTGAGTCAGCCCAACAGCCAAATTACAGGGCATCTATGCGTCAATCAGCGTGTTGGCGAGCGGATTCGTTGACTTGTTATTAGCCTGCAGCTGCATAATTATAACGCCAGGCTGTTGCAGGCCAGTTGAAGCCAAAGTCGCCGCTGTGGCAGCAGTAAGCAGCAGCAAGCAGCAGATACATAATAATAATCAGCATCATCATTATTGTCATCCACATCTCCACATAATCAGTGGCATGGCTTCGGTTACGCTTGTGGTCCGAGAGTGCGAAACGAGAGGAGCAGCACAGCACAGCAGAGCAGAGCAGCATAATCAACCGCAACCAGCTAACAGTTAACCCAAGCTCAAGCTAACTAAACTAAAGCTAAAAACTTAAAACTAAAAAGCCGGCGCCGCACAATGAAAAACGAGAGTAAAAATCCAAAGCGCAGCCGACGCGCATTGAAATGGAAAATTAAACCTTGTTACATCAGTTGGCCAAAGCAAAATGCAACAAAAACAACAACAACAGCAACAGCTGACAAGCAATGCGACGACAAACGTTTGTTGGCAGGATCAACACACACACACAACACACACAGCACACACGCACACTCATTCACTCTCTCACACATTCACTCTCTCGTCTCGCATCTATCTCGAACTCTAACGAGGCAACCTGATACCAAAATCGTCACAACAAACAACAACAACAACAACACATAAACACGCAAAGCCGCAAATACAAACACACGCACACACACACACACACACACGCACACACACACACACACACACGCATACACACACACACTCTGTCACACACTGCGACATGCAGCAAAGCGCAAGTTGAGGCAGGTAATAAAAAATGCATCTTGTAGTTCACTGCGAAAATCATTCACATCTGTCTAAAGAAATTTGGAAAATTATTTTGAGCGTGGAAAAATTAATAAAATTATTGAATTAATAATTCTAATTATTAGAATATTTTATATGCAAATCGAAATATGTTTTTTCGCTGCGTACAAGTAAAACTTAACTTCTCAAGAAGTAAACAAATAAAAAATAAAAAATCATTTAAAAAATAGCTCAAAAATTGAATAATAATAATAATAAATAAGCAAGTCTTCAATTTGCTTAAATCAATATTTAATTTTTTTGTTGAGTTGTTTCTTAAATATCAATTAATCATTTGAAGTAGAGTTTTTGTGGTTATACGAAAACTACAGATTAAAATCGATGTTAACATAAAAATAATTTGTTAATCTGAATTGGATTTATGGATTTCGCCGACTTCTATAGCTTAATAAACTAAAGTTGAATAAAATCAATAACAAAATCGACGATAAGCAAAATAAATCTATAAATAAATGTCAGGCAATAAAATGAGTAATTTATCAATTATGAAAATGAAACAAGTTTCGGCTTGAAGTGCAGCTGTTCAAGCGTAAATGATCACAGAAATTGTTGCAGATTAAAAGTTGTTGAAAGAAATGCCGCACTAAAGTGCAACACATCAATAAGAGTAACATCAGCAACATCAGCAACATCGGCAGCAGCAGCAGCAGCAGCAGCAGGCAGCAGCAGCAACTTGGATGCGTTTGCAACTGAATTGTAGATGATGATGCCGCAATGGAGCAATCTGTACCACTTTTTCCTTCACTGGACACAACAAGTGTAGCAGCAGCAGCAGCAGCAGCAATGACAACAACAACTGTTGCAATTGCAGTTACAGTTGCCTCAGAGTCAACAACAACACATCTCCAAATCACGTCTTTTGCAGCGTTTGTCGTCTGCGTTACAAATATCTCTCTGTCGTTGCCTAGATTGGCTGCCCCAACTTTGTTGCCGCGTCTGACTATGGCCTGGACGGTCGTCAGTGAAATAAAAAGTGAGAGTGACATCGGAAATTGTTTCAATTTCGTAGCCAAAACGAAACCAACAACAACAACAGCAACAACAGCAACATCAGCAACATCAACAACAACAACAACAGCAACATCAACAGCAACAACAACAACAACAACAAATACCAACACAAGTTTGCCGCATTTGTTTTATGTTGTCGGTCGTTGGTCGCTAAATGAATGAATGTCGAAAACTGTATCGACAACAATATTTCCACAGCTTTAGCTGCCTTGCAGCAGCTCCTGCAGCGGCTCCTCAGCGCCTCAGCGACAAGTGCTTTCCCAAGTGCTAAGCTGATCTCGGTTTTTATATTTCGTATACCCTTCCCGCTGGCTATTTGAGCTTTCTCTCTGCAAAGGGTAATTTAGAGGCGTAATGTGTGAATTCATCTACCTACTAATTAAAGTGATAATTAGATGGTATTTGAAGGCATATATGTAGGCTTGATCAGCAATACTAATCTGTCCATTTAGCTAGATTTAGATTGTGAACTAAGTCAGAAACCCTCCATTTGCTGCAGGCGTTGCTTATGGCATGGTCGCCCAGATGGGATCACCTTATCATATATATTACGAAAACCAAGTCAACAATTGAGTTCTTTTATAAGACACACTTTTCATTAACTCAGATATCTTAGCCGAACTCATTAGTTACAAGTTTCGATTGCTGCCCACTCTTGTGGCAAACATTGGACTACCTCTGATATATTTCCTATATAGTTCATATTTAACTGGCAGAGTATCCACAAGAGTGTTGCATCTTTGATTTTTCACAGGTAGATGTTTTTTTTTCGTTTTTTGTTTAGTTGTCTGGCAGCCAGGCTGCATCCTGTTGTTTGTTATAGTTTTTTTCGACATTTTATTTCTTACTCACAGCCTTTACATAACTAGCACACATGCCGACGACCAGTTCACGTCCAGGCTTCGTTTTCGGTATTGAGTTTCAGTTATAGTTTGGGGGCATTTGGTGCATGTGTGGCGGGCTTTGAATGCTGCCTCTTTGCCTCAGCCTGACTGGCTTGAATAATTGAAATTTTTCACTGCATTTCATAGGTGCAAAATTGAGTTGCAGACTTTTCGACTCTATTTCGTTGGTTGCATTGTTAAGTCTCTCTCATTTGTAAATGACAATCGCTGGCCAAAAATAGTCTAGTTTGTGGTCAAATCCAGTCCATTTGGATATTTTCGATTTTATTGAGCTGCCGCAGCTGCAGCAGCATATTTGTGGCCGCTAGCCTAACAGTAAATGATATATGCATGTGCCCCGTGGGCGGCGGTACTTAATGCCAGCTATCTGGAATTGTTTGCTTGCCAGCCATTTTTCACAAACGACCACTAAAATCGGACATTTATTCTATCACATTAATGGTTCAAACAGTTCTATTATAATCGACATTATGTCAAGACTTTTACGATTATTTTAATATCACTTCATCAAGTATTGGCACTTTTTCAGCCTAAATTCAATTGCATATCTTTTGTGCATCTTTTATGATGCATGTGAATTAATTTTGTAAATATTACGTATACGCAAACAATGAAAATCTTCTTGATCAGCAACATTTTGACTTTCATCCAAGCCAAGACTAATTAGGCAATTTGTTCACTTACTGTGAATTCCAACAAGCACAAAAAGACAATCCATTTGCTGGACTCACAATTCATGAATATCCGTTTTTGGCGCCCACTCGTTGAATGTGAATGTTGCCCAGCGAAATTTGAAAGTATTTATGAGCATGCAGCGATTCCAAGAGCAATACTAAAATCGAGCATTGGTTAAGCTGGCGAATTTATTCAAATATTTAGCTGAGCAAAACCACATAAAAATCATAATAAAATAATAATAATAATAATAATAATTGTGCATTTCACGACTTGATCAAGTGCCACAAATCAATTAGAGAGGGGTGAGCAGGCAGGGTATTCCCCGAAAATCAAACTGCTCCATTTGATTGCCCAAACGTTGATGCAATTAATTAAAATTTGATTTCTTCATTGAGCCTCGCGCTGTCCATCTGTGTGCCCATATGTGTGTGTGCGAGTGTGAGTGTGTGTGTGTGTGCAACTAATTTGAGATAAATTTATTACCACATAAGTTGGAGTTTAGTTTCAGTTTGGCTCAGTTATTTCAATAGCCGGGGAGCCAGTTAAGCTTGTTCTAGTTGAAAGCGATAGCCAAGAGGCTCGCGTCCAGTTTTGTCGCCAGTTAAAAAGGAATAAAAAAAAATACAAAAAATATATACTAACAAACTCTATTAAAAATAACGAAATAGAAGCAACAAATATATATGTATATATATATATAAAAGAAGAAAAAAAATTGAAAAGAAACCGTATCAACATTCACATCATAAGTAAACCAGTTTGCACCTGAGAGAGGAAGAAGAAAGTTGTCTTGGCCATTTTGGTGGCTCACTCGGCAAAACATTATAACTGCATCGAGTGCATACTGTACACACACATATATATATATAAATATATATGTGGATCTGAAGGAGCCTTTACACACATCTACCTGTGCCTGTGCCTCGGCTAACCTGCACCTAGCTAACTAGCTGACTGCGGGCGTCGAACAATGGCCAAAAACCACTAAGCTAACTGTAACATGGCAGGCTTGCCAACTCGGCTGTGTTGTTTTTTCTGTTTGGTCATAAGCATAAAATATTGCGCACATCTCCGACCAACCACAACAACAACAACAACAGCAACAAAAACATTCGACAAACGTCGCATGTCCGAATGCCTCTCGCTGCAGGCCTAATTATATTGCAGGCCGGGCGCAGGCAATTGTGCCTCCCCCTGCCACTATACCTTACCCACTCCTCCCCTGCTCCCACCCACCAAACCGCCTCTCTATCATTCCGCCCCCATCAGCATAGCTTTGCCTGACACATGCAACAAACAAAAACAACTGCAGCAACAGCAGCAGCAGCAGCAACATCGGACATTCATGGCTACTGTTCAGGCCACGTGCGCTGTTAACAACATGGCCAAAACGGACAATGGATGACGACAAGCATCCAATGATCGACTTATAGAGTAGCCTGTCCTAGCCGGGCTTAGAGTCTTGATCGAAAATTATAAGTTAAAAAATATCACACAAAGTGACAAATCACATTCTAATCGAGAAGAATTCAATCATCGAGTTGAGTTTTGGATTCTAGGAATTTATGATGAAAGCATATGGAATCTGAAGCTTAAGAAAACATATACAGTTATTATTTATTGAAAATAGATAATTTTCCTTTTATCCATTGATTTGAGAGGCAAATAAAATGTTAATTACAATTTTAGACAAATTTTTCAATTACTTTTGATTATTTTGCAATTGAAGAAATTCAATTTAATCGATTTATGGAATATCATAAAATGTCTATAAGAATGCAAGCGAATCAGTCAAAATACCCGTTCTCGCTCATCGCCTGGCTGCTGGGTATTTTTGAAATAAGCCAACAATCAATGAGCAAATTCCAAACGTTGGCTGCCACTTGGCCACCTAAAGTGAAAGTGCTCCAGTTGCGAGTGTCCGCGGATGTTGCCAGGCAGCCCGGCCAAGTGCTTTGACTCCTCCTCAACGCAACGCAAACCAAGCCGATGCACAACCGATCCACAACCAATTCACAACCGATTCACAACCGATTCGATTCGATTCGATTCGAGGCGAGACAAATTAAAATGAAGCTGCTGCGCACTTGCTGACAAGTTGGGTTTTTGTGTGTCGCACCCTCTCGTGGCTTGAATGCCATGCGATGCCGTGCGATGTGATGCGATGTGATGCGAATGCCACGCCCCGCTCCGCCCGCCTTTCTCACTGTGGACGACGTTGCCATGTTTATGTGCACATTGCAGAATAATTGGCCCCGACTGGGAGCTCAATTAGCGCTGCCTGGGCAATTACATTTGACGGCTTTGCACACATGTTGTTGTTGCTGTTGTTGTTGTTTTTATTTCTATTTTTTTATTTTTAGTTTGCAGCTTTTCAGTGTTGGTAAATTGCCCAAAAGCATTAGCGACAATTCGTCACATGTTGGCTCAAATGGGTTTTCCTTCCGGCCAGCCAAAGCCAAATTGTCAAGCAAAACTTGATCTTGCCAATATAAATTAAGCGTATTCTCAAATCGAGATCTCAAACGGTATAACCCGTTTATAATTGCATACATTTAGGCGTTAGAAGCCTTGGCATGCACTCAACTTAATGTTATTTCTGTAATTCAAATGTAATTGTACAGCCCCTGCAGATCTATAGTGTTGATCATTATCTTATGGGACAATCTGAAATCGAATTGCTTAAGCTTAAACTATGGCATTTAGTTTAAACAAAGTCTGCAATTCATTTTTCTTGACCGGCTTTATCGTTTAACCAATTCAAATTCGCATCTCTTCAAATTGAAATGCTTTTCACACATATTTAAATAAGTATTTGTTCAGTCTTAAGCTCAGATCTGCTCAAATCGAAATGGTTTTCATATAAGTACTTATTCATTCTTCTTCTTCTTTTGGTGGCATCTTTAAGCCGCATCTTTAGCATTACTTACTTTCACATTTCCAACAAAACTATCTATTCATATTTAGCTGTGTATTTAATTTTATTTTATTTTTTATCCACATGCGCACAGCTCAGCTCGACAGTTAATCTTTTTCAATTTGTGGCACGTTTTACACACATATTTTGTTTGGTTTTGGTTTTTTTTTTCGTTTTCTGCACCTACTGTTTGCTTAACGGCTTCACAAATGAGCCACTGTCATGTCAACCCACCATTTTACAATCCACATAATGCCACATAATGTGGGCAAATTCTTCAAAATTGCCCACAAACTAGCCCACTTTGGTTAACCCCCAAAACAAAAGAGTTACAAAAACACTTTCGGGCCACATAAATTGCGAGGCAAGTACAAGCTATAGACCAACTACACCTGCGACTGTGTGTGTGTGTGTGTGTGTCTCTCTCGTTGCCCATATATCATCCGACAAGCATAGTAGCAGACAATATACCATGCTAAATGCGCTACAATTAGAGGGGAGACGCCGACAATGTGCTCGTATCAGAAATGCGAAAAAATACAAAATACAAACAAAAAAAAAAAAGACAAGACAAAAAATATAAAAACACTGACAAAATCCACAATTTCACACACATGCGAGGAGTTCGAGTTAAGATTCAATGCGATGATTACATATTACTCGATTGCTGTTGTTGTTGTTGTTGTTGCTGTTGTTGTTGTTGTTGTTGTTGTTGTTGTTGCTGCTGCTGTTTGCAGAGTTTTATGGTCCAAGGTTAAATGCTTTAACTTGGCTGGGGTAGCAGAGAGACAGCGACAGAGACAGCGACAGAGACAAAACGAGAAACTTTTGCGACTTTGTGTCGCTTTAGTTGAGCACTCGGCAGTCGGTGTCATTGTGTGTGCGGCTTGCGGCACAACTTCATTTGATTTGCAGTGAATATTAAAGCAATTTGTGGGATTATTTCCTATTGTAATCAACGGTTGTATGTTTACTCATCAGTCTCCCTTCATCCCCCAGACCGTATCGACCGTCGCCCCCAACGCCTCAGAGACCCACTCTTGTCTTGTCTTCTGTTTCGGCCAACTCATTTTCAAGTACAAATCTCAAGCGACAATTACAACAAACAGCAACAACAACAACAACAACAGCAACGCTGATGATGACGTTGTACTGCAAGTCGGGTGGCTCATAAGGTTTATGGGTCTTACAATTTGAGCAGTTGTTGGCAGCACCCATTGCAGTTAGCTATGAGGAGTATCTCAAACATCAGCAACGATTTGTGGCGCACAGTGGAAAATGATTCCAAATAATCTTATTCCGTTGCAACAGCAACGATTCCAGATCTTAGAGACTATAAGAACTACTAGGCTGAGATTTGGTGTGATTAATTCAGCAAATTTAGAAATAATCTCACCAAAACTCAGAAAAAGTCGAACTGATTTTTGAGAATTTTTTCGAATATTTTTTCGAAACATATTTCTTAAAAATATAGAAAAGTAGAAATGAAATTAGGCAAGTTAAGCTGGGGCACATTTTAAATATCCCGTTACTGATCAGTGATCACGCTTACTGTGCCAGGGTATCTGCTAGTCGGTGCACTCATACTTTGCTTTCATTTGACATCTTTCGTTGTATCTTTTGTCGCTGTGTTGCCCTGTGGGTAAAATGACGTTTATTTATTTTTGTGTTCGATTTTTTTTTTTCATCTAGTTAGCGTGAAAATTGCTCCAGTTTTTAGCTATAAACATTTATATATATATGTATATATGTATATATATATACGATCTCAAAGTTGATCAGTGATGAGGCGCATTTACAATTCAATTGCGGCGACATAGAACCATTTTTATGTTTCAGTTGCTTTTTATGCTGGTTTTTTTTACACCTTTTTAATTGTGAACACACACACGCACACACGCACACACACAGAGACGAACAATTAATTAAAGCCCTCTCATTGCATTCAAGGTTAGAGCAGAGCCTGAAGCGCTCTTGTCTTGTTGTCTAGTTGGTTAATTTACAGCTTTAAATTAGTGTAGTTGACTTTCAAAAACAGTTTACTCTTGCTTTCAAATTGGTTGTTGTTGTTGTTGTTGTTGTTGTTGTTGTTTCTGTTTTTTATGAATGGGTGGGGTAATCATTAAGTTAAGTTTTTTTGCTTCTTTTAAATAGATTCGTCTAGGTTTGTCCCGCTTCTAAAAAACAATACTAAAATGTGCAAAGCTCGGAGATTTATGGGGCCCCATCATCATTATCATCAACAGCTGGTGCAGTATTTGAACAATCTGCTAATGGTTCTGTTGAAATGGTATATGGGTGTGGCAGCAGCAGCAGATCATCTTTTGTGATTTGTATGAGTATGCAAATTATAGTTATTGGAGCGGGCTTCTAACGTTTGCGAATTACTTTTAATATATTCAATATATAAACGATCAAATGTCTGGCATACTTTGAGAATAATTCAGTTATGCTGACGCCACCTGCACAACATTCTCCATGTGGGCGAGCCAATCTCTGCGTATGAAGAAGATACTCTGAGAAGACAACAACTAGTTTGGCCAACAGTTGTACTTAGCTGAAGATTAACAACGATGCACATGACTTAGGCATATATATTTTCCCATTTAGACGGCATAAATAATAACGCATAAATTTCCAATCACAGACATTTTCTCCAAGTCGCTTTTATTGAGGAAGTTCGACATTCACTCTAATAGAGGATGCGCATCATTATCTAAACTCTCTCGAGTGGCAGTCAGCTCTCTATCCATTCAAAATGAATGGGGCGTCGTCACATTTACGCAGTATTCACTGTATGCATCGATTGCATTGACTTGCATCTGTGCCCAATTAAAATACAACTCATCTCCTGTGCTGCATTGCAAATTGTCTTACATAAGGCTGCAGCGGGCGCAACAACAACAATTTATATACATCCACATTATCCATATTGACAATACGTATATATATATATATATATATATATAGAAAACGATCTGTCGATCGCTGGCGTTTTTCTGCTCATAGCGAATGCTTTTCATTTAATCGATTTGCGTATTTCGGGCAGCGGTAATTGCAGTCGCAACGGGGCGCGGCGCGGCGGGGCGGGGCAAGCAAAGCAGGCAGGGCGCTTAACTCGGGCAACTTTCATTGCGAGGCCATCTGTAGTAGAAAACACCACAACAAACCCCCCTTGCCCCTGCTCACCCCCCTTCACCACCACTGCTACAGTTCCCGCTGTAACCAACAATTCCCGTACTGAATGTGGATTAAGTGTATGCCAAGGCAATAAGGCAAACGGGCTCTGGCTGTTATATACCCTGTACGAAATGAAAAAGGGTATAACCTTTTTTTATATTATATACACTTCAGCGTTATAGTCGATAAACGAAGACAGATCAATAAATACACATTTTTGTCAAACATTTTTTGAGCGTATCTTCAAGATTATGGAATGGAGAGGTTTAGGCTTGAACATTTTTACATTTTGGATAACTCCGTACGAAATTCATATTTATAGACATGATCTTGAGTTGTTCTATATTTACACAGTTGGCTGCCCAGTTTTATGCCTACACAGATGTTAATTTAACATCAATATTGTTATCGTAAGTGGATTGGCAAGACGAATGAGTTCACTCTAGAACGTAGTGAGTGGTATCTGCTAGTCGAGCACTCTCGACTAGAGCTCACTTTGGTTGTTGTTGTTGTTGTGACTGCAGACCTGTGACTCTTCGAAATGCGTACAGAGTAGCAGCTAGTCGAGCACTCGCGACTGGCACTCGCACCCTTTGTGACTGTTGTATCTTTTTGGAGCATTGGATGCTTTTGGTCCGTTGGATCGCTGCAAATACGCTGCTGCGTAGCCTCGAGTGATTTGTTTTTTAGATTTTCAAAGTGATTGCGGTTATCGTTGGCAGTCACAATCACAATCACAATCGCAGTTGAAGTCGAAGTCGCTGTCGCTGTCGAAGCCTGCGTCATTGCTGCTGCTGCTGCTGCTGTTGCTGCTGCTTACAACACCACAAGAAAACTAACAACAACATGAAATTGAAAATAATAAAATAAAAAACAGAAAATAGAAAGAGCGAAGAGCGGAGAGCGAACAGCGAGGAGAAGTAACAAAATCAGCGCACATTCCAAGTACACGAAATGTGTAACGCAATCAAATCCATCACTTCCGGTTTAAGGCGCAATTAACTGACTTGGATTACGTACGCGAACTGAGCACATCTCCAGAGCCTCTCACTTAAACCCCCCCATCCCCCCAGCCCTACTTCAGATCCATATAAACTAAAATGTCTCTCTTTGTCCGTCCATATACACGGCAGTCATGGCTGGCCATCAGTTCGCAGATTATCCACAGTATTTCACTTATTTCGTATTACATTTTTTTTATTTTCCTGCACGTAATTGGCAGTTTGAATGTATGTTATAAACAAATTTTGATTCGATAGTTAAAGTGATGAAATGTCATCGTTTGGTGCGTGTGATTTTACTGGCAAGGCGGCGATGTGCCACTCGCTTAGAAAGTTGCTCGATTTTCATAATGGTCATCAGCAATTGGCTATGAATTTTTATGCATGAAAATTGAGAAAATTGTTTAGATAATAGCGTTAAATGCGATCGAAAGTCTCAGCCTGATGGGATATGAAATATGGTTATTATTATTTGAAATAGTTAACTTTTCAAATTAAGATTAAAGCTGCTGCGTTTGCTGCCCCCCAAAAACGTTTAAGAATGTTGCACAAAGTGAAATGGAAAAAGATGTAAGAGAAATGGATTAATGTGGAAATTATGTCAGTGTAAGGGGAGAGGGTGAGAGAGCTAGAAAGAGATAGAGATAGAAATAGACAGAGACTTAGACTTAGAATGATAAGGATAGAGTTAGAGAAAGGGTTAGAAAGATATAGATAGAAAGAAATTCAGATAGAGACAGAGCTAAAGATAAAGACAGAGCTAAAGATAGAGACAGAGCTAAAGACAGAGACAGAGCTAAAGATAGAGACATAGCTAAAGATAGAGACAGAGCTAAAGATAGAGACAGAGACCGAGCTAGAGGCAGCGATAGATAGATATAAATAAATTGATAGAGACATGACCAAGCCCAAAATTTGATTAAATCATCTGATTTATAATTTTGTAATAGCTGTTGCTCTTCATAGTTCAAGAGCACTCTTGTCCATTTGTAGTTAGTTGCCATTCTAAAGTACAAAGATACTTGTGTGTGGTAAATGCTTATTAATCTCGCACTAATTAACTGCTTAATGATGTTCACATTCAGCTACCACAGCCCAAGCCAGCAGGCCAGCAGCAAGCAGCCATTCATTTAGTACCTCCAACCTGTCTGGGCAAAGCCACTCACTCACTCACTAACTCATTCACTCAGTCAGTCACTCAGTCATTCACTCAGTCATTCACTCAGTCATTGGCTCAGTCACTCACTAACCTCCAAAGACTGTTAAATTAATGATCTGTTGTATAGCGCTTCTTCTACAACTTCTTGTGCCTCTTCTGGCTGGGACTACTTCACCACTTTATTTGGAGTGCCACCGCATGACCAAGACAATCAACTTCTATTTAAAATTAAATTAACCTGCTTAATTTACCCCAGCTCCCATCCCAAAAGGCACCAGAGAGACAGAGACGCGCCCAAAACATTCACTCCACGCAAATGAAAATCGAAAGGCGCTACTAATCGCTTCAATGCCTATAAGTAAGTAAATCTACACACACACACACACACACACAGACACAGACACAGTTACTATCTGTATCTGTGTATCTGCATCTGTTTGGAATATGTCTAAACTGTGGCACGTTCGAAAATTTCGTGCATTTAACGCATAAATGAATCGTTTGGACACGGCTCTTTTTGTGGGTCTCTGGTCTCTGGTCTCTTTTTGGTCTTTTGGTCTTTTGGATGTGGTATTGGATTCAATTCGGATTCGGAGCGGAGTCGAGTGGAGCACAAACTGAACCCTTTCACCCTTCACCGTGAAGGCTGCTGTGATGGCCAGCTGGCTGCCAAATTTAGCGAATTCGATTTGATTTTGATCGCTCAATTAGCGTAAAAGTAACATGTCAAACCTATTAATCACTTTCGAAAATAAAAGATCAGTCAAAAAAATAAATACAAACGAAAAACAATCGACTTTAGAAGCGCCTAAAAGCAACCAATTGTCTATAAAAAAAATACTCAGCAATCGCCTATCAGAAAATACTAATTATAATTGGTTATCATCTTAGATAGCGGATGACTCTTTTCAAAATCATTTCAACTATTCCAATATCCTACATAATTCAATATTAAATCATATTAACACACTCTAAGTATTCCAATGTCGATCGATTCAATTTATGGAGCGTTGGTGTTGGCTTAAATAAAAACGATTAACCATCCTCATATACCCAGCCACAGTTAAGCTGCCCAAGCTTAAAGCATCATTAAAGTAAATGTAACTCAAAACTCATCTTTTTCTCAGCTGAGAGTTTTTACCAATTACAGCTTCATTTTACGGAACTCTTAGCTTAATAACTGAACAATCTAATTTGCCGTTGAAAATCCACAGAAATGCAAAAAAAACAAAGTTTTTTTTTTACTTGGAAATATAAATTAATTTTTAAATTTGTGTAATTTCTGCAAACTTTTACAATTCTCAAAAAGCCAAGCGATCAATGTGGCTTAAAGCACACAAAGATACTACCATTAGCCAGCTGCCCTTAACAAAAGAGAGAGAAAAAAAAGCAAAAAAAAACTGAATAAAATACTTTTGCTCGTGCCGTTGGCAAAGTGCGTGAATTTAGGCGTAACCCAAAATTATATAATTTATTATTTCTTTTGATTGCCAAAAATTAAAAAGTAACTTGAAGCCGTTTGCCATAACTGTTAATGTAAATGTATCTTTATAGCTGTATCTATAGCTGTATCTATAGCTGTAGCTGTAGCTGTGGCTGCAGCTGTGACTGTATCTGTGGTATTCAGACAACTCTATTCGCGTTGTTTTGGCTGTCTTTTTTTGTATATTTTCAAGTCGGGGGGGGGGCCGAAAGCGCTGCGTCATTACTCGAACTTCAATTTCATTCATTCATCAATTACAATACACAAAAGTCGAGCCGAGCAAACGAACTGAAGCCTTGAATCAAGCAGATACACACGCTCACAAACATAACCGTAAATCTAGCTATGTGTGTGTGTGTGTGTGTGTGTGTGTGTCTAAAATGATTGTGGATGACATTAAGTTTAATATTGCTCGAGATCCTGTAATGACGCTTATTAAATGTGAAGCTGTGTTTAAAAAAAAAACATTTGCACTCAAATGTATCCATGAGATGCATTCAGACTCGCTGGCTACTCACATGCTTGAAGTTGTGTGTTGCTGTTGTTGTTGTTGTTGTTGCAGCATCAATTTGATAGCCTCTTCGAGTTTAATTGTACAACGTTGTTTAGTTGCTGCTGCTGATGCTGCTACTGTTGCTGCTGCTGCAGTTGTTGTTGCTGTTGCTGCTGTTGCGGTTGGTGCTGCTGTTGCTGTTGCTGCTGCTGTTGCTGCTGTTGCTGCTGCTGCTGCAGCTATAAAATCCGCACGGATATCCGTTGGCCGGCAGGAAGAAATCAACATTTGAACACCGTTGGCTATTGCAGCGTTTTACGGATGTTGATAACCTGCATTGGCATTGGCTATAGCTATATAGTAGAGTTGATCTTGCTGCTGCTGCTGCTGATGTTGTTGTTGTTGTTGTTGTTGCTGTTGTTGTCATTCTGTCAGCAACAACAAAAGCTAAACTGCTGACGGCCGTTTCTAGCGATTTTTTATTATAGATTAACTAACGGTTTTCTTTGTAGGTAATGTACAAAACAATTGATTATAAATATTTGATAGATACTTTTCTAAGTTAATTATAGTTACACGTTTGAAATGATTTGTTATTTGTTTATAATAATTATTTGTAGTTTTATTAGGAGTAGCTCGCGCTTAGTTTGATAGCTGAACAAAATACGTCGATTTATATAGAGAAGTTCATTTTTTGATAGCACTTAACTTTAAAGATATTTTGTATGTGCTTACAACTAGGAGCAATAGGGCAGTTGTGGAAAATGAAATCAGCAATTAAAACATAATATTTGTGAAATATTTGCAATAATATTTCAGCTTGTGTTTGATTTTCATTTAAACAGGAATTGTTAGGAGCTGCTGTTGTAATTTATTAATTATTTTTTTTATTATTATTATTATTATTACACTTTGTACATAGCATTTATTTAGTTTAATTTGCTGCCTTAAGCAGCTATTTAGTATTGGTAAAGTAATTAACTTTAACTGTCGTATTGTTGACACCGATCGCAACTGAGAACTTCCCAGTGTGGCTTATATGCATTTCTTGGCCATAATCTTGCTCATTGCTTTATAATTTCACTATGGATTGTATCTGTATCTGTATCTGTATCTGTATCTGTATATGTCTTAATGCCTGAACATAATCATCATCTCAGCCTGTACACATGTGCCTCGAGTTTGTTGCTGTTGTTGTAGCTTTTCCGCAGCTTTAATTCACTTTGCATTTGCTGCTGTCACAATTTGCATTAATTGCAATTAAGTATGCAGTTATCATTGATTTAGCACCGATATACATAAAATTACACTATATATAGTCCACAGTTATGTGTTACCGCTTCTGGGCGCGTCGGAAAGTTATACCATTTCTAATTATTATTATTATTTTTTTACGACTTTTGCATTAACAATATTTTTTCCATTTTTGTGTCATAATTTGTGAGTGGTAGAAAATGGTTTAATTATTTTTTTTTTTTTAGAGTTTATTGGAACTTTCTAGGAATGTGGAATTTTTGTATCAGAAAATGTTGGCAGATTTATAGCAACTTTATTTATTTTTACTTTTTTAAATTACGTAGAATTTTGAAGTTTACGTTTGCACATTTAGGTTTTTTTTTTTTTGTAAATTTATTAGTGAATTCTTTTCTTTTTTCGACACTTGCAAATAATAATCCTTGAGCCACGCCCCCACAAAGCACTTGGTATGCGCATTTAGTGGTACATTTGAATATACATATATGTGTTGTACCGTTATATTTTGTTATGTGTTACGAGAGCGCGCGCACATCGCGTTACGTTGCGTTGCGTTACGTTATAGGGCCTTACGTAGCTCTGTTGGTCGTTCGTCTGGGGGCTGTTTGTACTGTTGTTGTTGTTGTTATTATTATTGTTTTGTGTGTGTGTGTGTGTGGTGCTGGTGCTGCGACCGACAAGCGACAACACGACCAATAGCTTTGAGACCGTCTCACGGACTGATGATAGGCGGCTAGCGAGCAGCTTCACAGTCAGAGTCAGAGTCACAGAGGCAGAGGCAGCAGCTAACAGCTAGCAGCTAACAGCAAGCAGCGCCAGCCAGACTCACAGTCAGAGTCAGAGTCAGAGTCGAAGCGTCAGAGGCTCCAGCAGTGCAAAAGCGTTTTCGATTTCCTAATAATAAACGCAAAATAGCAGCGACGTCTTCTGTCTATGTATGGGTGCTCTGAATGAATACAAAACGAGCCAAACAGACGAGTGGAAAACGATGAGTTCCACAAAAAAAAAAAAACAATTGAGCAGAGCAGAGCTGAGGTGAGCAGCTCAGCAGCAGCGCAGCAGCAGCAGCGTCGCATAGAGCTGAGCATTTTGAGGAAGTCCAGAGACGATGCAATAAATCGAAGCTAATACACTTCTTTCTTAATGTGGAGCACACACCACAGATCGCAGCGATCCACAAAACTCACACACACATGCACACGCACACACGAATAGAGCGAGCTTGACTTCGACTCGACTTCGGCTTCGGCTTCGGCTGTGCTGCCTAGACAAGTTTAGCGGCAGCGGCAGACAAACAACAAACGGTAAATGAGGCAGTCGTTTGCTTGTTGTGTGCATCCTGCACAGCTGCGAACTACGAGCTGTGCTGCTGCCGACTGCTTTTTTTACTCAATGAAAATTTGTGCAGTCGCCGCCGCAGTCGACGCTGAACAGCATTCCAATTGCATCCGAAACTGGGTGGAGATCTTCCGCCCCAGCACGAGGCGCGAGTCGCAAACGTTCGCTCGCTCGTTCGTTTCGTCAAACGAAGCACGAAGCAACAGCCGAAGCTTCGCATATATTCCACACTTGCGTTCCACAATACAATACAATAATACAACAACAAAACAAAAGTGAGCGCGAGTCTAGCAGCAGTCGCAGTGTGCAGCTCACCGCGACAACAACAATAGCAATGGTGTCGAGTTGCGGCTGCCGAGCTGCTGCTAATGCTGCTGATGCTGATGCTGCTGACCAAGAAGAGTCCACTGCTCGTAATTAAGCGGCAGCTTTAAGATAAGTCTTAACTGACTGACATGAGGAGAATGGAAAGTTCAACAACTATGTCTTTCACTCGGCCAACACAGTTGCCGCTGCTACTGCTGCTGATGGCGATTAACATACGATACATACGATACACACACACACACACACACACACACATGTGCTTAAATGGGAGAAGGGTTTTGTGTCCTACTTCTATGTCCATGTTCAAGTCCATGTCATGTGCCTTCTTTCAAATCACTTCATGTCTACAATTGCTGTCGCTGTTACTGTTACTGTTGCTGTTGCTGTTGCAATTGCTGTTGCTGTTACCGTTTTCTTCTTCTTCTTGTTCATCTTGAGCTACTGCTTCTTCTTCTTCTGCTACTGCCGCTGCTGCTGCTGCTGCTGCTGCACGAAATCGATCAAATCAAAAATGACTTTGTGAAGTGACTAACTGCCTAACTGCCAGCTGCCTTTAGCCTGCTGCCTGCTGCCAGTTTGTTGCCTGTTGCATGCAACATGCTGTCTAACAGTAGCGGTCGTCTCTCTGATTTCGGCTTGCCGCTTGTTATACCCTGCACAGCATCAAGTGAGCATCTTGAACTTGTCACATCATTGACCCAATAATTTATATGAATTGATCTGCACCATAAACTGAGTCGATAAATTTTTGTAAAAATAAGTTTCAATTTCAGATGGGATTTTCAATCCATCAAACTATATTTCAAATAGAATATAAAAAATTCAATGAATTTCAAAAAATTTTAAAAACAAAAATGTTGAACTTAAAAACTTTAACTTGAAATTGACAAAAAAAAAACCTGGAAAATAAAATTCAATTCTGATTGATCAATCAAAGATCTCAAACGAATCACGCGATAATATTTTAAGGTATTTGCAAATGCGGGGTATCTGTTAGTCTAGCAGTCGTTGAGTATCTGTGGCATGTTTAGATTTTTGAATGAGTTGGGAAGTCCAATGTGGCAAGTCCATGGCTGAGGCCGTTGCAAATACAACACTTCAAAATGAAAGCACATTCCCTTGTAGAAATTGTACCGTTACGCGATGAAGGCTAACAACAGGTACTCGCTGCCTGCAACTAGCAGCTTCAGCGCGGATCGCTTGTCCGTTTTTGGACTTTTTATTTTTTTATGAGCAATCCACCAAAAATATACGCTAACTGAAAGAACGAGAGAGAGACGGAGACAGAGACAGAGAGAGAGAGAGAGAGAGACTCGCATCGCATCGCATCTGCTCCTCTAGCATCCGACATTCAAGATTCAACATTTAACATTCAACATCCAACATCATCCGACACTTGGAAGTTTATGGCATAGATTTGCAAATCGCTCCTCTATTATTGTAGCTGTTTGTTGTGGTTGTTAACGTGGCAGCAACTGTTGCTGCCACTGCTGCCACTGCTGCTGCTGCTGTTCTTCTTGTTGCTGATGATCTCTCGGGCAGCTCTCTTGGCCGCGTGCCAAGCCGTCCTCTTATTTATTTGAGTCAATGAGTTCACAACTATTTTTTTCATTTCTATCTCAATTTTTTTGTAATTTTTTTTTGCTATGTTTTTACTTTTTTCATTTTAACTTAATGGCTTTTTGGATACCTCGGTTGTGTTGTTTGTGTAGCATGTTGTTGCATGTGGCAAGGAAGCGTCTTGTTGTCTGCTGCACTGATTGATGGCCTGATAATGCTTAAGTGGCAAGATGCTGATATGTGCAATGAGTTGCCTGCCCCAAACTCCAAAGATTCATCGCACGACTCTTAATGAGTTATGCCAGCCTGAAGACAATCCTGTAATTAATTTTGGGTTTTTCATATATGTTTTTTGTAACCACTTTCCTTGCACCAGTTATCGATATCGGTATTATTGAGTTGGAGATCGTGGAAAAAATGTGGAAAATAAAAATTATGGAAAATTATAAGAGATTTAATTTCAAATAAGCAGCTAATTTTTTTAAATTTTTTTTATTATATATTACATTTATTATTATATTAAAATATTGTTTTCCAATTTAAGTATTTATCCTGTTTCTGAATCGTTTTTATATCCCGAACTTACGGTAGTCGTTTTAAACTTTTTCATTTGGTTTCGATAGGAAAAAGCAGCACTTTAATTGCTTTGCTTTAACGATTTCGAAAATCGTGTTTCTGACAAATAGTCGATATTTAAAATGATTTACTCGGTAGCGCGCCAACTTCCCAATTCATCAACCTTTCTATTTTTGCATACGATCTCAAGATCGAGGTCGTGCCAATATAAAACATGCCTAGGCATGCAACAAAAATTTCCGGAATTGCCATTAAAATCGCATAAAGCTAAAAACAAAAAATATAAAAAATAATAAAAAAGTTAAATGTACAAAAATGTATTTGGAATATTTAAATACGCATAAAAATGAACAAATACGAGACGTCCAAATACATATATTATTATTATTATTATTATTACTATTAACGCTCGCATTCCAAATGATACAATTAGCCAGATAAAAAAGAAACTGAAAACGTTTAGTTTATGGCTAAAACCTTTTACTAAACGATGGCAACAACTATAACAAAAATAACAAACATGTTAATACAAAATTTGATCAATTTATGCGCAAAACAGCAAACAAAACGGAGACAACAACAACAACTGCAGCGATGGCCGGCAACAAGAACAACACACAGCAACAACAACAACAACGACAACGTTTAGGAGCTTTAACACCTCTGTCTCTCTCTCTCTTTCTCTTTCTCTCTCTCTCTCACTCACACACACACACACCCATTAACAGCAGCTGCTGCACATAATTGGCTCACAAACTTAAGAAGCAAAAACAAAGAGCAAAACATGAAGCGAAGCAAAACAAAAACAAAAAACATAATAAAAAGCTCGTAAAGTTTTGTTGGAAGACCCGCCCGCCAGTTGTTGTTGTTGTTGTTGTTGTTGCTTGTTGCTTGTTATTTAAACGTTTTCAAATCGCGCAGCGAATGAAAACGAAAGAAAAAATGAAATACATCGAAAGTGAGCATATGTATATGTATATATGTATGTGTGTGTGTGTGTGTGTGTGTATTTTAGTATGTACATAACGCAGAGCACACAAAACGATGCCCGACGCGATGTTGTCGACGTATCAGCGAAGCGCGCCTCAGCCACTTTGCATGGGTGGTGCACGCAAAGCGGGTAGAGGGGAAATTGGGGGGGGGGGGGGGGCAAAGACAGACGGAGAGCAATGAGTTGGAATTGAAATGCGCGAACTTGTCGCTATCTCGCACCGAGTGCGAGTCTGATTGCCCACAATAAAGCAATAATATACCACACACACACAAACACATATATATATATACATATATATATATATATACAATCATCATGTGCCAAAACATTGCGATGTTGTCGTCTCAGTTACATTACAGTCAGCCTGCTGTCAGAGCCCCCCCCCGAAGCTATTTTTAACAGAATCTATGATGTTGTTACTGTTGTGTATGTGTGTGTGTAATGCATATAAATGTAAATTAAGTGTTTTACAGCAGATCAATTAACAGAAGGTGCTTAACACTGACAATGGAGTTTATGTTAAGAACATGTTATTGAAAGTGGCAAATATCTCAATAAATATTCACTTTTATACGTATATAGCTTCTAAATGAAGTTGATAGTGTATTTGAACTTCGTTGCGCTTATGTTTTGTTTTTTTTTTTGTAATGTTGTCGTTTGCTTTGTGTTATTGTTATTAACTCGTGCGCTTTTACAGTTTAATTTATATATGTATGTATTATGTACAGCCGGTGTCTGTTGCCGTGTGTGTGTGTGCTCTCCTATACATAAGCAACAAAACATTCTACAATTGGCTCATTTAGCGGTCGCCGTCAGAGCTGGCCACACACACACATACACACACAGAGAACATACGTTGTTGTTGTTGTTGTTGCCGTCGTCGTCGTGTTGTCGTCGTTCGTTTCTAATTATACGATAGGTGCGCTACGAGCCATGAAACGTGCGGGGTTTGACCTTCTCTAAAAACGTTTAGGAGCTGCCCAACTCTTTGAGCCTCACTCTGTGTGTATCGGTGTGCGAGTGAGCCTGTGTGTGTTCGTGTGTGTGTGTGTGTGTGTGTGTGTGAATTGCAGTGTGTTGCAGTTTGCCTTTGAGGCATGGCGTCTTCAAATAGGTTTTTCGGAGCAGATTATTAAATATTAGTTGCTTCTGTGGCAGCAGCTGTTATTAACCTCAGCGCTGACTTCATACTCATACACTAAGAAAAATATACTTTGCTTACTTTATCGTAGAAATGACATTGAATTTCTGGCGTTTTCTGATTCGAACTTGAAGTTACACACATTTTTTTCTTAATATATATAAATCCCGATTCAATTTAAAATCGGAAATATTTTTGAATCAAGTAGCAAATACTCATTATAAACATTTTTGTACCTCAAATCAGCATATAACATTCAAAACATACAAAACATTTAAAATTTGTTAATTTTATTTGACTTGACTTCAGTAACTTGAAAGTCTGTCTTGTTTTTTTCGGAGTGTACACATAAGTGCTGCACTCTAATTATTGCATTTAGTCAAATTCGTGTAGAATTTAATAACTTGGCTAATATCGCCCCGGATTTGTCATAGAGTTCACTCCTCCCACTCTTTCAGAGGCCAACCCTCTAACGCTATGATATTAAGTGTAATCTATTATTAATTGAATGCTTTTAAGTGCAGTTACAATCGGTTTG
Organism: Drosophila cognata; assembly: GCA_035041535.1. NCBI lineage: Eukaryota > Metazoa > Arthropoda > Insecta > Diptera > Drosophilidae > Drosophila > Drosophila cognata. The sequence continues at coordinate 5,939,120 of JAWNLC010000234.1, read as the reverse complement.
ATCTCATTTAATTGCAAGTTAGAAGTTACTAATTTATTGCCATGCTAATGTGTGGGCAGTTTGTCTGGCAGCATTATTGATTGTTTGATGAATGATTTCTATATTTGAGATTATTATCTGGCTGTGCTTCAACTTGAATATACTCGTATAACTAAAATGATTAAGATTTCTTTGATCAAATGAAATGTGACTAATAACTAACTAATTTGTTTGCTTTAAGCATGAATATTTGAAAGAAATTAACTCAAGCTCCTTTGGACATCTGCCTGAGCTGTTGCTCTGCCCTCGACTCGAGTTTATTTCTATTGGTTTTCTTCACTATTTTTTTTAATAATTTTTATCTCTTATTGTAGATATTTCGAGTAACGAAAAACACGTAATCTGATATACTATTTGTCTAACATGGTTGGCATTAAGCTCTCGCAACATTTCCGCATTTGAAATGATTTTTAATTATTATTATTTTTCAAGACGCCTACACATAACACACAACACATCGAAGACTACATCCAACAGCCAACATCCAACATCCAAGTGGATGTGCTCTTTCTTTGCTCACAGCTCAAATGTCAGGCTTATTTTGAGCCACACAGCCTTATCAAGTGGATTTCGAATCTCTGTCTGTCTGTCTGTCTGTTTGTGTGTGTGTGTGTGTGTGTGTTGCTGTGTGTGTTGCTGTGTGTGTGTTTGTTCATCTTTATGTGGGTGCTTAAGCTCCATTGATGACACGTCATTTCTGGCATAGACATCTTCGTCAAAAGTGTTAAGACGAGTGAGAAAACCGAAACTGAAACCAAACGTAAACTAAACACGAAGTGCTTTGGGCTAAGAGAGTGCTCGACTGCGAGATGCCCTGTATATGTATTTTGACATAGGTGTGTAGTTCAAGCTAATTAAATGATATTCCCAAGATATCTGCTTGAAATACACGCAGAAAAATAGCTAACTTGTTGCCAAGTTTTGCATGCCTTTGTGAGAGGCTACAGGGTATAAGCAGGTCTTCCTCGTCTATCGAAAACAACCAAAAGTGTCAATAAAATGTCATGGAAAGCCACTTAGTCTAACGTGTGTAAGTGTGTAAGTGTGTAAGTGTGTTTGTGTGACTGTGTGTGTGTGTGGATCTATCGCAAAGTTGGAGCCTCACCCAAGACCCGCTAGCACTTTAAACTTTGGCCACATCCGTTGGTGGGGTGTTGGAGCGCTGCCTGAGGGGCAATGTCCCCACCCATTCCCATCACGCTCCCCACCCCAATCGCTGTGACTATTTGTCAAAATATTAGCGTGAATGATTTTGGTTTTGGTATTTCGCCAGTTTTGTTGTGGTTCTCTGTGTCTGTGTCTGTGTGTGTGTGTCTGTGTTGTTGTTGTCTGCACAATTATTGCTTTGATTTAAATCAGTCTAGTGACCCAAAAGATCAGGCTACGGAAATTGCAAATTTAATAATTGTGTAGAGGCGAAGTGAAGTAAACTGAAGTCGAAGTCAAGTAAAATCACGTCGAGTAAAGTAAACCAAACCAAGGGGGCTTATTAATGCGATAACCTTGGCTGATTTAATTTCTTGTTCGCGAGCTGTGTGATTATCCCAACATCAGCAGCAACAACAACAGCAACAGCAACAACATTAATAACAATAACAACAATAATAAATACAGCAGCAGCAGCAGCAACAGCAGGAAAAATCCAACAAAAAAAACTTGCACAATTTCGACACTAAACGACGATCTTTGAGTTGTTGTTGTTGTTTTTGTTGTTGTTGCTGCCACTTTTTGTGGGTTAGTCGCTTGTTTTAAGCTTGTTGTTGTCTGGGCTCTGACTGCCAGTTAGTGGCATATTTAATTAAGAGATTGAGGCACAAATAGTGTTGAACAATGGTACAAGCTGTTGGCAGCACGAGTCAGCTGCACTCAACTACACTGCAAAAAAAAACCAGATATGCCCTTGAATTTGGCACAAAGCATTTACCTCATATTTTTTACAAGCTTTTTTACAAACTGCATTTTTTATACATTTTAATTTCAGCATTTAAAAAAGTTGTCGAAAACATCATTTGTGGGTCAAAGGATAGTGCCAATTTTAGTGCGATTTTCTAAAGCTAAGACAACATTTTTTTTGCTGCAAAAAGTTGCACTAATTTCTGCTCGATTATTTGTTACACTTTTACACTTTAGATTGTCGGCACTCCTTGAATTCAATTTGCTGCGATTCGGTGGCAGCCAGCAAACAGGAGAAGTTGTTGTGCTTCGTCATATAGGCTCTGCTACTCCATCCAATCATTGACCTAGTTGATGTCCTTGCTGGCGAAGTCCGTTAGAAAAAAGGCAACTTCTCGTTCTTAACTGTAGTTTGGACTTGAATTCATTTCTTGGAGCTGAAATTGCACTTATTATGCGGTATCCTTTTTGAGCTCACGCACAGAATGTCAATATCCTGCCATCAGCCAAGGATGTTCAAAAGCAAGACTCTTCAGTGTTATGCAACACTTTAGCTGTGACTGCAATGATATTGTTGCATTAGTTTTTGTTAAGATAAAATCTGTAAGATAGTATTTAAAATTAGTCTCTTAACTGGATGTATTTTCCAGAAATTTGGTGATTAATATAAAAATCAGTATTAATAATAATCGTAATTTAGATCTGGTGATCCAGTCAGCTTTTGCCTGTTCTGATTCTAAGGAATTCAACTGTTAAAACTAATGCTTTCATTCTGAAAAGTAGTCAGTGAATCAGTATTCAGAATTCAGAACAAGCCAGATAAAAGATATACATCACAAAATTCGTATTACACATACATAAATACGAATAGTTGAAAATCTGGCAAGATGTCGTTGACGTGTGAGCATTGCGCACTGACTGCCATCTTCAAGATATCGTACAAGTTGTGGGTGCCAGATGTGAAGAGTCTGATGCCACGTGCCGTAGAAAAGGCCAACGCATTGAATGTTAGCGGCTACATGTCAACTGTGCAATGTGGCAACGCTGTCAGTGGCGAGCTTGAGGGCACCCTGGAGAAGCTTAACCTGATGATGGCCTGGTTGGAACTGGAAACACCCGAGGATTGCGATGTGCCACAGTTTGGAACGAAGCAGTTGAAACTGAGGCCGCGCTTCGCTGAATTCTTCTGCTCATGAATGATATTGTTCAGTTTTTTTTGAGTTGCCTTTTTGGATTGAAGTGTTGTAAGTACCACCAAATTTGTTTCGAGTGCATTTCTTGTAGCATCGCCTCATAAACAATAACAATCAGCCGGCGAACAATATTGAACAATGGATCAGTCGAACTGCTGCTGACTCCGGCTGACTTTTCAAAGTCAAAAACGCGATTGTATCATCAGTTTTTAGTATTTTCTTGTATACCCCGTAGCCATTCAAAATTGCTGAGAAGTGTATTAGCAAGTGGTGCAAGTGTAGCAGAAGATCGATCGAATTATCCATACTGAGTTATCAGACAACCTATCCTAACGAGCTCAAGAACTGAAGCTGGAACTGGGAATATAGAATTGTATTTTGAATGCTTTTTCAATCGATAACTCATATTTATAAATTCGATATGTATCGATTACTGATTCACGTTTCATTGAGCAAATCCTCAAAGATCTTAAGCAAGAGGCGGACGATCCCTGAGCATTTAAGAGCCTAAATTTGGAATGCAGGATTGTGATTTGCTTACATTTTCTTTCGATAACTCGCATGTCAAATTATGATAATTTTAAGGGACTAATTAAGAAAGGGATGGGAAGAGGAGCAATGTATTCTAAGAGAGAGAAGCACATGCGCAGCTATGGATGTATGTTAGATATCAGAATACAGGGTATTTCGCAGTCGCTGCAGCGCTCAACTGGTGCCATCTAACTTGTGTCTTTCAGCTTGTTGGGGAAGCGGGTGGTTGACTGTGACTGTGATTTCTGTTTGGCCAAAGTTTGCAGATAAAAAGTCGCGCTGCCAAACAATGAGGCACAAATAATAAGAAAAAAAAAAGAATAGCTGCTGCTGCTGCTGCTGCTGTCGTCTCGAAACAATCGAATCAATTCATTTTTCTAGGGCGTACTGTGCCACTTGAACGTTGAACTGCAGACGCCCCAATGCTGACTACTGTGAAGGCGACCGACCCACCGACCGACAGACAGACAGACAGACAGACAGACCGATCTTAACTCAACTCAACTCCCCAAAACCGTTGCCATTGTTATTGTTATTGTTGTTATGAGGCAGCAACAGCAACAGCAGCAGCAGCAGCAACAGCAGCGGCAGCAGCACTTGGTCTTGATCGTGCCTCAGCACTAGTCATTTTTATTATTTTCTATGATTTTTTGTTTTTGTATTTTGATGGCGCTACTTGGCGAATTTCGCAACACTCACCCTCGGAAAACTCAAGCTGTGTGTGTTGCCTGATTTATGTGCCTTACTTCGAATGGGAGCAAAAGCGTTCTAAAATGTGCCGGGCGCAGGCAGCATGCAGCAGGCGGCATGCAGCAGATATCAACAGGATTACGACGTAACATTTAACTGGCAATGGCAATTCAATTAGACCTAAATGCTGTCAACAGCCGGGCCAGGCTAACAATAACAGCTGTGAAATAGACAGCCAACAAGAGCCAACGTGTCGTCTGATCTCTTCTTGTTGTTGTTGTTGTTTCAGTTGTTGTTGTTGTTGCTGTCTCGCGTGTTGCATAATATTTTATGCATGCAGAGCGCCGCTTGCATACTATATTGGTTGCAACATGCTTGCAGCCGCCACTGCTGCGGCTGCTGCTGCTGCTGCCGATGATGATGATGCATAGCCTCCAGAATTGCCAGCCCCTCCCTGAAAATACAAAAAAAAATATATATATATATATGTATATTTGAGAGCGACAGACAGACAGTCCTGGCAACGACGACGCCACAAGGCGTCCAGCTGTGAGCGCACTCGTATCGCATCGCATCGTCTCGTCTCGTTTCGTCTCGCGTCGCGTCGGCTCGGCTCTGCTCGGCTTGGCTTGGCTCTCGCTAAGTGTGTCGAATATTCAAGTGAAAATTTATCGCAGTCACTCAGCCAGCAAGCGCGGCGCTTGTCTCCACTGTTGACATTGTGTTGGTGTCATACATGTATGAGGCGGCTGCGCACATGTATTGTACGCTCGAACTCATACCAACACACACAACTCACGCTGCCAAATGTAAATTGTGTGATTTTGCATGTGGTGATTTTTATTTATTTTATTATTTTTTTCTTTTTTTCTAGGTGGGTTGCTCGCTGGCTGCCTTTCGACTGGTATTCCACTCGTATTTGATTAGAGACTTGCCTGCTGCTGCTGCTGCTGAGCCAAAAACTTGTCGTTACAGTTGTTCTCATTGCTGTTGTTGTTGTTGCTGCTGCTGCTGCTGTTGTTGTGGCTCTTTAAGTCGAACAATTACATTTTAAGCGTAGCACAACCTTGGATACCGTTATATTTCTTGCAGTTGTTGGGCGTGTGTGCACGTTGTTGTCTAGTGGGCAACAAAATAACACAGCAAACATATTTCACTTCAACTACCCCGAGAACAACAGAAGGCTATCAAATGTTCGACGCAATATTTCATATGACTCATAAAAATAATAATAATAAATAAATTAAACTTGATTTTTATTGATATTCATTTTAATTCAATATAATTAATAATAATTAATTTAATGCGAGATTGGCTATAAATTTAATTGAAGTTGGCCAACGTTATTAATTTGTCAATAGTAGAAATATTATTCATGGCAACATTCTTATTTTATTTATTATTTATTTATTTTATTATTTAGATTTCGTCAATATTTCGCTTGCAGTTTGAAGGGTTAGCTGCTTTAACTGGGAACAGAAGTCGATCAGTTCTAAGTGGTTTGGAAAATGTTCATTGGGTTTGATGGCGAAGCACACCGCTGGGCTAAACACGATTCAGCAATCTGCGAAACGTCTCGTTGCCTTCGACGTCTTTGGCAACCGTCGAAACAGATCGGCCAGCCAGACCTGGCTAAGGCAGCTCTCAAGACAGGCAGGCAGCCAGGCAGTCAGACAGTCGACAGACAGACAGACAGTCGACAGACATTCAGACAGTCGGATACGTCGGATAGTCAAAGAGTCAGACGGGGCCGAGTTAAAAGCGAGTCGACCACACCCGCACACTTCATTATTTTTATGTCGCCTGTGGTGGTACGATTTAAACGACAACAACGACGACGACGACGACGACGACGACGATGGCTGGGCAACAGTCAGAAGGCAACAGGCATTGGGGATTGGGGATTGGGGAATGGGTTCGAGACCGGAGACCGTGGCACGACATTCAGTGGTGGCGGCGGCGTCTGCGCCGTTAGAGAGAAGCCCAAAAGCAAACTCAAGAAATTAGACGCATTCGACGTTTTGGAGCGAGCGACAAGTCAAAGAGTAGCCACAGACCCAGACTTAGACTCAGATTTAGACTTTGACTCTGACTCTGACTCTGACTCTGGCACGGGCTCCAGCTTTACACTGGCCAAAAAACCATACAAGCTTTATTTGAGAATATCAGCTATGTTTTTGTATTAACTATAATTTGTATTTATTTTTAAAGAATATTTTATATATCTTACGGAATTAAATAGGTTTTTTTTATATAAATGTCCGGAAAATTTTGATATTTTTCTATTATTCTATGCATGTATATTTTTTTATTATGTAATTTTCCAAGAGAGTTTTTTCAGAAAGAGAGCTCTGAAATATTTATAAATATATTTTAAGTGCATTTATATTTTTTTAAGAATATTTCCCAAAGATGTAAAATATTTTTCAAGAGTAAAAAAAAGTTTTTTTTTTTTAACTCTATCAAGGGAAACAAAGGAAAAACGAAAACAAATATCTAATTGTAATTTGAAGACATTCATGTTCAATTGTCTGAGTGCAGCTCCAGGTTTGGCTTTTGGTATTGGGTATTGGGTATTGGGGCACGGGTTTGGGCCGCCTTGCACATCTCATGTTGATGCCACAATTGCTGGTTGTACGTTTGGTTTCGTTTGGGTTTTGGCTTTGGGTTTTTGGGGATCGTGCGCCAGCGCAAATGTGCCTAGTGGGGTTTGAAAATTTGTAGCGCCCGACAGGAAAAAAACGAGGAAAAAAAGAAGGCAGCTGCAACTGCAACTGCAACAGCAACAAAAACAACAATTATCTACAATTACAACAACGGCAGTCAGCCAAAAAGTCGTTACTGCGGCTGTCCAAAGAGCTGTTGTTGTTAGACTATATACATATATATATATGTGTGTATGTGTATGTATGTATATATATATTTATATTATAGGACGCCTTCTAATGCGCTCGCTGCACTCCGGCAGACTTCAATGTAATTTATCTTGATGTTTAAATCAATAATACGTATAACGCCGCCATCCATCCCAAGTTGTTATTTTTTGTTCTCTTATTTTTTGCGGCAAACAAGCTACACACACACACACACACACACACACACAAAGACACATTTGTATTTATATAATTTAATAGCTGTTGTCAGTGTTGTTGTTGTTGTTGTTGTTGTTGTTGACTATTATTGAAAATTTCAATATGCTGCCTGCTTGCAGAGTTTATTAAGGCACGAACCGCATTTTGACGACGAGTACGCTTTCATAATTATTGCTATAGGCTTGTGATCTGGTTTCGTTCTGTTCGCTGTTAGCTGAATCTGTAGCTATAACTGTGTCTGTGTCTGTATCTGTATCCGTGTGTGTGTGTGTATCGGTGTATCTGTGGCATGTCGTCGCGACGTCGCGATTCTGTGCTCTGGCGTCTACGCCTATTCGTCTGCTATTACGATAGTTTTTTATTTGGGTGGTGGTGGTGCTGGTGGTGGTGGTGGTGGTGGTGGTGTAGGGGTGTTCGGGGGCATATGCCTTAGATATGGTTCTATTGTTCGAAGAGCTGCCGGGGTTTCTGCATTTAGTAGTGGGCGAAATTGTTTCGTAATTGTGAAATATGTTGTCATGCGCCTAAGTTATTGTCGTCGCTCGTTTAGATGCGACAAATGTGGCACAGCTTGCTTGCGGCTCGTGATTCCAAATGGAGTTGCATTGTTAATTGAAAAGCGCTGCAAATATGCAAATAGCCACTTTGGCTAGCCTTACAGAACTCTACAAAGCGAGTGTACTTCATACTCCAATTATCCAAAACAGTTTTTGATTCTACAAAATTTGAGTATTTTTTTTTTTTAAATTTGGTTTATTATATTATAATTGTGTAGTTTGCTTGGCCAAAACGCTTTTAACATTCTTTTCAAGTAATTGTTAAAGTCTCCTATTTTGTAGACATCGTATAAAGCTCCATTTGCTACTGTTTAGGCATAATTAGCGCTGTTGTAAGTGATTTCCGCGAATATATTTAAATGTCTCCAGTTTAGGAAAGTGGCTCGATTGCATTTAATATTATGTTAATTGATCAGTAAGGCAGCTATAAACCTTCTTTTCGAGTGGCTAGTGGTCATTGTAAAAGTCTCCAGTTTTGTAGAGTTCATAAACAGTGCCCATATATGCGTGACTAACACTAATAGTGCCACAACTGTATTGCCATCATTAGCGCGGCCAGAGCTGTTGAGCCACCACCAACACCAGCACCACCACCACCACCACCACCACCAGCACCACCAACACCAGCACAGCTATCGCCGCTGGCGCACCACTGTGCGTATGAGTTTTGTTTTGCTTGCTGGCTTGTTATATTCGTATCTCGTTGCGCATACGCCGCGCACGCCACACGCCGGCCAACAGCGCTCGTATTTCTGGCTATAAAAACAAAAACCCAAACAAAAAAATAAACAAAAAAACATGCAGAAAAAAAACACAGCAACAGCCGAATGGGCAACCAACACATTCACAACGACACCGGCACGTTTTAGTGCCCATTAACGAGCAATTGCAATTTAAACTGGATCGCTCAGTTAGCAATTTGGAGCGTTGCTTTTATGCAACAGCGCTGTTGCCGTCGCTGTCGTCGTCGCTGTTGCAGTTGCAGTCGCAGTGGTATTTTGGACAAATGTAGATTTTTGTTGCTGCTGCTGCTGCTGCTAGTGCTGCTGCTGTTGTTGTTATTTTTGTCCAACGATGGCGAGTTGACTTGAGTTGAGCTGAGCTGAGCTGAGCTGAGTTGAGTGGCCTGTGGGCCACCGAGCAGATTCGATGGGGACGGCCTCAGCAGCAACGTCCGCCCCGACAACGCCACACGTACGCGCCAAGGCGTGCATAGATTGTTACTAGCGGTTGCTATACCCTGTAATTGCTGCAGCTGCCTAAGAAGGGTATCAGCAAGTCGAGCTTTATGTAACAGGCAACTGAAATGATTTCTGATTAATATTGTAGCTATGAGCAGCAGATGCGAGAAATGCAGACCTGAGTCGAACATCAGCTGAATAACCCCATGCTATCGATGCTCGAAGCCAGTTCCACAAATATCGATAAATAGGAATAACAAATTTGATGTGCATTTTGCAGTTTTGCAGTTTTGCATACTCAGATCAAGCACATTTTCGACATTAGCTTCATAAAGCAACCTAATTAATTTCATTTCATTCGAGCTGTGACCTTGAAATTTGATTAATTCACACATTAGAATGTTATAGAATGTGTTCAAATTGGTGGAAGGTCGGGCAAGAAGCACAGACATCAATTAAAAATCATATTTCACTATATATAGATCAATAAATTATAATGAATTCGAGTTGGGTTATTGTTATATAAAGGGTATCTGCTTGCTGGGCGCATTTGAATGTGGTTATTTGTTATTGTTGTTATTGGTGGTGCTGATGGTGGTGGTGGTGGCTTACAATGCATTTCATCAGGCCAGCAGCTGGCTTAGACACACTCTTGATTTTGTGGCCTCTTAGATTATACGTTACGTTTTCTGCGTTCGCTTGGACCAAGCGAAAAGATACATAGATACAGATACTTGTGCAATGTGTGTGTGTGAGTTGTATTTTTCTTTGGCTAATAGCAAAATGTTGGCTATATGGCCCTGCTTCGTTAGATATAGATAGCATTCGATTTTTGCTCAGCCGGCTGCAGTTGTTATTGTTGTTGTTGTTGTTGTTGTTGTTGTTGGCATGCCTTCCTTGGCAGATAATCAGGCAACAGGCAAACAGCAGGCAGCTTGGGCACAGTTTGCTGCATGGCCGGATGGCAGCTTGGCTGCTGCTGCCGCTGCCGCTGCCGCTGCTGCTGCTGCTGCGCCTAATGCAAAAATTCGATCAGCTGCATTTTGAGATCTCGACCCATATTTTGCTATACACATACAAAAACATATATATATATGTATGTATGTATATAAATATATATCGCTGCTTAAACTGGTTTCGATTTGCATACACGTTGGACGCAGGAGTGCGATGAGTGTGCTTAGTCATATTGGGCGGCCATTAGAATGCCGCCACAGTTTGCTGCTGCTGCGGCTGCCTCAGTTGCAGTTGCAACAAACTGGCGAGCACATGACACATCAAATGCAACCGACTGCACAATACACTGACTCCCATTAATGGTGTTGCATGAAGTCACCCAATAATTACTCAGCTGGATTACGAAATCTCAGTTTTACTACAACTTTGGCAGATAGCCTACAAATATTCTTGGCTCCAGCTCACAAATCGAAACTGAACTTTAAATAATTCCAATCAGCAATGTCAATTTCTGCTGTCAAGATATATCCTTAAGGTATTTTAGCATATTTACTTAATAATTAAATCATTAAGAAATTAATTAACGACAGCAATGAAATTCGCTGGGACTTACTTGCTAAGCATTTCAAAATGCTATTTAATTTTTCAGAAATTTTTCTAACACCTATTTTCCTACATATATTTAAGTAATTTGCATTTTTGGGCATGTTCTATACCAACTTTTTCCTCAATTATGACAGAAATATAAGTTTTTAAGGGATTTTTTTAGTTGATCAGAAATAAGTTTTACTAAAAGTTGTCACCGTTTCTGGGCCCCCAATTCAAGAGCATATTTTTCTCTGAGTGTGAAAGTCTGTTTTGAATAGAAGTTTCAACTTGACGTTAAAAGTATTAACATGGACATTTATGGCAACTGCACTTTTATTGGTGCACCATAAAATAAAAACTTTACATCATTAAGTTAGCACGGAGGCGTTAACAGTTGCCGTTTGCCAAGTGGGCGTGTCAGAGATAAACTCAGCAGTTCGTTGGAAGTGGCCAAAAGTGAGTATATGTATGTTGCCAAGCATCACATCAAGTCGGTCAGATATGCCACCACTGAGCACAATATACACTGTTTTCGGGCATTGGGGGATCAGCGTATAAATAGCAGTAAAAGAATATCCATTTGGTCCCCACCTAAACTAGTTTTCCTATGTTTTTTAGAGCAACAGACTTGCCACAGCTTGCCACATTCGTTTCGTGTGTTGCTGCAGCGGCTGCTGCTGCTGCTGCTGCTGCTGTTGCTGTTGCTGTTGTTGCATGTTGCAATCGATTGCGAAACGAAATGTGCGACCCACTGCGACTAATCTTCACTGGCAGCAGCGCGCTGGGCAGGCACCATCAAAATACAGAAATGAAACGAAAAAAAAATGAAAAACAAAGCCACAGCCTTAAAAAACAGTTTTTGCTGCTGTTGTTGCTGGCATTGTTTCCTTGCTTGTTTGTAATTAAGCATACGTCGTGTGGCACATAGGATGCCAGCCCGAGAGTCGCGTATCCAACAGATACTTTCACAATTTGCAGTTGGTCAGCAGCAGCAACAGCAGCAATAAGAACAGCACCAACAACAACAACAACAACAACAACAACAACAGCAACAAGAAAACAACACTCGCCGTTTGCCATTGTCGACTACTTCAAATTGTAACACACTCAAATTCTAAGGTGTGCCCGAGACGGCCATTTAGATTGTGTGGAACACAAGCATTATCTGCAGCAAAACCCCACTGCCACTTCCACCCAACCCTCTGTGCCCCCAGCCACATCTCAAGTCGCCAACTTGAGGTGTCCGCGTGTGTTGCTGCTGCCGACAGGGAAGGCCAAGAATTTGTCGGCTAATAGAGAATGGCGAGCGCACTTAATGATGCCAGCTTTATACAGCCCCAATATAAATATATAAATAAATAAATAATATATATATATATACATATATGTAAACATATATATGTGTAAGTAAAATAAGTTAAGTAAAAAACACACAAACAACAACAACAACAACAACTGCTTCCATTAAGTGCAAGAAACATGACAAAAAATGAATTCTTGTTAAAGTTGAATTGATTATTTATATTAAGTTTTTGACATATACATATTTATGTATGTATGTATGTATGTATTTCGATAACAATCACAATAAATAAATTATATTTACTATTTGCAGATTATTATAAATATTTATAAATATTTGATTTATGTCGCTGCAAAATTCTTCAAATCGCAAGATGGCACTTGAAATAAAATGTGATTTACTTAGTTTAATATAAATTTAATATTGATTAATAAAAAATAAAAAAAATAGTAATTATATTTGCCATTTAATTATGTTAATAATTATAGATAAATAAACTAAAAAATGTATTTTAAATTCACACATTTTATTTTCAGCTTCTTGTTATATATATCTATCAAAAGATGAGTTAATTTTTTTTAATTGTTTTAACTGTGCTTCACATCAAACATTTTATTTTCCGTTTTTTGTTACATCTATCAAAAGAAGAGTTTTTAGTTATTTTAAGTGTGCTTAAAATATGCCGCATGAGCTAAGAGTTAGCCAAAAACTTTGAATTATGATTGCCAAACAGCAAATCAATTTTTTACAAGCAAAACTCTTACTTAATTAAGCGAATCCACTCAACAGCATTAGCAGGTCACTTAAGATCAGCAGACATTACATATATACACATATATATATATATATATATATATATAAATATATATATTGATATCTGCAAGAGAGCAAACATTCAAATTATTGATTTCTGTTTATATAATAAATAAAGATACGTAAATGTTGCTCAGCTATAATTTACACGCAATGCACAAATCGCGAAGCAGCAATGATGTTGTTAACCCAAAGCAACAACAACAACAACAAGAACCACAATCAAGACTCAACTGTGCTGCAACTGCAACTGAGGCGTATAAGCAAGCCATAAGCGTTTTTCGTTTTTTATGATCGCTTCTCAATTAAACAAGCATAGCACTTGACTTCGCTGGTGTTGTTGCTCTTGTTGTTGTTGTTGTTGTTGTTGTAATGGCTAGGCAGACTGTCGCAGACAGCATCCAGATCTGTCTGCTCTGTCGCTGTCTCCCTCTCTCTCGGCAACTGTCTCTGTCTAGTTATCGCTGTCAATCGAATGCTGCGTTTGACGCAATTAAATTGCCACTTTTCGTTTTGTTGAGGCGATATTTAAGTGCACTGGTTTTACTTGAACCACCTTGTTGTTGTTGCATTTGTTGTTGTTGTTGTTGCAGCTACGCGACATTGTCTATCGCTGTGTTATAGAAAATCGAGCATATGATCTTGTCTATACTGGTATCCACAATTTGCCGCCTTCCTTAATTCTTATCGCCACATAACAATTTCACATTGCTAAATTCTAACTAATTAGTTAATTGCTCTACACACACACACATAAAAAAAATAACAACTTAGAATTTGATTTGTTTATGCATTCTTATTGCCAATATCGCAAATCTATATTAAATTCAGTTTCAGTTAATCGAATTTTGTTGCATTTGATTGAAGCTTCTCTTTCAAGAATTGCAGCGAACAACTTTTGCTTTTGCAACTTAATTAAGTCTTGTTAGTATTGTTGGCATTATGATGTTAATTACGGGCCTTAATCAAAATGGATGTCCCACGGTGTCAGCATTAACACTACAGGATTAAACTTATAATTACAATGGCGGAGTTGGCTTAGAGGAAAGGCCATCATCAAAATTAGCCAGTCTTAAAAAATATTCAGTATCGCACTTAAAAGTGGCATTAACATTAATGGTTTCAGGTCAGTTCGAGTTGATTAACTTAACAAGCCGGGCAGACAACTTATCCATATCTGGAGTTACCCTTAGGCAGCACACACACACACACACACATAGGCGAGTGTGCACACTTGTTACCACACAATAAAAAGGCAGTAAAGCAACAATGGCTGAGCAAACAACAAAAGCAGAATTTTAAAATACCGCCGGCCATTTGAAACGCAGTTAGAAATGTTCAGTGGGCGCTTTTTATGGGCGTGCAAAATTTTGCAGTCTCTTTTATGATGTTGGCTGGCGCTGGCCGAGATCGTCGAAGATCGCCGACGGTGGCTCTAGACGCGATTTTAACGACTACCGAATTCTGTACGAGCCACCAAACGAGTAGAGTATGGGCTCTGAGGCGGGCGGGGGGTAGCAGGAGGAGAAGTAGTTAAAGTTGTTGTGCATCATCATGAATCATCCAACTGTTTTACACTCTGCACAAAATTCAAGCTGAAAAGCACAAATCTCTTTCATGATTAACCCATTGAACTATTCAAAAATTCAAACTCAAGATTCATTTTTTTATGAAATAATTAACAACTTGTGGAAGTCAAAGCAATGTGGCATAGCGTGTTTTCTCTCAGTGCAGACACGGTGCAGCATCAGCTGGCCATAAGCGTGGGTGAATCCGTTGGCTTTGTGTGAACTTTGGCTGTGGCAGCATGAAGCTGTTAAAAATTTGTGCGAAAATTAAGTTGGCCTAATGACGCCTCGCACCTTGGCAATTACATAACCATGGCCAGAGCCAAAAACAGTGACAATTGGCCAACACGTGCGACTGCAACAAATGCAACAAATGCAGCAGCAGCGGCAGCAGCAGCAGCAGCAGCTCGATAAGAATCGTCAAAGTGAATTTTGCGTTACGTATACGACACGTGTGTGACCATTGTTGGCAAATCGAGAGCGCTATGCATGTGTGTGTGTGTGTGCGTGTGTGTGTATGTGTAACGGACATATATCAAGCCAAAGCCCACGGATTACTCATTCATATCCGCAATTGTGTAACAGCCAGAGACCAGAGACAATGTCTCAACTTCAGCCCGGTGTCCGAGAGATGTCTGGGATGTGGATGTGGATGTGGACAGCGCTCCACGCTCCATGTTCCATGCTCCATGCTCCATGCTCCATACTGCATACTGCATACTGCATACTCCACGCAGCCATTAAAAAGTGAATCCAGTATCCAGCTGTCCAGCCGATGCAGCCAAAGCGGCTTCAAAGTAAACCAATTTTTACAAAATATTGGAGCAACAAATTAATGACAGTGCAACCAGAGTAAAATAAATACACAAGCTGCACTCGACAATATAAAATAAAGACGATCCGAAGATACTCTTGGAGTGGCTATCAGAAGAATCCTTAAATAGTATAGCATAACAAAAAATTGAAAGAATGTTTTTAACTATAATTTAATGTCCAGCTAAAAGATTACTCAGAGTCTTCTGTAAAGGATATTTGAACTGAGGAATAAGTTTCACTGGATTCTCTTAGAATTTTAGAACACTTTTCAAGCAGTATCTTTGCTGAAAGTATATTAGATCTAGCTTTAAATTGATGTGTCTTTTTGTAATATAAAATATTAAAAAAATTTGGCTGCAATTGACAAACAAATTGACAAAGTTGAGGTAACCAAAAACAGTGTTAGAGTATAGACAGCTACGCCTGGCGACTTTCAATTAAAAAAGAAGCAAAAAAACAAGAATGACAATCTGATGTCGTCGTCGTTGCTGTTGTTGCCTGTTGTTGGCTGTTGTTGTTGTTGTTGTTGGTTGTTGTTGTCGTCTTACTGTTTGTCGTGGTCCAAAGAAAAGCAAAAGCTGCTGGCCTGCAATGCAGTTGCTGTCGCTGTCGCCGTTTTGCTGTTGTCGCAAAGTTAAAGCCAAGCCAAGCCAAGCCAAGCCAAGCCCGAAACCAAGTCCAAGTCGATATTGGAGTTGGAGTCGTAGTCGAAGTTGGAGTCCGAGTTTGAGGTCCGAGCAATACAATTTACTAGCTTAGATGCTTGGCATGAATAAATAAAATAGCAAAGCACATTAACGCCCCAACTGCAGCTGCTGCTGCTGCTGCTGCTGCTTCGGCTGCAGCCGCTGCAGATGCAGACCAAGTCCAAAAGACCATCAAAAAAACGACGCCAACAACAACAACAACATCAGCAAAATTAAAGGCAGGCAGGCGAAACTTGAATCACCCCAAAAGAGAAGAAAAACAACAACAAAAAATACGAAAAACAAACCGGACCGATAGATAGCACCGCAGCCGATCAAAATAGCAAACGTTGCGCCGACTGCAGCAGCGACGGCAACGGCGACATCACCTCTTGCGCACAATTACAAAAGGAGCAAAAGTTTGGCGGTCCAAGCAGCGGGCGCGAAATGGCTTAAAGCAAATTGACGCCGCAGCCAAAGCAAGCACAACCAGCAACAAAATGCCAAGCGACAGCAGCAGCAGCTGAGAAAAACACAACAACAACAAAAACCAACTGCGAGTGGACCGCAGTCAACTTATTTTTTTCTTCTTTTTTTTGCAATCCAGTCAAGGGTGTGGTGGCGTCGCTGCCGCCGTCGCTGCCTGCAGTCGCCAGTGGTCGGCTGGTCTCGTGCACACCAAAAAAGAGAGACAACACAAAAAAAAAAAAAAACCACGAGTCACGCTCAATGCTAAAAACAAAAGACTTAGGCAACAGACTCACTCGATGTTCGATGCTCGCTGCTCGAGTCTCTCGGCAGCGGCCTTTGATACAATTTTACTGACTAAGCGACTGTCTGACAGCCGTGCATGTGTGTGTGTGTGTTTGTGTGTGTTCCTCTCTGCTGGTGTGGGCACCCGCCCAGGCAGCTGGCTGTGGCTGCATTGGCTACTGCCCATAACGGCGTTGTTAGTAAAGCAGCAACGACGAAGCAACGTTGACGTCAACTGCGCTGCCTATTACCGTTAGCGCCAGCTCAGCGCTCAGTCCAACATTTTGTGCTCTCTTTGTGCACATTGGTGTGTGGACTCCATTTGCCGAGGCCTCGATTCTCTCGACGCGTTCGTTCTCCGTCTTCTATTCTGCTCTTTGGTATTGGTTATTGTTGTTGTTGTTGCTGCTGCTGTCGCTATTAAAAGCAAAAGTTTGCAATTAACAGCGAGCGAAAATTGTGTTCGTTGCTTTTGTTGGGTATATCACATGTTGCACTGGGTCTTTGGGGCTGGCCTTTTTGTATTTATGCAACACGACACATAACATGAAATATTAGCAATAAATTTGTAAATGATTTTTTTTTTCCTTTATTTTTTGGTGGCGAGCGGAAAAGAAAAACGATATGTGGGCTGGCACTTGTTACAATTTAATCAAAATGGAAAATGTACAACAACAAAATCAAAGTAAGAAGAAAAAAATGGTTGCAACTTTTGCAGAGGCCGATTACGATTTGTTGCGATTGCGTTTCGAGATTAGGCGAATAAATATATATATGCAAATATGTAAATGTATGTGTAGCATTATCTACTTTCCATTACGCAAATTTGAAGATTGACAGCGAATCAAAAAATAAAAGTGAAAGATAATTATTTATTAATTGTTATTACTTTTTGTCAATATGAATCACGAATCACAGCTGGTCAGCTCAGATTTGCATATTGAAAGCAATTTCATCTTTTACATAACTTTATTTTATTTATTTACAAATGGCAGAAAATAATTAATTTTCTTTCCTTGCACAACGATTTGTCTCTGTTAGATTATTCTGCTGTGTAGCATTTGAAAACTATTCAGTAACACTTCAATTGAAATATTCCTAAAAACTAATTAATTGATTTTCAAATAGATGTGCATCAGTTCTGCTTGAATGCTTGCCTAATGAATCATTTTGTGTTTCTTTCTGTAAGCAGGCAAATTGAATTAAATTTTGTTAGTCGCCTCCTTGGATAGTGCAATTGCATAGGTATTGTGTATAAGTATTGTAATCCACACTAAAAGCAATGCAGTGCAGACGTTGTCTACTGTGTGCAGCTGTGCGACTTGTTTGGGCGTGTTCCTTGGTGGTCTCGACTTTTAACTTTAACGTTAACAGCAGCAGCAGCAAAAGCAGCCGCAACAGCAGCAGCAGCAACTTCAGCTGGCACAACAACTTCCAGCTGGAAATTGGGTGTAGCCTGTGGACGGACAGACAGCCTTTGTCTCTGACTCTGACTCTGACTCGACTCGATCTGGGGTTCTACTACAATATATCAATGCCAGCTAGTTAGTTACTTCATCAGTTCAAGCTGGAAGCTGTTTAGAATCTGTTATCTATCTGTTCAGATTTGACGCATCAAAGCTCAACTCGAGTTCTGGCCTAGGAATAAAGAAAAATAAAATGGAAACACGACGACGACGACGACGCATAAATAAATTAGAAAGTCAAAGTCGACCTCTAAACTTTATCTAAGTATATTGCTTGCGCGCCTCTGTGGTAGATTATTGCATATTTTATGAACAACAACAACAAGAACAATAAGAACAGCAGCAGCAACAACAACAACAACAACAACAACTAGTAGTGCACAATGAGAGCTTTGAGTGCTGCGACCACGCCTGTAATTTAAATTAAATTTGTTTTGCTATATTAGGTGCCGCCGCAATATGTTGTCCGATATATACAATATATATATATATATACAAATATATATATATATATATATATTGTGTATCAACATTTTATATGCATACACTCAGAGTAAAACCATTGTCCTTAGCTGATATTGAATTCTCTTTCCTTGCCAAAATATTTCAAGTGAAAGTTCTTCCAGAATTATTATAAATATAAATAACTTAAAGTAACTTTAATGAGATAAAATAAGCTTAATAAGAATAAGATAAGATTAAAGTAAATTAGTCCTAATGCCAAGTATTTTTCTTCTTTAACCTGAACTCAAATTCGTGATTTACACAAAATGAAAAATTTCTTAAAATTTTTAATACTCATTTTTGAACTTTGCCGGGCTTGGACAACGCTTGAAAGCAATTCACACTTTTTCTCCAAGTGTATGCACACAAGAAATGTCGATAACTAGGCGTTGTTTTTGCTGACTGACCGCTTCAATGATGAGTTGTTGTTTTTATTGTAATAGAAATAGAAAAATATGTTTCTATGCGTTACACTTTTTTCCGGCTATTGGCAATTTTGTTTGTTGTTGCTGTTGTTGTTGTTGTTGATTTTGGTTTGTATTTTCTATTTATTTATTTACTTTTGCAATTTATTTATGATCCCCTCAATAGTTGTAGAAATGTTATTTAATGGCCATTTCGACATGAAATCCGACAGACGACAAATGATTTATTTCATTTTGTGTACAGAGCGAAATGTGTCAGAGTTTTTCAAGTAGGTAATAGTTACACACACATACACTCACACACACACACACTTACACACACATTCGCACACACTCATTCGCACACACTCATTCGCACACACTCATTCGCACACACTCATTCGCACACACACTCATGGCCAGAAATTGATTGGACGGAGGAGTCCGCGGCCCGGTTGACAATGCCGGAAAGTGCCGGACAGTCAGTCAGCTGAATTGAGTGGAGCTTTGCAATTAACCCCGGTTTTGTGTGGGCGACCCCCGAGCTCAGCACAAACGGATGCAGGAACTTGAAGTATCCAACTGCTCCGGGTATTTGCATATATGAATGTATTTAGGCCCTATGACGACGATATATTTTTACACATACAGATCATGGGCATTATTCTGAGTTTGCCATGGATAGAAAGCACAGATAAGTAATAGTTATTTATAATCTTGAATATCTTAGACATCATTTGTAGTCCGTTTGAGTATTCCTGGAAATCGAAACGGACTTCAAATAATGCCTAAGGTATTCAAGATTATAAATAACTTGTGATTAGCTGACTCAGTTTTGATCGATTATCGAAACTTATTTCGACATTCTCTATGGTTGTCATATCCAAAAGTAAAAGAAATGTTGATTAAAATGTTCTTCTTTTCACAGATTTGTGAAAGTTTTCCTCATCCACAATATATTTCCGAAATATCACTAACAATATTTGAAAACTGAGCAATTTCGAGTTAATAGCCATCTCTGCACGACTGTCATTTAGCAGGTTAATTTCCGTTGTTTACGGATGATATGCAATAATTCTCAATTGCAAAATGCTTCAGTTGAAAAATGCAATTTCAAGTATCGCTTTACAGCTATGTTCATTAGGTTAGTTAGTTCAATCTGTTCGTATAATAACACAGACAGACAGACAGAGAGACAGACAGTTGGACAGACAGTTGGACAGATGAACACCGGATCATAAGTGCAGGCCCCATTTTGCAATCGAAGAAGAAGCCTCCACAGGGCAATCATTTCACGGAGCGGATGCCTAAGTATCTCATAGTCCAACTCCAACTACAGCTCTAACTAACTAAATAAAGAAAGAGGCCTTCGAGAGCAGCTGGAACTACATAAGCACTCGCACACACACACACACACACACACACACACACACACACACACATAGTGATATTAAGAAAGGAAAGCACAAATTGCCAATCCGATGCGATTTCAGGAATTTAGCATAGTTTGTGGCTTTCATTTGCATTCAATTTGGATTTGGCATTCGCCTATTTTATTTTCCTTCTTCTTCTTCTTCTTCGTTTTTTTTGTGTATGTTGCTTGCATTTTATTGTCATTTTACGTTGTTGTTATATGTCTGGCAACAACAACAGCAACAACGACCACAACAACAGCAACGGCAACGACAACAATAATCGACAACAATAATAGTAACAACAACACACGAATGCCACGCGCCTACTTATGTTGCCATGTGGCATGTGAAGTGGAGCCAAGATACGATACCTCTCCCCACACCTCCGCACCACCCCCTCCTCTGCCAGAAACCACACAGAAATAAACGAGCCAGAGCAAGAGCCAGAGCTGAAGCTGGAGCTGGAGTCAGAGGCCCAGCTGTAGTGGAGCTAGTGTGCCTTAGATAGATCTACATCCACATCCCAAGCCACAAGTGCACTGCACAAAATGTTGTGCTAGCTAACAATATTTTTCAAATTATCAACAATGAATTTATTTTGTTAAAAATTGATTTTCTCTTCTTTTTTTTTGAAATAGACCACAAAAAAAATTCTATTTCCATTCTAAATGTTTTTAATGGTTTTTGCTATTATTATATGCAATTCATTTTAATTTTTAATTTAGTTAGATTTTTGTTGCAGTGTAGTAAACCGCTGATCGTTTTTGGGTGCTGGGTGCTGCTGCGTTGCCAGTTAAATTGCAAAACACCTTTGCAGCGACAGCCAAACAGGCAAAAGAGCCAAGAAACAGAGCCAGGCGGATAGCATTGGATTGGATGGCATAGGAGATGCTGATGGAGTCACAGATGGGGCAGGCACAAACACCAAACAGCAAACGGCCAAAGCAACAACCAAGAGTCACCAAGCTGTGGCAATGTGGAGATGTGAGGACGAGGTGGAGTCGTCCCAAGTCTCTCTCCAGCTCAGCTCAGCTCAGCTCAGCTCTTCGGCTTTGGCTCGACGTCGATTCGTATGTGTTTGTGCCTGGTTTTTGATCCGTTTTTAGTTTGTTGTTGGCCAGATCTTGCACTACATAAGGCCACATTGATGATGAAGCTGACGAATGGGGAGCCTGAAGAGTTGGTCGCCAGGCGTTTGAAATGTGGTCGATGGGAAAGACATGAGGAAGGAGTCGGTTAGAGAAAGGAAGAGAGGGAAAAATGGAGATAGAGAGAGGGAGAAACAGAGAAAGAGAGAGTGAGTGTGAGGGAGAGAGAGAGTTAGAGACAGAATGAGAGAGCAAGACGGGGATATATAGATATGCAGAGAAAATGGTAGAGAGAGAGAGAGAGAGTGAGTTAGACTGAAAGGCAGACAGAGAGCGAAGAAGAGAATAAGAAAAACTGAGAGAGGGACAGAAGGAGTGACAGAGAAACAGAAAGAGAGACAGATACAAAGAGAGAGGGAGCGACAGAGAAAATTGGAGACAGAGTGGCAGAGGGGCAAAGAGAAATAGAATGAGAGTGAAATAAAGACAGAGCAAGATATGGAAAGAGGGAGACAGAGAGAGAGAGAGAGAGATAGAATATAGAAAAATAGTTACGAACTGGAAAATCAATGTTGATTCAAAATCTGTGTAGTTTTCAAGCCTCAGAATTTTGAAATCCTGAAAGGGCATCAACAATGACTTGCAGAATAAATTTGTATGAGGAACCATGACCTAAATTGCCAGAAGATAGAAAATCAGTTAAGATTTACCAAAGATATCAAACTTAATGGAGTTGAGTTAATATAATTTTCAAACTGATCTAGTTTCACTTGAAGACAAGTGATAAATCTCAAGCGACCCTCTCTATGAATTTTGTAGTGCTAGATATGCGCTGGCTTTTGTCCGTCATCATCGTCGTTGTTGTGGTTGTTGTGGTTGTTGTCGCTGTTGTTGTTGTTGTTGTAGTCTTGGCGGCCGCCTCCTTCTTTGCCAGCGAGTTCGAGTTTTGGCTTTGGCGCGCAATCGCCTGAGATCTCAACTGATAGAGCAATGATATGTGTGTTGTGTGTTGTGTGTAGCTGGAGCTGGAGCTGAAGCTGAGGCTGAAGTTGCACCGACCGACAAGGCGCAGGCGCAGGCGCAACCTTAACTTGGCCAACATACTCTAGTTTGCAATAGCAGGCAACAGCAACAGCAACAACAATAACAACACACAAGAATAAGTGTTGCCATTTTTGGATGCTTGGATGCGAGTGTGGCGCTGAGGATGGAGTTGATGTTGGAGCTGCTCGCCACGTCGCTCATGTGGCAACACATGATGTTGGTGGAAATTTATGTCATCCCTTGTTGTCGTGTTGAATCTTACGATGACATTTCCAACATAATTTAAGCCCACGCATCGGGCCATCAGAGGAGCAAACAACACACACACACACACGCACACACACTCAGACACACACACAAACACACTCAGCGAAAAATGCTGATCTAAATTTAAGCAAAACTCGGCTACAATTGCGATAGTAAAAATCGTTCCTAAATATTTTTGAATACAATCTAAATCATTGCTAAACTCAGTTTTTCAAGCTGATTTCTAGCAGTGTTGATTTGATAACTAAATATCTTATTCCAAGTGATAAGCTGCTTAATTTAAACAACATAAATCAGACCCAAGAACAATTTGAATTGCCTGATTTGAAGATGGCAATAAAGCCATCTTTCAAGATTAATTACTGTGGCCTTGGCCGAATTTCAGCAACATTTATAGTTGTGTAGAAAATTCTCAATTTTTTTCTAAGTGCAACACATATTTTTGTACACACACACACACACTGAGAAAACAATTGAGGCTCGTAATGGGTGTTGAATGGCGTGTGTTGGCCCCAAAACACATTCTGTTGCGTTGTGTATTGTTATAGTTGCTGCTGTTGTTGTTGTTGTTGTTGTTGTTGCTGTTTCTCTGTGGCATTTTGGCAACGTTGACGATGACACCAGTCAAGATGAAGACAACAACAATAATGTTGTCTGGCGATAAATTTGTTGCATTGCGTGGACGTAGAATACCAAAAAAAAAAAAAAGAACAAAAACTAAAAAAAAAACACACAAAAATAAAAGTAAAGTTAAGTAAAAAAAAGAGTAAAAGACATTGCATGAGGCGTGGAATCGTGAACAAATCGTCTGCATTGTAATTTAATGTATCAATTGCTTTGATTTGCCAATTTCAGTGATCACTCGACGCTTCTCGTCCGTGTCTCGGGGGCGACGACAAGCGGCACGAGCAGCGCTTCAGCTGATAGCTCAAGACCTCAAGCTCCAAGCTGCAGCTCAACCTGGATACAGACTCGAAGCTGGAGCTGATGTTGAAGCTGTAGCTGTAGCTGTAGCTGTAGCTGGAGCAGCACTTGGGGCTTGATTAGTGTGATTTAGTTACAGGCCGTGTGCCAGGCGCATGACACGGACACAAACAGAGCAATGCGACAGAGGCACTCGTGCAGAGAGTGCACGACTTGAAGATGCCCTGTAAATAATAAAAGACTAAATTTATATGTTCTTCTGATTAGTTTATAGTAAATAAGTAAATAATAATAACGCAATCGACACAATCGAAATATTTGTTTATGTTGTATTCAAGCATCTTTTTAGTTTTCTATTTGTTGATTTAAATGTGTAAAAGTGGATTTTATTAATATATATATATAATATATATACCTAATTCTAAAGCAAGTTATTCAGTCTCAGTCTCTCTTTCTGACTCTAGTTATTTTCCTGGTGTATTTTGAAATTGATATAGTAATTTTCATTCCAAGCTAAAACTAGCTTAATTGCAGCTTATGCCTATGAAGATGTTACTCGCTTCAGGTGCACAATTAATATATACCCATTTTTGCCGACTTTCGGAATGGGTATAAGCACTTCAGCACGCTGA
Source organism: Drosophila cognata (assembly GCA_035041535.1). Classification (NCBI taxonomy): domain Eukaryota; kingdom Metazoa; phylum Arthropoda; class Insecta; order Diptera; family Drosophilidae; genus Drosophila; species Drosophila cognata. The sequence continues at coordinate 5,914,716 of JAWNLC010000234.1, read as the reverse complement.
CTTGGAGAAGCTGAAAAGAAAATCTCCGTTGGACTTGAACGATGCTCTTGTTGTAGTTTGCACAATATTTGATTCCATCTGCAACTGCAACGCAGCGCTGGTTGGGGGGGGGGGGGGGGGCCGGGGTGGGGCTGAACTGGACAGTTAGTTACACCGGGTATACCGGGTACTGGGGTATTGGATAGTGGGTACTGGGTACTGGATACTCAATACCGGGGACCCGGGGCCGGCCCACTGTGCGCAATTTGCTACACGAAACTGTGCCACAAAACAACATCTGCGCTACCTTTGGGTGCTTTGGTGAGTCGCAGTGCTGCATATCTTGGGTGCTCACTTAGTTCGTTTGTAGGAAATGAAAACATCTGCTGACTGATTGCCCCCTGGTTGCAGTTGCAGCCACAAGAAAACAACAACAGCAACAACAGCAGCAAATGCAACAACAGCAGCAGCAACTCTGCCCAATCACTCAGCCAAGTTATGAACAACAGTTAGACGATGCTGCTGCTGCTGCTGCGAGGGCCTCTTTGTATAAAAATACACATATATATATATATGTATGTGTGTATGTGTGTGTGTGTGTGTGTGTGCAGTGTAGGTCTTCATGGATCAATGGGATACGCGTGATATCCTTCGGCTAGATTCCATTGCAGCGCTTTTCACGTCTTCCGTTGGCCGCTTTGATTTTGTTGCCATAATTGTGCCATTAGCTTGCAGCACAGACACAGAGGGAGTTCAGACTCCAGACTCAACAGACTCAACAGACTCACCACAGACTAGCCACACTCTACACTGAGCGCTGCCAATAAGTTATGCAAATTGACAAATAATATATTTAACATATACATTTATGCAATAACTTTATTATTGTTTTCGGATTGCATCATTCTACAGCAGCATATCTGTTGGCTGTGGGCTAAAGACAGACATCCCTGAGACGGACAAGTGTCTCAGTGCATGGCAAGCGCAGGTTGCCCCAAAAAATGTACCCGTTATCGATTCGCAGATGTGAGATTTGTAATAGAAATTAAACAAAATAATTTAAGTGTATTCCAAATGTGAGTAGCAAAGTATAACTATGCGCAACAGACATATATATAATATATAATTATTGGTTCTCAAGTTAAAAGACAAGTTTTGATTGCAACATTTTCAAAAATGTTCTTTTGTCAGTGTAGCAACTGTTAAGTTGGCCAGCTTTGGCCCAGCTTTGGGCGCCTTTGGCTTGTGTCTACATTTGCATCCGTTTCAGGGGCCTTTTTCGAAAGTCACCCAAGATACTACCAGGCAGATATAGCCGCCTGCTGCAGAGTCTGCCAGCGTTTAACGGTTCTCAATACTTCGACTAATGTGCGCATTGATGCGCATTTTTCTGCCCGGCCAAGGCAGCCACATTTGAAACGGGCAACAGGCATCGGGCAACAGGCATCGGGCAACAGGCAACGGGCAACGGGCAACAGGCAACGGGCAACGGGCAACAGAGCCTTGTTGTGCTGCCTGGTGTTTGGGGCGTGTAACGGGGCCATTTGTGTAACTGGCACATAATCAACAGTTGCTTAGTCAGGGTAATCGGACAGGGTCTAGGGCCACAGACGAGGTATTTATGTTTTAACCATGCTCGTTATCATAATGTGTTGCACAACTTTGTACCATTTGTACCACTTGTTCCACATTTTCCTCATCAGAAGCTGCAGACGCTACTCTGTAATCAGCGAGAGGTGTGAGTGACCTGAATATCAGTCATTATAGGGCACTAGCACATGGCCAAGCCATTCCAAGCGATTGCTTTCCCATAATGCCATCCTGTTCTTCTGTTTGGTCTACATTTTGTGCGTCCAGTTTTCCAAGCAATTGACTCAAACTATAACAGACTTTATGATAGAAGTTTCTGGTTGGGATTTTGTTTTAGATGATTGAATAGCTATTATAATAAGTAAGTGGGGATTGAAGAGAGCTCTTCTAAAAGCCGAGTCGAAGTATCTTAACACTTGAAACCTATTCAAGAAGTCAAATCAAATTGACAAAGTTCAGTCCGATGAAAGTTTCAACCAGTTCCGAAAAGGTTTTTCTTTTTTATGTGTTTTCTGTTGAAGTATTTTTAAATATAATATTTAAATTCGTGATCTACATGTTTTATAACCATTATTAATGGGCTTATGCAAATAATTTGATTGTGGGTGTAAATAACATTAGACATTAGCCACACAGCTGGTAAATAAAATGTCCGCATTGCTTACACTGTCATAAAATAGCTATTTAATTGTATTGATATTATTTTGAAACCAGATTTCAGCTTGGTTTTTCTGACACGTGTGTCTGCTGCTGAAGAGAGAGGAAGTTGTTGAAACTCTTTGAAATAATCATTTTTTTGCTTACGCATCAATTCACTCATTCGAGATATTTGCACTAATTAGTATTAAGTAAAATATAGTAATTATAAAATTTGATTTATTCATCCAAATTCTAATGATTCATAATTCTTGAATTATGTTGTACACTTTTTGATGTCATGATTCAAGCAGATTACATAAGCCGCCGCTGAACATTAATTCTTGGCTCTAATCTTAATTCAAGCATCGAGCTGGTGAGACCTTAGGCCAAAATTGGTAGCAGCACATGTTTGCAAGAGTTGCGGCCCAAATGCCATTGACCAAGTCAAAAGCAATCGAATAATTGGCCAACATATTACTAAACAGCACAACACAAATATTTCCAGCCTCAAATTATGCCTTCTTCAATTAACGCCCAAAGGCCACACAAAAGCAAAAACCAAAAAAAAACAAAAACCAAAAAAAACCAAACAGATTAACCGACTAATATATATCTAGATTCTGTTAGGTGTAGTGGGTTTTCAGGGTGGTGGAGGGGGCGGGGTCTCGGTGGAATGAAGGCAATTACCAATTATCTACTGTTTTCTACACAAATTTAACATAATTTGGCCAGTTTTGCGTTCAAATTTGTGGCACACAATTGTGGAAGTTGGCTGTGGTCAGGGCCAACCACGCGCCACAACAAGAAGAGGAAGACGAAATGGAGGAGAAGAGAGGAAAGGCGAGGCATGGTGAGGCGTGGTGAGGTGAGGAGAAGAGAAGACCAGAGCCGTGCAGGGAGTCGGATTTGGAGTCGGAGTTGGAGTCAGTGTCTATGTCGTAGTCGAGCCAATTGTGGCCAGAGCCGAAGATTATTATTTTGGCTACCAACTGCCAAATGTATTTCGCATAATCGAAAGTGACCGAACCGCAAATACTATTTGACTGATCTATTGTGTGGCGGCAACTAACGGTCTCTCCGCTGGAGTGGTGCGGAGCGGTGCGCTGCGTTGGTTGCCTGCCTGCTACACAGAAAATAAAAAATCCAAAAATCTCAGCTCAAAAACATTTTGTGAGAGACCGATTAGTGAAGCCAGTAAAAATGAGTTGTTGCAAAAATTTGTATTTTTTGTTTTAGTTTCTTATTCCCTGAACCTATTCAAATGGGCAAAACTGTGTAAAAGGCTGAAGGACACATGTCCGACGACATATGTTTGATCTTGATCGGGACTAGAGAATTTCTAGTTCTAGTTTACGATCGATAATCGATAAGTTCCCCCTCGATACAATCCTCTTCTAGCTAAGGCGCCACAATCTGCTATGATGTGTTTTGAGGATTCTCCTCAGATTCCACTGGTAATTATATCTAAATACGATGGCTGTCTTCTTGGTCTACAGAGTCTTGTGAAGAATCCGATAAGTATACGAAATCTGCTTTATTATTTATATGTGGCTCTTTGGGAGATATACAAGCAATCGAAAATTCTTTGCATTGTTAGTGAAAAGCCAGTTAAGGGAAAAAAGAAATGCAATAAAATAAAAAACTGTGTTAAAAAAATTAGTTTCTTTGACAGCTTGGGATTTCCTTGTCGAGCGCTCTCGACTAGCGCATTCCTACAATGTTTTAATAAGGTTTTCCAATATTTAATTTAATTTTTGTTGAATATTTTTAAATGTATTTGTACATTTTTGTTGTTTTTAAATGCAAATCTAGTTCTATCGAGAATTATTTACTAATTGTTAAAACTTTCTAGCAATCTCAAAGTAAAATAAAAATATGTATTCCAATCTATGCCATACATGCTTTTTCACGGTGTACTCTGCTGCAGTGCACTGCTTAAGCGCACAGGTTGAAACATTGCCAAAATTGGCCAAAAAAAAAAAAAAAAACCAGAAGAAAAAAAATGATTGATGTCAATACAGCGCCAGACTAATACAACTTAACATTCAGTTAAAAAACTACAAAGCAGCTCCAAATAAAAGGCAATAGAAACAAAAGGCAAAAATCAAAAACAAAACAAAATAAAATAAAACAAAAAGAAAAAAAAAAAGAAAAGTATTGGTAGCTCATAGTTTTAACCGCATTTCGCCGAAGGCGTAACACACTCTAAACCGGAAGGGTAATTAACTCGCTTTGCCGATCACGCCTTTGCATTCAGAGCAGATGGATGGATGGATGGATGGATGGATGGATGGAGGGATGGTTGGCTGGCTGGCTGCTTGGATACCTGGCTAGATAGATACGAAGATAGATAGATGCTTGGATGAATGAATGCTTTGGGTTTGGTTTGGTTTTTGGTTTCTTGGTTTTTATTTTTTTGATTTTTTTTTGGGTTTTTTTTGGTTTTTTTGGTTTTTTTGGTTTTGGTTTTGGTTGTTGCTGTGTATATTAAAAAGCTATAAGTATCAGGTTATTTCTTTTGCCTTAACTTCTGTTTCTGTTTTTTTTATGTGTCTTGGTTTTTTGTGCGAATGATTAATAATAAAGGCAAACTTCATAGGCAAATGCGTTCGAAATGATGTTTGGGGCGCTGCCAGGATTGATGGGTGTATAAAGTCGTCTTTTATGCGCTCATTTACAGTAGATGAGCTTTTTAATGGCTTTATTATGATTGCAAAGTGCTTGGGCCATGTGGTTATAACCTCTTTTTGTTTTTGGGCATAAAAAACAACAAAAACAAAAAACAACAAAAAACATTTCGAAACTGCTTCAATTAAGTTATTTGTTACAAATTAACAAAGATTGAGCAGTTTGCAGCCAACCGAAATATTCAAATTCCTTTCGTGATTATAATCATCATTTTTTTAAGTGTAAGCATTCGTTGAATTAGAGTAAAAGTAAAAGCATTGAATTTGACGTGATTGTTTTATTTATTGATTTTTCAATATATCCGTAACGATCCTTCAGTTTCCTCCATAAACGTTAAGTAAATGTTATAAAATTTGTTGCTGAGAATTGCAATAATTAGCATTAAACATATTTAAACTTATCCGTACCGCATTTGACATGCTTATCCGTACACAGACATCGATTTATATAGCCTATATATATGTATATGTATCAACTATAGCATCGCATTCAAAATATCCGCCCGAAAAAAGTGCTTTTTGACTTTGACTTATACATATTTACATCCGCTCAATTTTTACAGCACATAACTAAAACTTAGCATTTAAGTTAACTACAGTATATAAGTTCAATTTATATAATGTGGTGTATATAAGCATAGTTTACATTTAAGTGTGTGTGTGTGTGTTGTGTGTGTTTGTGTTGTTCTTGTTGTTGTTCTTGTATACATAGTTACAAAGATTACAGAAAAGTTTTACATTTTAATATCATCGATTGAAACATTTTTTAAGATTTTTATTTTGCGTTTTATTATTTTAATTTTTTTATTTTTATTTTTATTTTATTTTTTTTTTTTAATTTTAATTTATTTTGATGTTTTCTTGCTTACTTCACCGTCTTTTCCATTGATTGCATAGCTACAATTAGTATTTTTTTTTGTTTGTTTTTGTTTTTTTTTTATTATAATTTTTTGCTTTTTATATAATTTTTTATTATTTTTTATTGTTACATAGTTAAATATCTAGAAGGAAAAATGCGAACTACTTATAAGATAAGTTTCCCTCTCGGAGGCACGCTTAAGTAAAGTTTTTTAAAGTAATGTTTTTAGATGGTTTTTTTGTTGTTTTTTAGATTTATTTTTTGTTATCAAGAAATTCAGCAAACAGCAGTTGGGAATTCTAAAGTGGAAATGCTTTAGGTGCTCACGGCAATTGTCTCCGACGTATTCAATGTTTGATTGTTGCTGCTGCTGTCGCTATTGTTGTTGTTGTTGTTGTTGTTATTGTTGCTATTGTTGTTGTTGTTGATGTTGATGATGTTGCCATTGGAGAGCAGCTCCTTGTCAAAGTTGACCGATTGTCGCGTGGAAACGGACAACTGATCATCACTGCCCGCATACTCTTCCGTATCGCCATCCGCCCCGCCCAGACTGGTGGGCGTGTAGACGCGTTTCATAAACGAACGGATATCGTCGAAGCAGGCCTCATCGCGATCATTTGCCTCATTCGAGCTGGGCGAATCGTTGTACTCGAAGCCGCCCGCGTCTGCCTCGTGCTTCTTGAGGTGCCGATCGAGATTCGTTTGCTGGCCAAAGCAGCGATCGCACATGTGGCACCGAAATGGTCGCTCCTTGTTGTGTATGTTGCGCACATGACGCTGCAGATTCGAGGAGATGCTGAACGCACGATCGCAATACTTGCACGTGTACGGCTGTTCGCCGGTGTGGGTGCGCAGATGCCGCGTTAGGTTCGCGGAACGGGGGAACACCTTGCCACAGAATTTGCACGTATAGCGATCCTTGAGCTTGCCACTGGCGTTGCACGCTACGGGCGGACGTGCGGCAGCGGCCGCCAAGCCAGCAGCACGGAGTGCCTCGTGGAAATTATGCTCGGGCGGAAACGGCAGATGACGCGAGCCGCCGCCGCTGATGGGCGCATGTGCGGCACCCATCGCTGGCGACTTAAGTGACTCAAAACCTGGCCGTCCGCCCATTTGGCCTAAAAAATGAAACGGTTGCGTTGGGAATCCCGAACGGTAGAGCTCCTCCAGTATTAGGTGCGGATGCAGTTGCCGGGGACAGGCCATCGCTGAGGCGGCCGCTGCTGCTGCCGCTGCGGCAGCTGCCGATGCCGTTGCAGTTGCCGTTGCCGTTGCATTGGCAGCGGCACTCTCCGACATGCTGCTCAACTCACCGCCAGTGCTGATGGGTGGCGAGGGTGAGGGTGTGGGTCCAGGCGAGGCACTTGCACTCGCCACCGGACTGCTGCCCTTGTACGACTGACGGGAGGTGCTCGATTCGCCGGAACTGTGCTTTGGCTGCTTAGCCGGCGGCGCCAGCAGGTCCACCTCGTCCTCCTCCTCCTCCTCGTCCTCCTCGGCGTCCAGCTCCGGCGTTGGCTCGCGACTGGACAGTGATATGGAGAGCGGGGCGGGCGTTGTGGCGGTGCACAGCGAACTGCGATGCTTGCGACTGATGGACAGATCCAGCGGCAGTTCAGCGCTGCTCTTGTCCACGGCGGATGTAGATGTTGCGCTTTTCATATGCGTTTCCGCTGGCGGCGGAGTGCTCACAATATCAATGGATTTCTGTAAATCATAAATTGATTTTTATTAAATTAAGTGTGGATCGATTTCAATTTTAAATCAACTGTCATTGCTGAAGACCTTATAGAGAGTGATTATCATTTATTGGAAACTTACCCTATCATTATCGTTATCATTGTCGTTGTCATTGTCACTGTTATTGTGATCGCTGTCGTCGTCGGCTCGCTGGGAGCAACTGGCCTCTGATTTAAGTTCCCGCTTCACCTTGGCCGACTCCTGCCGCAACTTGCCCGACTTGAGCTTGAGCTCTTCGTAGCTCAGCGAATCGGACTCCTCGTCGGAGGCAGGCAGCTCCGATTTGATGGGCTTGCGCTCCGGCGTGCTGGAGTCGCGCTTCAAGCGAGGCGATTCTGCTTTCAGGCTCATCGCTGACTGCAGCTGCTGTTGGAATGCGGCAGTGGGGGAGACAATTGGCGGCAGGCCGCGACTCATGTCGCCCAGCTGCGTGTTGGGGAACATGTGTGAAAGCGGAAAATTGCCAGCCTGCTGGAAGCCGGGAAATAAGCCGTGCAGCCCGTAATTGGGGAAGCCCGCAAAGAACGACGGCGTCGGATGCATCATAAAAATGCGATTTGGTGGCGTGGCCATGGCCGAGTTTGACGTCTCGGCGGCAAGTCGCTGATGGGCACCGGGTGGCAACAAAAGTGACGGAGGCTGCGTATGTTGCGCGTGTTGCGACAGTTGCTGCTGCTGATGCTGATGCTGGTGCTGATGATGGTGGCGATCGTGGGCGTGTTGCAGGCGACTCTGCTGCTGGCTGCGAAAACTGTCGGAGGTGTCGCAGAACTTCTTGTGCTTGGAGAGCGAGGTGACCGTGCTGAAGCTGGTGTTGCACTTCTTGCACTTGATCTGCATGCGACAGTCGGCGTGCATCCGCTTGTGGCGGCACAGATTGGAGAATTGCGTATACGCCTTGAAGCACACCTCGCAGGCGAACGGCTTAACCGATGAGTGGATGTGCTGATGCTGCTTCAGGCCCGATGATGTGGCAAATGTTTTACCGCACTCCGGACACGGATGACTGCGAGCGCCGACGTGATAGGCGCGAATATGACGCTGTAAATTCGATGGGTCACAGAATACCTGCGCAAAAAACAAGAAACGAGAAAAAACAAACTCAATGAGTACAATATATACATGTATTTATTGAGAGAGCAGCGTACCACCTTAGAAAATAGAAAAAGATAAAAAACAGTTGCTCTGTTTCCAGTGCCAAATGAAATGAAACTGAAATTAATCAATCATCATGCCTGCTTTGGCCCCTAAACGGATCTATGCGAAGCTGCCCAGACAATGCTCACCGCTCTATAAGATTACGCAAAGGTAACACCACCACCAACAACAACAGCAACAACAACAACGACAACAACTACAACAACAACAACAACAGTTCCACCCACTAACAGCAGCGGCAGCAACACCTTCGTCAATTATTAACATCAATTGCTACAATTGTCGTAAGCCTGACCATCCCCGAGCTGCCTCTTTCCCCTGCCCGCCTCCTCCCGCCCCTGCTCTGTGACGCCCCCGTTCCCCCGTAAGCTGGCTACTACAAGCCATGTCAACATTTGCTTAAGCCAACAATGCGTCACTTGCTTCACTCCAAACCGTGACTGTGAAGCGAACTGTGCTACTCGAACTTTAAGTCTTAATTTGTGACTTCGAAACTATTCAAATATTAAACTATGATTTTAAGACTTTGACTCTTTAAATGTTTACTATTCAACTCAAACAACTACGACTAAAATTTCAAAAAACAAAAGAAATAAACCAAAAAGCTAAAAAGCGACTTGATTTCGACTCGTTGGCAAATCCCTCAGTATATAAAAATGTGTAAACTCAAAGCAGAGTTCGACTTGTTTGCAAAGACAAATGTTTAAACTCAAAATTAATTTAATTTTTATATATTTTATGTTATACTTTAAATATGAAAGCCGTCAGCATTCCCACAATGTATAATAAAAAGTGATTTTTCTAAAATTCGATTGGAGTTTTCACCTCTAACTATTTACTCAGAATATAGTATTCAATTTTTGACTCAACACAAGGCGGTAAACTGGCGTAAAAGAAATCCAAATGAAAATCACAAATATGTGTGGTAAATCCTCTCGTCACAGTGACTCCACAACCTGTGTGCAACCCTAGTTAAATCCAAATCCAAATCCAAAGCTTTGTTTTTTTTTGATTTTTTGTTATATTTGTATTTGGGGGGCTAACGCAATGACAGATCGAGCCATTCATTTTGGGCCAGGCAAAGACAAGTCAATGTGAGAGAGAGAGAGAGAGTGTAAGGGGGGAGGTAAGCAGAGGGGGCTGCTAGAGGCAGGCGTTCATATAGAGCCCCGGTACCAGTTTGAGTACCCACTTCAAACTTGATTTCGGTCAGCCTCCACCCGCGCTGCCTTTTACGAAACTGTTATGCCTAATCATGCTGTCATAATGCGCTACGAATTCATATCAAACGATGATCGAGTCAGCCTTTTTTGTCTATCGAGGGAGCTAGACACAGATAGGGATAGAGAGAGAGAGAGAAAGAGAGAGAGAGAGAGAGACGCGAAGACAAACGGTGCGACACATACAAGAATAGCTCGTGCTATAACTACATCAAATGGATTAGATTCAACTACCTCTCCAAAAAGGCGAAAAACGGCCACAAAAGACAACGACAACAACAATAATAAAAACAACAAAAAAACAACAACTACGACGACGACGACGCTGGTGTTACAACAACAATCTACAGCTGAAGCTGAAGAATCATGGCTTTTTTTTTTTAGTGTAGGTGTTGTGGCATGCAGGCAACGCAGGCAGCAAAGGCGACGGCAACAACGATCTGCGTCTTGGCTTTGGCTTTGGCTGCTTTGGCAAAAGGTTCGCCTTAGGAATGCGATTGTCTGGGATGTGAGCCAGTTGTTGTTGTTGTTGTTGTTGTTGTTGTTGTTGTTGTTGTTGCTGTTGCTGTTGCTGTTGCTGTTGTTGCCGTGTGGCGTTAGGAGCGTACGTGGGGTCAGCCCCAAAGGCGTCTGGAGTAGGGCAATGAAAGAAGATTGCTGGGTAGATGATCTGGTGCAGCCGGGCTGTGTGCCGTGTGCTGTGTGTGTGTGCTGTGTGTGTGCTCTGTAAACTGGTTAAAAGCAGCACAAGTTTCAGCTGCTAAACCCAACAAGAAATTCATTTCACAAACAGCAAAATACTAATTACGTTGGAATTACGACTGCCATATCTGCAGGCAGTTCCTGTGGCTACTGACTTTTACTAGCTGTTGCCAAAGTAAACTGGCCAACAACCAACTTAATGGTATTTGTAGTAGTTATATAGTTGGCTATGAATATCAGCTGCTGGCAGTTAACGTAAACTAGCTCAAATTTAAATGGAGTTAGTTCAAATGTCACCAAACAGTTTGAGACTTTAAGAAAAAAGAAATCTGAAATCTGAAGAAGTGTTTGCCCAAATTATGGAAAAGACTGCAAAAAATTTAAGATCCAAGATCAAATCAATTCAGCTTCAGATTTACAAAGAAGTATTTGCCAAAATATCGAAATAAGTTAAGATCTAATGAAGTTAGTTCGATTCAGCTTCAGATTTACAAACAAGTATTTGCCAAAATATCGAAATAAGTTAAGATCTAATACGAAGTATATGGTCGATATATTCCCTTAACTAGATGAAGCTCAGACACAAAGTTGATCCGTTAACTAGATTAAATTAGATCGCACATGTTGCCATCGATATGCAGCTCCGATCGTTAGTCTATAGCTGCCACTTACTGTTGCATACATATGTATATAGCGCACTCAATTCGTTAAAGTCCAGGAAGTCAGCCAGATAAGTATTTTCCAACTCAGTTGCGATGCCCATTTCGTGGCTGTTCAATTGTGACTCAGTGTTGCCTTCGAATGTGAAGTGCAGCTAAGCGCAAATGGAAAACATGTTAGATCCGTGGCAAATCCCTTTTGTAACGCTTTAAGCCGCCTGCTTAAAACAAACAAAGCTGACAGCTGCAGATACCCCCAGTCTTACTTGCTATGTGTGTGTGTGTGTGTGTGTGTGTGTGTGTTGTTTTTTTTTTTCTATCGTTTGGGGCCTGTCAATGCTGGACCTGAAGGCCCAGCGAAAGTATTGGCCTTTTATGTAGCACTGCCCGTTACCGAGTGCCCCACAAGATCGATCATCATTTGTTTAGCCTCGGTGTGGCTCCCGTTTATGTCGCTCTCGGTGCACGTGGTAAAGGGGCTGGGCAGGGGGCAGGGGTGTAGGGCTGACGTCCCTCGGCTCTACCACAATGCGTGCTACTTACATGCCACCGAAACAATTACAGAGCGCTAAGTAAACTAACTGTAATGCATCGCGGGGCAGGCCGGCCGATTGAAATACCGTTGGAAATGAAAAAGCATGTTAGTAGGAGCAGTGCTCGAGTCAAGTGTGCAACACGGCTAGATACCCTGTACGCACTCCGCATAAACATATTCCCAATTCTAAGCAGAAATATTATTTATGATCTGCGAGAGTCATCCTTCAAATATTGAACTGCTGCGTAAGCTGGGCACAATTTTGAATAATTCTGCACTTGACTTTAATCAAAGATATCTTCTGCAACTTGTGGCATGGCATCTTCCCAATTTCATGACACCCTTTGCGATGGGTGCGCGGTATGTGGAGAGAATAAAAAAAAGGGAAAATCGAAAAGAAAAAGCTTGAGTTAGGCTTGGTCTTGGTCTTGGAGCTGGCTCACTGGATTGGTAGCTGACGACCACAAGATTGTAATCAACATGCCATTAAAACATCTTTGCAAGAGATGTCGATGTCGGAGTCGAGATGTCGATGACAATGACGAAGTGCTAGGCTTGAAACGAATCGCTCGCAATCCAATCGAATCGAATCGAATCGAATCCGATGGATTGACTTGAAAAAGCTCTCCTCCTCCTACTTCCACTCCTCACTCTTCTCCTTGCCCTTCAATTCACCATTGGCATTCAAATGCAACGCGAAGATGTACAACAACAAAATCATCAACAACAGCAACAACAACAACAAGAACAACAAAGTTTGTTCATTACTCAAGAGCGGTTCAAATGGTCGCCTAAGTGTTTTGGATGAGTACACGCCCTGATTTCGTATTAACCCCAGCGCGTGCGACAGCAGCAAAGACTGTGGGTGGAGCGGAGTAATTGCGGGGGGGAGGGCGGGCAAAGGGGAAGAGAGACAAGCAAGAGACAAGCAACCGAAAGAGGTTTTTTTCCAGGCCAAGTTAACAACCGAACGGCCAGCGGCTATTGATCTGCTTGAAATCAAAAGTCTTTAGTTGCGTGCCACATACCACAAGAGCTGATACAATAATTAATGACCCGATAGTTGGCCATAATTCCCATTTTGGCCTCACACCTTGGCCACACTTTGATTCAGCAAACCAAATCCCTTACATACTTACACACAGCACAAAAGTCTGCCTTAGTTTGTCAACTCAAATTAAGTCAATCTCTTTTATTTTAATTCAAATTTTTCTTGACTTACCTTGGAACAGTTCTCGCAGGAATATTTGCGTATGTTATTATGGGCGATGGCTCCGTGCTTGATGAGCAGAGGACGATGGCTGAAACGCTGGGCGCAAAGCTCGCAGGCGAATTCTCCGCGCTTGAAATGATGAGCGCCCACTAAATGATCATCCAAGCTGGAAGCAGTATGAGAATAGTTTGAGAGGCATATTAGTAATGTCATTATTAAGGACATTCCTATTATTAGTTGGTATTTGTGGCTTATAGGCATTTTCTTATCAATGTGGCTGTCATCAGCAAATGAAATTAGCATTTTGTGGCAACAATCGCCCGCCTCGAATCAGCGTCATGTGCGACAGTTCACACGCCCCCAACAGCGCTGCTCCTTTTGTTTGTTGTTCAACTATGGGCAACGCCCACACACCTCCTCCTCCTCCTCTTCCTCCTGCCACCCCCCCACCTATCTGCCCAACCCATTAGCCTGGTGAGCGCTCCCTGGCGTCAATTAGTCAAATGATGTTCAATATTTAATATGCCAGCTGCTGATAAGCGATCGCGTCCTGCAACAGCTGCGGCCAATGAGTGTCCTCCAGTGACATGTCTGTCTGTCCTGCTGTTGTCCTTGATTGTGGAGCACACACACACACAAACACACACACACACACACACACACAGACAGACTGACGTATTGAGTGCGATGATTATCAGCGAGCAGCGCACGCGTGGGAGGAGCAACCGTCGACAAAAGGCGGACATATTTTTAACATATATATCTTTTTCGGTTCATTTGCTTCATTTTTTTTTTTTTGATTTCTGTTTATAGTATATACCCTGTAGCCACTTGAAAATTCCTACAAAATGAGTTCCAAGAACTTCATAAAAATTAAGCATTTCTGCATTTATTCCTGATATTTAGTTTACCATATTTATATATTTTTGATTTTCATTTTTGGCATAGAAAATCAGCACAAATAAACACAAAAGTTACAAGAGCAGTTCATGAACAACCGCAAGCGTATGTTTACAGGGTATCTACCCGTCTGAGCAGTCTAATCTAAAGCACTCTTGTTCGCATTTGTAGTTGTGATTTTTGTCATCGACATGGAAGAGTTGACTGGGCCAGTTGCCTCTTGTGCGTTTCAAGTGTGGGCGTTTGTTTGCATACAACAACAGGAACAGCAACAGCAACAACAGCAACAACAACAACAATAACAATAGCAACAAACTATGCATGTTCAACATCAGATAAATTGCAAAGCCTGACGGACTCAGCGACACGCAGCCATCAGACATAGAGAGAGAGAGAGAGGGGGGAAAGGTTGCTCGCATAGCTTCTCCTTTCAGTACTATTTTCTCATCTAAAATTCAATAAATCACACACACACACACAGTGTCGCACACACACACACACACTGATAAGTGTTACTGGCCACCCACTTACTGGCTGGGCTCCATAACAATTTGCCCAACCTTCCCCGACTGAAATCAAAGCGCACTTTAGCACTTGAACAGCAAACAAACACAAAAGCCGCGGAGAAACAATTGAGGAGCGAGAAATGTCATTTTCATGTTGCTCTTGCTGCAATTGTTAATCGCTTTATTTACAATGTAAAACATTTGTAAATATTATACAAAAGTTTTGCATTAAATGTTGTAATTGCTGGCGCTGATAGTCAATCTGACTGGCAATCAGCAAGTATCTCAAATGTCATCATTATGGCGATTCGAACACATTCAAAATGATTGCAAATCATTCAACATTAACTATCTTTATCTACACACAACTTGTGCAACATTTAATTGCAACCTAATGTTGCTCGCTTACTTTAACTATATATTTTGATTAAGTTAGTTAATCACAGCGAAAAGCGACTGTTTTCCAATTGTTGCAATTGCAATTGTGTTTTATTTGTGAATTGAAGCAATTTGTAAAACAAATCCGAAATGAAGTTATTTGAAACGTTTTCAAAATAAACAAATAAATGTTGTAAACATCTCAGTTGAGTTGAGGCAACTCTCACTTTCAAACTGGCTAAAGTATTTTCTTGTTGTTGCTGTTGTTGTTTAATGTCGATTTTATTAGCCACACTAAATAGGTATTATCGCTATCAACATTTAATTAAGATCGCCGACATGCGGCTCGAGTGTTTAGCAACAATTGGGAATAGTTTTGTGCCAGCTGCTGCGCTGCGATTTGGGTGTATTTTGTATTGTGCCTCGAGTAGTTTGGCAATTCGCCTTACCCATAATTCTATGGGTAAGTTGGAAGCTAATTGGCAGCTTGTTTTCAGTTTGAACATTTATAGGTTATTTTTTTGGGTTTTGGTTTTGGTGGAATCAAATTTGATTTAGATTATTGTCGCTCTTGGCGTCGCCTTTAAATGCCAAAGCAATTTCGTGGACATTCTCCGACGAGCCCCGAAAAAAAAGCACTAAAATTTGAAGCAAGTTGTTGTGCGTTACGAGATCGTTATATAATATTAATAATAATTGGCAATTGGCCTCGCTTGCTTACCGTTCTAAATCCGTATAGACATTATCACACACCTCACAGCGTATATCGAAACCGTTTTCGTCGTCCGTGAAATCGTTGTCGCCTTTCTTCTCGTCCCCGCTGTAAAAGCCTGCAAATACGAATGATATCAATTAATATAAAAAATATATATATAAATATATCAAATAATATTTGTAATAATATTAGTAACAAATTTGAAAAATATATCAAATAATATTTGTAATAACATTCGTAACAAATTTGAAGCGCAGTTAAAAACTCAAATTTATTTTTTGCTGATATTTAGATGGAGAAATGATCATATTTTATGACTTGAACTGCCTTGAAGATAATTTCAAAATCATATTCATAAAAAATGCAATTTATTTCAAGTCTTTTTTTGAGCATGCACCAAAAAGATTATTTTTTATTTATTTATTTTAACTTTGTTTTAGAGTTCTTAACTCGCTTCCATTCAACACTCACACTTTGGTTGAGACTGCTGCGCAACGTAAGCTGCTCAGCTTAGTCAGACTAGTCGGGATGATATTATATACATATATATAGTAAATGGGCTATAGTAGTTTTAGGTAGCACTTGACACAACCGTTCGGTTTCGCGTTTGAGGAACAAGTGTGTCGCACTATGCCGCCGAAGCTAATGTTTTATTTGCCCGCTAACAATCTGCGGAAGGACTAGCCCGGCACAGACGGACGAACGCACTGGCTTATGACCAACACACACACACACCAATACACCAACACACACACACACAGAGGTAAACACGCAAACACTTAACACAAAATTGGTAGCAAGCGACCAAAAAATCGTGTGCGCACTCATATACATATCTATCTCATATAGGGCCGTTGACGTTGAACAGATAATTGTTGCCGAAATGAAAGTAAAGCACCCCTTGACACACACACACACACACACATGTATATGGAGCAAAGGTCCTGGCTGAGAGGTCCTGGTGGCAAGCACACAAAGCCCAATGACAATTCCGAGGGGAAATGACGGACGACTTTGGACGAGCCGTGTGCGTCGTGAACTTGGTCAACCACCAGGTGAGCCAAGTGCAGCAAAGAATGCAGCCTAGGGGATGACAGTGACCAGTAAAGATTATGCATGCAACAATAGCAACAACAACAACAACACATGCAGCACACATCTAGCAAGGGGTCGCTGGGTTTTTAGCGGTTTGCTTCGGTTCCGTTGGACTGATTTCGTTACAAAAGTCATATAGCACCTGAGCACCTGAGCAGCACAGCGACAGCAGTGAGGCACACAGAACACACAGGTGTTGCCTCTCAAGGCACCAACACCCCTCCTCTGCTCCCCCCCCCCTCCCCCACTCTTACAGGGGTGACTTGATGCATATGCTTCTATGTGCGACTCAATAATTGCAGGTCGCGTCCATATTGTATGTTTCGGGTCAAAAGTTAATTTCCACTCAGCGAGTGTGCAATATGCCCAGTTGCATGAGGAGAGAAGGCAGCAACTTCGTCTCCCAGCTAAAGATTCCCACGTCAAGTCAACTTGTGCCTTATGGCCAAGTCTGGGAAGCGTGGGATTTGGGAAGAGGCAAGGTTCTCCCTAGCCCTACTCCACTTCTAGGCAGGCGCAACGTCAGCTGGCCCACAGAGAAGCAGCCTGAGAAAATTATTAAGAGTTAGTTTAAATACCAGGCAAGAGAACTTTAGATAGACGCTGCTCTATCTATAGATAAAACTGTATTAATGACAGCTTATTGATATATAAAGTTATTTATAATTTGCAATATTTTAGATTAATTTTAGTTTTCATTTCTGAGCACTTTCAAACCACCTTAAATGTCTGTCACAAGTGCAACAAGGAATTTACTTAAATATATATTAGATATGGTCAAAAATAAATACATCTCTTATTTATTTGGAATATATCCAACTATTAATAATATTAAATTAATTTTTCAATTAAATGAATTTTTTTAATAATTTTGATTTCATTTTTCTATATAATTCAATTGAAATCGAATATTTAGCGAGTGAGGATCCAAATCAAATACTTCCAAATAGGTGAAATGCAATTGAAATGATTCCTTTTGATTATGACTAGAGTCGACATCGACGACATCAATTCAATATCAGCCAACTTTCGATCTGTAAGAGAAACACAGATTGCTCAACTGTTTGTGATTACTTTTGTAAGCATGCAATTTCGATTGAAAATCTGCCCACTTGTGTGTAGAATTCTTGACTAATCTATCAAATTCCAACAGCTCACATCAATTTCGTATCAATTGCAATAACACCTCTGCCCCTGCACCCCGCTGCACAGCGCACCCCCCCTCACTGGGCTGTTGGCTGCACATATGCAGCTCAATCCTTTCACGCCTTTCACCAGTCGCAGCTGTCGCAGCAATATCCACATCCACCTGGTAGATTGTCGATTGATTTACTCCTCAGCGCTCAACTGCCTGACAATTCAATGGAGGCGTGTTATCTTTTTTTTGTTTTTCTTTTTCTCTTTGTTTCTCTCTGGGATCAGGATGCAAGATGGTCAGAGCAGTGGGGGGGGGGCGTGTGGGGGGTAGGAGTTTCATGTCTATAACGTGTGCCTGACCCTGAATCGCATACGTTCAGCTCAATCGGAACTAAACGGAAGCCAAAAACTGTTGACAAATGATTGATTGAATTATTTACACCTTACAACTACTGTGGCAAATATCAAAGTTAGATCCGCCTGCTAATCGATTTGGCAGCCGGCCAAAGAAACAAAATACAAAATAAAATCAAAAAAAGGGTTCGGCTTGGTAAAAAATGGAAAACACACAAACAACACTCCTAATGATGCCCAAATTGACACACGATGATCATTTAGCAGAAAGAAGAAGCCAAATTTTTTATTTTGTAGTTTTTTGGTTTTGGGTTTCTGTATTTTTTACGCTTACAAAGGGTTTTATGGGTTTGTTGTTAGCTGTGTAACATATTGATGGATATGCTTAAGGTATATTAGTTTCAGATTGAGTCGTTAGAGCCAAGTTTGTCCATCCATCAATTTACCCCAACTATGTGAACTCTGCCAGTTTCGGGTTTATCTTGATGAAATTTTAAATACATGCGTTTTTTTGGCTGAGGATGTATATATGTTGGAGTCAGCCGGATCGAAGCACTATATCATATAGCTGCCATAGCAAAGGTGGTTTTGTGTGTGAGCAACTTTTCAGTTCAGAAACATATCTATTGAAATATATTAAAAGAAAGAAGCTCAAACCAATTTTCAATATCAGACTACTATATCCTATAGGAATAATCAAGTTTATATCTTCTGCAAGAGTATGCAAATTTCGGATATATCTTATTTCTTGCCTTTTTTTTCTGCAGTTTTGGTAACTCGCCATAACATGCCAGCTCATTAATCATCTATCAGCTTTGTTGGCGACAATGTCACAGTGTATATATATATATATATATATATATGTGTGTGTGTAAGTGTGTGTGTGTGTGTATTGGTAGTTAGTTAAGCTTTGATTTTTGGGCTTGGTCTTGGTGTTGGTGTTGCTCTTGGCGTGTGCTCCCTGAAATCAACTCGTACTTCGAGTATTGCGAGTACTGAATTCAATTGTTAATCTTTGATTGGTCGATTGAAGTCGCACCGCGTGCGCTAAGCTGAAAGCCATCTCAAAAGTGGTTTAGCCTTAGACTCCTATTATTGTCTGCCTTCCAACTAGCTGCAGGCCTGACGAGGAGGTGGTTGTGCCACAGCTGTGTGTATTTGTCTTTTTTTGTCATTTCATTGCGAAGTTCGCTGGAAATGAACAGCTAAGCACTGCGAACTGAGTAACAGTTGAGCACTTGGCTCAAAGCTGATGTTGGCCACGTTTTGCGCACTTTGTATAAATATCAGCTGTAATATTTTAGATCTGTTTAGTTTCTATGGAATTCTTCTCGTCTTCCACTGCTGTTTGATTGATTGCTGGACATTTGACATAAATTTAAGTTCTTGACTTGACTGTTTCATTATGAAAGTTGCTTCCGTTTTCGGCTTCCGTTTTATTATTCAAATTCAAAATGAATTCCTCGTCGTGTCTCGCAAATGTAACGGTCAATCTTAGAGTCGGCTCCCACACCCCCGTTCAACTCAACGATGCTTAGCATTTGACTAGCGGCAAACATTTCAACCCTGTTTTGCTGCACAAGGATCGCTGCAACTTATTCTTGCAACTCGCTCGCCCATCTGGCATTCAGCATAGTTAAGGACATGCGTTGTCTTTTACCAAAAGCCGCGCGTAGTTCGTGTGCTTAACAATCCGTGACACTGGTAACGGAAGAAAACTGGCACCGGAATACGCCAAAAAGTCACGAGTCCTTGTTTGTGCACAGGTGGAGGACTCTATGGGAAAACTTAATTGAAAAGCAGCGAGCACAAGTTGGAGAGAGGCAGGGAGGGAGCGTGAGGAACTGTCAGCTAATCATGGCTTGCATATCCAAAGAACCATATGGTAATATCCATAACATATTCAAATTTAAAGCTGGCTTAAAGCAATTTTCGAAAAACACAAAAACAGATTTCGACGCGTGATAAAAGCGGAAAAAGTTGAAAAGCCATGGGAATTGGCAAATGAGACGTGTATAAATCCCACATGTTTATAAGCAAACACGCTCCGATCTGGCTGCCGAGCGGGGTTGCTAAACACACACGCAACACAGCAAACAGTGTTGGATTAGGATTAAATTAAGCGTGTGCCCGAAACACACACGCACACACACACACAATATTCGGGATCGGATCGGTTTGGGATCGGTATTCGAATCGGGATCGGTATCATTTGCAGCCCGCTTTATTTTCACTGGCTTGCCTAATGAAATTATCAAACATTTTAATAACAAATGAAAACATGTGCGGTTCTCGGCTCTGTCGTTCAATATTGCCGCAGATTGCATGCACCACGGCACCCATGAGCACAAATTACCCATTTACCGAGGGGTAGACCTAAACAAAGGGTGCGAGGGCAAGGAAAGGGAAAGGGAAAGGGAAGTGTGATTGAGTGAATGCCTGCTTGCAGCAGCCCTCATCATAAGCTGTCCTCAGTGGTTGATCCTGCTGCTGCTGCTGCTGCGGATGCTGCTGCTGCTGAGTTGGCCTGTTGATGATATCATATTGTGTGTTTGGCTCGTGCCAGCGGCTTTGTCACGCGCATTTCTCAACTGCTACTGTTTCTCTGTGTGTGTGTGTGTGTGTGTGTGTGTTAGATCCTGGCCGGCGTTAATTTGATTGCCAGCTGTATTAAATATGCTTCACACAGCCTGCATACATTTTAAGTGCTTATATGGGCATTTCACACATTAAAAGTCCACCGTGACCAAAACACATACAAAAATAATGTTCTAATGTTCTGTATCTGATCTAATATCAAGATAAATCAAGATAAATATGCTCAAATGTGTGCAAGCTGACTGCAAAATTGAATTTATAATTTATAATTTAAATTTAATATTAAATATTATTTTTAATATAATATTTTTTACTTATTGTAGTTTTTAATGTCGACTGACTTTCAATGAGGAAACTGATAAATTTGTATACTCTATATATGTTAGGGGTACTCACCATTATCACGATCGCTTCGATCATCGCCTGGCAACGAACCATTGTTGTTGTTGTTGTTGGATGTTGCCGCCGCTGCCATTGCAGTTGCTGCTGCTGCTGCTGCCGCTGCAGCGGCTGCTGTGCTGCTGCTGCCCGCCGATGTTGCACTGCCGCCGCCGCCGGCTGCAGCCCCTCCCCCGTTCATGAAACTATCGCTAATATCGTAGGGGGTTTTTGGACGGGCATCGACAACAATTTCAGCGCCAGCATTTACGTCCCGTTTTGTCTCGTACCATAGCTATTAAAAAAAGCGGAAAAAAAAGAAATCATTAAAAAATTGTCAACAATTATCATTATTTAATTATTTTTGTTGCTCACATAGCCGGCAATGATGAAATTCCTTAAATTAGCCTCTTCGATTTCATCGCTTTGAACGGCGCGTATTTTTTTCAGCCATGTGGATACATCCGATGAGGGTTCCAGCCACCCGTGAAACAATGGGCCGGCAATCACCTAACAATTGGTTAAAAAAACATAAATTAATATTTATATTTTAATTTATAAATTGATTTTTCATTTGTTGCGACTGCTGGCGCCATCTGTTGTCTGCTTGCCGGCGAAACTGTGCTAAGTGTAATAAAGCGCACTATTTAGCTCAGACGCAAACCAGCAGCAGCGACACCAACTGCCATATGACAGTGTGAAAAGGCAACATATTTGTGCAAATAGTAGTATTTTTTGTGAGATAAAGTAGCAAAATTTAATAGCTTTGTAAAAAGTTAGAAAAATACCTTAAAATAAAACGAATTATGCGTTTATATATTAGCTAATTTCACTTATTACTACATTTGTACATTTATCCAGTTCATATCGCTAATTGCCCAGCTGGTTAAAACTATTTTTAGCTGTTGCTTCAAGTAGCACTTTCAATTTTGTACCCTAATTATAAAAACATTCTCAGTCAAAACAAAGCTCAATGGCTTTTAGACTCAGCAAGACGTCATTTTCTCCCTCGCTCTCTCTGCCGGCGCCCCCGCCAACTGATTGCCAGCGTCTGCTTTTGTCAAGGTCATTTGCAGGCGGCAAATTGCAAAATAAGAAAAAGAGCAGCAGAAGCAACAACAACAGCAAGCCGCCGACAGTTTTTGTATGCAAAATAAAAGCAGCGACGCCAGCAGCAACAACAACAATAACCAGCTGCTAAATACGCATAATTTACACAAACCGCTGACTGCGGTTTGGCAACGTCGAAGACGCTGCGACGCCAGCAGCAACAACAACAACTGAATGACTCGGCATATGCCGTTACGCCGTCGCAGTTAACACGCTGCCGCCGCCGTCAGGCTCTTGTCTATCAAGTCAAATGGAAAAACGGTGCTTAACAGCAGTTAGTTTTTTTCGCTTTATTTCGTTTTTGCATTTTATTCTTTATTAAGTGCTTTTGAGTGGGAGAGTCTGCAGACTTTTTTCTGGGCTGCACAAGAGAGCAAGCGAGTGTGTATGTGTGGCTGTGTGTGTGTATGTGTGTGAGAGCATATGTTTGTGCACGCTCCAAAAATTAAGTTAAAAACGCTTCAAGTGCTCGCGCCGTGGCGTATGCAAAGAATTAAAAAAAAAACAAAACTTATGCCTGTGTGTGTGTGTGTGTGCATGTAAGTAGATTTTATAAAATACAAATTCAAGTTGCGGTTTACACATGAGCGACAGTGCGTGTGTGTATGTGTGTGAGTGTGTGTGTGTGAGTTAGTTTGCGAGCATTTATGGTCAAGTGCGGTGGGCATGTGTGTGCTTGTGTGCGTGTGTGTAAAATATGGAGCGACTTTGATGCTTCAACTTATGAAGAGTATTTTTAATATGCATATTGTTAATAAAACTGAGTTTTAATGGGGAAGATCGGAGTGTGTGTGTGTGTGTGTGTGGGTGTGTTTGATTATTCAAGTAGATTTAATGTATCGCATTTTAATTAATATTTAATAATACAACAAATAAGTAGCTAGCTTAATCCGTACTACTGTGCTATGCTTAAGTCTCGCCATTCTATTGATTTTTTTAGTTTCCGTCGGTGTGAAGAGTTTTAGCTTACAATTTACGCTTTCTATGGCATATGTATGCCATTTATTATTTGAACACAATTTTTCTGCTATACCACATTTTTTGTAGATAATTTAATTAATTTGAATTATATTTAATGCCAGCTTTAAACGTTATTCTCATGTTTTCTAGTCTAAAGTGTGTTACCACTTTTTGCCTGTTAATGCAGATAAGTGAGATCTTATAGGATATGGCATTTAAGGCTAAGCTTAAGGAATCTCTCATTTCAAAAATTATATTAAATATTTGCAATTTAATTAATAAACTAAAAGATATTAAAGCAAAAGTTTATATTTATAAAAAATATCGCAAATAATTTCTTTAATATATGAGATTTCCTTAATTGGTTGCACATAAAAAAAATCATACTAACAATAGTTCAGACAAGTAGTTATCACATCTTTGCAAAGTGATTGCAGGAAATGTTTGAAGCGGTTTTCCATTTGATGCCGCAACTACAAACAAAACATGAACTAATCTCAACGACAAAATGCCAGGCAATAAATAGCGCAGAGATTAGCATTAGCTCAAACTACAAAAAAAAAAAACACACATGGAAACGGAAACTGCAATATGAGGCAGGCCACTAAAGATAAGATCATCAAGATATATCCAATAGATATACATATATATATATGTACAAGACACATGCGAATGAAGATTGCGACGGCTGTTCAGTTATTTGAGATCAGCGCCAAGTTCTTGTTGTTGTTGTTGTTTGCTCAGAGCTAATCCTTGGGACAAGCCGGCACATGTCCAGGTCTGTCCGTGCTACCGTTGCACACTCCTTGCTATTGGCAACAAAGCTATTCATAACTTTATTAAAAAAGAGGCCACAAGAACCGTTCAAAAACATGGGCACAGTCAATGGGCAAGAAAAATATTTACGCGCCAGAGATAATCTCAAAAGTGTTTGGTTCACACCAACGTTTCAAAGCGAAACGGGAAACATAACTAGAGCTACAGCTACAGCTACAGCTACAGATAGAGATACAGCTACAGATACAGATACAGATACAGATACAGATACAGATACAGATACAGCTAAAGGTACGGCCAATGTATCTGTCAAAACGGAAATGTGAACGAGAGAAAAGTGCGCTTGATTTGAGGATCATCCAGGAAAAAGGGAAGGGATCAGCCGACAGAACTGTCAACGTCTACACTCAGAAAAAAGTAGTGCGAAGTTTAAAGCAGTTTAAAGAACGTCATAATGTTACAGATTAAATTAAGCATGGTTGTTCTCATTTTAAATCATTTTAACTCTTTCACTTAATATATTTATTTAACTATTAATCATGTTCCTGAAGCAGTTCTGATATCATCTTAAAAAACAACAAACTAATTTTTTAAGTATAATGATTATTCCAATGAATACTTTCAGCTTGATTTAAGATTGATTTTCAGCTATCTAAGAAGTCAAATTTTTACTGGAAATTTAAAGGATTCTATTTTTTATCGCACTTGAATATCAGTTGCCGTTTTTCTCTGCGTGTACCTTGCCAATTTTTGCAGTTGTTGTCGCCTTGGCTCGAGTGGCAAAAACGAAAACAACAATAACAATAACAATAATATTGTTGCAATACCTGAATGACAGACAGACGGACAGAGATACCCTCTAGGACAGTAGGTAGAGCCTGAAATCCTATGACAATTGTCAACAGGACTAGGCGCGATAATTTGATTGGATTGTCTGTCAGTTTGTCAGTTTCTGGATGCCTGGCAGCAGTAGCTGCTAAAGTGTCAGTTGACTGACCGACAGACAGACAGACAGACAGACGGACGGACGGACTGACTGACTGACAATCGATCGAAGGGTTCGTTTTTCGGTTTGGTCGGGCGCGTCCCAAACTAATTGGAATCATCATCAGGCGGGCCTCAACTTAAGCCTCATTTAGGGTACACTTTGTGGATTTTTGCTGGTGAGACCAGGAAATTAGCTCTGGCCGAGGATTAAGCACATTTGACTGACAATTGTGCGAGTACCCAGGCGTGCCACCGCCGATCCCAGCTCCTGCTAATCAAATCTATTTCCAATCGTTTGATTTTCCACAAAAAAAAAAAAATGATCGCAATTTTTGTGCAATTTTCGCATAAAAATAAGTTTCGCGCGCAGATTTGATGGGATTAAATTTCCCAATGATAATTGGAGACGACTCGCTGGCAATATTCGCACATATGCGAAAGGATTATAGCTGCTGCTGCGATTGCCACTATATCATTGCCAAAAGGTAAAAGATTCGCAATTAGCAAGCGAAAACTTCTACTTGCACAACTGTAACGATTTTCGATTTACAAAAATACTAAACTTAAATAAGAAAATGCAATTCTACACATTAAAAGTTGTACATGGAAAATTTGTGGTCCTGAAACTTATTTGGATGATTCATGAAAACTGGGATAAACATCAGAATTGAATTTTTGGATGAATTTTGATGAACTTGAATTTTGTTCAACTTTCATTTGACAATACTAACAAAGCATTTTCTGCTAATGATTTAATGTGAGAAAAGTAATGAATGCTAATGTTCCCATGGATATAGATATGATGTGGAGATAATTTGGGAATCGAAATGTTTTACTCACCTCCCAGGCCAAGTGTCGATCGCTGGGCTGCTGGCAGAGTCGCATGGGAAAGGGTCCGTAGCGGGTGCCTCGGGGCAGATGTGTCTTGGCATAGACGCCAGTATCACGTATATCCAGATCACAGACGGGTTCGCGCAGACGCGCCATCTCCAGCAGAAAGCGTTCCGCCTGCGCCTTGTCATTGAACAGATGCTCCATGCTGGAACCGTTGGAGACGGACGCTGAGGCAGGCGGCAGCGTGGGCGGTGAATGTTGCAGCTGTTGCTGTTGTTGCAACTGCTGCTGCTGCTGCTGTTGATGCTGCTGGTGCTGCTGGTGCTGCTGCTGGAGCGTTGCTGGTGGCGGGGATATCGTTGGCGGGAGGTGGCGAGTAAACGATTCCTCGGGCCTCGTCTGACTGGATGTTAGATGCGCCGGCGGCAATGGTGCAAATGCCGGCGACCCACTGCTGAGATCCAAGTGGTGATGATGATGGTGATGATGGCGCACGCTCGGATCGTAGTCGTCGCCGTTAGAGCCTGTTATCGAGAAAAGAAAAATCGATTAACGATAAGTGTTGATCCAAGATAATCTTGCAGAGAAATCAACAACAGAAAACCGATGCATGATTCGCACTTTGTTTCTATGGAATTGATCGATCGATAAGCGATTAACGATTCATGATAAAAATAAGTACCCATAATACGAAGAAATCGATTAGCGATTAACGAATAACGTCATGAGAAGAAATAGATTAACGATAAGAGCATTACGATTAAACCCAAACATTTATGTTGCAACTCGAGTGATTCCCTAATTGCAATCGGCATCAGATGTCAGTCCGTCAATTGAAATCAGCGCACAGATAAAGACAGTCATATCTGTAACAATATATATACATATGTATATGTATATCAGTCGCAGTATATCTGAGTTGTCATCGCTGTTTAAATTGGTGTTCGGCCCATTCATTTTGCAATTTCGATTGCACTTCACATTGCCTGAGCAGCCAATCAGTCACTCGAGCACTCAGCTGTGACATATTCTATCATCGATTATCTCTCGCTTGCGTCCCACTGTGCCAATCTGGCAATCTGCCACTTTGCCACTATGCCACTATGCCACGTTTTGAAAGCTCACCTGTAGATCGAATTACTTGATTGCTTGTTTGTATGTTGTTAATAAGTTTGTTTTGAATGCGGCCTGACCAAACAATGCCTTGAGAAACTATTCGAAGTATTTCTATATACATATATGTATATATATTTTGTTGTTCTTATTTTGCTTTGCTATATTGAATTTGTATTTCTGCACTTGTTTTCCATTTATTTCCAAAGATGTGACATGCTCAGCTGTTGCCTATCAAATAAATAGACAAAACACAACGATTCCTCGAAACAGACTAGACATTTCAACCTGACACTTAACTCAGCGTTAGATGATATCGTTCGCTTGCTCAATTGATACAAATGTAAATAAATACATTTATTCACTTTCAAAGCATTAACTTAAGACGCAAGTTTGCGAACTGTTCTCGGGTTTAATTTAATTCTTCAAACTATTAGAGTTGTTGCAGAAGCTACAAGGGAGCACAAAAGAAGCACAATAATTGTAATACTACTCTTTGAAATGTTGCAGATAAATATTTGTATAATAAAAGATTTCCGCATAAGTCATAAACTGATTAAAAATATGAAAATATTATTTTTGTACATTTCTAGTAGCTCAAACTGCCCCTTTCAGCCCACACTGCCACCCTCTTTGTTGCCAAGGAGCCTTGCTCAGCTCATTGCAATCTCTCAACTGAGACACACACGAAGAGTGATAAACATTGAAACACTTGTTCCACAGACGAAAAGAAAAGAGACTTGCACAAATTACGCACCGATTATTTGTTTATTTGTTGTTAAGGCGTTTTATTGTAGTTGCTGTTGTTGCTGTTGTTGCTGTTGTTGTTGTGGTTGTCTGGGTCTTGTAGTTGGGCCATGCAATGTGTTGTGCTGTGTTGTGTTGTGTTTTGTATGTACCTACACCGCCTTATTTAAACACTTGAAACTAAATCGTAATTTGAGCTGTTAGACAAAATATGACAAGCGCTGTCGTCCCAACTGCCTAGTGCCACGCAGATAAGCGGCCGAAATGAAAACGAGAACGAAATTCGAAAACGGGGGAAACGATATCGAACAGTCAACAAACGTAATAGGTAGTAACAGTAATACGTCTGAATGTTGTTCACTTGATAAGTATCGGCCATATAAATAAGCCGCACACAAGTGCTCCGAACAAGCGATACTCAATCCACAATCCACAATCGTCAATCCTCAACAAGCTGACAAGTTTCGCACTTGCCGGGCACACGCTATTTGCATAGCACACCAACAACAACAACAACAACAACAGCAACAACAAATATCCTGAGAATCCTCAAACGAAGCCAGCCAACATCTTCATCGGAATCTTTCTTTGTTTTTATTTGTATGTATTTTTTTTTTTAGTTTTATTGAAGTGCCTTCAAGAGCCGCCTGTCTTCGCGCCTATCCAACGCAGCGAGTCCAGCGAGTACAGCGAGTCTCCATCAGCGCCGATCAGTTAACTATAGCTATACAGTTATAATCGCCCTAGACTCTAGCTATAACTGTTTCACAGTTCAGATTGACATTCCGGCGCGATAAGCGCGATGAGTACTCCATATCAGTAGTTTCTTTATGCTCTGCGGTTCTTTTTTATACGTTTTTTTTTTTTTATTTTTGGGGTAGCTTCCTCTTTACTCGTTGCTTCACAACTATTATGACTATTTATTATTCACATCCACTTAGTGCGCACACATGTTTTTTTTTTTATTTTTTTTTCTTTGGTTTTTTTTTTGTTGTTGTTGTTGTTGTTTGGTCGTCCTAATTAGTTTAGCTAATTATGTTTGAGGTTTGTTTGAAAAGTGGCTTCGATTGTGGCAAGCAGCCGCTTTGCATTGAAAAGTTGCCAATTGTGAATCAGTTAAGGCGAAAATTGCGATTGAGAGAGAGATTTATCTTTTGGCAATGTTGAAAACATGTTTCATTTAAGCATAATTTTTCTTATCTTTTCTCGTTTTCTAAGCAAAATATTTAATTTAATTTATTGTCCCTTAGAATTTGTGATGAGCGTGTTTTCTGCAAAGATTTTATAATGAAGAATAATTCACACAATTTGAAAGTAATCAGACGAAACATCTTTAAACTAGCTAATAAAGTTTTATACTCTAAAAATCTGGACAATTGGCATTCAACTTTCATAAAATATAAAAGTTTATTTTTGTTTTCAATAAATGTTGATGATTAATCGCAAACTCACGCAATTAATTATATGGATTACAAAATAGTTCTACAACAGCACTGGTTGAATAAATCATTGTGGTTTTTCTTCATATATATATATATATTAATAATATATTATGAAGATATTCCCGATAATGTTTGCGCTGGAGATACCTTCTTGGAAGTAAGTATAATTTATATTGTTGATAATTAAGATTTATTTATTTGGCTTATTCTCACTTGCATGGACAATAATAATTGACACAAAGCTTTCACACGTCTGCACTGATACACAATGACTAGAAAACTGAATCGGTTCTCTATATAGTCTTTTTATCCAAGCGATCGATATATGTACATAGAGTTTATATATTTACACATGGCTCAATGTTTCTAGTAGCTGGTGCAATAAATATTTGTGGCAGCTTCATCAAATTGGTAACTCAAAACTTGCTGTTCGTCACAAAGAACTGATAACACACAACGTGGTGGCAGAGAGGGGGCCGTGTAGGGGAGGGGGGAGGGGGAGAGGTGGCTTCGTTTATATTCACTATGTGGAACCAACCTGATATAACATAACGATCGAATAACATGATTCGCTACTCGTTGTCTTTTTTTACTATCACAATTTCCAAGTGTAAATAATTTCCAAATTCATTTGCACATTTGTCACACGCGACACTGCAACATGGCTTAAAGCGCGGCCCACGTTGCGTATGAGTGTTTGCCTTTCCTATATTTGGTACTATATACTTGAGATATATATTTTGATTCTTGTATTTATTTGATTCTGGTGTCGTCTCTATCTGCCGGTTGTCTTCGCAAGACTGAGTACCGAACGGATATGTGACGCTGGCAGCGCGACGATAGCGCAAAAAAAAGAAGCAGTACAAACGACAACAGCAACGACAACGTCAACTGCGACGTCGGCGTGAGCAGCGACGGCGACAGCGACAGCGGCGACGACGTCGACAAAAAATTGTGATTCCCGAGCTGATTTGCGAGCGCACGCTCAGCGACCAACTGACTGACTAAGTGATGATGTTCTGACTGACTGAATGACTGTTACGGCTGCGGCTGCTGCTGCTGTCGCTGCTTCTGCTGCTGCTTCTGCTTCTGCTGTTGCTGCTGAGAATCGCAATGGGAATGGGGAATGGCAATGGGAGTGGGTATTGGGTATTGGTAGCGGCGTTTCTTTGGTTGGTTGTTGTGCTGGTGGTTATACCACAGGATGCCACCAAATGCTGATGATGATGATGACGCTGATGAAGATGATGATGCCTCAACTGCTGCTGCTGCTGCTGCTGCTGCTGGTGATGATCGAGCTGCTGACTATCTGCCAACGGCAGGGGATGAAATTGAGAGCACAGCCAGCACAGCGAAAGAGAGAGAGATGGAGAGTGTGTGAGTGAGAGAGCGTGTAGCGCATGTATCTGTAGCTGACTACCCTGCAGCTATATTATATATACATATGTATGTGCAGACAGGCAGCGAGCTGCTCTCTCTCTCGTTCTCTCTTATTCTCTCTCTCACTCTGCTGTCCTGATTGTGTCTGTGTGTGTATGTCTGCGTCTGAATCTGTGTCAGTTTTTCAAGGAGCAGTCATGATGCTGGCTACAGTGTCTACTCGATAATGGAAACGTTATTGTTTCACAGTTAATTCTATATTTTAAGTGCTATATTTGTAAAAATTCTGGCTCATTTTGGCAAGTTTGCGGTTGATCCAATAAATACACATTAAAATTATTTATATAATTTTCAATACAGGAAACAAAATGAAAATAAATTTGTAAAATAAAATTTCTTATGCGAAAAATAATATTTTAAATTTATTTCCATTTAATTATTCCACTTGTTAAAAATCTAAAACGATTACTTAAAAATCTGAAAAAAGTCTTTCCTTTTGGGTAGAACAATAATCTTTTAACTTCTGTCAGTGCCCGCTAACGAGTGAGCACTGTAACGTCATAATTATCATCATCATCATCAGCTGCTGAAATCTCTTTTGCTCATTTCTGATTCGAATTGCGAGCCGAGGCTCAAGTTGGACTCCTGCTGCTGCTGCTGCTACTGCTCCTGCTGTTGACTATTGTTGTTTTCGTTGTTGTTGCTGTCTGACCTGGCCACAAAAGGATAGCAAACACACACACACACACACACACACACACACTTATAGATATTAGTGTATATATGTATAGCAAACTCTCTTATTTACCCACTCAGTTTTCCTATCAGAATGCAGCAGCAGCGTTATGTATCTCACAGATACACGAAATCATCAGAAGCAGCAGAAGTTGCTGTAGCTGTGGCTGTAGTTGCTGAGAGGGAGGAGCCAGCGAGCGTCAGGATAATAGGGCGTGCACATCTTCGCATTCATTATGCACACTCACACACTCACGCACAGCGGCAGACAGAGAGCCACAGATACACAGATGCAGATACAGATACAGACAAACTGAGAGATACAGATACAGTTTGGCTGCTGTGCGAATGCTGTCTCCTTCACACACACACACACACACACGCGCACACACATCTTGTTTGCGGTTTTGGGTTGTGTGTGTGTTTTGTGGCCCAGCCAATCCTTCCCACAAGGTCCCCCCCTTTTTGCTGCCCACCTCCCCCCCACAACTGTGAACTAACCATTTGCAGTCAGACAGCGGCAAATTTCTGGCTTGTGGCTTGCCACCAACCCCCGTTCATTTTTACTCTGTGTGTGTGTGTGTGTTGTGTCTGTGTGGGTATGTGTTGTGTGGGGGTTGATTTTCACTTGCCTGCCGGCCACCTGCGTCTGTCCCTGGCTCCAAAGCGTGCGCAATAAGCGCACATTAGCCTAATGGCTTTGTATGTGTGTGTATTGTGTGTGTGTGGGTGTGGGTGTGTGTGTGTATTGGCCACAAAAAAGTACACACGGCAATAATTGAAAGCGACTGCGTTGCCTGTTTTTGGGCCTGGGGGCCTTTTCACTTTGCTCACATTTTCTGTTGCGCTTTTTCTTTTTTGCTTTCTTTTTTTTTGGTATTTTTTTATCGGCGCCCTAGCAAACAAAAATTCTAAATGTGTGGGTGTGTGTGTGTGTGTGTGTGGGTGAGTGGGTGAGTGTGTGCGGTTAGGCTATGTACATACTGCAAGGTTGATTTTTTTTCCTTAGGCTGTCGGCTTTTGTTTGCAACTTAATTTTCTATCTGTCGTCAAAGTTTATGCCACACACACACAGCACTGGCAGGTTGGCTAATATGTGTGTGTGTGTGTGTGTGTGTGGGGTGTTATGTTATGTTTTTTGTAAAGGCTGATTCGATAGGCAGTTTGAAGCAATTAACACGTCCTCAAGAATGTGCAGCTTAAAGAGTGGCAAGCAACACTTTTCGAACTGTAATAAATCTCAGTTAAATGCAATACATTAAATTAAATATAAAAAATATTATTTTGTTTCATATTTGTTATGAATATAAGAAGGTAATTAATATTTATTATTATTATTTGACCTCGCTATGCCTGCTTAATTAGTTTTGTATATGGTCAGATGTGGTGGTGCATGTGCGTGTGTGCGTGTGTGTGTGTGTGTGCTTTGTTGTTGTTGTTGTTGTTGTTTACTGCGTTGCACTATCGCAAATTTTTAATTACTTTTTGGGACTTTATGGGGGTGCCGCATGGCAAATATAAATTCTGTGATGCTGTTACTGATTTCAGTGGAGCAATCCGTGATCCGTTCTCCGTTCTTTCTCTGTATTTTTGCCATTAATATGCGCTGATAATTTTTATTATTTATATTTTTGCGCTTTTTCCGTGAACCCGCATACAAATTTTAATATATTTCATTTCGAATTGCTGATAAATTTATCTTAAAAATAAATTCTACAAATAAATTGCGCAGACGAAAAAAAAAACAACCTTTTTTCGATATGATAATTTCCCACCACAGTATAAGCAAAAACCCAAAAGATATATATATATATATAGATGTATAGATGTATATGTATCTTTGCATTGTTGATGGGGCTATAAATTGTTGTGTACTTGTTATTTATTTGCATGGCCACTTAAGGGCAAGCCCCCTAATAATTTACAGCAGTCCAAATGCGATAAAATATGAATTCAATTCAACAACAACCAAAAAGGTGTCATGAATATTCCTATCTACAAGCTGACAGTATCTGTCTGTCTGTCTGTCTGTCCGTCTGTGTATCTGTATCTGTATCTGTATCTGTATCTATTTGTGCTTGTCAAACAGCAGCAGTCAATTAGGCGCACGTTCAAAAGTTGGTTTGTGTCATTATTATCATCATCATCAAGATCGGGGCGCCCTTAAGGGTTGCAAGGGTCGTCCTCACACTCGTCCTCGTTGCCGATAGACAGGGGTCTGAGGTTCTAATAGCGTTAAATTAAAACAACATAATCAACAACTCGGCGCCCTTGTCACATAATTTAACACACACTTTTATACCATTTTTTTTGGGCTGGCGTGAAGCAAGCAGATAGAAAGGATTGCCAGGATATGTGTGTTGGGTTTTTGTATTTGCATTTCGCTTTGGTTTGCCGTGCATTTGATTTGGATATTGACTGGGGTGCTTGCAGCGCATAATTCATCAGTAAACACGCCTCAAAAGTCAACGGAAATATTGTCAGAGAATTGCATTACGCAGATTTTACACAGGACTATAAATATATCAATAGCATAATAGATAACCAGCTGAATGGGAAGGTGTGAGAACTACGAGACTCTGAAATCTTACAAATTCAGCTACGCTTTAGCAATGTTCGCTGTCCAATTTTTAAGGAACCAGAAAAAAGAAATGAATTGAATCAATTTGCATCCTTTTGCATCCTTTGATTATATTTACTTATCACATTGTTTATATACTGCTGCTACTTAGTAGTCACCCTATTATCCTGGCAATCTCTCAATTGTCTGGCCTAACTGCTGTTTTAAGTTTCCCACCTTTTCGCGCCAAATCTCCAACTGTGCTGAATTCCTGTGTGTCCTTAGGCGGTGCTCCTTGCGACAGACCAGGCTTGTCCTGAACTTGAACACTTCCTTGACTTGCCCAATTCAAAACTCACTCACAGACTCTGCTGTCTGCCGTCTGCTGTCTGCCGTCTGCTGTCTGCTGTCTGCTGTTCTTGTGTTCTGTGTTCGGCTTGGAGCTGTCGTCTATAATTAACTCAGCTGGATGGCTGATCTTTGACTTTAACTGTCTGCACAAGGACAATGGAATCTGAAGATTGCTGCCGCAGCAGCTTTTGTGAGTACTCGTACTCACATTTGTACTTGTATTCATATTCGAATGTAGTTCGCTTTTTTCGAACTGATTTGTTTTTGCTGCTGCCCCTTCTATTTGATTATTTTTTATTTTTTTGTGCTGTTGTTTGAAAGTTTTGCTCGCTGCGGAGTGCTTGAAGAAATCAAAAGTCGCCGTCGTCGTCGTCATTGTTCTGCGAGTTGATTTCGAGTACTCACTGTACAAATACAGTACAGTGGGCTATATCTACCTTGGCTGATCTTGTAAACCTTACGATTTCAATTGTGTGTCTTATTGACATGCCCAGGACTTCAACTTCGACGGCTGCTGTTGCTGCTGCTGTTGCTGCTGCTGTTGCTGCTGCTGCTGCTGCTGCTGCTATTGTTAAACAGAACGGAAGTCGTCCCTTTTGCCACACAAATACCCGAAAAATAAAACGAGAACGAGAAGGAGAACTCATCCAGTGAATTGCAAAGTTCTCAAGTCAAATTCAAGTAGTCTACGACTCTGCCACTGGGGTCAGGCACTATAATTATAACGAGGTCAAAGGCGATATACTTCTGCTGCTGCTGCATTTTAGGGCAGATGAAGCTAGAGTAGGCGTGGCAGCTGAGCTCGTAACTTAATACCGAGCAAAAGCAAAGCTGCATTCTCTCAAGGCACGCGCCCTTAACTACCCATCTCTGCAATTAGAATGCAATCTTGCACCGGAAGATGCAGCCCAGCAGATATCCTTATCTACAGCTGTCTCTCGCACTGAGGGTAGCTAACCTCAAAGATCGCTTGGCTTATGTACATATACATATGCAATATATCCTGTGTAGAAATGTCACTCACTTGCGTAACCCTTGCGACAGGGCACAGCCACTAAGTCACTCTGGGCCAGGTAAACAGCACTTTGCCACAAAATATGATCACATTTTTCTTCTTCGCTTTTTAATTAACGTGAGAAAAGCACTTAAATCGGCCAATCGATTTTTGCAATTACATTTTCTTTTTACTGGCTTTTCACAAATTTTCTTTCGCTGTGCAGCTTCTTCTTCCTTATCACACTATCACACACATACACACACAGAGATCTTGGGAGCAACACGACAAAATTGATCACAAACTATACGTTTGACTGCCTCGTCGTCAATTGATCGCCACATTTGGAGCGCAACCTTAAATGAGCCGGAGGCGCTATGAAAAATACACACACACACACACACCCGCACATACACACGCACAGACACGCACACACACAGAGGCGCAAACACACTTGAAATTAGAGGAGCAAAGATCCGGAGAGAGCGCAGTATGCCTTTCAAATGGTGACTGACTTCTTCATAACCATAAATAAAAAGCGAGAGCTAAAAAAAATACAAAGTACAACAACAACAACAACAAGAAGAAGAAGAAGAAGAACGACGTATATAATGCTCATAGTATTTGTATTATATGCCCAACTGAAGTGCTATGATATCAACAACAAAAAAAGCCTCGAAGCTGCGCTGCTCAGCGACGGTGCGACGCTGACGTCGGCAGAGAGTTTCACAATTGGGAGCAGCAGCCGCAGCAGCAGCAGCGGCAGCAGCAGCAGCAGCAACCACATGAAAAGCTGTAAGCACGTCGTCCAGCGGTTGAAGTCACGTCGCCGCTGTAGCCTAAAACTCATAAAACACGAGCACTTGTTGTTTGTCCATGTGTCAGTCTCTCCCTCTCTCCCTCTCTCTCTCATTCGCACCATCTCTATCACTGTTGCTCAGTCGAGCTCTCTTTTGCTGTGATCGCTTCTCCATATAACAAAAGTGTACTATGCACTTTGTTGTTGTTGTTGTTGTTGTTGTTGTTGCCTTAACGGCGATTACATACTATCTATTTTCTAATATGAAAATAAACACATTAACGATTATGGGCAAGGAAAATGGCATTGATAGACTCTTACATATCCTGTATGTGGTCAAGGAACATTATCACAAATGCCTGCAATTCAAATGGAAAATATATTTTGAATACTTTCATAACAGCCTCTAAGTTCTGAAAGAGACCATTAAATGTGAGCTAATTATATTAATTATTGCCATAAATTAAATTCGTCTTTTTTTATGCATATCTTTGAAAAGTGCCCAAACTAAACTAAAATTACTTTCAGCCCTTTTGCATCCAAGAACTATGAACTAGTCAACCCCAAAATTGGTTGCTAGGCTGGGGATTATACCCTGCAATGGTCATGTTTACTGATTAAATGATTATTAGACACTTTGTAATCATTTTTATAATTGACAACTATAAAAAACTATAAAGTATCTGGCTTACATACATGTATGTGCACAAGGAATGCACTGTTCAATCACACAATGCTTTGAATAAAGACTTTTGATTTTTGAATTTTGATCCACCTGAAGTAACCATATCAATATTCAAGCCAATAAAATACAATTAGGCAGGTTTTATGCCAATTGAGTCTGCATTATAAATAGTCACGATTATAACAATTTTTTG
This sequence comes from Drosophila cognata, assembly GCA_035041535.1. Taxonomy (NCBI): domain Eukaryota; kingdom Metazoa; phylum Arthropoda; class Insecta; order Diptera; family Drosophilidae; genus Drosophila; species Drosophila cognata. The sequence continues at coordinate 5,878,007 of JAWNLC010000234.1, read as the reverse complement.
AATGGGAATGCGACTATCTTTACAACTTGCCATCACATAAAGCTGAGGCGAAAAGTATATTTCTCAAAATGGTATAGAACTTTTCCCAGACGACGCATAAATTAATCATGCACCCCGACTAGTGTTAATAAGCTTTAAATCTTTAAATGCCCCATTTTCATAAAGATTGTTTTCCTTTCATATATCAATTCGCCTGCATATCAGAACTATCTGTCTTGTAATGGGGCACTGTAAATAAATGTATGTATATAGAGATACATATGTAGGAAAAAGTCCCACACTCATAAACAATGGTCCAATGACAAGAGAGTGACAGTCGTGTCGATAAAGCAAAGCCCGTTCGTATACAAAATATAATCCGAGAATAGTCTAGAGCAGAATATATATACATATATACATATATATATATATAAATGTGCGTGGAAAAGGAGTAGGAGAATCGAGTACACAATCAGTTTCAAGTAACTTCGAATCAAAGTAAACACACGACTCTCGATCTTGTCAAGGCAATTATTTCACAAAAGCGACTTACATTTAAACGATATACATACATATACATAAAATTTGATTTGAATTCAAACTGATCTAGTTTTATTTGAAAATGATATCAGGAAATCAATTTGGTCTTAACAACTTATAATATATCTAACTCGAACATGTTGAAAAACTTTACTTATTCCTAAACAATCTTGCAATTAGAAAATGTCTCTCGTCAATTTGGACAACTTTTGTATTTGATTTCAAGTTTTTTATACATATTTTTCTCAAAGTGTGTGTGTACAACATAGAGGTCGAATCTTGTAGTGGCTTGACGTAATGCTTAATGTAAACAAGTTGCACAGAGAACGCGTTGAGTAGGTCGACAGATAAACACCCCCTGGAATGCCCCGTTGCAAGTAGATTGAGAATGAGAAATTCTCTCTCTCTCGTCAATTTGGACAACTTTTGTATTTGATTTCAAGTTTTTTATACATATTTTTCTCAAAGTGTGTGTGTACAACATAGAGGTCGAATCTTGTAGTGGCTTGACGTAATGCTTAATGTAAACAAGTTGCACAGAGAACGCGTTGAGTAGGTCGACAGATAAACACCCCCTGGAATGCCCCGTTGCAAGTAGATTGAGAATGAGAAATTCACCAGCTCACAATTGCGAACTCTGACTGACTGACCGAATGGTTTTGAATGGAGGCAGTGAGTGTTTGTGAATATTGCCTGCGAGTCGATCGATTATGACCGAGTTTAGAGGGTGCTTAACTTTATTGGCCATCATATAAAATATGGGTATATAGCTCATACGCAGGGTCTGCTCGTGGCTATCTCTTCTTCTATCTAGACAACATTTTCGTTTTTTATCTGCAACACACACTCACACACACTCACACACTCGCACACTCAGAGGAAAAAACAAACAGTTTTGGGGGACAGTGCCGTCTTTTTCTTGAGTGTCGATTCGAGGCAAATAAACGTTCAAAGTACTCTCGGTAATAAATTGTCGAAATTGGGAGAATAATTTTGGGGTATTGTAAATTCATAAATATATCAGGTGCTGCACCGTGACCGATGATATTCTCCCAATGAAGCAACAATCCAATAAAATAAAACTGAGACGACACCATCGCTCGAAACACTCTCTTTGCACACTCGTGCTTTAATTGTCGCTTGCCTGGCCCAGTTGAGCACAACTAATAACAATCAAGTAGCAAAATGCCTTCATAAATTCAAGGGACAACAACATAGCGAGTAGAAGAAAGCCAGAAGATCTAATCAAGTTTATGGAGCATCCAGCCATCGAACTGATAAAGCAACCACCCAAAAACCACCTAATCTTGATCCGCAGCTTATCTGGCGTTTATCTGTGTGCCAAAAAAAATAAAAAAAAAACAAATACATGAAAATAAAAGTATAGCTTTATGCAGGTGCTTGGAACCCTGGGGCTGAATTCAACTGTCTACTGCGAATATACATATATATGTATATATTTATATATAAATATGTATTTACTCCAACTGTAGTCTATCTGGTTCTTGGCGTCTTCCATTATCTGCACTCGAGTTATAAATATTGTGAAGGCGACAGTTTTATTTTGATATATTTATTGGGGCTCTAATGTGCGTTGGGAAACAACAAGAACAACAGCGAGAACGCATATTGAATAGGTCTTCACATTATCAGCCACAAAATATTATGTTTTATGATGCTATATATAGCCATTTCTTGCCTAATTGAATGATATGATAGCAGGCTTAGAAAATATTTTAATTGCTGTTAATACAATCGATTCACAGGTAATAAAAACGCTGATACCGATACCCAACTTTCGTTCACATTTCTGATATGTCGATCAAAACTTTGGAGTTGTTGCAATTGTTGTTGTTGGGGTTCTTTGTCCATGGCAGACGTTGTTGCTGTTTTTTATTATCATAAACGCGCCGAATTTTATGCGGGTTTTTTTTTATGGTGTTGAAGGATGGAACTGAGTCAAAGGTTGACTTTAAATCCGTTGCTGGAATATTTACATTAAAAATGTTGTTTGTGGAGACTTTCAAATAATTAATACATATGATACAAATGATAATTATTTATTATTTTGAGTCGAAAATCTGTTTGAGTTTGGTCAAAGTGTAACACTTTTAATCGCTTGTTCAATTATAGCACGTGGAATGTCATATGAAACACCCGCAGATGCGCCAGAATCAACAATTGTTGCTCACCACACGATCTATATATATATATACTTGTACCAGAGAATTGATTATACACACATTGAGAAAGAGAGAGAGAAAGAGAGAGAGAGAAAGAGAGAGAGAGAGAGAGAGAAAGAGGCGCGTGTGTTAGAAGCCCGCATCTGTGCACTTCCACGAATGCAAATAAATTCACAAATCGGCCCGAACTCAAGGGGATAAATCGGCAATAATCTAAAAAAAATAATGATGCGTCAGAATGCGATTGAGCAATTCTTTGAATCGCTTCGACAGCCGACTATAAGTCTGAAGGAAGCGGGCAAATCGCTCCAAATATCGGCATCCTATGCCATTATATATGGGTCAATCTGTGGCCCGGAAACCTTTATCCCACATAGAGCAATAAGTTCATGTAAGCTAATATGACATCATGGGTAGATAGACGGGTCTATTTTATTCATGTTTTTTTCTAGTAATCTGTAAAAACCATGCATTAAAATAAGCGTGTTTCGCAATTTCTCAGCGCTACTTATCGCTGGCCAACATTTTCAATGTCAGTTGATTACAACAAAACAGACGAGAACAGAACAGAACAGAACAGAACAGAACAGAACAGAACTGAACTGAATTATCATCCCGTTCCATGAATATATACTTGGATGTATGTTTGCAAGAATTGCTAAATGCATTTCGGAAGTTTAGACTGATAAACCGGGCTTGTGCGCTGGCTTGACGACTGTTTTGGATGCTTAAAATATCACAAAATACTCTTGTCACAAAACTTTGAGAATTAACATGTGCTTCTTGGTACATACGTACCCGCATTTGTTATCTGAAAACGAAAGCTTTTAAATTTAAAACTCACTTCGGTCAAACAAAAAACAGCACACAAACAAAGTAAGGAACGAAAGAAGAAAGAAGAAAAAAGGGAAAAATTTCTACACAAAACAGATGCAATTTGTCCAGATTAGCCCGATCCCGACATATAAATCAGGGTTTATCTAATCATAAGCTGAAATAAATAACGCAGTGCTCAATCTATAGGAATTTGTTGTATTCCTTCACCAGAAAGAGCAGGCCATCGAATCTAAAAATTATACATCAAAATGCGATTTTTTTTTACTTTTTATTTTATTTGTTTAAATAAATAAGTTGAATTTTCATATTAAATGAAGGATACTCGTATATATCTTACCTTGACTGAATTTTCTCGCAATCGCTTTGGATCGCATTATAATCTCCAGCAGTGTCGTCATTAATGCTGAGCTCTCCTTATAACATATATATCCACATGACAGACACACAGGACTTTCAGCAAATCCGCAATTCCAAAAGAGTTCAAGTGTTCAGGCCATTGACATTGACACAGAAGAGACTCTCTCTGTTTATATATGTATATATATATATATATATATATATATACACACATATATGTATGTGTGTGTGGGCACAATTAGAAATCACAACTTAAATCAAGAGAAGCACAACGAACCGACTGAAGCGACACAGTTTAAAATTTGCATATGGCTATGGGCCAGAGGGATGTTGGGGGTGCTAAATACTGCACCCCTCAAGCTGTGGGTCGTCTTTAAAGTCGTGGCAATGTTTTTGCACACACGCGTTGCAAGTTGCGGTGGTTGGGGGTGGGGGGGGGGGCGAAGACGCTGGTGGGTTGGCAACAATGTATATCGACAACGGCAACAATAACGAAGATGAACGAAAATACCGCCGGCAAAAAAGTGTGTTGGAAAGTTGTTGCACAAAAAAAAAAGCTGAAAGTTTACATGAAGGCACACTGCGCGAAACAAGCACACAACAACAACAACAATAACAACAACTTTGACGCAACTCCGACTGTGTGGCAAACACACACCTGCCCATTGAAGCTCCTCAGACGCGACTGACGCTGAGGGCAACGACGGCGGCAACGACGGCGACGACGACGATGACGACGATGTCGATGACGGCAACAGCAGCGGCAACAAACAGAAGCAACGACTCCGACGACGAACGAGACTACTACGAGTATTTCGTCTATGCTCTAAGCAATAGTTTATTTTTTCTATTTTTTACATATATTGTGTTTTTTTCCTTTTTTATTTAAAACTGTTTTTTGTTTTTAGTGAGGCAGCAACAGCAGCTGCAGCAGCAGGCGGCGCTTACAAACTGCGACTGACTACTCGGCGGTGGCAATTATGGCAGCCGGCAGAGTCCTGTCCACGAGACCCAAGCAGCAGCAACCACACTTTCAGGTTATAGGTGGCAAGCTCAAGGCACGTGTGCCACGTACCACGTACTACGTTGTAGGTGTAGCCTAGCTCCAGCCAAAAGGACACTAACGACCAGCACGGGGTCAAACAGCTGTGGGGGAAAGGAGGAGGAGTATGTAAGGGAGGTATAGAGTTCTTAAGGCTCTTTGGCCACGACAAAAAACGCGACGTAATTCATGCAAATGAAGTCACGCACAAAGTCACAGCTAAAGACACAGCGCCGCATTACTCTACTCTACCATACCGTACTCGTTAGGTCCTGCGAACTGCCCATCCAATAGGCACTGCCCACCAGCAAGAGAGAGAGAGTGAGAGAGAGAGTAGAGGGTACAGCGGTATGAGCGCACTGTGGCGAAAGCCAGCGAACTGTTGCCTGGAGCGAATTCCTGGAAAGAGAGCCTTAGACTACTTAACTATATCTTATCCTTACCAATCATGTTTTTTTCAGAGTCCTTTTATTTTTTTGTACATGTACGATTACAAACATATTAAAAGCTTATCACAGATTAATTTCAGTGCTTAACAAGCCAATTTAAATTATTTTATATTTTTATCACGTAATTTGTTAAACTGGAAGAAAGTATATAGTAATATAGCTGGGTAGCTGCCATAAATGTTTAATAATTAATGACATTTTATCAGGTCTCTTATCAAGAAAATGCAGTCCAAGTTTCATCATTGCAAGCCAATAACTAAATAAACATTTGCGAACCATTGAACCCTTTCATAGATCTCAAAATGGAACCCCTGCAAAAGTTTTATGATTAGGTTTTATGATTTGACGACTGCTCACTTAACCTTGCTATCTATGCCATCTAACTACAAACACATATGCCTATGGCATTTAGTATTGAAGCTTGCACAACTAATGAACAGCCCTCGACGGCCGTACTCAAGAGCCGTACTCGAACCGTACTCGAACGGTACTCGCCTGGTTAGCCAATGGGCAGACAAATGGTCAAGAGGCAGAGCCACCACCACCCGTTGGGCACTCAAGGGCCAGCCAGACAGGGGGTGGTGTTTGCCACTCAGCGGGGTGGGTCAGCAGTAGAGGGGGTGCGGAGTGTTGTGGCTTTTATAGTAACTTTTCTACGGTTGCATTTGTCGTCTGCGCAGGCCGCCTGTCAGTCGTTTGTCATAAGAGTGCAGCTCCCTTCGCCCCCCCTTACCAACAGCAATCAACACACATATGTATATCTGCATCGTGAGGGCGAAGAGTGTTAATCCCCCTGCACACCTCGAATCACCTGCCTGCTGCAGTCTGCGTTCCACTTGCAGTTTGCATTGCTCGCATTTTTTCCATATTACGAGAAAACTCATAATAAAAGCAACTCGAGCGAATGAAAAACATTTGTTTTGCCATGTCGTAAAATATGCAAAGATTTAGCAAATAATTCTTGTTGGGTTTCTCCTTATTTTTTGGCAGCTTTATGGAACGTATAATTGCTGTAAACGATTCGCTATCCAAAAATGTGCTACGCCCTATTAATAATATTCGCAATTTTTATTAGTGTTTATCTACGTTTTGTGTGTTCATTTTGGGAGCCATACAACAAGTACGTGAAAATCGGCCATGAAATCCATATACGTACATATATATATTTACATATGTATATATATGTATGTATAGTAATTAGAATTGCATTGTTCTATTTATAAATGCACTTGATCTTGCTTATATCCATACACACACTTCTATATGCATTGCTCGTGTGAGTTGCCAATTTCAAGGTGACCCAAATGTACTAGTATAGCCTAACATCTATATTTATCAACTATATATATAAAATTTCTTGGAAAACAAACATTTGTTCACTTAAATGATAAACTAATTGTGGTAAATTGTAACCATTCTAAATGATTACACTAGACACATTAAGGGCGGAGTTAAAACTTTTAAATAAACTCATGCATAATAACGAAAGGAACAGTAAAATGATTTATATCTAGTTTCTATAAATCTATATTTATCATTTCAAGCATGTCGTAAGCAATTGATATCATTTCAATAAATCACAAATGGGAAAAATGTAATAAAATGAATTTAATGCCAAAGTTACCACAGCAAACTTATAACAAAACTCATTTATCTATTTATTATTATTAAGTGTTGATCTGGAAATAATAGGAACTTAAATATTAAACCGAACACTTAACTTACATCTTTAGCACAGCCGCAACGTATTGACCTCAAATTGTGTTGCCTTAATTAAGAGTTAAAAACACACACACGCACACAAACGCACACATTAAACTGACGCAGAATGTGAAGACCTCTTGCAGAGCCTTAAGAAAATTCTCATTAATTTTACGGGCAGCACAAAGAGAGCGGGGGGTTGGATTAAGAGGTGTGCGGAGAGCCTGCCTTGCATTGCTAAAATTAAATAATTTAGCGTACATTTAATTATCAGCAATAGTCGCATATTAAATAAATATATAAAAATTTATTTAAATGTGTGTGTGTTCATATAGCGCAAGAGATGCAGTGTGCAGTCTGAGGTAATTGGAAATTGCAGCAGCCCCCACACACCCCCCCCCCCCCCTCCCACACATACACACACAAACACTGTTTTTTGGACAACGCCGCAAATATCTGCCCAGCGCACACACATACAAGCGAACTCACATAGCAACACACAAAGACACACAGGAACACGCACGCTTATTGCCCACTCGCACTGATGCTCACACACACACACGCGCGCATAAAACGAAAAACGAACGTTTCTGACTGGCGGGCATTCGGATGGTTCCTCGTTCTTTGTTGTTGTTGTTATTGTTGCTGCTGCTGCTGCTGCTGACATCGCCATCGCTGGTTGTGTGTGCGCTGCCTGACGTCTCTCTTATCTCTTGCCCATTATCTCTCTCCCCAAAAGCAACGACGAGCGACGAGAGTGTCTGTCATTCGTTTGTCATCGTCATCGCCATCGACTGGGCAGCGCAGTTGGCAGCCGCAGCTCCACTGCTCTCTCTCTCTCTCTCGCTCTCGGTCTTGCTCTCTCTCTTATGCATTATGCTGGCTTTGTGCTTTGTGTGCGTCTGCGCTTTGGCTCAGTAGGTGGAGCTTTGTTCACACACAGCGAGAGAGAGAGACAGCGAGAGAGCGCCCTGTTGCGTTGAATTCGCCACGTTGTGAGCGGCGAATTCGCACTTCTAGGCAAATTTTTTTGCGTTTTCATTTATTGCTGTCGATGTTGTTGCTTTTACTGTTGTTGTTGTTGATTAATGAAGTGTGTTAAGGGGCCAAGCGACGACGACGACGTCGACGCCAAACTGTTGCAATGCCAAAGCGCCGCCAAGGACAATGCCTGCGGCCAGCCGCAACGAGAGTCCTTGATTGAGGTTAGGTTAGCCGCAACTTTTTTCTTTTTACCGACGGCACCTTAAAATATTGTAGGCGTGGCATCTGTTATCATATCTCTCTATCTCTGTGTGTGTCGCCGCAAAACGCTGAAGCGCTGCTGCTGCTGCTGCTACTGTCTCTGTCTCTGCCGCTGCCTCTGCTGCTCTGCTGCTCATTTTGCAAGCGCGCGCTCGCTCTCTTATCTCTTCAGTATGATGCCATCCCGCTCGCTCGCACTTTGACCAGCGTAATGTGCTCCAAAATGTCGCCACTGTCGTTGGTCCATTGATGTGCGCTGATAGCGACAGACGCGCCAGCAGCGCAGTCGACAGTCGACAGAGACAGCGACTTCAAAATGGCGTTTCAGTGTGTACACACACACAATTGAACATATTTATATATAAATATATATATTTATATATATGTATGTACATATAGACGTCTCTTTTCGCTTAACCCGGGCACGTTTTATCACTCAGCAGATACACAGAAGTATATATGTACATATATATATGGGTATGTACATATATAGGTATGTATTTGGCATATAGCCAGATACGCGAATCTGTGCAACTAACTTGTGTGACTACCAAAAGCAAACAAACAAACAAACAAATAACAAATGCAAAGGGGCCAACAAAAGTTCTTCTTCTTCTTATGCTGCTCTGCTTTGCAGCTTTATTGCCGCAGCTGCCGCTGAGTTTTATGTCTTCATTAACTGAAAAGTTATGAGCCATAAGAGCCAGTGGTTGGAAGGAGTAGGGGCAGAACTGGGGGCCAACCACATCATTTGTGCATGTGTGTGTGTGTGTGTGTGTGTTTGTATGTGTGAGTGAGTGTGTACGGTAATTGGGATTGTCGGGTTGACAATAGCAACCAGAAATCATTTCTCGTGGTCAGAGAGCGTGCTAAAAGTAGGAGAAGAAGAAAAAATTAAAATACTTGCGTTCAAATGGCAAAACAACAACAACAACAACATCAACAAAAACAGGGAGTAAGCAACAGTAACACCTACAGTTAAAGCCAAACAACAAACAGTCAGTGAATATTTCTGATCTGCGTCACGGTAATCAGTTTGAATACCCTGTAAACTGATATGGCGCCCTGAGGGGCGCACTTCGTTCAATTGACTGCATCAATTAAAAAAGTAAACAGATTTTTACTTAAATAAAATACTTCAATACACAATTATCTTATTGGTACAGCCCGTACAAAAAGAACATTTAATTCCTTAAAAAAAGACCATTGAAAAATATACAAAATTATAAATAATTTAACTAGAAAACAATCTCTGCACTCAAATACCATACGCATTGAGGTTTGCGCAGGGTATCTTCTAGTGGAATACCCTTATTGCTGCTATTTGGCAGTGCACAGTGGTCAACACTGATGCTGGCTGCACTTATTTAATGCAAAATATGGTGGCTATATATTATTAAATCAAATAGATTATGTATATATAATAGTGACACATGATCCGGCATAATATTCAATCTGAATGTTTTTTGCGGTTTTTGTTGACTGCGTTTCTGACTAATAAAAAGAATTTATTTCACTTCAGATTTATTTAATGTAGATAAATGTTATTGTAATAAATATTAAATATTATATATATATGTATATATATTTTATAAATATGTATTATAACTATTTCTTTGAACAATTTGCGAGATAATTACTGTTTATTAAAACTAAAGGCGAAACCTTGTTGTGGCATAACAATTAATGTATTTTGTGGCACTGTGCAACTGTGCAGTTTTGCACGTTGCGTTAACAACTCATTTCACGTGTCTAGATAGTATTACTTTCCACACCGAGAGACGCCGTCGTGTTGACGTTGCAATCTTTGACACAAATGTGGAGCTTGGGAGGTTATGGGGCGGGGGGGGGGCAGACTGGGACACTGAGACGTTCACTTTTTTTTTATTTGTTATTTACGAACGATCGTAAAAACAGAGAGCAGTGAATTTGCAGTAGCCTTTTTCACATTTGTTGTTGCTGTTGTTGTTTGTGGGTGCTGCTGCCGTAGGAAGTCATCAGCCAACAACAACTAAGTGGGGGAAAAAAAAAAACAAAACTGTCGTCGTACGAAGTCGTCCAATATTCTATGCTTGATTCCACACAGGTCTCACTAGTTAACTTCGCTTCACTGATGCGCTTTTTTCAATTTGTCACGTACGCTCGATTTTCAGTTCGATATATTTTCGCCTTTGCTCATTACTACTGCAACAACTTGGGGCGGGTTGGTGTTTCGAGGAGTTTCGAGTTGGATGGTTCGAGTGTATTCACTTAATAACGAATTAGTATTTATGAAATTCATAGAATTATCATAACCACCACAGTCCGCTGACCACAAACCCTTCTGGTTAATCTATAAAAATCGCGCTGAGCTTGCATGTGGCGGGTCTATCTAATTATGCAAAGATTTTCCAAGTTTTCTAGGCCAAATAGTGTGTAGTATATATATATACTATATGAAGGATAGACTAAATACAAGTATATGATGTAATGTTGACTAAATTATGACGTTGGCCAAAACGTGCGCTGTACACATTTATCATGGCTGGACCCCCAACATGACGAATTAAGCAAAATCGAAAGAAAAGGCAATAATAACTTTATGTCTTTTGCGCCACAACACACACACACAACGGCAAAGTCCAGCGAAGTACTGGCAAGTCCTTGGCTATGATAGAAAATTGTGTCACGACAGGAAGCAAGATAAGAGCGTAATTTTCTTTCAGCGCTGCAGGTTAAAAGCTTTGCATGGAGAAGCACTACCAGCACTACCTGAACTACCAGCAGTCAACCACCTGCACGCCCTGTGGGGGTACACTGTAGTGCCGGATGTGGACTATCGTGGTTACCGTTAGTCATTTTCAGTGATTGTTCAGGGCACACTAAAGTTGACTTGACTTTTAATGATTGTCACGCTCCCACACCACTCCACCCCGCTTGCCACTCTTTAGTCTCCACCATCCACACGCCAACAGACAGGCAGCCAAAACTGCCCAACCCCCATCCGAATATCCACCTGAAACTGTGCCTAATTTGCATTTATATTCATAATCTTGGCCATTGCGTCATGAAATATTGCATGTCCCGAACTTGTGACACTTTAATTGCTCACTGGGATTACATCCACTACTTCACTTCAACAGCAACCACAGTGAACACCCACCCAAAGGCACAACAAAAAAAACCCATAGTGTTTCAGTTTATGGGTTCATTTCAGTTCAGCCTTTTTTGGATCTCACTTGATTTGCATAAATCGCTGTGTGTACTCATTAGCGTTGTCTATATGGCTCCTATATAGGGCTCTTTATTGTCTGTTCCGTCTGCTGACTACGTGACTTTTTCGCATTTTGGCGCTTGCCACACCATGCAGATCGATTTTCAGACAATCTGCGGGGCATACAAAACAGATACAGATCTTTAACATGTAACAGTCTGTTGAGTTGTGTGTGTGTGTGTGACCAACTACAACATACCCTGTAACGTAGACGTGAACTTTTAAGCATATCTAAAAAGTGGCGTTTTCATTTTGTGATGAACTTAGAGTTCCAAATCAGCACCTCTACGAATTGAACACAACTTTATTATACCCCTCTAAATGTCGGAGTAAAGGGTATACAAAATAACAAGAAAGGCTAAGTGAGCAACTGAAATATTGCTGACCAGACAGAACTAAGTTAAGATGTTAAATCGTTGTTGTTGATGCTGATGCTGATGTTGTTGTTGTTGATGTTGTTGTTGTTGTTGTTGTTGTGAATTCTGATGTTGTTTTTACTGTGTGGTGCCCGCCAGATAAATGTCTAAAAATACAAACAAAAAGATACTCGAGATCATACAATGTGGGTTCGCTATCTGGCAATGTGCAGACCTTCCTTTTCTTCTTCTTCTTCTTCTCCGTCTTCTTCCACTTCAGAAAATGTTGCATTATCGTCTGCAGACTCCAGCATAAACTTAAATGCCAGTGTATTTTATCTTTAAGCAGAAGATGAACATGTGTGAAATATATGTTGACTTATTATAATATGTGTTTGTTGAGTTCCAAACCCTTTATATGCCAGTCAGCTGTTGATTTTATGAGGGCGACTGCCATTTTGTAGCCAGAGCTTAAATTACCTGCGCCTCCTCCCCAAACTACCTCCCGCCCATCCCAGCGCTCTGGCTGCCCGCTGAGCACTTTGAGCTATAGCCAAGCGTAAAGAGATGTAAAGACATGCTCGAGTATGCCACTCGATGCCTGGGCAGGTGCTGGAGGTGGTGCAGGTGGTGCCGAGGGGGCTGCAAAATGGTAATTCAGCATTGCCACAATATGTCAAACGAGCATAAACTGCCATTTTGCCATTTTGCCATTTCAAGCCGGAATGCTCATAGCTTAACAGCAACAGCAGCCAACTCGTCCAAAATAATGCATCGAAATACCCTGTAAATATTTTTAAGACTTCAGCACATATATTAATAAATGTAGATTACTTATTTAAATCATGATTTACAACTGAAGCTTGAACCTAACTAATTTATTTTTTTTTTAATTGTTATTCATTAATTTATTTTGTGTCTAAAGTTAAGTTTGCACAACATTATTCTGAACAACTAACTAGCTGGCCAGCAGGGTTTAGTTTTTCGTGTGCAGGGTATTTAAATGAAAACTGAAATTGTATAAATGTATATATATATAAATGTATAATAAAGTATTTCATTATGCTTATAATTTAATTGTAGTATATGCATATCAGCGGGGCGAGCGAATTTGCACGCATTTTAGTCGCATTCGGTGGCTGCTTGAAGTGGCTACTGCTGCTGCTGCTGCTGCTGCACCACCCAGTGCAGTCAGTCATCAGCACCCACTCAGAGAACCACTCACCCACCTAGTCCTGTTTGTAGCCATTCAATGATAGCCACTCTCCAGTTGGTACTTTGGGCATTGCCTGTGAAATTGGCTTAGTTAAAATTTATTAGTTCTGCTTCGAAAGGCGAGCACAAAAAATATGCTTAAACAATGGCCAGAAAGGACATTTTCAAATGGGCTGCCAGATTTAGATTGCGCCAGCTCCTTGACAAACTATCGTAGCGCAAAATTTACTTTCTTTGATTGCTAATTAGCTGGCAGCAGTTAATTAACTCCAGCGCTCCAAGTATTTCAGGCGAGAGCGCATGACTAATGAAAAGTAAAAGTAAAGAAAATTTGCGACCAGAGGTTGAGTTAAGACTCATTAAATATATCCTATTTGTACTTGCTATTTACCAAAGTCGTCATCATTAGTCTTTGTAAGACACACTGTCACAGCTATATGACTTCGCACAAGCTGACAAGAAATTCGACGAACTATAATGTGAAATTTGTAGTTGAGTAAATGTGGCAAATGAAATTTCATTTATTTTGTTGAATTTATGATAACACTTGTAAATTTCTGGTATATTTATATTACTTGTGACATGTTTCAGGCAAATGTTTTGTGTCTCATTGTCTGCATTGCTTGGCTGATAAGCGTAAGTTTGAGCTAAGCTAAGATCAAGGACCTTCGAGTGTATATAAACTCCATTTGCAGCTGCAAAACTCATTCGCCTCGCCGCTTGACATGCGTCTATTTGCGACTAAGGCCACTGTTAAGAGTCCAAAGAATGCGTCACAAGTGCCACCAAAGTTTGTGCAACTTTTTGATGCTGATGGTGGCAGTGTGGGCAACAATGGTCCTCAACTTCAATCAAAACCAACCAACGAATCTATACCAGAAATTCAAGGTGACTCTCTGCCTAACGCTCTACCCGATTCTCAATCTAGTCCAGCCATTCCATCGCAATCCCAATCCGTCAAGCATCACATGGGCAACTGGGCCTTCAGCCCTTCCTATGGGAATATCTTTCCGTATGGCCAATTCAACAGCTTTAACACCGTCGACCGAATTCTGGTTAAGTCCAATGCATTCAAGAATTATTATCCAAAGTGCGTATAAACTCATATATCGATTTTAGATGGCTAGCTCTCCAGTTAGTGATTGTTTAGGCTTGTCAAATATTTGCATAGTTGTAGTTTTATTCGCTTTCCTTCGATTTTATGTTTCATTTATCAATTGTTCCAGCGATAATGAACTTGATACTGTTTGCTATGGTAAATCGACGGTGTATGGTACGCCCAAGGTGGAAAAGTGGCTTAGACGAAATATCTACAATCATACGATCAAAAAACGGCCCATCTGGAATCAGCTCAGACAACACATCTTCAATGTTGGCAGGTCCGAGGAGTGTCACAATGCGACACTCTACAAACGCTGGCGGGATTATCAGGAATGCGCAATCAGACGCAATCAGCGACTGGAATCCATCATTCCCATGTACCCAATGCACCAAAGGGGACCTTCAGTTGTTACTAGTTCCTAATATTGGCTGTCAAAATTGAGTAGTGCTTCATTCAATAAAATTGTTCCCTTGAATTATCATCGTTTGTAATGAATTTGGAACCCAGTTTATTAAGCCAGAAATATTCCCATTGATTACTGATTATCATTGCTACTCGTGGTTGTATCTTGTCTTCAAGCCAAGCAACTTTTAATGGCCTTAATACAGCAGGCTTTGTCAAAATAATCAATCCTCAAATATTGGTGTTTAGTTAAAATGGTTCATGAAATTCGTTTCTTACTTTGGGTTTAAGCTTAAACAAATTTTTAGCTAATTTTATTTTATCTCTAATATGCTTAGGCAACAAATTTTATTTAATTTGACCATTGCTTGCCTGCTTATCGTAAGTGCCAAGTGAGGAGTCAGTTTCAGCTTTGTTAACAAACCCTGTTGCAGCTATTGATTGTGGAGATTTCGACTCGGAAACACATATCTAAGCCACAATTAGCGCATCCGACAAAAACACTGAAATTATGGGCTGAACATTGGGATGATGGGGCTGATGACGCTGCTGATGCAATCCGCAGATTCCAAAAGGACAATAAAGACTGGGTGATCAGCCAACCGACTTTGGAAGCCCGGAAATATGCGCACTTTGGTGATGGTGCACTTTACTCCACTATGCTTCTACAGATCGAGTCCACTGTAATCAAGAAATATTCTCCAATGAGCGTATTATCGTGCTTGTATTTGCTACTGGGTTCGAGATATCCTTGCAGATTTATGCTAACGCTATGCTATTGACTCGACTTTTGATGCTGACCATGTGCACACATAAATTACTGACTTCTTCACATTTTATGATATTTTATCTCTGCAGCGATATACAAGTTTTCCAATTCCCAATAAACGATGATTAATAACTTGTCCCACAAAACAAAACCAGCTTTCAAAGTCGGATGTGCACAAACATCAAACTATCTGGATAAAACTTAAATGATATATATCAAAGGACTAATTTAGAGGAATGTCACAACTCAAATAAGACTATCAGAAGTGTATTTGACTTGAGGAGGATTTCAAATCATCAAAATAACACCAACATCTCCAATACCAAATTCAAGTTTTGCTTCGATATAATTTTCCTAATCAGAAATTGCAGCTATTTCCTGGAGTTGTGCAGGTCCTTGTGTGTGGAATCATTTAAATTACATGGAGTTTAACTTCCGGCAGAATGTCAGGATCAGCTGCAATGTCCTGTTACGAAATTGTGGCTCAATTTAATACGCTTGTTTGCTCAGTGAAGCAGTCTTGTTGGAGTCCTTAGAGCCACAGACAAGGAAGAGGGAAATTCATTTAATGCTGCCCAAGCATAAGGACGACTTCCAGTCGCCCCAACCCGCACAACTTTCAATTCGTGTTGTGGCTGCGATTTTGCGCATTATATTATATATATGTATATATGTATATATATATGTATAAAGGGTGGGAGTGGGAGGCAAGGAATTGCCTGAGAAATTTATGATTTACGTTGTTTTACATCAAGCAACGTTCTGTCCAGACAATCAAGCGATGTCCTGGCAAGAAGCCTGAATGCGATAGCAAATATGACTTGTCCAGCCAGAGTGTTCGTCTAATGGATACCCTGCAAATTTCAAATGAATATGCAGAAAACATAGGATCAGCAGCGATTCAGTTCCTACAAACTTTCATTTTATCAAGAGTTGCATTATTCCAGAGATAAAACTGTGATCAAAAATCATTTGACAGTGAAATTATTCTGAAATATAATTAAATATTAAATATTGTCTCTGTCGTCTCCTTAAACAAACCTTTGCTCAAATTATGCTACCCTCTTTTGGACATTTTAAGACTACAGGGTACACAAATAATTTTCCCAAGATATATATATCTGCAGATACAGCAGAACAGAGTCTGCAATCGCATATCTGTGTGAGTGTGTGTGGTTTTCCTAGATTACGTACACACAATTGAGTATGCGAGTGTGTGTGCGGCAGTCAAAGCTGTGGCAACGCCCACCACATGCCACGCACATCAGAGCCAAGCATCGACCGCCCCTTTTAACGAGGCATCCAGCATGTGTAGTCCTTGCAGTAGTCCTGCTCCTGCTGCTCCTTCCACTGCTGTCTCTGCTGCTGCTGCTGGTTATGCTTGAGCTGCCTGCTCAGTTCGAGTCGAATGCGAAACGATTTAATTTGTTTCGGAGGCAATGTGGCATATGCTCTGCCAGCGCGCAGTTTGCCACACAGATTGAGTGTTAAGCATGTCCAGGAGCCAAACAAATTCCAAAGAACTAGAAGAAGGTCGAAACGCCGAATGCCAAAAGCCAAAAGCCAAAAGCTAAGAGCTGAAAGCCAAAAGACTTCAGAATTTATTGCACACTGTGTGTGCAGGTCGATTTGCATATTTATGAATAATGAAGGATAACCAGGATAGGCATGTCCAACGACTGGCCCAGTTGACTGGCCAACTTGAGTTTGGTGGCGTGTCTTTTGTGGCAGGCACCACTGAAATCACCGAAAAGCCAATGACAGGTGGCCCAAAGTTGGCTTTTTTCTTTTTTCTTTTTCCTTGGGCTTTTCCATTTCTGTAACCTTTGCATGACCACACGGACCAAAGGCGTGTGTGCGAAATTGATACTCCTTTACACACACACACACACACACACACACACACACAAAGGCACGTGCGCATAGAGTCCGAGACATTGGTCACGAAAAGCGGAAATGCTGATAAGGAATTTCAATGTTTTGTTTCATTTTTTTCCTTCTCTCTTTTATTCCGTTGTCGTGTTTAATGTCTTTTTGTCGTGCTTAGTGTCTTTAGTGTTGTGCGTGTGTGTATACGTGTGTGTGTGGCTCTGTGTGTATGACCATATAATCTTTATACATACACATAAAATACTAAGTTACCGGCCAAAAGCTGCTTAAGCGATTTTTCTGTTGCCAAATGGCAGTGTGAGAGAGACAGGTTCTCAAAGCAGGACATGAGAAATGTGAACAACAACAACAACAACAACAACGACAACAATAATAATAACAATAATAGTATGTACATGGGCGGAGATATTGCATGTGATAGATTGCAAGAGACTTGAGTTCAACAAGGAAACTAAGTGCCTACGAATCCACTTTTCAGTAATGACACTTACATGTTGATTATACACAGATTTACTTTGGAAAAGTCCAACTAAAAACCTAAAAATTCATAATAGAACACTTTAAACGCAGTTATGTGGATAATATATCATACTTAATATGAAAAATATTATATACTTATTTAATTAATCAGAAATAATAAGATTTCATCTATAAATATAATACATATTTAGTATAAAATATGAAAAATGTAGTGAACGATGATTTATATATGTAAACTAATGAATACAGTAGGAATACGAGTAAGGAAAATATGCGTAATTTTAGTAAAATATATCCTACAAATGGAGTAATGAGTCCCGTACTGAGTATAATTGTACAGAAGGAAGAAATTAGACCATATACACTGTACTTGGATTTCAATAAAATACTAATTCGAAATTCTGAACCGAATTGAATAGCAAAATGTAAGCTTACTCGCTACTCTTAACTCGTTACTATTCACTCGCTGCTCATTTTGTGGCTGCTCATTCTGTGTGCTGGCAATGCCCTTATACCTTTTACCTGTCCGTATTTGTGCTTGTGTTTATATAATAATATTTGCGGCTCATAATTGCATAAATTTTTAAATTGAACATTTTGCGCGCACGCCTGCCCCCGCCACTACTCCGCCTGACCACAAACGCCAACAGCCCAAGCCAGAACTGGGCTCGTCTGTTCATTGTGTGTTGGCCGCATTTGGTTTGGTTTGGTTTGGTTTGTTTTGTTTTGGTTTGGTTTCAGCTTAAATACGCTGGATATGAAATTAAACATGCCCGCGGTCCACAACAGTAAATTGAATTACGACGTCTCTTTAGACCATTTTGTGAGAGTGAGTGTGCGCGTCTGTGTGTGTGTGTGTGTGTGTGTACACAAGTCACGTGCTTGCTGAGAAACTCTCGAGAGGCATGTGCATTTATGTTTGAGATAATCATGATCATGGCAAGGGTTCGGAATTGGGTTCAAATTCAGTCTCTGTTGCGTGTACGCTTGAGGGTTGCTCAACTCTATTCCAAAGTGCCCCCCCAGACAAACAAACAAAATGAAAATCGAAAATTATCTAGTCACAAGATTCTATCGTTCAAAACTGTTCGCATGCCCCAAAACAAACCGCAGCTACCACTTGACTTCTGCCTAATTGTTATGAGCCCATAAATTAAATATAATTATATACATACACATACATATATTCATATATGTGTAGTCTCAACAAACGCGACTGTCACACAGATTCGTTGCGCGATTTGCGGTGCATCCAATCAACAAGAAGAAAATCGAGAAACACTCTTCGACGCGTTCCACTAGAAATCGAGTGTGAAATTTGATAAGTGGCCCAAGTTGTCTGAAGATTGCCGCACAGCTGGACCACAACAGGAACTGCAGTCTCAGTTCTTGATGCTCGTCGTGGAGCGCAATAGAAAATCCATTTGAAATGTGAATTACGCGACAGTTTATGTGCATTTTTATGATTATGCCCATTAAGATTTGTATAGCGCCTCAGTGGCCATCAAAATAATCTTAAGTCGAGGATTCATGACGCTATTTTGACGTCTCCGTTAAAGAACTAAAATCAAACTTGTGTTATTCAGTTTTGAGTTGACAATTTCAAAGCAATCTTAAGAAAGTTGTCTGAAGGGAGTTCGATTGCTGTTGAGAAAGTATTTTAATTAGTATATCGCATATAGTACAACGAGTACAAGTAACGAGTGACAGACAACGAGTAAAGAGTGTCAAGAGTGTCAAGTAAAGCGCAGCGAGTCCTGCGAATCCTTCGTGACCAGCTTAGCAACGTTTCATTGGCAACATATTGATAGACATTAATTTGTCTTAATGAAATTTCGGTATTATTTATGAGATTGCCAGAACGTGTTGCAAATGTTTCTTCCTTTTTATTGTGTGTGTGTGTGTGTGTGGGGGGGAGGAGGGAAGTTTGGAAGAGGGGAGGGATGCGCGTTGTGCTCGTGTGTCGTAAGGCTTCAAGGCTTTAGGTCGATGAACGTCGTCGCTGGGAAAACAAAAACAAACTGCTGTTGCCACTGTTTGTGGCAGGATGCTTTTGTTAAAGGAGCCGCCAGGCAATTAGTGTTACTTGCTTTTCCTACTCTTACCGCCCCCCCCCCCCCCCATACTTTTGGATTTGTGGCCAGTTGTCAGAGGGTGTGGGCTTGAGGTTGTGTTCCGGGATTGTGTTCACAGGTTGCCCGGCAGGTTGTGTCTTTTATGTGCTGTGTGCATAATTTATTGTTTTGCTACTCGCTGTCTGGCAATTGGAAGCCCCGTTTCAATTATCACATTTTCACTTCTGACTTGGCTGCGAGCAAAGAATTCCGAAACGACTCCTTTGTAATTAGATTTGCTTTCTGCTGTTGCTTTTCAAGCGACAACCACAAAGTAAAAGTCCGAGTAAAAACTGCAAAAGCTCTTAATGGGGCTTCCCTGCTGTGATGTGAGTGTGTGTGTGTTGGAGTGTGTGTGTGTGTGTGTTGGAGTGTGTGTGTTTAAATGTGTGTGTGTGTGTTATTATTGAGCGTCGTCCTTTCTGGTTGCTGTGAAGTCATTTCCAAATCTCAAGTCAATTGAATTTAAATTGAATTTCAAATTGGCCACTGACACACATGCTTTTTGTTGTGGCTGTGGGCGTTAAATGGGCGTGGCTGCGGACAGCATTTGAGGTATTTGACAAGCCTTGGCCTATTGGAAGTTGCAATAACGTGTTTACAAAATATAAATGTTTTCAAAGTCTTGTCTATGAAACTGGGAAATATATGGCAAGCAATTGTAATTGAATTTGTGTAGCGTAAAAATTGATTTTCTTCACAAAATAATGTGCTGTGTGTGTGCTGTGTGTGTGCTGTGTGTGTGTTGTGTGTGCTGTGTGTGTAAGTGGCTTATAAAATATTATTAATTCCATAAACAGAACACACTTTAAGCAGCGTTGAATAACTGCTGCTAAGAGAACTTTCAGTTGTGGGACTCTGCTTGCATATCTTTATTCATATTTATAGCTGTCTGTCTGCGCAGATTAGGGGTAATTCCCGAGACACCCCTTCCATCGGCCGCTTGTAGGAGTGACTGCTTGATGCTTCAGTAGGCACTGGTTTATCAACACATTTGACAGCCGCTCACCTCCCTTCCAGCGCGGAACAATGCAATGCGGAAAAGTGGGCACGACACTGCTTATCACAATGACTGCAACCACGACAGCGACGTCAACGTCGAAGTCGACTGCAACTGCAACTGCGATTCTGACTGCGGGTCAGAAGGCAGAACAGTACATAAAGCGGAAGAAGACAGTAGTGCAGAGTTTGAAATGTAGCACATTTAATGCCCTAACTTTGACTGATTGTTTCTATGGACTCTATTTGATATAGTAATCTGGGAATATTATCCAATGTTTGTTTGTTAGGAATTCTTTCCTATATCGAATCGAAAATCAAATAGAGTTTATTAGTTTTCAGTTGTTGCGTTTCTTGCGTTGCACATTTCATGCCACAAGCATAATACCCTCTGCTAGAGTATACGAACAAATAGGAAACTGCTGCTGATCATCATTACATTCACTCTCTGTTGCGCTGCTGTATGCACTCACATGTAGCGAGGCGCTTTGTTGTTGTCCTGCAGCGGCTTCTGCCACAGATTGAAGCAGAAGCTGAAGCTGAAGCTGAAGCAGAGGCTGCAGCTGATGCTGATGCTGATGCTAATGCTGATGACGAGTCTGAATCTGAATTGTGTGCTAACCTCGCAAAGCGTCAAGTTGAGTCGTCGCGGGCATTGTCGGCATAAATGCACAATTTGCACATAAAAGCATACAAACACACACAAACACACACACACATATACACACACATGCATACACACTCTTATTCAATGTACTTCCGGTGGCAGGACCTA
Organism: Drosophila cognata; assembly: GCA_035041535.1. Classification (NCBI taxonomy): domain Eukaryota; kingdom Metazoa; phylum Arthropoda; class Insecta; order Diptera; family Drosophilidae; genus Drosophila; species Drosophila cognata. Next base: position 5,856,319 of record JAWNLC010000234.1, on the reverse strand, counting down.
TAAGCGAATACGCACCGGGCCATAACCTGAGAGGGAGACAAACAGGGCGAGAGGAGGCAGTGGGAAGGGGGAGGCTCCCGTCCTGCGTCTGTTTTGATGTGTGCGTGTGTGTGTGGTTGTGTGTGTGTGTGTATGTGCGTGTGTGAGCGATTCTTTCAAGGCCCTCTGACAGTGGCGGTGTTATGCGGATAATACACACACTTAATTGCTCAAAATGATGCGATTGTATATGTATACATATACTTACAGATATATACATATATATATATATATATATATATATATATAAATGTCTTTATATATATGCATTCACATATATATATATTTATATATATTCGCTCATTCATATACTTGGGAACCACCAGAAGGACGTGCAACAAATGGTAGCTTCGAGGCAGCTTTTTTTTTGGCGCGCACCATAAAATAACCGCCCTGATTATGTGCACATGTGTGTAGCGGTGTGTGTGTGTGTGTGCGTGTGTGTATTTAAGCCACAACAAAAGACACTTACGAGCATATCATTGGCGTTTTCTGTGAGAGCTGCACATAAATCATAATTACATTTAAAGATTTTTACATACGCTTTCTGTATGAAAACATAGACAAATTTGTAATGCAGGCAAACAAGGATTTGCCTGGATTACATCGACTACTTTGATGCCCTACTGGAGAATTTTGCTTTTAATTATTAGCTTTTCAACTTATAATAAATTCCTAGAGTCTGATCTAGCACTTGATAAATTTGAGAAAGCTGTGATATTAATAAAAGAAATTAAAATATTTCAGTTTGCATATTATTATAAATTATTAACCGAAAGATAATTTGAATTATTTTTATTATTACATAAATAAAACAATCTCTTGAAACTGAGCAGCAAAGGCAATCTTTATTCTTCAATAGATTTAACTCTTTCCAGCATCTTCTGATTTGATCTCTTATTCAAATCTTTATTCAAATTTATTGGGCAGCTCAGATGGTCCATTGAATGCAGGGTAGCTTAGTTGCAGCGCCACGCTTGGATAAACTCGGTCTTGTAATGCTGTTCCCCACTCCCCCCAAAATGACAACCCACAAAAACGCAACCACGTTTCTGCGTTTTACTCAAGTGTCCTCCAGACTACAGCAATGAACCACTCTCGGCCCAGAGAGTAGAGTAGGGAAAAGTGGAGAGCATTGCCATTGTTTCAATTTTTATATCGGTTTCGCTGTTGTTGTTGTTGCTGTTGTTGTTGCTGCTGTTGTTGTTATTCGTTGTTTTTCTTGTTTTGATTTTGATGACCTGGCGCATTTTAGGAATACTATAAATACAAATGCTGTGGTCTCAAATTTTTATTGCATATTTTATATGAATTTGGCGGGGAAGGCAAACAGAAGCAGGAACTGGATCGGGGAGGGCAGAGACTTCATTGCTCGACACAATCCAATTGTCATTCGTGACAGCTGTCGATCAGCATGAGAAATGAGAAATGGCGGCTGAATATTGTGTTTTTATAAATTCTATATTTTAACGGTGGTTGATTCTCAATTCTATTGACAGCCCTGCCTCACAACTCTCAACTCTCAACTCTCAATTGAATTGAGATTTTCATGTAATTGCCGCCCTTTGTGTGGCCTCGTGTTTGGCATATTTTGTAAATTATATGGCATTTGCATAACTTTGATCTGCAGACCAGAAATGTCAGAGTGCAATATGATATGATATCGAATATTCATTTTTATCAACAGTACACATTATCTTTAGCTAATGTCGTGTCATAAAATTAATCTGCCAAAGAATGGATCTAATTAAATTGAGCATTAAATCTATCCAAACACAAATCGAATATAAATGCAGATGGAACTGTATTGATTTACCACTCTTAACTAGAAGTTCTACTGGCAACTCGTTCAAAAATTATGCATAATTAATCGGAAGAACACATCTTAAGTAGTTTTCTCGAAAACTGCTTAAAACTAATTATGTTTTGAAGTGAAACACTTTTCGATACATGCTTAGCTAAGCTCTAAAGTTATATTTACTTCAAAAACAACATTATTTAGAATAGTTACAAATTCCAATTTTGTACTCCCCTTTAAATTATGCATTCTGCTTGAAATATGGCCAATTTCTGTGGCATGTACGCAAAGTATATTCTTTCACTCTAGTTGACTGATGCAAATGCACCTTTTGCATTGATCGGGTGACATGGCACATTGATCACTTTAACGATTCCAATTGTTGTTGCCACCAAATAGCGCACAAATTGCACATTGCGCAGTTTGGCAGAGAAGGGGGCGAATCGATTTGGGATTATGTCTGTTTGACGTGTTTGGCAACTGCGTCACACCTTGCCACCAAGGAAAAAAAAAACCGTACCATGTGACACGCACGAGAACAACAACAACAACGAGAACCCGCCAAACACCTTTTGGGCAAATGTGAACGCCCGTAGATTATGTTCGAGTACATTCACATTAGCACTCACAATTCGAAAATTCGAATACAATTTGGCAGGCTGCTGGCGCGGAGACATCCGCGCCGAGAAATTGCCGTGTCAATTGTTCTGCAACCGGGCGCAACTCCCAAAAAACCAGACACAGAAACCAGGAACAGAGGCAGAGCAAGACTCGAGGGAGGGGGGAGGGGGGATGGGGTCGCCTTTTGCATTCCCGCACACCGCATAGCAAAAACATCTGTCGGATGTCGGAAGTTGTATCTGACGGCACGCCCCACACTTCAGACACGCGGCTCAGTCTGGCAACGGCCATGGCAAGGGGGCGTTCTACCAAAAGGTAGGCATGGTCACATGGTGTCACTTATTCATTGCAAGCTGCGATTTTGCCGACGTTGCGACAGAAGTTACGGAAATTATTCATAATTTTCCACCACGTGGCATGCGACATGCTGTCGGAAGATGTTATCGTGGGCACTCACAATAAGGGTTGTCTGTCAACGGAAGCCAGCACTAGATAATATTGGCTTACAGAAAGAGAGAGAGATAGACAGAGCAGCAGAGACAGAGCATGAAATTCCTGCATTTTTCAGAGAAACTTGCTTGACCGGCCTAACCTGAGGGCACGTGTTGTTCTGAGCACCAAAAAAAGGATAGAATCCTTGCGGGCTTCTCTATGATAATGACGTGATAATTGCTTTGCGCTTGGCTAGCGTCAGGAATCACAGGAGTTGGACGACAGGCTTCAGTCGTTGGTTGTCATCATCCGGTTGTGGAATCCTTGCAAGTGACACATTCACATTTTATAGCGCAAAGTTCAAAGGTCCTTGCGGGCACACCTGCTGTGCGCTTTTAATTGCAATGTGACAAAGATGCCAAAAAAAGGAAAAGTCCTCTGACATCCCAGCCAGGATTAAGAAGCGACCGCCCGGCGCTTGGAAACAAAGTAATTATGGCAGAAGAGTGCCACAAAAAAAAAAAGAAAATAAAAGTAAATAGGAAATGGGAAATAAATAGAAAATAAAGCGCTTCAATTAGACGCCGAACACGTCAAGTGTGTCGCACGGTGACAGTTTGCCCCAGGAAAATCCGGAAAACGCCACAACATTTCCAACACACTCAAATATCAAAAATTGTAAATGTGTCTGTGGAAAAAGATGTATTAGCAGCGTGAAGGAAATCGCTTCTAATAGCCAACGCCACGTGCTTGTGGGTCTTGTGTCCTGTGTCCTGTGTCCTGTGTCCTGTGCAGTCGTGTGTCAAAAGGACGACCGCAGCTCACTCCCAGAACTCTATCCTCGACGTATCGTATCTGCCCAGTGGTGGCAAACAATACAATTGAAAAATTATCAAAAATTTCGCACTTCTAATCCATCCGATGCATAAAATGCTGTCGACCATTCCGCCGTAACGACTACCGGACCCAAAACCGAACGTCGTCCTTGCGGTAATATGCCTGAGCAGCCAGAGATACACTTGTTTCCCCGAGCACAGGACACGCTCCCGGTTCGCCAGCTGTCGAGGGTGATGCGCACAGACGAGGGTGGCAAAGGGGGGAGTGCTGCTTGTAAAGACGTTCAGGCATCATCAATATTGCAGTGCTGGGGGGAGTCTGTCAAATAAGCGTAGCTAATGTGTATTAAGTGCACTTTGCGCGCTATATATATATATATACTATATACATATGTATTTTAGAGGGGTGAAATCAGCGGCTGGCCGTGCATAAGTTAAGCTAATCACGATAATAGCCACAGTGCATGCAAATGTTCTACGGACTCTAATAGATGCGGCATGCTAAGAGTCAAGTAGCAAGGTCAAAGGGTATACAATTTGGTGTAGGAAGCTAATAGCTATATGGATTCGAATAAAAAACATAAATGCTGGAAACAGAGAGAAGTTTTTTAAATGGTTTATCCACAAATCACATTTCCAAAAGTTCCATTTCAGTTTGGTTTGCCACAAAATCTTTTGTTTATAGCGCATCGTTTTCAACAAATTTTGTAAGATAATTTTTAATTGTATATTATATCCAATTATTAACAGGCAATATACTTAATCCATGGAAATGAGAAATAACAATAGGTCTCGATCACGTTGCAGGCAATGTTCGCATTAGCCAAAGACCCCACAATCAGTGTCAATCAGTGGGACTTAGGAGAAGTGCATGCCATTGAACTTATCGCGATTATCCTTGACCATATTATTGTATTTCCATTTATCGGCATTCGATGCCTGGCTGCTCCAGGCACCCGACGAGCTTGGACTGGCTTGAGGCCTCTTCTCGGCACTCGAGTGTTTGTCCGACTTTGTCGGGTTCTGTCCGACTTTGTCCGTACTGCTCGCCAGACACTTGTCACTGCGTTCCGTGTAGACCATTTTGCTGTTGTTTGGCTTGCTACCTGTTTTTTGATTGTTGGGCTCAATTTCTAGCGATTTTCTGATCAATTGCAATTCCAATTTTGCGCAGTTTCGATTTGTAGCTGAGTTCAAGGACGAGTTCACGGCACAGTTTGTAGTAGCGTCAACACTTTCAGTTCTTTATTGTTGGCCGAGTTGCCTGTGCGAGATCCCTTGCTGGACGATAGACTGTTGTCCAATCTGTCAATGAGCATAAGTGCAATTTGTAATCATTTATTGCCACAGTATTTTTGTACACCTGACTTACCCCAATTGTTTAAGTAATTTTTGTTTATAACTCGTTTTGTTAATTTTTGGCATTGACACAAAACTTTTGCAATTTGCACATTGGAGAGGAAATAAAATAAATTTGTTGCAAGGAAACACGACAGATGCACAGTGCTCCAAATATCGGATCAAACTGCAGCGTTCGCCTCTGTTGTGAACTTTCTACTGAGCCTCTAACGATGCCTGCATCTGGCTTAAATAACGCCAGCAACAAATTAACGAGTCCGCTTTACAGCGTTACGGTTCTAAGCACAGCTCCAAACAGCAGCGAGCAGCCAGCAGCAAGGCAATGTGTCGCATGAGGAACGAAGAAATCCCCGCCACCACCACCACCACCGGCACCGACACCGACACCCTGCCCCAACCCCGACAACTCCCCCGCCCGTAAACAGACCAAGCGAACCAGACCCAGACCTCAGCCTGAGACTCAGAGTCAGACGCAGACAAAAACTCGTCGAACGACGTCGGCAATGCAAATTAGAGTTGCCAACTAACTGGTTTGTCACATTTACAAAAAGCGCAACTGAAAACCGACAACCGACAACAAAAGCAACCACAGCAAGACAAGTAAGAGTGCTCTAATGGGGCATGCTCGCCGGGCACATATCGTGTTCTTCAAATCAATTCTCAAGAAATGAGACACAAGAAAAATATGATTTAATGCAGCAGCTGAGAGTTGATTTGATCTGCTGCCAGTGGCAAACATACACAAAACGACAAACTACCCTATCTTATGCATCACATGGCTGCAGGGTACATAAAGAAAGAGTTATTTATTTTTTTAAATACTCACGCAAAGTGACCGAAGTTGCCCCGCCAGCTTTTAGCGTTTGACGGCTGTCTGAACCTGCTGAGACTCACGTATGTAGTCTGGGGGCAAATGCGTCAACTTTGGCCACCGGCCGGCTCTGGGCTCTATTTCGCCTATTCGTAGGAGGAACTCTGCCTAGATGAGTTGTCTTCTTTTTTTTTTTTTTTTTTTGTTTTAAATATTTGTTTGTTTGTTTGCATTAAATCAGTGTTGCATTTTCATTCCGTTGATGTCGTATGACCATCATCTGAATAATATGAATATGTATTTCGAATGCTATCTCTCTCTCTCTCTCTATCTTTATGTTTGCTCTGTCTCTGTCTATACGACTATATATCGCCATATTATGCATGAGCCTGGCTGATGAGAGGTGCCCGTTGCATTGCATCAGCCAATTTGGCCAAGAAATCAGCTTGAAAGCCTGTTGCCCGTTTAGTGCATATATATTTTAATTTAATGTTGTTGTTATTGTTCTCAGTTATATAGTTGACCGATCTGAGATAACAGTATACATAAGCAATGCTATAAGTGTCACATAAAGCACGATAATAAGCAAAAGTCTAGGTAGATTCTGGTCCTTGAACAAGTAATAAACACAAAGTTCACCAACAACTGATCCAAAAGTAACAACTTGAAGTGACTAATCTTAGGGAAACGTATATTCCACTTATTTATACGCTGATATTTTATATAAATAAAAAACTCCCTTATCAGATTCTATGGATCTTTTTCAAGAATAATAATATCACTTCTTCTCTGAATCACTTATTATTTATTATTGGAAAGGGAAGTTAAATAATATTATTTAATTTATAGCTCTCAGATAAAAAATAATTGAATCTTATTCAAAGTCAGGGCGCTATTCAAATAGATCAACATTGTAGCTTCATTGTAGCCCTAAGCAAGTCTGACACATCATTTATCACTCCCCTAAAACCCGTCTTATTAAATTACAATATTATAGTTCATTCCTATTCATCTTAACTCATTGTTTTCTAGCAATAATTGAACAACTTTATTTATAGCAAAATAATGTTGTCATTGCCAACATTGTTAACAATGTATTTGTTACCCGAATCGTTAATCGAATATTGGCCATTGACACTCAAATTTGGCAATTGTACTTTGAACGTCTACGAATTTCAGTCTGAAATGCCAATTTTTGCACTTGACTCTTGTTTTTGAACGAATCGAGGCTAATTTTATGCCACATTTTTAAATAACAAACTTTTATTTCTATTTGGAAATTTACCGACAACTTTTATTTTATATATTATTTTAAATACTCCATTTTGTGACTGGTTCCTGTGATACCCAAAGCTAATGGAAGCTGAAGGCAAACTTTTTGAGATGTGATTCTTTCCAAAAGTTTGACAATAAAATATGGTTTTATATGACTTTCCCAATATTTTACTTTCACAAAATCTTTTTTATTTGTAGACACTCGTAACTGGATGAAAAGATGTAGTTGAATTCCCATTAGTAACACATTTTGTAAATTTAACTATTTTTCGTTCTACTTAAGCAACTTTCAGTGAAATGAGTTCAAATATCCTTTGCTTAGTCAATTTTTGTATTCCCAAAAAACATTTTAACTGGGGGGAAGTCCAAACTGGTTGTTTTTTGCCTCAAATCTATGAACATTTTGCATTTCTACGAATATGACGTAGCTTTCTGAAATGTTTACCAACTTTTTGGGAACAACATTGACGCATAGCATTGTGATCAGGTCTGCCACGCTGCCGATGACAATCTTTTTCAGTTGTTTTCATAACAAGACGATCGAGGTGAGATTTGCATATCTGTCTGGGCCGTAACTTGTTTCGTAGCCAACACGATCAACACATTTTGGCTAACACGCAGCGATCGCATGATACGACAAAGATCCCAACTAGATCAGAGGCTTACGAATCGGTTCGGTTCGGTTCGCCGGGGTATAAAAGCCGGAGGCAGTCGTCGCTTTCAACCACACAACCAAAACAGCAACGAACGCTACTTGAACCAAACTTTTGAAAAAAAGAATAATCCAAAATATTTCTTTGAACGTGCCAAAGCAAATGTGTCAATGAAGAGAACGGACACCAAAGCAAGGCTACTAAATAATATAAGGTGAGTTTTATAAAAAACTAATGATATGATTTGGAATGATACTAATGAGATATATTTGATCCTCTTGCAGTCTTTCCAAGCATCTGTCCTCTAAAAAGGGTTCACGCACCAGTAACTGCGGTAATCGTCTGGAATTCTCCGTGCTAAACCACTTATCCAAAGTGCCTTGAGTGAAAACGCTCCAATCTTGTACTGTTTGTAACTGCAACGAAAATCTCAAATCCCCCAAAATGGTCCACAAAACCCGTACACCCAGCAAGGCGATTCCATCCAAGCATTTGAGTCCTATGCGAAATACGGAACTGCAGCTTGGCAAATATGCCGCTTCCAGCAGTCCCGCAGATAGTTTCCTGCGCAACACGAGGTTGACTGTGAATACGGCAGGAGCTGGCAGCAGTTCCCGAAATTCGGCCTACACATACAACAATATGGTCGACAACAATCGGGAAAAGTTCAATGACCTGCATTTTTGCTAAGCCTCGCAAGGATAATAATCATGATGATGATGATGATGATGATGATGATGATGATGATAAATATATTCGTGTTGATAATGATGTTTGCAATAAATATATAATTTCAAATATTTAAAATTAATTGTGCCGCCTGTTTTAACTCATAAATCGCAGTCACGTGTCGCAGATTTTATTTTCCTGTTGCCATTTTTGGATTTTCCTCTTTGCCAAATTAAATTATTAGCATCCGTTCCAGAAAGCCGACGGCTGAAAGCATTTTTCATTGTTTGCGGCTGTCTGCGCCCACTTTGTCATCATATGCAAATCACACACACACGCACACACACACACACACACGCGCACACATACACTCACACATTCATGTGTTTGTATGTGTCTATGTGTGCGGTTGGTGCGCGTGGTGTTTGCCACATTTTGCACATTTGAATTTCAGTTTTTTTCCATACGCCATATTTTCACATTAGTGCAAAATCAAAAAAGCTTCGCTTGGATTTGCATAAATTTTGATTAGCTTCGAAGCTGAATTTCACTTGGCCACATAAGAAAAAGCGGCCAAACAGCTAAAACATTCTTCTGCCAAAATCAAAATCAAAATGTGACAATAGAATGCGTTCTTCCCAGTTGTTTTGATAAACTAAAGATTAAGCGAAACGATTTTTATTCGAAAATTCAAAGTTCGTTTTTCAAGATCAAGATTAACTTGCAGCAATGTTAGCTCAGTTTGAAACGGGTATTAGAGTAAGTCGGGTCCATGGATTATTTTCAATTTTTATGTATCTAGAAGGTCGGTGAATTTTTTAGTTCAGATTCAGTCAAGTGTCTATAGAGCGATCACTTCCTACAACTGTCAACAATTTTTCCATAATAAATTAACATATTTATAGCTTTGCTTTTTAGTTTTCAAAACAAACAAAAAAATTAAATTCCAACTCAATTAAAAACGTGTTTTTCACGTACTCATCATACATATGAAAGAAAATTGTTGCTAACTAGAAAAACTGTTGTTATGCATATCAAATCAAACAAGTCGATTATGCAAATGAATATTTAATCTTAGTTATCCAATCTAACTGGTTCCTTCCACAACAAATGTTTATGGCTTGGCAACAAGTCTTTTGCAATTGTAAGTAGGTTGAAATTCTACAAAATATATAAATGTTTGTATGAATAAATAAAATAATGAATTCTTGTGTATTCAAATTGATTTGGATAGCTGTTGTGATTCCTTCTTTTTTTTTAGATATATTTGAGATGTGTGATGAGTAATCAGTGCAGTTGCTGTAGTTTCCCACAGGCCACCAAGTGGCTAATCATCGTATCACTTTGGATTGAATGGGAAGCAACCCTCCCACAAATTATGTCATGGCTCAGGGAGTGGGGGAAAGGAGAGCGAGGGAGAATAACCATTAAAAGACAATCTGTTACATAGAAAAGTGCACAAATCATAGCCAGCCACAGAGTTTTATGCCCGAAAAACGTTTTTATTATTCCAGTAAATTAAACGCTCAGCTCAAGTGAAGATTGCGTTCTTATGGCTGCGTCCTATTGCTCAATTTGAGACAGAGTCCTGCGAACCGGAGTCCTGCGATGCGTCAGGCGTCGACAGTCATTAAATTATCACACATTTAACATCAAAAACAATTCACAACTCACAAGTAGCGCCCTGCTCTGCACCCTCGATTAAAACCCCAGCGACCCTCTTGGCCTAGCTATTGCCCTGCCCTGCCCTGCACTGCCCTGCCTTCTCCTCCCCCCTACCCCTTCGAGCCTGCTGTGTATAGCCAGAACTTGACTTTAACCCCCGCAATGAAATGCCTAAGGTCTGGCAATGTGTTGTTGTTGTTTTTGTTGTTGTTACCCTGCCGCATTACAAGCTGAAAACATGGTTATTACATCAGGATTGCCGAGGTTGGAGTTCCACGCCGATGGAGATGTCTGCACCACCCGGGCAGTGGTGCGCATGTGGGCGTTGCAAAACGGGCCAACGATGGATGAATGCTGTCTTCTGATGATTATGACAGCATGACGACGACGACGATGCTCTGGCACACAACATCCCATTTAGAGATGGACGACTTTCGTGTTTTCCAACTCAGTTATGCTGAGAGTAACTCGATTATATTTTAAACCAGTTTCAACTAGACTTAACTTAATTGCACATCTTCTAAATATATATAGAGTACAAAGTATTATTTAAGATAAATGATTTCTAGTCACATTTTGAGTCGTCGGGGATTTCAATTTGCGAATTATCACAATTTCTTATATAACTTTACAAACAAAAATTATTTTATATACGACTTATAAATGATAAATAATGATATTTGAAATAGAATGACTTTTATGAAAACAATTTAGAATTATTTTCAAAAACTATTCAAAAATGTTATAAAACAAAAAATAGTTTATAAGGGAAATAAGAAGGTGAAGAGCAGGGGAAAATTATATAAGAACATTGAACTAACTACAACAATTACAATTTCGACAGCAATTTCCCAATTGATTCGTATTTTTGCTTCGTGTCACGCGACCATCTCTAGATGGCACCCAACTGAACGCAGCCCAAGTTGAATTTATTTTTTTGGTTTTTTGCCTGGCTGCTGCTGCTGTTAGGCAATATGCTGGCCATTAGATGTCAGCCTGGTGGTGAGGCAACGGGAGCAGTGAGCAGTGAGTAGTGCATATAGGGTCAGGGGGGGTAACTGATACGATGACTGGCCAATTGAATTGGACGATAAATCATAAACGAAACATCAATTCCAGCACTTGACCCGAGCCAAGCCAAAAAGATGCAAACAAAGATTTTAAAGAGCCGGCTCACTTTGACTCTCTCTCTCTCTCCGTCTCTCTCTGTCTCTGTCTCTCTCTCTCTCTCTCTCTCTCTCTCTCTCTCTCTCTCTCTCTCTCTCTCGTCTCTCTCTCTGCTTGCGTGCAACATTTCTGGTCACGTGCCGTCGGCTTTTGGGTCCAAATTAATTAATTGCCGAATTGAAAAGAGCGAGCGAAAGATTGATTAAGCTCGCTCCCACAGACAGCGGCGGCGATAACCCTTCTGTCAACTTATCTATCACGCCAACATCCTGAAAGGATCTGTCGCTGGCTGTGGCCCCCACACCAATGTCCAAACCCAAACGTTATACCTATTCCCCAGCCGAGTTTCAATCTTAATTCTTGTTGCTGTCTGCCAATTTCACTGCATGATTTATCGACATTTTGGCGGAAATCGCTGCGCCAAAAAGCCAAAACGAATATCGCAACTTGGGCCAAAAACTTTGATACAAGGAGGCGGCACACACAGGTTCGTCTTCTTCTTTTTCTTCTTGTGGCAGTTGCAAACAGTAGTGAGTACTCCAAGGAACGGAAACGCAATCGGCGCACTGCCAAAAATAAATTGATTACTGTCACGGAAATAGCTAGAACAGCTCCAAACACACACACATACAGACACACACACACACACACACAGGCACACACACACACTTAAGTTTGTTTTGTTAATCGGTATAGCAGGACGAGCAGGACACCTTGCTCATAAGAGCCATAAGTCTGAATTGCTCCAAATGTCTCAAAGTCAAAAGCAGCTTACGTGTAAATCAAGTCGCCATATGGCCAAAGAGGCAGGGGCAAGGTGGCAGGGTTGGGCGCAGACGGCAGGGGTCGTCGTCACGTTTATAGATCACGTGACGTGGCAATAAATAGTTGGCGCCTGTCAATTAAAGACACCTGCAGCAGGTAAATGCCTCAAGCAGTGGTAGCTTCCTGGCCAGAAGTGGCGGGAACTTACCACAAACGAGTATTTGTGTATGGGTGTACATGTTGCAAGATGTATAATAATTCCATTAGATAGCTTTAATAGTAGTTTAAAGTTTTCATTTATATATTTAAATATGTGAAAATATGAGCGAAATCAAAAAGCAGAACATGCCTGAGTAAGTTTGTAAATAATATTCTATAAACTGAGTAGAACCTAAAGTAGAACCTGCCTTGAGATAGCCAATTCACCTATCTGACGCTAAAATTGACTAGCTGCCATTCCGGCTAGCCACCTGAATACATATGAGCAACCCTTAAGTAATGGGGAAGAAACATCTACGACAAAGCGATTGATTGGCGGTAACAAATGTATTAGAAACTTTCTCTGTATAATTTCCGCATTTTCAGGACATGGAATCGAAGCATTCACTTCAAATTGCACTTCCGTGCGAAAAATTGTTTATCGAAAACTTTCATTCACCCCACTCCGCACCTTCGTCTATATATATGTATATATATATGTACAACTCCCATCTCCCATCAGCTGTATCAATAGCAAATGTTCATTGCACAATAGAACGACGTCCAAGACCTCTCCGCCCCACTCACAATTCGTCGATAAAGTTTGCACCTATTGTCATTTTATTGATTTGTTATAAATTTCATACGCACGCACACACACACACACACACACACACACACACGCACACACCCGCACGCTTATCTTTTCATGCAGTTCTATTAAATGTAAATGGCTGGAAAATTCTTAAAAGTGTCCCGCCCACTTTTCACAGGACACGCGTTGATTGTAACCCTTTCAGCTTATCTCCGACTTTTCAATGCGATTTCTATCATTTAAAATTCCATTTTATTGCCGTTTGTCAGCAAATAGAAAACTCGGCATTAGGTAAACAACAAAAGTGAATGAAAATGTTCAAAAAAAAAGAACGTGCGACGTTAAAATAAATTGATACGGTAGCATTTTATTTGAGTTAGCCGTTTCGATAAAATGGGTTGACAAAGGGTATAATATTGTCGAGGAAATGCCAAATGGTATTAGTCTATGCTCTAGAGTCTATTGCAAATGCCATTTGAAAACTTTAAGCTACCATAATCTGGTCAAAACTTGATCGTTTTTCTAGTCAAAATTTCAAAATACACTTTTTGGACATTAAAGAAAACATTTTAAGCAATTGTATTTTTAACAGGATAACGTTTAATTTTTGGCCAATTGGTGGGTAGCACAAAAGCATTCGTGATTCTTGAAATTCGACAGCTTTTCGGCCACTTAAGTAATTTCAACTTACACGCAGCTGTCAATATGTGTGTGTGTGTGTGCGTAATTTTCCCGACACCAACTTTATCCACACTCGATTTGATAATGTGTCATAAATTTTGCTGCATTTGGTGTTTCACTTTTGGCTTCTGAAAATTTTCACAATTAAGGCGGCTTTAATGACGTGTCGCAAATATTAACACAACACTTCCTGCCAGGCGTCGTCTATTCCACCGCACCCCAGCACACCCGCTCACCCACCCCGTCCCGGCGTCAGTCAGTCAACCTCCACGCAGCTGTTGACATCGTCCGTTCAGCGTCCAGTTACCCAGTCAAAAAGTTTATCAAAATCTCAGCCTCACGCTAATTGAGCGGAACGTGAAAATTTTTCCTAATTAAATGATTTCCTTAATTTTAACGACTTGCCAGAAAATGAAAATGGCTGCATTCCGTATGATATTTTATGTGTGCGCTATGTGCAACATTTTGAAATTAGTATCTCAAAAGTTATGGTTATTATTACCATTTCGGCACATTATCACCCAAGTGAATTTTAATAAGCCAGCCCCAAAAAAAAAAGTTTTGTCATTCAAGAGGAAATCCCTTAAGTTGCAGAAATATAACTTCATTTGACTTTTCCACTGGCAGTGAGGAGCGTTTCTAATCAGAGGCTGCGACGCTTTAAATGACAGCCCGAAAGTATGCAACAGGAAATGTGCGTTTGACAGGAATGAAAATTAAAACATTTATTTATAGCACTTCTTTTGGGCGCAGCCAAAATTAAACAGAGGGTTTTAGTTTGAGGGACATGTCTTCGAATAAAATACGTCCTCGTGTATTTATGGGAATTATATTATTGTATTTTACCTATAATATTAAATATAGCAAAAGTTGAGTGTGAAAAAATATACCTTTGAAAGCTATATACATTTAAATTTTGACAGTTTTATTTATTATGCGGAGCAAGCATGTAATGTGGAAAATTTAAATCTTAAGAGTAGTATATATATATTTTATTTCTGGATTATAAACATGCTATGATGTGAGTTATATTTAGATATTCCCCCAGCAGTCACATATGCATATATATATATATAAACCTGCTCTAAGAAAAATAAAAACAGAGAACAATGGGGAATATTTCGTAATGCTTAAACTATATATATTGCTTGTGATCGCAGCGGCGAAATCTATCACGAGTTTAAGTTTAGAGAACCGTTTGTGGTCGTTTCTAACTTACCTCATCTCAAACCCAATTTGCTCATATGTTAATTTAAAATCCGAAAAATACTCTTCGAACCTATGTGAAGTTCAAAGTAATTGAAAATGAGGTTTTCACAATACACTTGACTGAGCTTGTGGTAAGTTAATAAACTGCCCCTTCTACCGCAGGGTCCGCCAACTGATTTGCCGTTATTGAGACTCAAATCAGGGTCTCAGTGTCTCAATTTCGCAGTTCTGATTGCTTTAGCATTGAGCCAAGTTTCGTTTATCGGCGACTCGCAGCCACTTCTAAATTTCAGTTGGCTTAGAAACGTAGCGGTGACTAGTTGCTTATTGTTTGTGCATTCGAGAAGATGAGGCATAAACAGGGCTAGGTGCAGCTTTGACAGTTTAGCTAGAGAAATGCTCACTCAAACACAAAAGCTCTTTCTCTCTGACTTATTGTTGTTTTTACACACACTTACAAAATGCATAATTAAATGTTACAAACTCTAAGTGATATTTACATAGCTTTTATTAATAATATGAACAACAAAACCCATATTTGAAAAAGTGTTTTCCATGTGTGAAATGGCTGCAAGAAATATATTTATTAAATTCAAAAAGTTTTTCCCAACCTAAAATACCCCGAAATCTCTCACAAAACAATCGAAAAACGAATCGAAGTCTTTTATAAGTATTAATCGAATGTGATAAACAAGATATTTTAACGATATGCCAAGAAAACAATTTATTTCTTTAGTTCATGAAAACTCGAAGTGACGTTATTATTTTAAATAAACAAAATATGTACTTATACCAAAGTTCTATCCTTGTGACAACAATTATTTGACTCATACATATACTGATAATGTTAATCTAGAACACAAGATTATTACACACAGTGTCATTAAGTAAATATAGTGCTTAACTTGTGTGATAGAAAAGGTTTTATTGTATCTGTACAAAGATCAAGAGCAACTCCAGATACTTCATAGGTTTTTTCGACAATTAAAGAACTACAGAATAAATGATTAAATTTCGCAAATGGCCATTAAAATATCGTTAACTGTTAAGACAATGAACTTTATATGGCATTTTAGAACCCGTTATTCCTAAAGCTGTAATTATAGTGCCAACGCAGCGCAGCAACTTGACAGAAACAAGACTAGAACAAGAACTTCTTTAGCTTGCAACAATAGCTTGCAACTTTAATACTGGTCACGATCTTGACATAAAGAGTGCAATTTAAATTTACATACGCTGCAGATACGAAAAATATCTGAACCTTGAAGTTGCAATATGCGGGGGCATTGGTTAGTGCTGCTGCTGTTGGGTGTGGCCCTATCAACCGATCGCCATGCAACGGAGGCGGCTGAGATACTTGGCCTGTTCGGACATCCCGGCAAGAGTCATTTCGATTTCTTTCGACCAATGTTTGTGGCGCTGGCCGAACGGGGTCACAATATCAGCATGTACAGTTACTTTCCGCTGAAGCAGCCCGTGGCCAATTACACTGACTACGTCTTCGAGGGCATGCCACTGCTGACGGACATTGTGGATTTACGGGTGGGTCAATAAGTTCGTAGTCCCGTTTGTTAACAAACCTATTTGTTGCAACAACAATTATTTGTTTATTTTATTTATTTTTTTTTTTTTGTTTGCAGAATTTTGAACGGGAATCGCTGTTGCTGGGCCAACCGTTTAAGGTGCCCACGTTTTTCATGCTGCACGAGTGGGGTTTGCGCAGCTGCAAGGTGGCCTTGAACTCGCCGCTGATCGCCCAGCTGTTGAGCTCCCCGCAGCGTTATGATGTCATCATTCTGGAGCACTTTTCCAATGATTGCTTGGGCGCTGTGGCACATCTACTAGATGCACCCGTCATAGCGCTGAGTAGTTGCGCCATTATGCCGTGGCATTATAAACGCATGGGGACACCATTCATTAACCCCATTATGCCCATGAGCTTTCTGCCCTACACGGATGAGATGAACTTTGTGGCACGCATCAATAACTTTCTGCACTTTCACACTGTCAATCTGCTCTACAGGTAAGTGAAGATGCGTATATATTTATATATATGTATTTTATTTTTATTTTACTAACTGCTTTGCAGCTTTATTACGCAACCTGCCACAGATGCGCTTATTGCGCAACGCTTTGGTTTTGGTCTGCCACCGATTAATGAGATTGTCAAGAACACTAGCTTAATGCTCATCAATCAGCATCATTCACTAACGGGATCACGACCATATGCAGCCAATGTGGTTGAGGTGGGCGGACTGCAAGTGGGACCAAGTAAACCACTGCCTAGGGTGGGTCAAATATATTTTGTGAAATATTTTTATTTGATGTATATCTGATGTATATCATTGACTCGCTCAGGACCTGGAAAAAATCTTGGATTCCTCAAACTTGGGCATCATCTACATCAGTTGGGGCTCCATGGTGGACTCGAGAACTCTACCCACAGCCAAACTCCGGGCACTCTTCGACACCATCGCCCAGCTACCTGGCTACACATTCGTGATGCGCTGTACAAATCAAACGGTGTCCGAGCAAAATAAGCCCAGTAATCTTCATACGTATGATTGGTTGCCACAAAGGGATGTGCTGTGTCATCCTAGAGTAAAGGCCTTCATCTCGCATGGCGGTCTACTGGGCACTACCGAGTCGGTATATTGTGGGGTGCCCATGCTGGTGACACCCTTCTATGGCGATCAGTTTCTCAATGCCGGCGCCATTGTCCAGCGACGCTTCGGAGTCATTGTTAACTTTGGCGATTTCGACGAGCCCCATCTGAGTCAGGCACTGCGGCACATTCTAAATGAGGGGTAGCTACAGATAATTTGTCTATATTTTTCTAGATTAATTTCCCAACTCTTTGTAGCTTTGCGACTGAGATGAAAAACGCGACAATTGCCTACCGAGAGCGTCCACAAGAGCCGCTAGATTTGGCTATCTGGTGGATCGAGCATGTGATCGCAACAAGGGGCGCCAATCTGTCGCAGAGTGTTGCAAGGCATATCAATTGGTTTGTGTACAACTCGATCGATGTATACGCTTGCTGCCTGCTTATCGCATTGCTTACCCTGAGCAGTGTCTGGCAATTGTTTAAGCTAATCAAGCGGGTCTGGAGCAAGTGCTACAAAGCCACAAAGCAATCCAAACCAAAGCAGCAATAAACACAAATTATCGTTTACAAATTACTCGTTTTTCTGTAGCCTCACAATAAATACTGCTCCCATTAATTCGAAATTTCATGGTTTATTTAACATATAATATTAAATGATTATAACGATGGAAATCAGAATGAAATTTGTAGAAATTATTTTTATTTCTTATTAAGTTAAAACTATTTCAATTCAAAATTTACGCAATTTTAAAAACATATTAAATCCAAATTCTGTAAGGTTAAAGTGCAATTGAAATGCAGACTTTTCAATATCACATACATATATTATTTAACAAGTTTATAGTGATTATAATGCTTACTTTAATATTTGGTATATAAACTTACAATCATGTTTAGATTTGCCCTATAAAAATACAGATGATAACAAACAGCTGGCTCACAAAGAGCCATTAAAGAGAACATACTTTGTATGTGCATAGATAAAAGTACAGTAAACTATATTTATTAGCGTCAGTAGGCAGCAAGAGCAAGAGCACTCAAACTGATAACGCGTGAGAAACTTAACCGATAAGAAGCCAAACAGTTGAACGATCGAATCAGATATTTTTATGTGTCTCGTGCAATGCACCCGGTTACCGGTTACTCAAAAGCAGCTCAGCTGCTGAGGTTAGGGTCACAACCAATGCCAAAACCTGCATTATATTTGCTCATGTTAATTTCATATGTATGTGTGTGTGTGAGTGCGTTCGCTGACTGTGCTCAGTTTTTGGGGAGAACATTGCAAAATGTGAGAGAGCAGTCAGGCAGGCACGCACGCAGTGAGCGAGTCGAAGAGAGTAGAAAGATCATCAATGCATGCACGATCGATAGGCGCTCTTTCTTTTTTTTTTTTGGTCAGTCGCCTCATTTTTTTTTTTGGCTCTCTTCCACGACGAGTGAAGTGCGTTTGCCAGTCGCTCACCGATAGCCAAGCTACATAGTGGCTTGTGGATGTCGCCGCTTTGTGTAGCATTTAATTGAACTCAAAAAGTTTGAGGTGAACTTATAAAATTCCGGTTCGATTAACAAACGTAATTAGAGCCACCCCGTCGCAACTTTCGTAAGTTATTATTTGATGTACACTTTGTGGGCTTTGCTTGCATTTCTTTTTATTTCAATTTTCAATTTACATAAGTATTGTGTGGTTGTGTCATGCGCAGTGTGAACTGTAGCCAAGGTCAATAAATTTGCTAATTTAAAGCAACACGTGAATTTTTGCTATTGTTTTTGTTTCGATTGATTTTCTCGTTTCTCTCGCTACTTGCTAATTCTACATTCTTTTCATATGCAAAGGGGAAAGAAAATGTTGCTGCTGCGTTCGCTGCTGCTGCTGCTGCCAGCGTGGCTGCTGCTGTTGTTGCAAGTTCAAGTGGAAGCCGGTCGACCGCTGAAGGTTCTTGGATTGTTTCCACATCCCGGCGTCAGTCACTTTCACTTCTTCCAACCCCTGATGAACGCCTTGGCCGAGGCTGGACATGATGTCAACATTGTCAGTCATTTTCCGATGAAAAATCCGCCCATACGCTACAAGGATTTCCCGCTTACGGGCATAGATAAGCTAACAAATAGCGTGGACCTCAAGGTGAGTGAACGCAACCTTAAATGGGTATTCCGAAATGCAACCATTTAGTGCAACATAAATAAGCTGCTGGAATACCCCCAATGTTGCTCGTAGCTTGCCCCTTTTACAATCACTTTTATTTGTATACACTGTATAAATTGATAAAAATAGGCCATATAATATCTGATATATTCATTTGCTATTGTGCAGGTATCAGAGTATTTTTTCGAGTGTAATTTTTATGCAATTCATCATGAAACAATTAATCATTTAACTCAAGCAATAGTAAATTAACCTTTCTCTCTCTTTTTATGTTTCTTCATAGATGTTTGACAATCGCGCTTTCTACAGTCTTTTTATAGAGTTTTCCATGCTGTACGAATGGGGCAAGCAGGCTTGCAACTTTACGCTACGCTCAGATGCTTTGCAGACGGTGCTGAAGCACAAGGCTGGCTACTATGACGTCATCATCGTGGAACAGTTCAATACGGATTGCATGATGGGCGTCGCACATCAGCTCCAGGCGCCAGTCATTGCACTGAGCAGCTGCGCCATGATGCCCTGGCACTATGAGCGCATGGGTGCTCCCATAATACCCTCGTGCATACCCTGCTTGTTCTTGGGCCAGTCACAGGACATGAACTTTGTCGGTCGCTTGACCAACTGGATCATATTTCACACCTTCAACTTGATGTACAAGTAAGTGATGAAAATTCTTGTGTATACGAATAGATATTTGAATTATTCACAAACTGCCCCTTCTGACTGTTTTTTTAGGCTATTATCCATACCCGCCGCAGATGCACTGGTGCAGTACAAATTCGGGCACGAGATGCCCTCGGTGGGTGAGCTGGCGAAGAATACTTCCGTTTACTTTGTGAATCAACACTATGCGCTGAGCGGCCCTAAGCCACTGCCCCCCAATGTTATTGAGCTGGGTGGGCTGCACATACAGAAGGCCAAGCCGTTGAGTGCCGAACTGCAACGGCTGCTGGACAATTCCGAAAACGGTGTGATCGTCATCAGTTGGGGTTCCATGATACGCGCCGATTCCCTGTCGGCGGACAAGCGGGATGGCATCGTGCGCGCCGTTACCCGACTGAAGCAGCAGGTCATCTGGAAGTGGGGGAACGAGACGCTGCCCAGCAAGCCGCCCAATATGCACGTTATGGATTGGCTGCCACAACGCGATATACTCTGTCATCCCAATGTGAAGGTGTTCATGACGCATGCGGGCCTAATGGGTTCCACCGAGGCGGCATATTGTGGTGTGCCCGTTGTGGCAACGCCCATGTATGGCGATCAGTTCCTCAATGCTGCCGCGTTGGTGCAACGTGGTATGGGCGTGCTGCTGCCGTACGAGGATATTAACGAGAATACCGTTATGAGGGCGATAAGGCGTGCCCTGGACCCCAAGTGAGTACTCTTCACGTCCATTCACCCTAACTTAATAATCAACTATTTTTCCTTTTTCTTACAGACATATGGAAGCTGCCAAGTTAGTTTCGCACTCGTTCAATCATCGACCCCAGCAATCCATGCAGAAGGCCCTGTGGTGGGTGGAGCATGTGGCTCATACCAATGGGAATCCGCTGCTGAAGCCCAGTTCAGTGGAGATGTCACGTTTTGTTTACTACTCGCTGGACTGCTACCTCGCCTTGGGTCTCATTCTGTGCATTGTTGTTGGCAGTTGGTTAACTTTAATCCGTGCCTGCTGTGGCAAGCGAACGGATCTTAAGAGCAAAAAGGACTAACTTATTTGATCCTGATTTAGTCTATGTGATATTTGTATGTGTACGTCTATTGGTGTCCTTCTAAACTAGTGACTCCGCCTCCTAAATATACACAATGTAGTTTAAATTTCTATTTTACTTCTTTTTTTATGTGTTGTTTAAATTAAAAACTTGTTTGATTTATCCTATATATATATATATATTTATCATATTAATTGAAAAGACTAGGACTTTCAAAAATTATAAATAATCTCTGGAAGTGAAAATAATTTCTCTTCAGCGCTTTTCATCAAAGAGAGACAAGAAAATTGGCGCCACGAAGCATGGCCATGGGCGCTCAAAAATGTTTTTCTATATTAATCATTCAAATTTGCTCAAACATATTGCTGAAAATATCCCAGTTGCTGAACGCTGCTCGCTGTGAACGGAAGTTTTTACATTTGAGTGTTAATTATAGATACACAGTCTATAATTATAATTGAAAGAAATTAGCATAATTTGAGAATTATTGTTTCGAGTTATAGTTAGCAATGCGTGAAAATTGTATAACACAATTATTTGTATTGTGTTTGCTGTTTTCGGTGAGCACTGGCCAACTGAAAATCTTGGGTCTGTTTCCACATCCCGCCCCAAGTCATTTTCAGTTCTTTCATCCGCTGATGCGTCAATTGGCCCAATCGGGTCACAGCGTCGACGTTGTCAGTCCCTTTCCGGATGAACAGTCCCCACCCGGCTACAAGGATTACGTGCTGCCCGGCGTCACTTTGGGCAATCAAATCGGTTTCGATGTGAGTACTATATTTAATATATCTTCACATTTCTTATAGCTGACTATTTCCGCAGATGTTCGAGGAACAAAGTCTGACATTTCTGCAACCTTACAATGAGTTCTTTATTCTGATCGAGTATGGCAAGGCTGCCTGTCAAAATACGCTCAATTCCGATGCACTTGCACAAATACTCGAACATCCTGCTGGTTACTATGACATCATCATACTGGAGCAATTCAATACGGATTGCATGATGGGCGTGGCACATCAGCTGCAAGCGCCAGTCGTAGCCATGAGCAGCTGTGCCCTGATGCCGTGGCACTATGAGCGCATGGGTGCTCCCATAATACCCTCCTACATCTCTGCACTGTTCTTGGGCCATTCACAGGACATGAATTTTGCGGGACGCTTCAACAATTGGATAACCACACACACGCTCAACTGGCTCTATAAGTAAGTAGAGGGAGGTGACTCCATACAGCTCCAACAAACTTTTCCGCTTGCAGTTGGTTCAGCGTGCCTGCATCTGATGAGCTACTGCGTCAAAGATTCGGAAATGGTCTGCCATCCACTGGCGAACTGGTGAAGCGCACCTCGCTAATGCTGCTGAATCAGCACTTCTCGCTGAGTGGATCAAAGCCGCTGCCTCCAAATGTTGTCGAAGTGGGTGGGATGCACATGAAAAAAGAGCAAGCGCTGAGCGACGAACTGCAGCAGTTGCTGGACAACGCCTCCGAGCATGGCGTCATACTCATCAGTTGGGGTTCCATGCTGCGTGCCACCTCGCTCTCGAGCACCAAGCGGGAGGCATTGCTCCGTGCAGTGGCTCGTCTGCCGCAGCAGATCATCTGGAAGTGGGAGAACGAGACGCTGGAAAATCAGCCAGCAAATGTTCACATCATGAAGTGGTTGCCACAACGCGATATATTGTGTCATCCCAATGTTAGGGTATTTTTCACGCACGGCGGATTGATGGGACTGACGGAGGCGGTGTCCAGTGGAGTTCCAATTGTGGGCATGCCCGTCCTGGGCGATCAGTTCCTCAATGTGGCTGCTCTTGTGCAGCGGCAGATGGCTGTGCGCCTCGACTTTCAAAATTTGAGTGAAGAGTCGATCTTTGAAGCGCTTTCCCAGGCGCTCAATCCGTCATACAAGCTGCATGCAACAAAGATTGCAGCTGCCTACAAAGAACGCCCCCAATTGCCATTGGAAACCGCCTTGTGGTGGGTGGAGCATGTGGCCGATACTCGAGGTGCTCCTCTGCTGCAATCCAGTGCAGTGCATCTAAATCGCTTTGTCTACTACTCCCTGGACGTCTATATGGTAGTCGGCATCACTCTCCTTGTGATCTCTGCCAGTGTGTTTGGAGTCTGGCGCTCGTGCAGCAGACATAACCGTCAACAGCAGAAACACAAGCGAATTTAGGCTAACTGCATACAAATGTTTTTCTGTTGATCAACAAATCGTTTTAAAAATTATAATATAAATTACACAAGTTGCATAGCAATATGAATATATAATATATAGATAATTATACTAGTCTAGTAACATTTGCGACAATTGTTCCACACCAAACACCAAGCTTAAGAAATGTGGTTTTTCTGCATCGTTTTTTCTTTGCGGGTTGCTGTATAGGCTAGCATGCACACAGCAGTAACACAAATTAGGTTGCTGTATTAGCTAAATTGCATCCACCCAACAAATATTATGCATAATTTTAGGGTGAAAACAGCGAGAGGGAGAAATGTTCAAATATGGCCAAATCCATGCAGAATTTCGTTGGACACGAACTCTATCAGACTGCATTCAAGGACCTTTGCCAATCTTAATCTTATTCTTATTGATCTGCATTGGCGTACACTTTAAATTAATAAACAGTCGGTACGATTTATTTACAAAATGAACAAGAAACTATTTATAACTTCGCTTGTGTAGCACCCGGGAAACCCAATCGGTAGAGACCAACCACGGCGGCACCACCCAATCCCAAATTGTGCTGCAGAGCCAACTTGACACCATTTACTTGCCGCTTCTCGGCCTGGCCACGCAGCTGCCAGCACAGCTCGGCACACTGAGCCAAGCCAGTGGCTCCAAGTGGATGACCCTTGGAGATCAGTCCACCGCTGGGATTGACCACAAATTTACCGCCGTAAGTATTATCCCCACGGTCGATGAACTCCCCAGCCTTGCCCTCACCACAGAGACCCAAGGCTTCATAAGTGATGAGTTCGTTAGCCGAGAAGCAGTCGTGCAGCTCCACGACCTGCACATCATCCGGCTTAAATCCGCTCTTAGCGAACAGGCGCTGCGCAGCCAGACGGGTCATATCATAGCCAGCAACATTCATCAAGCTCTTACTAGCGAAAGTGGATTCTAGATCAGTGGCCATTTCCATGCCGACTATTTCCACAGCTTGGTTCTGCAGTCCATGACGACGCACAAACTGCTCAGAGGCCAGAATGGCAGCACCAGAGCCATCCGAGGTAGGGCAGCATTGCAGCTTCGTCAGCACTCCCTCGACCACCTGCGGCGACTTTATAATCTGCTCCAGCGTGTATTCATCCCGGAACTGGGAGTACCTAACAATAAAAAACAAAACAAAGAGCAAAGAGCAAGCGTTAGATGAAGTGGAGTGTTGCGATTATGGCTAAACAACGATAAGCGATAAGACAAGGGGGTCTTTAATGCGACCGAACTTTCGACTGGTCTTTGTAATCTTTGCCTTGCTTATAACTTACGGATTATTAACGGAATGCTTGTGGTTCTTCCAAGCAATCTTGGCAAAGTGTTCCGGCTTTGAGCCATATTTCCTCATGTGCTCCTTGCCAGCATTACCGAAGATCTGAGCTGCCATTGGCCCAGCACCAATTTCAGTCAGTTCGCCCATTGTGGTGACATGTCGCTCCATGGGATTAGCTCGGTCGAAGTACTATCAATAAAAAATAAATGTATTATCAGTTCAGGTCAAGTTCAAAAGTCGTTAACATACCTTCGCCGACAACGAGCCACGCTCCATTTTCTCAAAGCCCAAGGCAAGGACACAGTCGGCGTTGCCTGATTCAATGATCTGCTTGCCCAGGTACAATGCACTCGATCCCGTGGAGCAATTGTTGTTCACATTGTAGACTGGGATGCCGGTCATGCCCACTTCGTAGATTGCCCGCTGGCCACTTGTGGAGTCACCATAGACATATCCGACGACAGCCTGTTGCACATCGGTATATTTCAACTTGGCATCCTGCAGAGCCTTTGTAACGGCCTCCTTGGCAAAGTCCGGATAACAAACATCAGCACGGCGACCAGGTTTCTCGAACTAAGAAAGTATTAAAGTTTACCGGCAATTTCAAAGTTCATTTTCACACATCGTACCTTGGTCATGCCAACGCCGATAACGTAAACTCTTGTCTTAGTCATTTCTTATGGTACTTCTTTTGTGGTCAGCGTCTAAAAGAGAAGTGTTCTCTGGAGTAACAAGTTGCGCGCGAGATCACCTCTGTCGCTGGTAACTGAGCTGTGGTGTATTCTAAATTTTTGGTATTTCTCATTTACGAATAAGCTGGTCACACAACTTTCAAACATACTGGCTTCAAACTTGCAATCGTACTTTAATCTAAAAAAAACAAATTCATTTAAAACCCGTAAAATAAATCTAACTTCGTTTTACTTGCAACTGTTAATTATAAATAGAAAAAAAAAACATTTTGGTATTATTTATTGTTACAAATACCATTCATTCTTATCCGAATTTAGGTTTTTTTTAATATGAATCGATAGTTATTGTATCGATATAAACATCGATTTTTTTAGCTTCGTCTTACTTTTTGTTTTCCAGTTTTTATAATTATTGTTTAGTTATTGATTATAACCGAGTTGAAGCGGTTATACTTGTTTTTCGCAATTTTCACAAGAGATTTGAATCTTTAGCCACAAAATGACCAAAACCCGAGTCTATGTTGTTGGTGTTGGCATGACCAAGGTAAATACAAACAACAAACAGCAAAAAGCAGTTGCCACAAAGAAAAAGCCGCTCTTGACGATGCTGCAGCAAGTTGTTTAATACTCTCCCCTCCCTGCCCACCCTTAATCAGCAAAACAATACAATAATTATCGCACTCGGACTTTGAACTGAGGTGCACTTCGGTCAATGGAGAAATCTTAATTACTAATCTAAGTGGCTGCAGTAAGTTAAGCCACAAGCTAAAGTGGATTGATTAAATGCTCTTCTTGCTATAAATAAGTTGTGTTAGTATTTAGGACTTATACTTTTCACCCCTTAACCTATGTAGTTCGAGAAACCTGGTCGTCGTGCTGATGTTTGCTATCCGGACTTTGCAAAGGAGGCCGTTACAAAAGCTTTGCAGGATGCCAAGTTGCAATATTCCGATGTGCAACAGGCTGTCTGCGGATATGTCTATGGTGACTCCACAAGTGGCCAGCGGGCAATCTACGAAGTGGGCATGACCGGCATCCCAGTCTACAATGTGAACAACAATTGCTCCACGGGATCGAGTGCCTTATACCTGGGCAAGCAGATCATCGAATCAGGTAGCGCGGACTGTGTCCTTGCCTTGGGCTTTGAGAAAATGGAGCGTGGCTCGTTGGCGGCGAAGGTATGTTAACGACTTTTGAACTTGACCTGAACTGATAATACATTTATTTTTTATTGATAGTACTTTGACCGGGCTAATCCCATGGAGCGACACATCACTGAAATGAGCGAACTGACTGAAATTGGTGCTGGCCCAATGGCCGCTCAGATCTTTGGTAATGCTGGCAAGGAGCACATGAAGAAATATGGCACAAAGCCGGAACATTTTGGCAAGATTGCTTGGAAGAACCACAAGCACTCGATCAACAATCCGTAAGTGCTAATAAACTTAAAACGCAAATGTTTTCCACTTACTTATCTAATCTTTTTTATTATCTTGTTTAGCTACTCACAGTTTCGTGATGAATATACGCTGGATCAGATTATGAAGTCGCCGCAGGTGGTCGAGGGAGTGCTGACGAAGCTGCAATGCTGCCCCACCTCGGATGGCTCTGGTGCTGCCATTCTGGCTTCTGAGCAGTTTGTGCGACGTCATGGACTGGAGAACCAAGCTGTGGAAATAGTCGGCATGGAAATGGCCACTGATCCTGAATCCACTTTCGCTAGTAAGAGCCTGATGAATATTGCTGGCTATGATATGACCCGTCTGGCTGCGCAGCGCCTGTTCGCAAAGAGCGGATTTAAGCCGCAGGATGTGCAGGTCGTGGAGCTGCACGACTGCTTCTCGGCTAACGAACTCATCACTTATGAAGCCTTGGGTCTCTGTGGTGAGGGTAAGGCTGGGGAGTTCATCGACCGCGGGGATAATACTTACGGCGGTAAATTTGTGGTCAATCCCAGCGGTGGACTGATCTCCAAGGGACATCCGCTTGGTGCCACTGGCTTGGCTCAGTGTGCCGAGCTGTGCTGGCAGCTGCGTGGCCAGGCCGAGAAGCGGCAAGTAAATGGTGTCAAGTTGGCTCTGCAGCACAATTTGGGATTGGGTGGAGCCGTTGTGGTTGGTCTCTATCGGTTGGGTTTCCCGGCATCCAGCGGTATCAAGCACAATTTAACAGCGGCCACACAGGCAGCTACCAGTGAGGAGGGTTTCAAGGTTTCGCCGCTGCTGAGGCTGCTCGAGCAGGCCATGCAGGAGGACAAGGAAAATCTGATTGAGAAGGTGCGCGCCGTGTACGGCTTCAAGGTGAACAATGGTCCCCAGGGAAAGACTGGCTTCTGGGAGATCGATGCCAAGCAGGGCAAGGGCAAGATTACCTTCAATGGCACACGTAAGTGAAGTGACCTCACCTAATATATAATATCAAATAATTAAGTAATCGCTTTATCGTTGCAGAAAAATGCGACGTTACCTTTATAATCAGCGACGATGATGTGTTTGAGCTGCTGACGGGCAAGCTGCCGCCGCAGAAAGCCTTTTTCCAGGGCAAGATTAAGATCCAGGGCAACATGGGCTTCGCCATGAAACTGATGGATCTGCAGCGCTCTGCGCAGGGTCGCATCGAGGAGCTGCGCTCCAAACTCTAAATCCCTAAAGCATTCCGTTGGAACTTTGCAATTATTTCCGGTTTGGGCTGTTTTTAAAACCGTTGTCTAAATGTCTCTTTATATATATATATATATATAAATATGATATTGTATTACTTATAGCTATTAAAATATTTCTTTCTTTTTATATTCGTAGACATAATGTTCTGAACTCACAATAAACGATTATAAATATGTAATTTTTGTACGATCCGAATCTTTATTGTTTCATCAACGTGCATTGGCTTTTAAAACTACAATTATATATGTGTTGTATATATATAAATATATATATATATGTATATATCATAATTATTGATATATACAAATATATATACGTGTGTGTGTGTGTGTGTGTGTGCAAAACACTTCTAAAATGTCGTTAGGTAAAACACAGAAAATAAGCCAATAAACTGGGCGCCTTTGCACTTTAGTTGACACGTAGAAAAATACTCTGCCAATGTGCGCGCACATTATTTTATTATACCGATCTAAATATATATACATATATATGTATATAAATATATATATATATGCATTTGAAACTTTTGTGTATCAGTTGCCAATGTGTTGTGTGTATCTTAAAGTGCATGCGATAATAAATTAAAAAACTACATGTCTAAAAAGTAATTAGCATTTTTGAGCTTAATTCACTACTGTTATCGTTATCAAATATAATTAATATGTTTCTGGGGGGTGGGGGGAACGTGAGAACGAAAACCCCCCTTCTTTTTTTTATATATACAGTAAACGTTTTTTTGGGGGACCAACTCGAGAGAGGGCTCGCTTGCGTTAGACGCTAAGGCGTTGCACAGCTTTCGGAGTTGCCGCATCAAAAAAACAATTTACAAAAAAACAAGTTGCAACAATTTTGCAATAATGATTGGATTGAAGAAGCCTCTTTGCTGTGGCCGCCGTTGGTCACTCATCAGTAACTGTTATTAGTGGAGGACGAGTTGGTGGCATAGGAAGACAGCGAAGCGTTGTTGTTTGTTGTGCTGGTTGTCGGGCTGCTGCTGCTGCTGCTGTTGCTGCTGCTGCTGCTGTTGCTGCTGCTGCTACTGCTGTTGGAAGGCACTGTTGTCGCAGTTATGACTGCTGTTGTGGCAGCGCTGCTCGAGCTCTTGATGTTGCTGCTGCTGATACTATTCTTATTGTCCATGCTGGCCATAATCGAGCCAAGCAGATCGACTGGGGTTACGGTTGCCGCCTTTGCAACAGCTCTGCTGCCGGCGAGTATGATCTTGTGCGTGGGCAAATTGAACGTTTTGTAGGTGGTTGTCGTTGTCATTGTTTTCGGATTGCTGCCGGTTCTGATCACTGCCGTCGGTATGATTGCCGCAGCTCCAGCTCCAGCTGTTGGTAGCGGTGGTGGCGGTGGCGGCGGTGGTGGCAATGGCATCGACGGCAATGGTGGCGTCAGCACCACAGCGGACAAACGACCCACCACACCGGGCAAAACAACTTTTACAACCTGTGGTGGTGCTGATGCTGCTGGCACAACTGCAGCAGCTGCAGTCGTTCCCAGTAAAGGTGGCTGTGTGATGCGCACCATTGGCAAGGGTATGGGTGTGGGCGTGGCTGTAACTGTCGATGTGGGAGCGGGAGCGGGACTTGGAGCAAGAGCTGGTGGAGCTATTTGAGCTGGCACTGGTATATCCAACGGAATCACCTCCTCGCACAGCTCGATAACCTCTTCCTCGTGATCCACCACCAGCTGTGGAGTGCTCTCCACAATTAGCTCATTGCCCACATCCTCAACTGGATCGGGCACAATTGTTTCGACCGGGGATTTCGGATTTCCCATGCAATTGGAGGCGATGGCTTCCGTTTTGCTGGGCTCATCGGATACCATCTTAAGTTGGATTTTGATTTCGGGCTCCTTTTGATTCAAGCTATTCACGTACGCATCGCGGTGCAAGAAGGGCTTTGGATGCACGAGGGGCAGTAGCGGCAACAATGGCACCGCGGCAATTGGAACAGGATTAGGATTAGGATTAGTTGACACATTAGTTGATATGCTGGCTTCATTAGCCGCCAGTCGCGGCATTTTCACTGGCGTTGCTGAATGTTCCGTCTTTGTCTCCTTTTTGATGATGCGCTCCTTATCCTTATCCTTATCTTTGTCTTTATCTTTATCACGAGTGGACTTTTCGTTGTTGTCCTTCTTAACGACGACTGGCTTGCGATCCTTGTCGAGCACAGTGCCCGTGCCCGTGCCCGAGGTCGCGGCCGCCTTGGTCAGTTTATATTTGTTGTGCTCGAGAACCATTTTGCGCATATCGATTTTGGCGTCATCTTTGTTCGGTTTCTTTCTGGGTGTGCCGCTGCTGCTGACGCTGTTGCTGCTGCCGCTGCCGTTATTGCTTTTGGGCGATGCGCCAGCCGATGACGAATGATCGTCTTGGCTGCTCTCGCTGGAGCGACGCTCCTTGCCATCCAAATCGATGATCTTGCGCTTCGGCTTGCCATCGTGTGTGCGCTTCGAGGGTGTCTTCCTGGCCGGTTCATCGTGACCAATCGGATTGGGCAATATGGTCTGCTTCTCCTTGTAGTGCGGCGTCTCGGCCAACACGGGATTGTTTTTCTCATTGATTACCTCCTGGCCGGGATAATACTGACGCAAACGCAGATGCCAAGCTAAAAGTAAATAAATAATAGGCAATGAATTCTGAGTTCCAGTTTGTTGAAAGGTTTCCCCTTCACTCACCTATGCTCGTCACAGCGGTCACGGTGCGAAACTGGTGAATGATGTTGCGTGGCAAAAAGTAGATATCATTGTCGCACAGCTGGATGCGAGCATAGCGAATGCCATCGCGTCGCAACTGATTCAACTTGGCATCTTCGATCCACTGCACGCACTGTGAAATTGGTGGCTCGTGGAGATCCAATTGTAGCATTTCCACCAGCGTATTAAAGTCCTGAGCGGCAAAGGCTACCACATCCTTGGTGATGCGATTCTGGTCATAGGATTGTCCACAGTGCACCGCCTTCAGAATACCTGCAAAGGGCAAAATCAGACAATGATTACAAACAAATAATGTGCAAGTGATGAGAATGAATAAAAGAGAGTTCAAATCATGAAATAAAAAGCATTTAAAATGCATTATGGCTCACCAACTGCGGCGGTGGTGATGCGTTCGTGTCCATGGCCCACATGATCTGCATGCGCCTTGGTCCGATCCTCGATCATCGTTTCGCGTGCCTCCGACAGACGCGGCAGATACTGCAAGTTGCGCAGCTCATTAATGCGAGTGCTGTAAAGTAAAATGTATGCAATTATTAATTAAAATTTCACTTACATATTCTTTAAAGTAAAATGAAATGCTCAAATGAAATAATATTAATATTTAATTCAGTATTTTTGTGTATCTAAATTTTGAAAATGAATTGAAAGATTTCTACATTTTTAGAGACTAAGAAATAATTCTTCTAGATGGTTAATTAATTGGGAATCTAGCAAAATTGCACTTACCGCTGTCGCTTGAGTGGCGTCTTGCTGTTGAGCTCCGCCGTGGGCACCAGTTGCTCACCCGCACGTATCCACAGAATTGGTCCATCGTTTGATTGTCGCGGATCGGTTTGTAGTATTGAATTAACAGCCCAGGGCATTGTCTATAGGAGGATTGATATAATTTCAGTTAGTTCTAGTAGTTATCACCGTGTCTTTGGGAATGAGCACTTGCCTTGCGCAGAAATGGATTCTGTTCGATGCGTCCAAGCAGATCTGGAAAATAGCCGCCAACCTCCTCATGCACTTTGCCCACCAGGCTGATCTGATGCAGCGGTCCATAGCGGAATGTGCCCTGGCAATAATTACGCACTACCTGCGAAGCAAAACAAAATTGGATTATTATTTCAATACTGGTCACAAATACAATCCAGTTTTTTACATGTTTTGTTGTAATGCTCGGTAAATAATTGACCAATTCACCGCGGGTTATAAAAAGCATGTTAAAACTGGAATTTAATCGACTGCATTATAAATTGTATGAAATCTCACCTGTTCATTGTACTGTGCCATGGTGCACGTATCAATATCCGAGTTGCGTCCGAGCACTCCAGCCTTCACAGTGAGCGTTGAATAATTTTCAGCCATATGCTCGAGAAGATCGGGTATATAGCGGGCGGCGTCATGAACGATGCCCATCACATGATGTGCATAGCCTTGCTCATCCTCGGCAAAGCATACGCTGAAGAACTCATCGACGAGTTGCTCCATTTCATCCGGCGGCAGTGCATTGATGTCGTGCTGATAAAGATGCACAACGGATGCGCCGCCATTCGGATACTGTTCCACTTGAAAGTAATGACCGTATTTCAGATTTTCGAGGCCGGTTAGCATCGATTTACGATCTGCCGCTGGCTTCGGCAAACTTGGAACAGTTGTCCAGGCACCGGCAATGGGCGCATGCTGAATGCACTGAACGCCAACGCTGCTACGACGTATTTTGGAGCGCTTATAACATTTGGAACAATCACGCGATGAGGAGAAGGACGACGAATGGCGCGACGACGAGGAGGATGAGGTGGAGGAGGAAGTCTTGTGATGACTGCCGCTGGAGGAGGAACTTGAGGCGGAGGTTTTGCGCGCACTGCAACTGGATGGGGAATGATGATTGCCGCTACTGCCACTGTTGCTGCTGCTGCTGTTATTGATTGTTTTGGGTGCGGGCGAAGGCATTAAAAGGGAAGAGGAATTATTGATGCTGCTGCTGCTGCTGCTGGTGCTGTTCTCCTTTATCTTTGCTGCATCTGATGCCGTAGTGAAGCTAAGCTGTCGCGTGACCTCATCGCGTGTCTTAATCAATGGTTTGATTGCATCGCCATTTAGCAGCGGCTTCGTTTCGATTTGTTCACTTTTTATGTCTGATTCCGATTTGATATCTTTGCTGCTGCTGTGGTTAAGTACCGTTAATGCACCCGACGGCGCCTCTTTCTGCTCACTCGCCTCCATTTTGATTCCCTTCTCCTTCTCCTTATCCTTATCTGTCTCCTCTTTGATAACATTCAGCTTACTGGAACTTGTATTGCTGCTACTGCGACTGCTGTCCGAGCTGCGACGGCGATGCGAATTCGATGAGCAGCTGGACGACGACGATGGTATCTATTATTAAAAGGATTCTCATTACTAATTGTTGAGCGAGCAGTACTTTAAGAAGTTGAGCAAATGTATGTATTGAGTAACTAGAAGTTGGCATTCCATTGGCCAGTCACGTATTTATTTCTAAGTCTTCGAATAAACACAAAGGAAATAATTACTTTCTGGCATAATTATAGCTAGAATATTATGAGTTCTGGAGCAATGCTAAGCAAATTCATTCTTTAGATTTGGATTATTTAAGATCTTATTAAGCATTTATATGATGGTTAATCAAACTCTTAGTTTGCTTTCCTCAATGACATCCAATTCATTAATTATGATTTAATATTAGAGCACACATTAGGCAGTAAAAGTTTATATTAGTTTGGAATAAGTTAAGTATTTGTTCAACTCTTTTCTCTCTTTTTCAATTCACTTACCTTTTCTCTTTCCCGCTCTCTTTCTCTGTCGCGGTCGCTGCGATGCTGTTTATTTTTGTCTTTGCTGCGCGAGCTGGTCGAGGCGGAGGAACTGGAACTGGACTTGTAATCGCTGCTGTTGCTGTGTCGATTTGAATAGGATTTGATGGCGCTGCCGTTGCCAGTGCTGCCACTATTGTTTTTGAGGCTGTTGCTTTCACGCTCCTTGCCGCTGTTGCTGCCGCTACTACTATTATTGTTGTTGTGTCGCTTATCTTCATCTCGCTCGCGTTCCTTATCTTTTTTCTTCTTCTTGTGATTGCGCTCTGTGAAAAGAAACAAATGAAAAACCCGAAGATAGAAAAGAATTGGTTCGTGCATCGAAAACAGCAAGCACAGAGACAAACAAACAGAAGGTAAAAATGAATGAGCTTTTGGCATTTTTCAGCCTTACCCGTTTTCTTGCTGTCTGCTGTTTCGGTGGACGCAGTTGACGTCGCCGTCGTCGTCGTCGCTGCTTCCGTCACTTTGACACAATTCGTTGCTATTGTTGTGGTTGTTGTTGTTGTTGCTGTTATTGCTTTAGTTTTTGTTGGTACTGTGGTATTTGCATTGCCATCGCATGACAGCTGCTCTTTTTCTTCTTCTTCTGGTTCTTGTTGTTGCTGAATAGTTTTAGTGCTGCTTTCGTTATTGTTATTGTTGCTGTTGTTATTGTTATTGTTGTTATTATTGTGGTGATCCGCGGCCAACGTGCTGACCTCTTCTTCCTTCTCCAATTGCGACTTGCTCTTTGCGGTTGTCGATGTCGATGAAGACGCAGCAACTTCGCTGCTTATCTGCAGGTGTGCATGGATGGGGAAAACCAAAGAAAAAAAAGAGTATTAGGCGCAAAAAATATTGGGCGGCAGATTGCGATACTTACCGCTGCTGCAGCTGCAACAGCAATCGCTGAAGGTGTGTTGCTAGTGATGCATTCGTTATCCTGGCACATGGTAACCGGTGTATTTTCACTATGAGCAGCCATTTCCTCGGCGCCGCCACCGCCGCCGCCTTCTTCTAATGTGTTTTCCATAATGTTTGTACTGGTGGGTGTTGGTATGTGTATGCGTATGTGTGAGTGTATGTGTGTGTGTGGATATCGATTTGCAAGTCGCTTTGCCGTCTACGTGACGCTACTCAGGAAGCTATCTAATTCTCACGCGCAATTTGTTGCTGTTGCTCGTTTCTTGTTCACTTGCCGTTTGCATTGGTAGTGGTGACCGGATTATTGCTCGTAATTTGATGCCTGTTCACTTTTTAATAACAATTTCGCATTTTCGTTCTAGAACGAAACGTCGTCGTACGTCGTGCATTCATTGTTTGCCTTGCCGATAATTTAGAGTTGTCGCATCATCGCTCGCCATGCATCGATGAGCACTCGGCGTGCAAGCATCACGCCGATTGTTAGCCGATATATTGATAAGCGTAGAGTTTCGTCAGCAAAACGAGAAAACGTTGAATTTAAATTTGTGGAGAACCATGTATTAATATGCAGCTTATAATTATGCTGTCAAAAATGTTTAACAGCCATCGAATTGAATTGTTTCTTTAAATTATATAAAGTATTTCCTTACTATGCTATATTCAAAGACCGCCAATAGTATCGATACTTTTCTGCACCATTCGCTAAGCTTCCGTTGCATTCAAAAATAATTGAAATATATGTAATTTGAGTATGTAGAAAATATTAACCAGAAATGTTTGAACTTTATTTTTTGTGGGAAATTCAACGGGAATTTAAAAGAAGACTGGAGTTATTCCTTTAACTGCTCTCATGTCGCACTCACATGAAACAACAAACAGAAAGTGGATATGTTGTCGCCAAGTTACTCAATTCAATTTTACAGTCAGTCTTAAGATTTGCGATATATTATTTGTTTTTTAGTTAATTGTTGCCGATTCTAGACTTGTCAGTATACAGTCACTGGCCGATGGCAACGCTGTATCATTGGTCTCTACAGCTGTAACAGGCGGCAGGTTGGTTGGATTATCTAAAAGTTCATCCTTTTTCACATGCAGCATATCAATCTCTGTGAGGGCCACATTCGGTTCCTGTGAATAATAAAAATTAATTAAAATTAAATTCATACAATTTGGTATAATACACATGGGGAAAGTAAGTTTACCTTTTCCATGGCTGCTTCGGAGACCTGCAAATGATAATTATCTTGGCATAAGCGCGTCAATAATGCGATACCCATCTCACGATTCTTGGCATACTTGGTCTCCCAAGCATCTAGGAGTCGATTGTAGTAGCGCGGATTCTCAAAGTAGTGCAGAAACTTATGGCTGTTAGGAGTGGGAAAGATGCGCTCCAGTGGCTTACATCGAGCCAGCTCATCCTCGGACAGGATCAGGCAACGGACATCGTCGGGCAGCAGATTATCCAGTATGGTATCCAGATACTCCTCCCGATACTCAACGGTCCGACTGGTGAAATGATTGTGCTTGCGCACCTCCTCCGCAGTTAGGCAAGTGGTGAATATGCGCTTATCATGCACCAGCGGGCCATGCATCTCCAGCTCATCGAGCACCTCCTGCTGCTGCCGCTCATTCAGCTTGGGCGGCACCTGATAAAGGGCCGTATTGAGTACGGCCTGGATCAGTGGACCCTTCACATGCAAATCAAGCGGCAGTTCAGAGTGTAATGATGGCGATATGTTGATCTCCAGCAGCCAAGGCACTAAATTCTCGTCGAGCAGCACATCGAAGCCGAAGAGCTCATAACAATTGTAACGGAAATTGACATTCTGTCGGTACATACGATTCAAGCCCGATTCACCGCTCACAAGGCCCCGGATAACCAGATTGCGCAGCGTGGCCCACAGACGTTTGGTGTTGACGCCACGATTCTCCAAGCAGGACCACAGAGATTGCAGTGTCCACTTGTGTCCCTGGCACGCATTGAAATCCTCGTTCTTCGCATAGTTTTGTGAAAACTTATTGATGCTGTAGTTGGTCAGATGCATACAGCGCTCATCCAGATTACCCAGCTCCGAGCTATATTTGACCGACGCGAAACGCGCCAGACCATCCTTGAACATGTAGATGCGCAACGGATTCACGGATGTTAGCAACACATAAATACGCATATCAAATTTATTATCATTGATAAGCAGCGGATGTTCGATATACTTTTGCACTACCAGAGGCCGATCCTTGGGAAATTGGCTCCATTTGTTCACAATGCGTATGCCAGTGCCGCGTGCACTTGCTGGAGGCTTCACAATCCATTTAGTCAGTTTCGACGCATTCTTGGGCCACACCTGACGCAGGGCCTCCAAATCATCGGGCATTATGTAAGATCTGCATAAAGAATTTGAATTTATAAATAAAATCAGGAGTACTACTTCTTTTTGTGTGGATCGCAACTGACTTTTGCATAATACCAAAATCCTTTCTTCCGAATTTCTTCATATTGTTAGCAATACTCCGCCACATGGTGTCCTTGCGTCCAATGCGAAATGAGCCGGGCATATGATTATATTTCTGATGCGACCGTATCGTACGAAAGCCGGGACTCTTCATATGCTTCTCCCACACGGCCATCCAGTCAGTGGTATCTGTTTCGAATACAATAGATTGTCAAACTAATAGTAATAATTGTTATCATTGATCGGTTGATCTCACTTCTGATAATGCGAAATCCTGAATTGAGCACAACACGTTTCACAATCTTTGGCATAACTGGACTGAGCTTCCATTTGAGCACACGGTGCAGAACGGCTGGCATTGGCGGACCCTTCTCTGCGTGCGAGGTGAAATTTAAATATGGTGGCACATTCGGGAACAGACTGGGTGACAATATTGTCTCGGGCTTAAAGTACACAGATGCCTCAGTGTCTGTGGTATTCACTGTTACCACCGACATCTTTGACGCCACCTTATTTAGTTTTAATCGAATGTGACGACTCTGGTTAGTCTCTTCGTTTTCCTCCTCATTTAAAAAGAATGGTGCGCCCACATAATCCTCATCCGAATCCGAATCATCATAGCTAGTGATTTCGTCAATAGCTGTCGGAAGAATTGCTATATTATTATCTTTAATAAATGGATATATTTATATATAGGGGCATCTGCTGATAATGTCCGTATATTATATTTACATAGATAACTTACCACCGCAGGGATCATCGTCGCTCTGTTGACAATCACGATTGAGAGACTTGTTCAAGGAGACGCCCGTATAGTTGTTGCCACCATGCTCACCGGAGGCGACACGCGTGCTTTGGAATGGCAATTGGGTGGGCTGTGCGTACAGCGAGGCATACAGCGATGTCTCCAGTGCAGTGGCTGCTGATTTGGTTAGACCATTTTGTGTTAGTATCTTGCTCTTCTCGTCGTGCTGCTGCCCACTCAGCATGCTGCTGCCGTGGAACGGGTTAACAACAATCTTGCTGGCCGCCTTAATCGTTGTCGCACTCGAGCTGCGGGCCAATCCACTCCGCGGTGGACTTGTGCCGGCCGTGCCGACGCTGGGACGCTTATAGCAATTGCCGTTGCTATTCGTGGCATTTTTGGCAAGCACATCCTCACGTGCACGCTTTAAAAGCATCTGCGTGTTAGCATCCAAAGCCAAAAGCACAAACAAACAACAAGCAAAACCATGAAACAGGTAACACAGTTAGGTAACAGGTGACATTATTAGCAGGTAAACAGGCAAAAGTGGGAAAATTCAAATAGCGAATTAGCAACAAAAGGTGCATTAAGTTTTAGAATAGATACTTGTGAATAATTTAAAACTTGAGGAATATCAATTGGAATAGTTGGAAATTATATCAAACTCAACACCAACAATCAACAAGTGATTGTAACTCGAGGAATATTTAAAGGGAGTAGCTGGAAGCTATATTAATCTCAAATACAACACAAAAAATAACAAGTTTTTTGTTGGCTCAACAGAAATTAGTAGTTTAAATTATTAGGCCGACAACATGAAGTAGACTTTAATTAAATGTAACATTTTGAGAAATTCGCTTAAAGTAATCTTCGATTTAAATGCGTGCAGACAGATGTGAAATCAGTTGATTACCATGAACAATTTGCGTATGAGTCGATGGTTCACATTTTGTTTTAGACTTTTCCAGTGGATACGCACCTGAACTTTTTTATATGGCTCCGACTGGAGGATGCCAACAACCGGCGCTGGCAACGAGCTTAACTTGGTTGTTAGACGTGGCGGGGAAGTCTTCGCGGCAGGCGTTGCATTGGTGGCAATGTTCGCAACTGGAGCATCCGAACGCTTCTGGCGTCTTGGTGAGGTTGGAGATTTCTGCTGTTGTTGTTGGTGGTGGTTGGCTTTTTGTGATGATCTTGTTGGTGTTGTTGTTGTGATGGTGTTGGTGTTAGTTGAATGGCCAGCGGAGTTGCGTAGTTGTGTGGAGTAACGCTTGGAGCCATTGGAATTGGTATAGTTGTGGGCTGATTGATGGGACGATTGGTGATTGTGCTGCGACAGCTGTTTGGCCATGACCAGCTTGCTCTTGTACAGTTCAACCTCCTCCAGCCAGGATTCGTGAAAGTCCAAGATCTCGATGCCCTTGCCGCCTCCACGAGTCGTTGCCTGATGCCGCGAATTCTCCTTTGTAGCCAAGGCTGAGGCACTCGCAGCGATGACTGTCGAAGCGCCCGATGGTGTCGCATGATGTATTGGTCGCATCGTTGTTCCCGTTGTCCGTTTTTCCGTTGTTATCTGTGCCATATGGGGGGGTATGTTCCACAATAAATTTGATTACTGCGAAATGGATGAATTGGAATTGAGAAAACTGATAATGCAAATTGTTGTTCTTTTGTTTGTATTTGTTTCGATTATGTGATTAATGCGCGCCATATTACTTCAGCTCGATATTTTTGGGGGATGTGTGCCGCTGTTGCTGCTACTGCTGCTGTTGCAGTTGCAGTTGCATGTTGTCAATGGCTGCTATTTTCGACATGGCACAGCACCAAGATCAACGCCCCGCTCTTCTCCCCTTCCCCCACTCACTCTCTCACTCTCTCTCCCTCTCTCTCTCTCTGTCGTCTGCTGGTCTCGATAATTGACTATTTAATTAGCATTCGTATCAATGGAATCAAGATCGCTGGGCTTTGGCCAACTAAATAATCACAAAAAACTAACAAAAAAAATAGCACTTGCACCTTTTCAAAATGCTTCATTCGAAGCCCGCGTAAATTTTGTTGTTGCTGCTTCTGTTTGTTGTTGTTGTTGTTGTTGGCCTTGCGCACCCGGCGTGGCGCTGTTTTTTGTAGTTAGAGTAAACACAGCCAGACACACACAGAGGGACTCACCTTTTTACATTAATCCGTGCACAAATAATTTTGTTAATATAGCAAAACAAAAAAACCGAAAATTGTTTCTGTGTTTTATTTTTAAGATTACTAGATTAAATACAAAGTTTTTTTTTCATTATTTTCAAACAAAAAGCCATACACGCTAAAGACAACAACAAAACAAAATCTAAAGTGACCGAGCGTCAAAGGAACGTTAATCGACAAAAAAGACCGATACAAATATACTAAATATGTAAGCGGGACAGTGTAGCCAAGCACGCAGTACTGCCCATCTGCAAGTGCTACCAATCAGATTGTTTTTGGTATGGCGCGCATTTCAAATTAATGTGCTTGTAACTAAGCTGAAAGTTGTCTTGCATATCACTATATAAAGTGTGGAGATGAAGTGCACATTAAGTTTACTGATTTGTATTATTAATTTAAGTGTTTTTATGTCAAAGTAAAGTCCATTCGGATGTTTAACCTGTTCATCACATACAAATGGTCTTGCAAAAGGTATCAGCAGAAAGTGCTGCCTAGCAATCGTAAATTATTTAAATAAGGACGTAAGTATTTCAACAAAGCTTACAAGTGTGATCAATCAACAACAGTGTCACCCAACAGCAAGTGTTGGCGAGGATCCAAACATATTAAGTGCGAATTCAAATTGAAATTCTGCGAATGAAGAATATTTTACTATTCAGCTTCAAATTACCTTAAAATTAGAGTCAAAAATCACTTCATCAGGAAAATGCAATTAAGTCATCGCCTATGTGTCAAATTGATAAGCAATAAGTATTGTTTTAAGTTCCAAGCACATAAATCAAAATAGAATTGACCCAAGTCAACTAACTGTGGACCCACAAAAATGCACACACACACACCATACACGCACAAACACACGCACAAACACATGGCGGTCCGACCTACATGAGTGTAACGAATGCTCAGATCAAATGCCGCCTCATATTGTTGATGAAGACATCAACGTTTCAATTTATGCACCTTCGACTGCTTATTTTTGTTGTTTTTCTTTGTTTTTTTGTTGTTTTTTTATTGATTCTGATGCTGAGGTACAAAGTGATTTATCGCAGATCCTGCGGCAAAAACGCTCAAACTCAAAAGCACTGCAACAGAACCTGCTGCCTGTGCGGCAAGCAGGCACAGAAACAGAGAGACACGGAGAAGTAGAGAGAAGACGATAGGAATCTGTCGATAAGTTGTGGCTGCGACGGCGGCTTTATGAGCGTTTAAACGGCACTCAAGGCACCGCCTACGAAAACGTCAACACCCGGGCCAAGACCCAGACCCCGACCCAGAGAGGAGAAGCCAGCCTGTCCAACAACTGGCTGCGATGCCGAACTTATCTTCATCTCGAAAATTGTTTAACGTGTTCTTCTGTGTGTGCACATTCCGTCTGTCAAACTGTCTGTCTGTCTGTAAGTCTGTCTGACTGACATTTTGCGGTGCAGTGGCTGGACGTATGGCAGATGTAGATATGACCATGTGTCTAATCCAGTAGCTGCTCCAGCTCCTCTCTCTCTCTCTCTCTCTCTCTCTCTGTATGTATGTATGTGTGTGTGGCCTTTGACAAGCGACCAATCCGACAATTCGGCAATCTGGCAATCCAGCTCATAGTTAGCCACTCCACTCCACTCCACTCCACTCCTCTTCTCTCATCATATTTGATGATTTGGTTTTGTGTGCGATAAGCGCGTTGCTTGTTTATTAAATATTATTAATTACCACACATAATGCGCACAATTAACGGCATATCAACAAGTCTCAAGTTTCCCCTCTCCACAGTGGCTTTGAAATTGCTGTCTGCGACTGAAGCCACTTGATATTATATCTGATGCTCAATAAAATGTTTGTTTACATGTAAAAATAAAAACTAAAAAGAATTTTGCATATGAAAAACTATTTGTGACTGTAACAAACGGAACAAAAGCAAATCGTAAATATTTTTTAAATATTTGCAAACTCTTTGTGACAATTCTCTCGGGTTTTTGACTTTTTTTCTCACAACTTGAAGATTTATTTGTGTGCGAAAAGCGCGCCGCTTGTTTGATAAATATTATTAATTAAGCCATAATGTGGATAATTAATGGCATATCAACAAACGGGAGGAGGAGCTGAAAATTTCAGGTTCCCCTTGGCTTCTTTTGCTTTGTGTAGGCGGCATTCGAGAAAATATCATATTTCAAACGTAAAATGCAATTAATTGGCACAATGCACTTTGTATTCCATTTGCCTTGGCCAGATTTGTATAAGTAATTCGGGTCTATTCATTGGATACCAATCGACAGGGGACATAGGACATGTGTGTGCTTTGGGTCCTGCTTACGTATTGTTAAGCCTTTTGCTATTTTCGGCACCTTTTGGTAAACCCGAGATGCTTGAAAAGGATTCGTACGCTCCTTTTGATCCTCGCACACTGATTAGAGCTCAGTTTACAGCGTTCAGTTCAAGGTGTGCTTAAGACGAAACTGAGCTGCCTCACTTTGCCATTATTCAATTACAAAGGGTACTCATAAATCTATATGGCTGATTTGTAGCTCCCTCCTCCCCTTCTCCACTCCTCTCCTCTCCTCTCCGACTTACACATATGGTTTCGATCTAATCGGTTGCGTGTGCGTAATGGAGAAGGCATTTTGCCAGGTGAACCCAGCCAATGCCTGCGATCATATCTATACCCATTCAACAAGATTTATCCTTCGGGTTTTGCGTGCAAAAAAGGTGTAAAATTGGGCATATCTTTTACTTAATCGGATGCACACAGAGAAAAGCAGCTGCTGACAAAAGAGTAAAATGAGTTGTCAAGTATTGATCAAACTATTTAAAAAAAAACTATAAAGATACTAATGACTAGTTTTTTTTTATCATTTATTACAAAAAAGACAATAAGCTATAATTTTTAATATTATGGAAAATACTGTAACGACTGGCACACATTTCACATCACATCTCAATCTGCAACTCAAAACCGGACCTATTTCTTATTAATTCAGCGAAAACAACTAACAAAAGATGAAATAAAGTTTTAAGTAAATAAGTTCATTTAAAACACATAAAACAAATTGATACAAATTCGAAGAGGTTTCCAATTCATTTCAAGCAACGCCTAAAAATCTTTTAGCTTAAGAGCCAACCCCATATATAGAGAGCAAGACACTGTCGTCGCGTCTTCATGGACAGCCAAAATTCATGATTAGATTTTAGTTGCCACTTTGATTTGGAAGCATACAACAACACACGCAGACACACACACACACACACACACACAAAATGGATGCTGTCTACGAGAATCGTATAAACTTAATCGGCAGCTAAGTCGACGATTAATTTTATAGCTTATTTTGTTTTCATGCTGTCCATATAAAATGCCCATAAGCTCTACCATCTCTGGTATTTCACTGTGACGGCGGTTAAATAAAATTGGAAATTTACAGTCGTTATGGGTGAGGCATTAAAAAAATATATATACATATAAAAAAAAGAGCCAAAAATCGGGGTAGCACTCACACTCTCTCCCTCTCGCACTCTCTCTTTAACTCTGGATCTGCTCGCAAAGGGGCTGTCAGCTGGGACTACCTTTAGCTTCTGCGAATTTAAAAACGGTCCGAGAAGCTGCTGATGAGGAAATGTGGACGATGACAACAAAGGTTGAGTAACTTTTTTGTGATACTCTCGCCTAGAGGTATTTTAGTTCACTCATGAAGTGGATAACTCGAAAAACTTTCAAACTCCACAGCTGACCAACTGAATTTCTTCCTAAATATGTACAAAAAATCACTTGAACTGAAGATAGCAAAAATGAAATTTAATTAATTAATTATATTAATTAAATTAAGGGAATATTTTCGCCACATCTTAAATAGAAACTCTTGAATGGAAGTATTTTAAATACTTCAAGTTATTGCCACCAAACTTACAGATTAAACATTTTATTTATATTAATACAGTTGTGAAAAAGGGCATCTAATTTGCGACTTGCCAAAAGGAGCCACTTAATATATATATATATGAATTTATACATATATATATATATATATATATATTTTTTTTTTTTTTTGTATTTTGTTGTTCTTTCTACTTTTGCACCTCCGCGTGGGCTTCCCATCTGGTAGCTTGTCTGACATTGATAATTTGGCAAAATTATGCGCACATACATATACATATAGTATATAAGAATTCAATATTTTGACAGCATTGTGTGCTGGGTTATAGAACTGGGAATTAATTTGCTGGCAGATGATGCGCTTACAGACGCAATCGATGGACGTCAAGGCAACTAACGGTTAACTAAAATAAAGAGCCACGTGACGACATTGCTGTTGTTGTTGTTGCTGCTGCTGTTGTTGTTGTTGTGTGTGCCGTGCCGTGCCGTGATTTGAATTCGAGCATTTGTGTTCAGTTGTTGCTGCTTTTGGGCTTTTGGGCTCGTCAACAAATTATATAATTGGGGCGCATTGTGAACGCAGCCAGCTGGGCGCTGAGTGACGCTCTATTACACACACATTCACACGCACAGTTAGCCAAGGTAGTTAACCATTTAAAACTTGGTTTAAATTACATGCCGTTCAGCAACAGCACCACCTCGCACCTCGCACCCACAGACGCACCGCACCACCCACTGTACTGTCCGCTTGTGCATTTTCCGAGCAATTTAAGTTAATGTCAGGTTTAGAAACCATGAATTATGAAGTACATACACTCACAGAGCCCACCCACCACCCACGTCCTCTTTGGTAGCGTCTTTAACACATGACGCTCATCCTTGGCATTTTTAGGGGAGCTTTGCGTTGCTTCTAATTACGGGTTGGCATTCGCTTGTGGTTCGAACAGCACGATTTGTTTTCCACAAAGTTAGT
Organism: Drosophila cognata; assembly: GCA_035041535.1. NCBI lineage: Eukaryota > Metazoa > Arthropoda > Insecta > Diptera > Drosophilidae > Drosophila > Drosophila cognata. Next base: position 5,811,576 of record JAWNLC010000234.1, on the reverse strand, counting down.
TTTCACTGTCGCATGTTTGTACACAAATTGCGCGTATTTCCTTTTGAATAAACGCAATCCTTCAATTCGAGGCTTATGGTTCGCTGCGAAATGATTTCATTTGTGGTCTGGATGCCCCAGTTGAATAGCATTGTTTTGTATAATTAATATAAATTATTGTCATTGCACTGAGTTCTGCATTTGTCATTCGCAGCTGACGCGAATTTCATTTTAATCGGAATGTGCATTTTAATAGAGCTTGACAGAATATTATATTCAGATAATTTCCAAAAACGCTGCCTTATAAAACTCCCATTAACATGTCACAACGAAATTTTATGCAAATGTTATTTGGTTTGTTATTCAATCATTTTTCAAAATTAATTTTATTATTTTTTTATAGCCCCAAAATTTTATTTGCAAACCAAACAAGTCTGTTATGAATTCGAAATGAATTACACGTTGCAACAATTCGTTGAGCGTATGCCAAAGAGCAGAGTTGAGAAATCGGAAATTGATTTTAGTTACTATTCTAAGAGTCTTAGATCTTGATTATGAGAAACCCATTTGATTGTCATTCCAATTAAACCCACGCAACCAATCAAACCCTCTTTGTGTTTCAGCTAAATATGAAATCAAATAGACACAAAAATGGAAACCGATAAGCCGACAAGACAAGTCCACAAAGTTGATTTGGCGACGGTACTCTAGATTTTAGAGACATCGGTTTAGAGTGTAGTCTAGACTGGTAGCTGGTTTGGGGCAAGAGTCGTTGCTTTGACAAATTTATGTGGCTTATATGGCCAACGAATTCATAATTGAACTGTAAATGGTAAAAATATTTATTGTCTTATCACATCGTATAACTTGCGGTGTCACCACAGCCGCTGACTGGAAACCAGATTCAATCCAAATAGACCGGGGTACAAAAACATGCAAGACAACAATTTGCATTCGCCACGAATAGCAAATAGAACACAAGCAGGAAGGTGTCTAACTAGGGGATTCCCTGTAGCCAGGGATTACAAATAAATATAATGAAATTCATTCAATGGCAAAGACCGATAAGAATAAATATACATAATATACGAAATAAAATATATACATATGTATGTACATACATATATCTAAAAGTAGAACTCAGTTTTATATTTATAATGATGACTTTCTCTGGCTCTTACTGCTTTCAAATACCCCTTCTTCTAATTTATATGTGTACAGGGTATAAATAGCTAATGCAGCTTGTAGTCGACCTAAGCTCCTATATATATATAAATACCGCTAGGCTGGGAAGAAAGAAAGATAGCAATAGAGTGCGAGACAGAGAAAGACAGTGGAGGGAAAGACACAGAGAGAGAGAGAGAGAGAGATGGAAGGATGGCAGGATGATTGCAGACGGAGCTCCGTACTATCGCCAGGTACCGCAATTTGTGCATAAAAATAATATTCATCGTTATCGTTAATAACTTATGTTGTTTTGTGCTAATGCCCAAGAGTCAAGAGTCACCAGACGAGAGGCTTGAGGTGAGAGTCGAGAGTCGAGAGACTGTAGACTGTAGTCTGTAGACTGTGGAATGGAGGAGACTGGCAGTCAGAGCCAGCAGTTGGCAACTAAATGCGCTAATCCGCGTGTTGTCAACTTCATTAGCCGATAAACACGCCGACACATTAAATTGGTGGCCCCAAGGAGAGCTCCCAGGACGGAAGGCACAGTTTTCGAGGCGGCGGCTTTTTTCCATTTGAAGTTGCCAACGAAAAATTGCTGCCACTTGAATTTTTAATGCCCATAAAGTATGCTGTGGCTGAGAGGATGCACTGCAGCAGTGCCAGCAGTGTCTTGGTTATTAGCTGCTCCAAGCCAGCCGGCCAGCCAGCCAGCATGCCAGCCAGCCAGCCAGCCAGCTGACTTTGACACTTGGCAAATGTTGGAAGCTGCGTTCTGGCCAACAGTTCCGAGCTGCAGCAGCAGCAGCAGCCACTTGCAAAATCTCCAAATGAAAGTTCACAATAAAATACGATGGCTTAGCTTTTGTCTGCATCCCTCAGCTCTCTGTGTGCCCGAACATAATTTTTTGTCTCCCTGTGCACTTGGAAAAAATGTTTCACAGTATTAATAACATTGAAATAAGCAATTTTTTACTTAAACAAGAAAAAACCATTAACAACTAATTTTAGATAATCCTAAAAACGCACCCCTAAATATCGAAAATGATTTGCATACTTGAGAAAAATAGTTTCGTTCAGTAGAAATGATATTCAACAAGCTTAAACAACCCAAAGGCTGTCAGAAGTATGTCGATCTTGTAGAATTTAGATCATATTGAGTTTTTCCGAGTGTAGAGACCCTGTCGTCAGGTGTGTAATTCGATATCTTTGCTCTTTAATCCCGCATCCCAATCGCCAGCCATTCGTTTGTGTGCGCGATTTATGTACTACATTTGTAGTTTAGCAGGCAGGCGGGAACGGGAACGGGAACGGGGAAAGGGGTAGGGGCAGGGGGTAGAGGGGCATCCGGCCAGGACACAAGTTGGCTGGCAGCGCATCCTGCGCCACTAAACAATAATTATGACAACAATAAAAGCAACAGCAACAGCAACAGCAACAACAACAACAACAACAAGGACAACCAAAAAGAGCTTAATTTAGCACTCGTTGCTTGCCTCGTAAAAAACAACAAAAACAAAAGCCGCATCGAGGCTTTCATTGGATCTGGGATACTCCTCTCAGAGATTAGGGGGCAATTATTGCTTCACACGGACTTGGAGATTGGGTTTTGTTTTGGTTTCCAGTTTTGACTGAGCAGCAGCAGCCACAACAACAACAACAACAACAACAATTGTTGAGAGAAGCCTATTGACATGGAACTGAAGTTTGCCCACTAAGCGCCGGTATAGAATGTCCTTACTTAGAATTTCAAATTTCAAAGATTTAAGTATACGAGAAAAAAAACTTGAAAAATTATATGCAGGTGTGTTTGCGAGAACCTTCATTTGGAATTATAAAATATTTAAAATGGATTTTAATGATGCATCAGAGAAATGCAATTTCCGCAACTGTAGATAATTAAATCATTTTATCGTCTTTTTTAATTTAATAATAAATAAAAACCAATCGAAATATTATCGCTTGTTCACAAACGCTTAAGCAGCGAAAAATATTAAGAATCATTTTCAACATAAATGTCAAATAAATGCAGTAAAAGAACTGCAAAATCGACAATCGAAATTTGGTATAACGATTTGCGCTCAATATTAATCTAGACGGATCCTTAGGCCCTTTTTTGATTCTACATAAGACACCATTAAAATCTTAAAATGCAGAGAAACTTTTGGCTATATACAATATAATTTTTAATGGTCAAACTTCAGTCAGCTCATCACGAAGAATTTCCAAGTTATAATTAACCTAGAAAACTTACAGCCAAATGTATTCTCCACACTTTTCTAGAGAGCGACGTTCCCCCAACCATCCGTCCAGCCCCCATCAAGGTAAAGGCCCCACCAATTGTAGTAGTAATTACTACTTAAGAGCAGCATTAACGCTATCACTTACACATGTCACATGCTCTTCGAGCATTAAGTGCAACAATGGCAATGGCAATAGCAATAGCAATGGGGGCCCCCACAATCATCCTCAACGTCATCATTGTGCATACCTACCGAGTGTCTCGGGCAACCAAAATATACGACTGAGTGCAACAAATAACAGCCTCATCATCATCTTGACCGGACACCAAAAAAAAAAATATATATATAAAAAATAAAGGTAAATACTTGCTTTTGTATCTCAACTGACGACTGGGGGTACTGGAACTGAAGTTGGGGGTCTGCGTGTCTCGGGACTCATCATCAAACAAACTTACAACAAACAGTACAGTGGGGAACGGGTGCAGGGAGGGGGTAGGGGTAGAGGGGTTAGCAAGCTGGCAAAACCTTCGCACACACGGCGGCTGCGGCATATTGATTAATGGATCAAAGTCTTTTGACACGAGCTATTTTGGTAAGAAATCCTTTGTTGATCTTAACACAAACGCATCCATACACACACACACACACACACATATGTATACACACACACAACAAGATCACGGCAAGTCGTTTTAGTTGTTTTTTGTTGTATTTTCAGTTCGTTATTCAATAAATTTTCAATTTTGACTGATTGTGAGTGGAATAAGGTCGTTTCGCCGTCGACGACGAAGTCGCCTGACGTTCGTCAGTCTGACTGACTGTCAGTCGGCGTCGGTGCGTTATGATGTATATGTTTATATGAACCCCCTCCCCCACCCCCCCGCACTTCACCCCTTCAGTGTGTGTATGCATTGTGTGTGCTTGTGGGGGTGTCTACTTGTATTCGGGTATTCGAGTTCGATTTGAGTATTCGTATATTCGAGTATTGATGTGGTTGCGCTTTTTAACTTTCAAGCAGTTGTTATTGTTATTGTTGTTGTTGTTGTTGTTGCAATGCTCGCTGGTGTGTTTTGTGTTGTTATTATGATTGTTGTTATTGTATTATTGAATTGTTTGGGCCAAAGCACTTGGAAACCAATGTTTGCGCCACAGTGTGCCAAGCATCGCATAATAATCGAGTCACTTTGAAGTGTTTTGAATAATGTGAGAAAAGCACACAAAAATGTTAAAATGAAAAAAAAATATATACTGTGCAGTAATCAAGACAAATAGAAAAGATATAGATTAGATTATATCTAACTGAACTGTAAGCATAGAATCCAAAAGTGTCGAATGATATTCACAAACATATTACAACAGAATCTCTAATGAGCCTAGAAAGTAATTTGAAAAAAATATATGAAAAATAAATAATATTAAAATAATATTAATAATATGATTTTCAATAAGAGCTGAAACTTGGTTAGATGTTTGGTAACCTTTTAATTATAAATTATTAAATTCGATTAGCTAAAACTAAAATTGTTTTAAAATGATAACGAAATGGCAATGAGGTTGGCCCCACTGTGCCCAAGAGGAGTAGTATGTATGGTATGTGGTATGTGGCACGAATGTGCCATCCATTATCATTAGGATGCCTGAAACGCCACACACTTGTGGCACTATACGAATACAACCAACAACAATCATATGCTCCCTGCTCTTGTTGTAGTTGTAGTTGTAGTTGTAATCCAAATGACGAATAGTTTGAGAGTGAAGTGTTTGTGTGTGAGGGGGAGCAGCAGGAGGGGGACTGCTGGACTGCTGCTTGGCCGTATTTGTTTACAAATGCCTGATTCAAGTAGTACGAAATGTTTTACCATTCGGCGCGAGCTACTACCAAAAATATAATAAAACAAGTAAGCGATAATTATTAAAGGGTGACTGAATACAGGATACCCCATGTGGAATTAAACTGTTACTTTTTATGTAAATGATCGAAATTTTCACTTTCTTACAAAAAAAAAAAACGTATGATATAAACAGCACAAATAACACTTTCCATTTTGCAAACTCTAAGTTAAGCAATTTTAATTAAAGTCTCAAACATTTGTTAATTAATACGCCAATATTTAAATTAAATAATTTGCACAACCTTAAAGTAGAGCATACCCTTCATATCGAAATGCAGGGGGTATAAAAGCGGCTGGCCATAGCAGCGGCGGCGGCCATTGTGTGACTAAATGGAGCTACACACACACTCATACACACACACACACATACAAACAATCACGCACACACACTCACACACACACACACATACATACACATACAAACAATCACGCACACACACTCACACACACACACACACACATACAAACAATCACGCACACACACACAGCTAAAGACTGATTTTGGGCTTGTGGTGGTGATCAGTGTGAAACGGTCGCGAAGATGGATTTCTTTTCTCATTTTCCACACATTTCTTCTACTACAACTTGTGCCCCTGCTCCTGTTCCTGCCCCTGCCCCTGCCACTGCCCCTGCCCCATCCCTCTGGCCAAATAGCAGGCAGACAACAACACACAAAGCCAAAGAAGTTGTTTTGTTGTGGCAAGCATTGTTGTTGTGATCAAAGCGGCTTCGCGCGCCAAATGATACTCGTATGAGTGTATGAATATAAGTTGGAGTACTCGCTATGACTATGAGTGTGTGTGTGTGTGTGTGTGTGAGTATGAGTTGTACTTTTGTATGGTTAAATTGTTGTTGTTGCTCTTGCTGAATTGTTTTTTGTATTAAATTGTAATTACTCATGGCGCTGTGTGTGGAGACTACATCAAAATTTTTGGGGCCTAAGCTTGACCAGCCACAAGACAAAACAGCAAAAAGAACAGGCAATATTATGCAGCAGCTGTTAACCGTTAGAATCCATTGTCTGCCACGCGTTGCCCCCTATGGAATTCTGGTAGCAAACAACAATTGATTACGCCGAATGCGGTTACTACTCCAGATGACTGTGACTGTGACCAAAAGTAGTAGAGAAATATGAAAAAAAAAAACTGCACGCCCTTTGAAATTTCCCCATGGGGTCTTTACCCAAAAGTCATCCCAGTTATGTGGAACAGTGCCAAGCGTGTGTTTCTCCAACTTGATTGATTGCTGCTGCTGCTGCTGCTGCTGTTGTTGTTGTTGTTGTTATAGATGCTGCTGCAGCTTCTACAGGCTGTCAACACGATTTGGAAAACAAACAGAACACAAGAAATGCGAATATGTCAAAAATTGGCCCACAATTGCAGCCATTTCCACAACAGTTGCAAAATGAAAAAAAAGGGAAGAAAGAAACTGGCCAAAAGAGCTGAACAGAAACAGGCGGAGCTGCTGTTATAAACGAGCACAACAACAACAGGAAAGCAGCAAAAATGTCAGCTGGACATGCACATGAAACGGGCCAACAAAAAAACAAGAAGAGGAAGACGGTCCAGTTGCTGCTGCTGCTGCTGCTGCTGCAACGGAAGCAACAATGGATGGCGGACCCAGAAGGCAATGCACGAGAAATGTCCACACTCTGAGCTCAATTGTGCATATATATATTGATGTATCTGTGTGTATATGTATTTGTGTATGCCGTCTGTAGGTGTGACTATCTGTGTGTGAATTGGCAACTGGTAATCTACATGCAAATTGTGTGTGTGCACTGAAAGAAATAAGGTTGCCCCAATTTATGAGTAGCTCCAAGGTTTCAAGTGTGTAACGAACTTTAAAGCTTCATTAGAAACGTTTTTGAAAACACCCTCTATTGACCCAATTTGTTAACTGATTTCTAATAACAGTTACAAGTCGAAGGTGCACAAATTTCGAATATTGCTTATTAGCTTCAAGTAGTCAGCATTTTTAGCTTACATTCAAAACGAATACTTCATTGATAGCACACATTAGCTAAAATCACTTTAATAACTGGTGAATTGTTCTCAGTGCAGTGCAATGCTAATTTCTAGAAAGAAGAACAGTAGGCTTAAGGCCAAAATGAATGCACACCCTTGACAAAAAGGCTCAATGCAATTGATAAGCCAAATAAACTGTCAACAAATAAGACACAAATCAGCAACAATAAACATTCATTGTGCCACTGCAATAAGCCAACCATGAAATATATATATATATATATATATATACACACATTTATATATATGTAGGGTTTGAGTCAGACAAATGATATCGTCTGGAATGTGTAGAGCATGGCATAAATGTCACTTCGAATGAGAATTTGCACGCAGAGATGAGGAACGCAGCATAGCGTGAACTCAAACTGAGCTACCCAGCCCAATGTGAGAGTGAATAAGTGAATAAGTGAGTGAGTGAGTGAGTGAGAGGATCCAACTCCAAAACGATACATCATCGAAAAGCAACAGGACTCGTCGTGGAATTGAAACGCCAGCAGCTTCGACTCTCTGGGTTGCTGCTGCTGTTGTTGGTGCTGCTGTTGTTGGTGCTGCTGCTGCTGCAGCTGTTGTTGTTGTTGTTGTTGTTGCTGTTGTGCTTGGTGCTTTTGTGCCAAGTCAACATGATCTCATCTGTCATAGATCGATCGACCTGTTCAACAATGCCAGCAACATGAACAACTCGCATGGCGGGTCAGCATTTAACCGAGTAGCAGAGCCAACTCTCTGGTCCCTGATTCCCAAAGGTTTACCTGACGAGCAGCGGGTGATCGAACCAAAAACAGCCAAACGTATTTCGCCTAAATAAAAAATAACAAATAAAAAACAACAACAACAACAAAACACATTCCAACACACACAAAATACAATTCAAATTTGTTGTCGGAGATTAAAACACATTTGTTAATTTTAATATGTTTCAACATCGTTGCACAAACTCTGTTCTTGCCCCCAATTCCTTGCCTCCCTCCCGTCGCCCTTTTGGGGGTGTCGCAGATAAGAGGTGTTTGCTGCTTATGTGTCGGCTATTAGATGCGAGATTATGGCCACATCTACCCATCTATGTACGATATTTATGACAGCCATATCAACGCAGCTTGTCAACGGCTGTGTGGGATTATTATAAATACAAAAAAAAAGAGAAGAGTGTGAGTTCCCCCAAAACAGCTGGATGGCTGGGCTCCCATGGGAAGATCGCTAGTCGCTAGCGAGGCAGAGTCATGAGAAAATCAAATGGATTTAAGCTTTAAGGAATCAAATAATACAGCTTGAAGCTGATCTTGACTGAATTTGGCTTAGTTTGCGTCTTTTTTTTACTGCTGGAGAAAGTATTTACAATTGCCATTTAAAATTAATACTTTGGACTTGCCTGCAATTAAAGTTTATTAACAAATAAAAGCCTGGCTAAGTATTTATTTTCACTTCAATTAATTTTAAGAATTCCATAAAATACGCAAAGATTTCAAATGATTTAATATTGGTTTTGGTTTGTGTAATCCCATGTGAGCAACAATAAAATAATGTAATACAATCAAATCCAACTAAAGACCAGTATTTAAATCCATTTTTGAAGTTTCACTTTTTCGATTACACACAAGTTTTCTGCATCTGTTATCAAGTCCCTCTCATTAGATAACTCATAACTCAACTTATAAATGGCACTTTTATCGCAAGCTTTCAAACAGTGGAAAACATATTTAAACAGTAACTGAAAACGAGACATTTTATTAGTTTTTAAAAGCAAAAGAAACTAACTGCACTTAACTGATACCCAAAGTGGGGACTACAAAAGAGTCACGCAGTAGCTAATATTTGATATAAATTTAATAGAGCTCATTTGCATTGGATCGTTGTGAAGCTGGTCAAGAAATCAAAAGCGGCTGCAAATGGAAATGGAATGCCGTGATATGCAATAGAATTAAGTGATAACCGAAGAGGAATCCAGAAAGAAAAAAACATCCCAAGCCAAACTCATGACAATAATGCCAATCTACGACTTATGAAAGAAGGCTGAAAAACGATGCTGAACGAATTGCATTTGTGGAGAGTTCAGAGAACGAGAGAACCAAAGAACCAAACAACTGAACAACTGCACTCAAAGAAAATGTGCCACAAACATTAACAAATTACTCTAGAAAATGTATATTTAGAACAACAAATATTTGAAAAACATACGATATTAACTAATATTATTGTTAACAATTGGAAACAGCGATCCTTGAAAAAAATATGAAGTAAGCTGCCGTTAGCGATATGTTATTTTTGTGAGTGTAGCAACTGGTAACTGGGGAACTGGGGACAGCTACTACAAATCCATAATTATACGCGGCTGATGTCTTTATTAAAGCCTGCAACAACATGTGGCAACAGTTCGCCGACTGTGCAACCTCAAAAAGGCCGACTGAGAAGCGAGCGAACGATCGTCACATAATTCTGACTCACATATAAGCCAGCTATGTTGACAACGGCAAAGAAAAGGGCACAAATGATTACACTCACACACACACACACAGACACACAGACACAGACAGAGAGAGACACGTGAAGATTAAGCCCGGTTATTTCTCTCTCGACATTTGTCCCATTATCACCACAGACAGCGGCAGCTTCCAACTGGCAACTTGCAACCGGCAACTGGCAACTGGCAACTGGCAACTTCCCTCAACGAACGAATCGACAACATTATAATAATACAGAGATACTATACTACTATATGACTGTGTCTAGTCAAACAAATAACAACAACTAATAAGTTGCAGCGCAATCAAAGCGAATGCAAGCCGACAAAAGACACCGCATTCAGATACAGTCCGAAAAGATACAGATGCACATACATATACTGAATCGTGCCGTTGCATAGCCTACCAAAAGCCCACGTGAGAAAGGCAGCCAGCAACAGAGCTGCTTGTAAAATGCAACAAAAAATTATTATTTAAATTAACAATGACAATGACAACAACAGACAACCGAATTCGAACTGAAACACAAAACAAATAATACGCAGGCAAGCAACACAACGAATTCAAAATACACTTCAGAGATGATACTTCAACGTTGCAATAACTGCAATGTTTCCTAGTCTTATGTATAACTCTAAGAACTCTTTATACATCTATTATTATTATTTTAACTATATTGAATTCTGATCAAATGGATACCATCTTGGTTCCTTAGATTTCATGAAGCTGTAATGGAATCTGAAGTATTTTTATATATATATATTTATTGTAAATAAAATATTTTACAATTGAACCGGATTTTCTTATTGAATTGTTTAAGAATAATAAAAATTTTAATATTCGTTACATTTCAAATATTGCTAAGCATTTTTATATATATTTCGCTATAAGCTATAAGCTATACTTATATACAATATTTTGCTCTTCAGTTCTCAAAATATTCCCTACTCAAACGTCTCCAAATGCTTGAGAATGTTGTGTTAGTCAATAATTGACTATTGTAGAGTAATGCCCGATCTATTCAAAATGAAATAATGGGCGCTACTACGATTCTGACTCGGGCTCTGACTCAATTCTCCAATTCAAGCCTGAAAGGCGAACCCCAACTCCAGTCACCAATCACAGCAGAGCACCAGAGCACCAGACTCATTAATGTGTATCTCAATTATTGAACACTATAAATATTTGGGCTACCTGTCGATATGGCCGAAAGGCGAACGGTTTGAAGGCTACTTAAGCGACCTGGGACACAAACATACATATTTAAATAAAGTCGGGATCGGTCTTTGTGCGTCGGCTTGACTTGATTTTTCTTTTGATTTTGGAAAAGTTGTTGTATATTTTATAATAAGCCTGCCGTGTATTTCTCATAATCATAAATATTTTTGTGCCTCCAATGCCCCGCGACGACTTTGAATGCCACAAATGCCCAAAGGTCTGAAATCTCTTATTATTATTATTGCTATTATTATGCTGACGACCCATGTGCATTCGACTAAATTATATATATACACATATATACACATATATATTGAATGCTGATGCTGATGATAATGCTGATGTGTTGATGAGGTGCCGCTTAGTCTTGGTGGTTCCGATGCCCAATGTGGATCGTTTTCATCAGGTGACAACAGTCGCTTCAAGCCCAAAAAGTTACTCATAAAACATACGATTTGGAGCACAATGGTAATTGTGAACTATTATAATAGAGCGAAGACTCCAAATGCAGTTGTTTGTCGGGGGATGGGAACTAAGTTCGAGCTATTCAAATTCTTTGTACTGTTATTAAACTCAGAACAAAAGTGCTAACTACTAATTTAAAGAACTTTGTCAAAACTCTTACTATTACCATGAGTAATATTTGTAAACAATCGCTGATGACATACGTAGAATGATTACCAAAAATTCAATACTTAAAGTTCCTTAAAACATAGTTTTTCCTGCTATAACTTTTAGAAAACTCCACAGATATTCAAAACTAACACTTGAGATTGAACGTTAAGCAACAAGAGGAACATTAATCTGATTTTTATATTCTACAGTTGATGAATATATTAATATATATAATTGGGTTTATTTTTGCTTTGCATTCTATATTATCGCTCAACAGTTGTGTGTGACAGTCTTATCCTGTCAGACTTGTTCACCTCCTTCGGCAGATGAAGTGGGCTCATCCAGTCAGCCAGACACTCAGAGACATAACTTTAAGCTAACCCAACCGAAAGTTGTAGTCAAGTTGTTGCGCCTGTAATTGTAATTGTAATCGTAACTGCTGTTGAGTTTGGTGCCATAATGATGAATGTTTAGCTATTCATATGTCTGAACTGAAACCGTAGACGTGTGGCCGTTAGCCCGTAAGCCCGTAAGCCGTAAGCCGTAAACCGTAACCGAAAGCAACGGGCAACGGGGCGCATCATTAGCCAAGGCGAGTAACCATGGAGCACACACACACTTGAGGTTGCCACATGCAGCACATGAAGTTCAGTCCAAAGGAGGACGCGGCCTTTAGCCAAGAAGACGATGTCAGTTTGCGGCGGGGTCTCATGTGTCAAATTGAGTGTCAACTGGCAATTTGGGCTGCACGGGCAGCAGCAGCAGCAGCGGCGACACAAAAGTCAAGTGTCATGTTTATCATAAGCCTATTAAGGGAGCTTTAGGCCAAAAGTTCTCCCTGCACTTACCAGTTAGAATAGAAAGGGCGAAAGAGAGAGAGAGAGAGAGAGAGGGAGAATCATTGGGTTTATTTTATTTCTCTTTTCGTTTGTGAAGCTATAGAAATAACCCATTTTTATGACATTTACAATCAAGAGTGCAAATGAAATGCTATTCCTTCCCTCCAACCTCTCTCCGATCCTGGTGACGCACACACACACACACACACGCACACACAGCTGCTCGTTTTGGCAAAGTCAAAAGCAGTCGCAGGACCCTCTGTTCCTGTGGTTGGGCGTATCACATTTCAAAGCCTACTAATTTAACAATATTCTCATTAATGTGTGCACAGGCGACAGGAATCGACAGTCAGCAGTCGGACGCAGGACTCAGGATTCAGGACTCGCTATACATACGTACAATCAGTCGAATAATCCGCATTTTGTTACATTTGCTGAGATTTCTACGCTCATTTCATTGTTTGTCGTGTTTGCTGCTGCTGCTGCTGTGTTTGTTGTAGCGATTTCAACAGATATGAGCCAGGCACAACAACAACAACAACAACAACAATGCTAACAACTACATCAGATTTGGCATTCGATTTAACAATATTTTCATTTTTTTTGGGGTGGCTTGTTGTTTGTTGAGTTGAATATTAGAAAATCGTTACAAATTTGCAGCACCCCATGCCACAAATTGTATTTATTTGTTTTTCCCTTTATATCAGAGAACGCAGCAAACATTTGTCTGTCTGTTTGTCAGTGTCGTCGTCGTCGTCGTCGCTTGTTGTTTGAGCAAGTTTGCGTATAAACATTATACATGTATTTGCCCAGCAGCTTATCAGAGATCGTAACTCGATACATTTTTACATTCAAGTTATGCAACTTGGGAGCCCTACCAAAGAGGGTCGCTGAGGAGTGACGACGAACAACTCATGTCTCCGACTCTAAATACCCGAGCAAAATCCGATGAGTATTATGTTTTATAATCGTCAAATGCAAAAAGGAGAGAGATGCAGAGGGAGGGTGGGTGCAAGGAAGTGGCACTGGAGCGGCCATGATATGGTCTATTGGGAGGCGTGCCTGGCAAAATGTGGTCAGCTATTTAATTGTTGCAGACAAAGCTATGCAAATTAGCTGATAAAAGGGATAAGCGAGTGGCGAGAGAGCGAGAGAGCGGGAGAGAAATGGAGGCAGAGCGGGAAGCAGAGATAGATAGATATGCAAAGAGACACGGATGGCAAGACAGAGGTTCTGCTCTCAAAACGAATTCAAATCGAGATCACATTAGCCAAAAACAAACTATTAATCTATTCGTAATTTAAATAAATTAAATTAAATATTTATATATTAAATTAAATATTTATATAGATTAATTAACAGTGCAGAACTTTCTATATATTTAAATAAAAGTTGTCATAACTCACTCGAGGTTGCGTAAACTGGCTGCCTTGGTGTTGCACATGAGTGTGGCAACAACAGCTTTAATGCTCTTGTATGCATCTTCAGCAATTGCTTACCTTCGCCATGTTGCAAGCATACAATGTTGCAGTCATTAACTTGTACTATTATAATTTTTTTTTTTCATTTTTTCATTTTGCGTAACATTTGAAAATATTTTCAATTAAAATTGAACGTGATTGAAAATCATGAAAGTGCGAAGTGGCAAAAACCAATTTCTCAGCACAGTGAGCGATAATTGCCGTGCCCCAAACTACTTACGTGTGTGACAGAGAGCGGTGCAGTGTGTGGTGCAGATGCAGTGGTGCTGCTTGCTGCTTTGCTGTTGTGGGATGCGCTGCCAAATGCGAGTGCGCATAATACAAAACTTTATTTATGGCAAGCGGTGGCCGAGACAACTTGCAACAGCGGCAGCAGCAGCAGCAGCAGCAGCGGCATGAACAGCAACATCAGCCACCGATTTGCGGATTTGCAACAACACAATTTCGCTGCCAACAAATGAGAGTGTAAATTTGCGTGTAAACACTCGGCTCACCCGCTGACATTTGGCCATAGTAGAGACGTTCCCTTTTTACCCATTTGAATGCGATTCGTGCCGGCAACTAGACGGCAACAGCAGCTACTCCAACTCTGACTCCAACTCCAAGTTGCCACAAGTTGCCCCCCACCCCCCTTCCAACCCCGACTCCGACTCCGATTCCGACTTCAAATCGGACTCCGACGGTAGTCGCTGTGTTGCAGGCGCATGCGCGCGCACAGCGCATAAATTTATCGTATTGCATATAAATTATATACAAGGCAATATCACCAGATCACCAGAGCAACAACATACCCACAAACATACAAACATACAAACACACATACACACATACACATTAACACACACCCAGAAAGGGGCGGGGAGAGCAAGAGAGAACATGACCGTATTTGTCTCACTTGCAATACTCTTGCTTTAGATACTCAAATTATTGAAAAATGCATAAGTTTAATAAATTTATATTATTTATGCAAAATAATATAATAAAACGGAAAAATATTGATACTTCAGTAAAATTTTAGTATTCATTTGATTACCTTGAATAATATTTAAAAAATAAAAGAAATTCATTACAATAAATATTATTGTTCATACAGCATTAAGGCTGTATGTAACGAGCAGTAAGAAAAAAATAATAAAAAAATAATACAAAATAAAAATATATAAAAAAAAATATATTAAGAAAAGTTGAGTTAAAATCCAAAGTCAATCGAAAAAACTGAAATATTTAAACTAAACTTTCTGAATGTAATTCTTTTTGTATATAAATGTTTATATATAAAATGAAGTTTTGAAAATTAAATCAGTTATCTAGAAACGATCAGATGAACAACTCCAAAATAAGAGTTTCATATTCGATGAAATCAATCTTGAGCTAAGGTTTAATATATTAAGGATTTGGCTTGCTCATAACGACGATTTTACTGTGATCGGTGCAGACATTCAAAATTAGAGCAAACATATTTTTGTAGACAAAATATTCGATTTGCAAAGAGTATTCAGTTGCGGGCATATTTTTATGCAGCTATTTTTCTCTTGTTGTTGCTGGTTTTGTTTGGCGGTTGCTCATTTTGCTGGGGTCGGTGGAGGAGCGGTTCAGGCTCCGGCGGAGTCGGGAGGCACACTCGCCGAGGCTCAGTGATAAAAAGGAACTCAGCGTGTCGCCGCGGATGCGTTGATCATTCATTATTTAAGGATTGAAAAGTTAATTAACATTTTTTGCTCAGCCAGCAAAAAGCGTTCGCCAGTTTGTGGCTCAAATGTTTTTGTTGTTGCTGTTGTTGTTGGCATCACAGCGCGATTTACGAGAAGCAGTTGCCGACCAACAGTTGGACAGTTGGCCAACTTTGCTGCTTAGCCAAGTCTCACGAGACAACATACTCAGACTTAGGCCATTGCCATAGCCTGGCTCTGTGTGAAATTTCCAGTTGAATATTGTGAAAATTATTATTGATAATATTTTTGTTGCCAGGCACTTAACTGATCTTCAGATGTATGTGGCTAGTGGGGGGGGGGGGGGAGGGAGGGGGACTGGTGGTGATTTGTGCCAACAGTTGCGAGTAGCATTGGCATTTAAGCCAAGTGCCAACTAAATGTCTCAATTTGTTGACTCTGCTCTGCTGCAAGAACAGTAAAAGCATCAGTAGCACTCTGAATGGTAGATTAGATTTGCAAACTAGCTTTGAACCAGATTGGTATTTGATCGACTATTTTCAGATAGTATTTAACACATGTTTGAGGAACTGTTTGACAAATAATATGAAGGTATTTGAGTAACATTTATACAACTAATTTATGCTGAGTAGTCAATTAAAGTTATGACCCATAAAAGTTATCCACACTAAATCCAAAGAGCCTTAAAGACTGAATGACTGATATACTGACTGATTTATATGCAAATTAGCCAAATATAATCTTGTCTCTTCAATCACTTCACACTTTATCCTGTTACTCGGCAAATCCTTTTCATATTCTTCAGAAAGCTCTTCAAACTACTGTGTCAACAAGAAGGCAAAAAGAAAAACCTGCTTCCAGCTGAGCAAATCAAGAGTTGTCCACTTCCCGGGTTTTTGTTGTCAGCCGTTGTGACCATGGGAAAAATCAACATTTACTAACAGTACATAAATCAAACCAAGATTTTCCCCACTGCCACTGTTGACACTGTGACAGGAGCCGCTAATCAAATGTGCAAATAACAGGCGAGATTTTTGCGAAACTATCACTTTATAATTCACACCTCGCAATGTCAGGCAATTAAATTAATGTCTTAATCTGCGTTTATGGCAAACACCCCAAACGAGAGATACCCTGCACACACACACACACACACACACACATACATATGTATATGTACACACATCTATAAGCGTGATATACGAATCTCAAATCCCAAATTCCCGACTAAGCCCACTCGTTACCCAAAAAGGCCACTTGGATGAGGCAGCAGGCAAAAGTCAATAGAGCGTAATATAAATCCGTGTAATGCGCAAAGAGAGCGACTGAGAGAGGGAGATTGAGATAGAGAGAGAGAGAGAGAAGGAGGGGTAACTGTAACATAGCATATGCGCTGTTTCTTGTCTACTCGCATATGCCCTGAAAACAGAAACCCCCCTCTCTCGGGGTTGCTTGGCTGGTTTACACTTTTGGTCAGATTAAGACCTCAGCGCAGCAGGGCCAGAAACATATACATACACATACATACGTATATATACAAACATACACACACATGCATGCATGCACGTGTATATGTGTGTAATGTCGTAGCGAATCACAACAGCAACAACAATCATAAAAAAAAAATGAAATGAAAATGAAAATAAAGAAAAATATTAACAACTACCTCAACGTCAACGTTTCTTTAACAGTTATAAAGCCGAACTAATGCCAGCGAAAGCTGGGTAGGGGTAGGGTTAGGGGTAAGGGGCAAGGGGAGGATAACGGCGAGTGTGCAACGGAAACTCGCCTCACTATTTAGGGTGCGAAATTCCAAATATTATTTTATTTATTTGAATCTCAATGCGACTTCAGCAAACTGAAACAAAAGTGAGTATGTGTGTGTGTGTGTGTGTGTGTAAGTGTGTGTAAGTGTGTGTAAAATCAAAGAAAACTTTCGAAGCAGCCGTCGGACAGCTAAAAGCAAAACGCAAGCAAATCAAATGCAACTCAAGTGGAAAACGCAAAGCCAAAAGGTAGATCAGCTCAACAATGCATCGCTTCTTGGCAATCGCAATGCGCACAGTGGGGCGAAAGTATGCCAATAAAAGTGTGTAAGCTAGAGTTTATTGAATGCGATCCACAAGCGATGATAACTGATTTTGATAGAAGTAGAAAATAGAAAAACAAATTATGAGAATAAAGTAAAGATAAGCAGAGCTGAAATAAATGTCTTTCGATAGTTCCAAGTTTTTATTTGGTATATCTGCGATATATTAGACTATATAGACCTAGCCTAGATCCAACGAAAGACACTTGAATCAATTTGTATTTAGATTCGAGTAGCTTTAACGAGGCCTTCAAATATATAGAAACATAGAACATAGAACTTTCAGTAGTCTCAAGAGGAGCTCAAAAATCTTTCCGACTGATAGGGCTATCGCATTTGATGTCTGAAAACTTTATTATAATTAGTCCTACAGCACAACTTGAACTTAACTCTGCCAAAAGTTTCAAAAAGTTGTGCATTTTTCAAGTGGCTTCCAGCAAACACCTCAGGCTCATTTAACCGCACTTAAGGCCCACTGTGAATCCAGCGGCTCTAGTGAAGCATGGCACGGAAATAACCAAAAAAAAAAAAAAGAAGGAAAAAAAAAGAAATGCTGATGAGCATGATTGTGCGGAACTTATGTGGCGGTAAGCAAGCGGCAAGCAGCAAGCAGCAAGCAGCCAGCAAGGACCCAGGACATACGGAAACAATAATCCATAAATGTAAACATCACGTCGACATTGCAGTCAAAACCAACAACAAGGCGAACAACCGAGACGAAACGGGAGTTGGGAGTTGGGTGGTGCAGTGCCGGAGTGGATGAGCGGGGAGAGTGGTTGTGGTAGCGACTGGCAGGCAACCAGTTTTATGTTGAGGCAGCGGCCATGTCAAAGTCCGAGCAAGAGGCATCAGGATTGGGTTGCGTGGCAGGGGCAGGAACAGGGGCAGGCGGTACACAGGGTGCCTGGTGCCGGGTGCAAGCGTAGCTGATTTTGTTGTATTATAAACACAAATAAATAAAAGCGGCTGGCAATCTGGGCAGGATGCGCGAATGGAAACAGAAAATTCCAGATTTGAAAACAGAAAACAAAAAAAAATAAATAAAAATATATAATACGAAATCTTTCATCCTGTGGCTGGGCAGCAACAATGGCTGCGACGACAGGCCAAGCTAAATGCGGCAACAATATAAAAGGGTGCTCAGGATAATAGAGTGATAGAGAGAGAGAGAGCGAGAGAGAGAGAGAGAGGGAGAGAAACACACACATCACATTAATTAGGAATGGCATTCTCCATTTCATTTAACCCGCGCGCGCATTGATTGTGATTTTTAGGGTGCCACAGGATGAACTACCACCAAGAGCACCACCAGGCAGGCAGGCAGGCAGGCTGGCAGCCAGCACTAGCAGGCACCACCGAATAATGTCCTGGCCACAGTTGCCATTGTGCGTGGCTGTTAAAACGTGCTAAATATGGGAGTGTCCTTGTCATTTATATGTCGCAATGTCTGCTCCCGTTTTGCCAGCCATGCCGTTAAATTGCGTGCACAACACTGCACCCCGCACCCTCCTCGCTCTACCCCTCTCTCTCTCCCTCTCCATCTCCAGCTCTCACTCTCCATGCGGCATCCTGCCGCTTGTCCTCTTGTCATGTGAATAAATATGGCAATAAATGAAATTAATACATTACGTTACGTCGTTTCCTTTGCAGTCCTGCCTGCCTCTGCCAGCCATTTGCTTGCCTGTTGGCCTCTTGTTGTTCACACGTTGCTCATGAATATTTAAAACGTTATAGATTTTGATTAATGGAACTTATGCTGCTGCTGCTGCTGTCTCCAACAGATCTCAGATCCCTCACTCTCTCTCTCTCTCTCTATATATATATATATAGATGTATATATCCGACTCTCTCTGTCTTTGCCAAGCGCCGTCGCTCGTTTACGAACCGCTAAAACAATAAAACATTTAAGGCGTTGCCCAAGCGATTCATTGCTGTCTTCCTTGTCTTCGCTGCCCCCGATTGGAGCCCAGGGGTAGATGCTGCGGCTTTAAGTCCGTGAGGCAGGCGCGCGCGAATTGCAAAACACAACACAACACAAACAAGACACAACACACAACACAAGATTTCTGTGGCCATTGGACAACGCTCAGGTATCCAATTCCCAATTCCACGACATGAGCAGCGACAACAACAACAACAACAACAACAGCAACAACGAAGATTGGTGGCTTGGAGTCGGCACGTTGGAGGCACAGTGGTGCAAGAGTAATGGCAACTGATTTATAAGTATATTTAAGTAAAATAAATAATATTTGAATATTATAAGTATTTGAAGCAGTATGTCATTAAAATTTGTAGCTTTAGATATTTATTTCAATAATAACATTTTAACTGAAATCTGCAATTGGAAAGAAAGGAAATGCCTAAAGAAAAAACCTCAGGATGAAGTTTGCTTCAATTAATTTAATTTTTTATATAAAAATTATTAAAATAAAAGCTTGTCTCGTCAAAAAGAGAAAAGAACAAAGTATAAGATACAAGTTTTAAATCAGCTTGTTCAGAAATGTTTAGGGAAACGTTAAGAAAGAATGGCCAAGAAATTAACATAAGCGAACTTTATTAGCTGTCTTTTGTCTTAGGCAACTCTTTGATGTTGTGCCACTGTGCGCTGGACTGGAGCGATACACGAAAGCGCAGATCGAGCCAGTTGAGCGTAACATTAATTTAGTATCAAATTACGAAAGTATTTTGCTAACAACAATTAGTTAACTCTCGTTAATTAACACGTCTTTAGCTGGGGGCAGCAATGCGAAATCTGTGTTGACAGCCGATGACGAAGATCGTCGAAGATCGTGCAACGAACGTGAGTAATGCAAACAGATAGCTCCGATTCTGAGATAGCGGTGGACACAGACAGCGAGAGCGAGAGAGAGAGAGAGAGAGAGATATGGAGAGAGACATTCAGAAGTCTCTCCCGCGTTTTGTTGCTTTCGGGTTTGTGCGACAACAAATGGTTGAATGTCTTGCAACTATTTAATTAAATCAATCGGGTCAAGTGGTAAATATTTTGACCCGCGTCTGATTAGTCAAAGTGGAGAACGACAACTTGAAGATCTGTCCCCTGTCCCCCTTCTTTATGCCCCGCTTCCTCACAATTCTGGGGGCAGCCTCAAATTCATTGGCTTAATTGAATGAATGGCGTTTTAAACGGGAAATTAAGTACACCGACTTGCAACTGAATCAAGAGAGAAAGAGAGACTTGGACAGCAGCTGGAGGCAGCATCAGCAGCATCAGCTCCAGGAGTTCAATTGTCAATTGAACGGAAGCGACTACGACGACGACGACGACGACGACATCAGCAACTTTGAACTTTGCCTGCTGACATCGACATCGACTTCGACTTCAACTGAATCTTGGACTTGCAGTTGCAATTGGACTTGGACTAGTAGCTCATTCTGCGATTTCTTGAGTTGAGTTGTTTGCCCCCGCTGATGTGAGCCACTTGTGTGGCACATTCGACGGCAGCTAACAAGGCACTCCACTTGAAAACTTCAACCCATACACCTAAGGCCACACAATCACCCCCAATTTTGAAACTAATAAGGAAGAGCTAGCTAAACCATCGCGAACACCCCAATACTCTTCACAGCTAAATTATATAGAAAGCGGTTCTTTACTTCAAAAAACAAAAGTTAAGTTATATTTATAAATAATTATGAATAATTAATTAGTGAAGTACGTCAATTATTATGTTCTTTATATATAATTATCGAAAAGCACTCAACAATTTGAAAAGTAGCTGAATAAAATATAGTTTGACTTTAAGGGAAAGATTTCGGAACATATTTATAAGTGTATGTACGTATGATGTATAAGGAAAAATCGATAATGCTTACTAGTATTATATAGTATTTACTATATATATATACCCTCAATCAATAATCTGACAATATATTTATATATGAAATACATACATGGATAACCTTTTTCAATAAGTTGCTTTACTAAATCAATAAGATTCGACTATATATATATATATATATATAAATATAAAGATAATATTTTTCAGTAAGTTACATAACTCTTAACAAATTTGAAATACCCTCTGCTAGTACACTACAGACCAACAAAAAAAAAAGGACTCCCCGATCAACGTTCAGCTGCCAGCGCCGCCCAAAAAGTCAACAAGGCAGCGGCGCTCGAGGCTCAACGCTGTGTTCTGTGTGTCCTGTGTGGCAGGCGGCGCGGCATTTTGGCATTTGGCCGCGTCAGACACTTAACTGCAATGGAAATCAGTCAATTGGAATCAATGAGTTCATTTCGACTGTTTCCCAACAATATAAAACGACGCAAGCAGCGCATTGAAACAATCAGTTTGTTTGCTGCACACATCAAACTGTTCACACACACACACACACAGACACGCACAGAAGCCGCAAGAAGTGGAGACGCAGCGAGCAGGAAGTCAGGATAGGAAGTCAGTAGCGAGTCCTGCGCTCATATTCATGCGCCTTTTTAAGTGCTCAAGTGTTTTGGTCTGACAAATTGAAAAGCTTTCCCAGGAAATTATACAAAAACAGCTGCAAGTGAATATATTTCCCAGACAATCGTAATTCTCAACCCCAAAAAACAAAACGAAAGACAAAATATGTTTGCCAAATCTTAAGCCAATTTGGTCAACGAAAATATTATTGCTCATATTTCCACAGCTGCTTCGGTGAAAGACAATCTTAAGCCGATTCACAGATAGTATCCAATTGCCACAGATCCCTTGACCTTTTGTGCTGCAACATGTTTAGATAAGTTGCAGGATATTGAGCAACGAGTAGAATGCAGCGAAAAAAAAGAAGAGAAACAAAAACCTTTTGCAACTATTGTATGTGTATTGCCATTTTTCTATTGGCCCTAATCTGTTGGCCAGTTGTGGCTGGCCAAGGAGTGAGTTAGCCCTTAATGCGTTTTCGGCTCAGCACTGTGCGTTAAAGGATGCTGTCTATAAGTAGTTCATTGAATGCCATGCGATAAATGATACGGCACTTTATGCACACACAAAAGAGAAGTTGAACTACTTACCAACTGGTTGGGGGTAATATTCCGTGTAGTACAAAAGGATTTCTGGTCCTTAAGCAGAAAATCAGACCACAAAATCAAAGGAAATTTGCTGAAAATCGAATAACAACAGCTGTTATCCAACACGTGCCTCACAAACCGAAGGCAATTTCAAATATCAAGTATAATTTAAGAAAAGGTCTAAATTATAATGCTACTGATTGTAATTAATATGATTATCTGTTGTTTACACAAAAGAATCTTTTCTCTAACTTGAATTTCAATACTTTTAAATTGTAGACAAAATAATCTACAGAAATTGATTTTGTGATTATTAAATATATGCTGATATATATTCTGCCTGTTGCTCATGAAAATTGGTTTAGCTTTAATATAGTTAAGAAAATGTCTGTGACTTTATTCGATTTTTTGCAATAAACTTGATTCGATTTGATAAAAAACTGTAATTACAATCTTCAAAAAAAACTTATTCTAAACGTCAAATCCAGATCAAAAGGAAAATTTTGTTTAGTTTTGACAAAGTTATGGTTTAACATTAATTGAGCAATTTCCCCAAACCCATTTGAAATGCATTTCACAAATATGTATCTACATAATATAATTAAAATTTGAAAGATACAAAAAACTGCATGTTAACGGAGCAACTGCCTAAGTGGGCGGTTTGCAGGCTGGGAATATCTTTTGTTTGACTTGTGGCCAGGCTAAACTGTAATAATTGGATGAGTCGAGGCGAGCATTGATGATGATGATGTTATGATGATGATGATGTTATGATGATGATGATAATGACGATGATGATTATGTATTATGTATTATGATGAGTGTGACGCGTCGCTGTGACTGTGACTGGCATGAAGAAATCATTTTTACGTTTTTTCTCTTCTCAAAAATTATAACATGCACATCGATACACAACAAGCCGCAACTAAAGCGGCAAACGAACAATGCCAAAGGCAGGGGTAGGGGTTGGGTTGCGGGGCACGGGGCACGGGGTACATGGTACGGTTAGGCAGAGATGCAGAGACGTCGACTAATGACGATAATTGCGCACCTCAAATAAGTCGGCAACGCTTTTTTTTCCATTTTTGGGTTAACCTGTCTGGCTATTCACTTAGGCCATAAACACAGACATTAACACCTGATCTCATGGCGGGGGACAGAGCACAGAGGTGGGGTGCGGCAGTGTGACGTTTGCTGGAAAGGTGTTTTTCCCTGGTGTGTGCCCCTCATTGTTATGGTAAACAGACAGTTTTTCAGTCAGCAGCAGCAGCAGCAGCAGCAGCTGACCGCTGCTTAATTATAAACGCCGCATGGTGACGGAGACTTAATCTGGAGCGAGCAGGCAGCTGGACAATGGACAATGGCTAAAAACCAGGAGTGTGAGGGGGTGGGGGGCCCAATGTGCACTCAGAAAAAAACCTACACATTTATAAGCCAAACTACGCATACAGTAAAAAATTAACTTAAGTGAAATAAACATAAATAAAAATTTCTGAAAAAATTGAACATTTAAAAATTATATTTAAAAAAACTCGATTTGCATTTTTTTATTAACTTTTTCTGTTGTTTGAGTGTACGCTTTGTAATGCCGCCAAGTTGAACGTCTGCCGTCTCAGTCTTGCCACCTGCGGCAACTGCCACTTGCGACTTGCGGCTACAGTTGTTGGCCAAAATGCGCACCAGAGTTGCCAAACAAATTCTTTTGTTATTTAATTGTAACCAAATTATTTCCACACGCTTTTGCCGTTCCATTGTTCCGAGCCGTGCGCTTTTTACCATTGGTCCGGTCCGTCCGCTTCTGTCTGCAAGGGGGCGCCATTTGTGCGGCTTGGGGAGCTCAACCATTCTTCAGTTGCGAGCGATCTTTATCGCTTGTTCAGTTTACAAAATTTCGCTCCTAATGAGCGATTTTAAACATTGTTATTCATGACAGCCTCAAAATGCTCAACGGTCGTCGGCTCGCTGCCTTTTCATGTGGTTGGCTGGTCGGTTGCCTGGTTGGGGTTCCATGACAACTCTGCAACTCTAACCCAAAAAAAAAAACATTAAAAAAAAAATGAGACTTGCAACCGATGACGATGACGAACAATTTGCTGTGGGTGTGGCCCCCTTCGCAGAGGGCGTGACTTGGTTGTTAAGCGTGCAGCCTTTCAGTAATAACATTCCCCACATCAACTATATATATGTATATATATATGTATATAATGTGTCTTGTGCACTTCTTTCCATCTAATTGCAGCAGCTACTACACAACTGGCAGCATTCTATTTACATACTACACACGTAAGTTGCACGCTCACAAAAGCCTTGAGGCACAGTTGCTACTTTGTTTCATGTCATTCAACTAGAAATCTGGCCTATTGGGTGCGATATCTTGTTGTTGTTGTGCATATTACTATCAAAAAGGCAGTCCCCAAAATGTAAATTCTTAAATATATTTGAAAATACTAACTAGCCAGATATGTATATACTTAGATACATATTTAGAACTACATCCATTGGACTTTTTGGAAACATTAATGAGATTCATCTTAGCATCAAGACTTTACATCTTGTTCAACTCTAGATCCTAGCATTAGAGTGGACACTAATTTCACGTAACTTTTTAGAGTCTAACATGATTCACAAAAGAATTTGATTTAATTCCATTTTTATCTATTATTAAAACTCTATAAAAAATGGTCTTATAAAAAATATTATTTACAACATATTCTTGCATTGCCATTACAAAGCTGTGATGTGCAGCATTAATGGGGCTTAGAACATTTAGAAAGGTGTTGCAAGAACAAGATGCCAGCCAGCCAGCAAGTTCAACAGCTTTCCAATTCTCAAGTGTAGACATAGGTCCCCCTCTGCCCCCTCCACCACCATTGCTACTCCCTGGAAAGCCCTTGCATGAGTTCAGCTACTGGTTTTCCTTTTGCTTGTTGTTGCATCTTTAAATCTTAGTCACTTGCCCAGCTGCATGAATCACTTGCAGTCGCTTTCAGGTTAATAAACTGCAGCTCACGACACAAGCCCAACTCTCTGCACTCGCCTCCGCTGTGGGGCATGGCGAACGGGGCGTATGTGGCACATATATCGCATCCATCTAGCTGACAATTGTCGCCTGACATTTCACAGTTGCACATTTCAATTTAAACCAAATCTTAGACAACAATTGGCGACAATGCGACGCCAGTCGCCGGTTCAGACATTTTATTCGATACCCTGTACATTTTATAGTCTTTTATTGGGTTATATATACATAACTAACTAACTTATATACAAACATAAAAAAATGGCAAACGAGTCCTTAAGCTACTAATCTTGGGATTTTAACTATTTTCTATACTCTAACCATGTCAGGAATTATGCATATTTAAATCATCTTTCTTTTTCTAAAAATTACTACAATCTGTATTCTTTACTACTGGTTAAGGGGTATATTAAATCGAGAACTTACTTAGGCGTTGATTCAATTGCTGAGCATGAGAATTAGAATGAGATTATCCAATTCAGTTAGTTAATGCGCGCGAATACATAGAATTATACCATTGTATATATACGCTATATAGACGGACGATATGTCTGTTTATGTGCTTGTGGATGATTCGTCTTATCTTATTGCAACATCGTTGTCTGTTGTCTGTTGTCTGTTGTAACAATTTCAATTGAGTTTGGAGCATCTGTTTTGCCTGCTACTCAATTCCATTCAAGTTGCCAATTATGCGACCATTATTCAATCAAAGTAAATTTATTTGTTTGTCTCATTTCCACGTAAACTCTGACGAACCAGGCTCCATAATCATCAACATCAACATCAACAGCCAACATCATCATTCCAGCCGAGAACATTTTTCTTTCAATTTATTCGCCTTATGCGACGGATTATGTGCTGTATAAACATTTCGAGTGAATTATCCTATATATGATGTCACTTCTAGTTGCCTCAATTGCCAGTTAAGCTGAATGCGTTCACATGGATGAAGATGTGAGTGCATGATTCCGATTCAGATTCCGATTCAGAATCCGATTCGGGTTTCGGTTCGGCTCTTGCATCTGGGTTCGGCAGCAGCAAGTTCAAGAAACTTTTCTTAGATTGAAACTGGCGCCAGTTTTTCTGGTTTAACTTTGTTGTGATTTATAAACTGCTGCCAGCAGTTGTAATGAAGATTCATCGCCTGCAACTGGTGTGTGTGTGCGTGTGTGCGTGTGTGTGTGTGTGTGGTGTGTGTGGAACTCAACTGATTAACTTGGGTTGACTTATGTGGGTTATTGAGTGTTGACAGCACTATCTCTTGCTATCTTCACTGCTTCCCATTACTTCTTCACAACACACATACTAAGGAACTGTGCTGTGTGTTGAAAGTTCAATCAATTTGAGAAATATATTAAATGAAACTTATACAGTAAGTGATATTTCGATTATTTTAGTTATCGTATGTAAAACTTTATTATTTTCAGAAATATATTAGCCAAACTCGTCAAATTGAATAAGTTTAATTAAGAAATTCGAACTGAAAATTCGACTAATAAAAGAAAGATACAAATTTTGAGGTTTGCCCGTATATAGATTAATATTTTTAATTACGGATACGAATTATAGATAGCATACATGTATTTTTCGCAAACTCTATATATTCTAAAAACACAATTTTCGTTCGTCAAAGTCTAAACTAAAATTGACTTTCACATTTTTAATTTATGGGAAATGTTATCTACATATGTGCCATACAAGCCAATTTTTGTAATCATCCAAATTATCTGGAAATTATAGAAGAGCCTTTCTAATCTTGAACTGTAGAAGCTATTTGCAATTTGCAATTTGCAGTTGCTTGCCAGGAACAGCATGCAAGCAATTCAAATCGCACTTTATCCATTTGGCTGCACATCTTCACAGATCAACGCCAACGCCATGGCTGTGCGACTGTTCGTCCGTTTGTCTGTCTGTCTGTTTGTCGCGCCCGCATTTCTTCAGCCTCTCTATAGGAAATTCAATTCCCATTTCCATTCACGACAACATATTGGAGACGTGCAACCATAACAACGGCAACAACATAATGACTAGCAAGTCAGTAAAAACAATTTGATCAACGGCAGCAGTCTCCGTGTTCCGCACGCTTCAGTCGCCCCTCGCATTTTGTTGTTGTTGTTGTTGTTGTTGTTGTTCTTGTTGTTTTTTGTGGCGTGTGTGGGACATGCGCTAAAATTTTATTTGATTTGACACTTAACGGTGGCTTTTAGCGCGCAATTTTTACAGCGCTTTCAAGCGACAGATTGCCCTTGCATGTGTGTGTGCGGTGTGTGTGCGTGTGTGTGTGCGACTTATTAAGGACTTCCTGTTCGGGGAGCGTCAGCATCTTTTTGTCGCGACAACAGATTAATTGAACGCACTGCAGTTCAATTTAGCCAGTGAAAAGTCGATTTATGTTTCGCAATTTCTCTTTTATTTCAATAGAATTCCAATTTTTATTTTGTCTGCCTTCTAAAGTACATAATAATAATCATAATAATAATAATAATATAAATTAAATAGTGCTTAGTTTCAATTGCCTGCTGCGCTTAAGTATCGTTATCGTTATCGTTATCGTTATCGAAACACTCAGAACACTCATCAGTTACACTAAATACCCTTGTCAGCGTCTTGAGCATATTCAAAGTACTTTTCATCAAATTAATTAGAATGTTAATTTAAGATTCATTCCAATTGGGGAATAATTGTTGCAAATGACACAAAAGCATTTCATTTTTGGAAGCAACAACTTTAGTTGGGACTTCCTTTGTCAAGATATTGTTAATTTAATAATAAAAGAAGAACTTTTTCTTCTGAGAATTGCTGGCTTTCAGGCTGCAAGAGGAACTTTTTTTTCTTAATTTTTGACTGCTGCAAGGGTATTTAAACATCGGCTAGCCGAAGTTACAATTAGAGCTATCGTTCTCTCTCTCTCTCTCTCTCTCTCTCTCTCTCTCTCGGCTGTCTCTGTCTATTTACAAGCGTCTAGGCGCCTCAGTCGCGGCTGTTCCTATGTACAACGAATACTTATACACTAACTACACTGCCTGCAGAGGCGCGCTCCTTCAGCTATTGCGTGTGACCACTGTGACGGGTGAACGCGAATTTGCCTCACTGTGCGCCTGCTGCTGCTGCTGCTGCTCGAGCTGATGGTGCAGATTGGGTGGCGATGAGGGCGGCTGTCCCAGGTGCGTCATATGTGGTTGTGGCGCCGGCGCTGTTGGCATCGCAGCCGCCGCACTCAGTTGCCGCTGATGTGCGGCTAATGCCGCCGCGGCAGCATGTTGATGCAACAGTTGCTGATACTGCAGACGTTGATAGAGCTCCTGACTGCTAGCCGGACTGACAAACGGGGGAGGCGGGGCTGCTGCTGCCGCTGCAGCCGGATGACCCACCATGGACACCGGGCTCTTTGGCGCAAAGGGATTGTAGCGCTGATACATGCTGGCCAGCAAGCTGGGCGCCGCCTGTGGATAGGTGAGGAACTGTCCGAATTGTGGATACGCTGCCAGGCCGGGAAACATGGGTCCTATAAGCGAACGCTTGAACGCCGCCAAGCGGGAGCGACTGGCGGCGGTGGTGCGTCGTCGCAGCTTCCCCGTGGAGCCACCAATGAAGACATCCTCCGCCGATGGATCCAGCATCCAGTAGTTACCCTTGCCGGGATCATCATAGTGCCGCGGCACCTTCACAAAACACTTGTTCAGACTGAGATTGTGTCGGATGGAGTTCTGCCAGCCCTGCTTGTTGTCCCGATAATACGGATGATTGGTCATGATGTACTCGTAGATCCCGTTGAGGGTCAGTCGCTTCTCCTGGCTCTGCCGGATGGCCATCATGATGAGCGCATTGTAACTGTACGGCGGCTTCTCGTTGCCCTTTTTATCCTTGATTGGTTTGCCATCTGTTGACTTTGTTTCCGAATCACCATCGTTATCACATTCCACATCCTCATCGGGATCAGCTTCCGCATCCACATCCGCATCCGCATCCGCATCTGCATCCTCATCTTCGGCTTCGTCGACAGGTGGCGCTGGCGACATCGAAGTCACATCCAAATCCGATTCCACATCGCTATCCGGCTCCGAGATCAGTGGTGAACTATTATTGTTGTTGTTAATGTTGCTATTTTTAAACTTTTGATGCTGTTCCCGCTGCTGCTGCTGCTGCTGGTGCTGCTCCTCGTCGTCGTCGTCCCGCTGCTGCTGCTCCTCATCCTGCTCCAGTGTTTCGGGCAATATGGCATTTATTGAGAAACTGGATTTCAGATGAGGCGTTCGCGCCATTTTCATCAGCAGCGTTGCCGGCGTCAGATTCAAATTCAGATTCAATGCGCCGACGGTGTTTGCTGGCTGTGGATGGTGTGTGTGTGGATGCTGATGATGATGATGGTGATGATGCAGTTGATGCAGTTGATGATGATGCTGATGTTGATGCTGATGTTGATGATGTTGTTGATGTGCATTGAGTTCTTCAACGATTTTCACCATTTTTGCACTTGAAATTCTTATTCGCTTGCCTAATTGTTATTGCATGTTTATTTATTTTATGTTTATTGTTATAATTAAATTGATATCACAAATGCCTCCCACACAAACACACACATACGTAACGCACACGTATTCAAATTGGGCGCTCGCTGAACATTTGCCGTTGAATTCACACACGTCCGCTGCGCTGTGGCGTTTTGTGTAGACTAAATAACAAGAATTCGTTAAAAATCACACAATCCAGTTTGTGCTGCTTCCTTTGCCTATTGCTCAGTCGCAGCCGACAAGCGAAGCAGCCAATGGCAGCTGTGGACCGCATTCGCTTGCGCTCTCTGTCGCCGGCTATAGCTCACTCGCTCACTCGCTCGCTCGTGTACAGATTTCTACCGATTCGTTGCTAATTGCTGCTGACATGACACGAACGCCAGACGACGAAGCATTGTTTTTGCTTTTATCGTTTATGCTTGAGTGTGGAGTGGGTTGCTTAGGAGTGGGGAATAGACACACAGAGAGCGAGAGGGCACACACACACGCGTTTTCACCAACACACTCTCAGAATGGCTTGTGGGATGCGTTTTGATACGCCAGGTTTCTTTTATTTTTTTTTTTTTGATTACTTTGCTCTTTTTGGAACAGCTGCTTTTGTTACACACATTGTTGTTGTTGTTGTTGTTTTAGGTCCCTGTTTAATGGCTTTCTTGTTTTCACACACACACACAAACACACAGTTGTCATTGTTAATTGTTGTCCTGCATTTTCTGTAATTTCCCCTTTAAGCTCAGCCACAATTTAAAATTAAAAAAAGACCATTTGCAAATGTTTTACATTTTAGTTAAATACAACTTTTTAATGCGTTATATTTTTATTTACAATATTTATCAATTTTATTTGCTTAATATAAATATGTTTCAAAATATATTTAATATTTAAAAATCTTTTATTCATCAATAAAAATAGGATATGTATTTATAATTTTGGTAAGCAACTAATCACATTAGAACAAATCCAATTAAATCAAATTAAATATAAAAAGGATACTTGTTAAGAATGACAGCAATTTGAATATCTTAACATCTTCAATATCATATTTATATATAATATTCTCGATACAGAAAACTATATTAAAAAGACAAATTTTGATTGCTTAAGCGTCCAATAATTTGCAAATAACAAATTTCAAAGTGTATTTGGCAATAATCAGAGCATTTTAAATACTCGTAATAAATGTAATATTAAACTAACATTTAATATTTTCGATACCTCGCAAATTATATACAAAGTTCCTTAAAAATACCAATTTGATACGTAAAATTAAGTTTACTTTAAGGCACCAATAATTGGCATGTTCATAAATAATAAATGACAAAATATCCGCAAAACAATTTAATGCAAATTGCTGGCTTTTTGTAAACGGCAACAGCTGCTGCAATTCGCAGGAGGCAAATGCCACAAAAACGCGACAACAACAACAATAATAAAAATCATTTCGTAACCATAATAATTGTTTTCGTTTCGTGAGGGCGTTGCTTTCGTTTTAAGGACGAAGCGTTCTGATTGGAGCCAAGAAATAGACAGCTGCAAAAGGTGCAACACGTTTCAGTACCTGACACTAAAACGCGATATGAATAAAACTAAACGCAAAACAAACTACATAAAAGTGCAGCGGACACAACAACAAGAACAACAAGCGACGCCATGTTTAACCAGTTGTTTTTGTTGTTACTGTTGCTTGTGGATTGTAGCTGTTGTTGTGCTTCATACAACGGAATGCGGTCTGCTTGCTTGTGTATGTGTGTGTGTGTGAGAGGCGCAAAATTATTGGACGTACGGCTCGCGTGTAGAGTGGAGACATGCGCGCAAAAGCTGCATAAGCTCCACACTCACAGACCTAAATACATGCTTGCTCTCCCACTCTAACTCTTTGTCTCTCACTCTCTGCGCTCAATGGGGGCCGCAGGTCAAAACAAAATGGCGCTAGCAACGGCATTTTAATTGCTGGGCATCACAAAATTGTCAGCTGTGCGTGCTTTGTGTGTGTACTCGGTTTTCAATTGAATATGTGCACACACACCATATTTATGATTACCATTGTTTTGTAATTGTTTTGGTTACTTGCGTAACAGTTTGGTAAGCTGATAATTGTATACCCTGTTTTGCATATTACGCACGTAGAGTCTGATCAACTTGGGGTATATTTTTAAGAAATTGTTTTCGACCATTATTGACCATTTATACTTCGATCAGCTCAGGTCAGTTGTCAAACGACGAAATCCTAGCAACGTTTATGAAATGCTTATAAAAAATTCGATGATATTTTTGACCATCGGCCAATTGATTTTTCTAGGTCAAAACATTATTATATATATATCTTATATATATATCTTATATGCTTGCAGACAGTTGTTTCGATAATTCAATTTTCAGTTAATAAGGCTAGAAGTGTCTGATGCAGTACCCATTATGATAAACGAGTCAATTGCGTTAGCTGAAAATCCGTTGAACTGATGGAAACAGAAATTGCAGCTATTTCCAATGCGCAGAAAATCTATCCATGTAGAAGTAAAAAACAGACTAAACTTTTTGGCCCAGAACGAAGACGAACAAGAACAAATCAATCAAAATGCGGAAATAAACCATTGACGGATGACCCTCAATCGCATGGTGATCGATAATGAGGCCCAAGTGAATTACTTTCTAAAATATGTACTTACTTTAAGCCAATCGTAGATCTAATAAGCTAAAAATCGTACAAGACAGATATACAGGACATGTGGAAACTGTTTGCATTGGTCGCAGTACCATCTACAATGTGCCCAAGATGGAGGAGCAATTTGGACAAATCTCAGACATAAGATCTTCAGGCTGGGCAACAGCGAGTTTCGTCCAGTGGCATCAGTATATGGAATGCACTCTACGACGCAATCAGGGAATGGACTATCCAATTCACAAGTATCCGCTGCATCAAATTGGTTATAGAACGGGCTATTACGTGGACAGATACCCACAAGGTCGTTAGTCATATATATGTATGTTAGCAGAAATAAATGCTGGGCAGCAATTTTAAATCTCTCATTGACAAAAACTATAAAGTTCTGCGATACTTGAGAGCTGCTTATCAAATATGATAAACAAACACGAGCAGAGCACAAAATGGCACAGAGAATCAACATTTGAGAAACGGGTAGCGTACTTTCAAAGGAGGCGAGAGTACTTTACTAATCACCCAGATTTATAGCTGACATTTAGTTTTGTTGGTTTTGTGTCGATATTTGATATTTGAGCAGCCAAAATAAATCCGTCAGCGTTGAGCAGCCGCGTTCTCAACCCTTTTGAACACGGCTCTAGGGCTCTACGGCCTGCTTTAGCCGGTGCTCAACCCGTTCGCGTCTCGCTAGGTAAAGTTGGTACGCCCACTGCAGTTTGTCCGGATCGCGATGTCCTTCCGGGTAGCGGTTGACGGGTCCTCGCTTTTATTTTGATCAACTCAATGGCAGTTTAACCGCAGGATTAGCTTGTTTGTCCAACGGATCAGCGCGATGCATGCAAACAGAGGCTGGCGCGGCTACCTAAGAGCGCGCGGATTGACTACCTAAAGAGAGCTGGCTAACGGGTTAAGTATCCGTTCACACACACATCGAGACACACACACACACACCCACACACACACATGAGGCATTGTGCGCTTCCGTTGTTTATATTGTCTGTTTACATGTTGAGAACATTGAAATTCTGCACAGTAGCCAAAAATTTGTCGCAAATTGATCTTACCTACGCCCAGGATGATCTCAGCCTTGTCCTTTGGCCGTGCCGAAAGAGTTAAGCAAGGATTAGATCTTACCTCTCTCCCTCTCTCTCTCTTTCTCTCTTTCTCCCTGGGGATTTGCTTAGCGCGTATTAATCTGATGTTTCGTGGGACTTGAACACCGTGTCGCAGTTTTGGAGTTGTATCTTTCAGCCTAATCGCCGTCGCTTAGCCACACAAATATTTTCCAACATCAGCACGCGGGATTTGTCTCGATTAAAGCCAAAGGGTTAAGGGTTAACGGCAAAGGTTAAGGTTTAGGATAAACCTTTTTTTCTCTCTCTCTTTTCGCCCTGCACTGACGTCTGATTTCATTTAGCGAATTCCGTTGAGAACAGTTAAAAACTGAAACAGTTACAGTTACAGTTACAATTACTTTATGCCCTGGTTTCTATGGGGCAGCTACCCGCAACCCTATCCCCCTTGCGGGCTGACAAATTGGCCAAATTTTGTTGAAATCACGCGCAGCAGCTTTTCCGTTCGACGCAGGACAACACAGGACAGCTCCTGGACACTGGCATCTCTTACCCGCCTCTTGCCACTTGTTATTGTTGTTATTATCGTGCGTTTCGTTGTGCAAATAAACAGCCAAACGAGTGTGCTACAAGTACAATTGCAGGGGGGCCAGCTGTTGGGGGAGATATGGTTCAAGCTAAGGGTGCAACAGGGTTTTGGGTGTTCAGATTTTGGGTGTGACCTGGCGTATGGTTGACGGCGGGTGGTTAACGGCGGCACAATGTGAGCTTAGAGGCAAAACAATTGCATGGCTTGGTTGCCGCCTGAATACCCTAGCAAAATTTAAAAGCCACAATTAGAGTGAAAAACAAATGTTCCCATTAAAATGCAGTTTTATTCCAGAAGTCAAATCACAAGAAACAAGATATCCTGGTAGGAATAATTAAAAGAAATATGTGCAAAAATTATAAAAATTAGCGCCACTTTAATTTAATTTATTTTATTTAAAGCCAAACTCAGCTTACAACTTAAATTAATCGTTTTAGATTTGAGTTAAACAAATTTATACAACAAAGTTGTGCATAAAATAAGTAGAATCATCTAACTATCCTGATCACTTAGCGCATCAACTCCAGTTGTCTCTTAAAAAAAAACAGCTTTACCTCAACCCACCCACCCCTTAACACACACACACACACACACACACAAACACACACACAGACAAATGTAAGGCACCCCTTTTTGCCCAACACTTGATAATTGTTGACAATGTGTTATAAACTGATTTACACGCATTTAACGAAAAGAAACACTGCCAAAACTCACGCAGCGCCAACACCAACACCATCAGCAACAGCAACAGCAACAGCAACAATAACAACTACAAACAACAACAACAACTACAAGCGACAACAACAAACAGCAACAACATCGTTAGCGTCAACCGCTTAGATGTCATCGTTAGCTGATGTTGCTGCTACTGCTGCTGATGGGAAAGGGAAATGCGAAAGGGAGCTGTAGAATGGGAAGTGGAAGGGGAAGGGGCAACTGGCAACTGGGAACTGGTCGCGTGTGCCACGCGAGGGTGGCAACTTAAAGGGGCAAGCATGATTTGTGTTTGTGGTGTTGTTTGTGTGGTGTGTGCGGTGTGTGTGTGGTGTGTGTTAATGAACTGCGTAACAATTAAGAGCAACAACGAGCACAAATAAAGCGCAACATCAGCAACAACAACAACAACTAAACAGTGCTCTAGTTGACTAGTTGATACCCTGTAACCAGCCAATGCAACAGATACTTCGACTGCTTAGGGTATCTAAATATAAAATATACTTGATGTTTGGATGGTTGTACTATGTTAATCTCTCTGCTCCGCATTCTAGAAAGTAGTTCTGTGTTGAATTTCTTTAAAAAACTATATTCAAATGCAAAGCTTTACCTTTTTCTAATAGTGAAATACTTTGGATCTTCGTAAGCTATATACAAAAATTTCAAATTCAATTTTAGCTCTTATCTATGTAGGAAAAGAACAAAGATTTGTTATGTAAATACTCCGTTAAGCTCAGCTTATCAGCCAAATACAAATATTTCACAATTTCAGCAGACCTTGTCAGCAATTTCAAATGATTACAGGGTATAACAAGGCTGCTGTTAATGTGGCTCAACTTAAAAGTCAGTGGCCACGCTTCCAATTCCGTTTCCACAACTTGAACCGGGACTGCTGCGGGTTCATTTGCGGATTTATTGCTACATAATCGGACAACAAAGAGAGAGAGAGATAAGGAGAAAGAGAGAGAGAGAGATGGCAAGTTAGAGAAGTGTGTGTGTGTTTGCTTGATTATGCTGGTGGCTGGTCACTTTTGGTTCCAACAGGCCACCGCGCTGATCCAAATCAATTTAATTGAGGTCCAGCTCCGCGTTGGCCCCTTAACCCGGCTTAATTTGTCCAATGTGTTGGCAGTCAATGGCTGCTTAACTGACTGCCGCTCTCCGCCAGTCCCATATCAGTGTGAAATCTGTCAACTGACATGGGCTCTATCCAGCTTCAAGATCTGCCAAAGGAAGCGGGGTTACCAAAGAGCAATTGAATGCAGGCAATGCCACTATTTAAGTTGCAGCAGAGAAGAGAAAGTTCTTTTGGCAAACAGCTGATACTTGGAGTACTCAATTTGAGGTTTTTCCAATATTTCGCTAAAAACTGCAATCTTGAAACTGCAAAGTTGAAAAACTTACACCAAATCTGAAGTTTATTGCTTATAAAGATTGTGTCTAAAGACAAAGAAGAAACGGAAATTGGTTATACAAATGATTCAAACATTTGAAATGTATAACGAAGAAGAAGTTTTCCAATCACAGAGAGGCAATAAGTACATAAGATAGGTTACCTTGCTCAATGCATTTATGGAATATGTTTTTTAAAGTGCTCGATGGGAGCTTTAATAAAAATCGCGTGTGGCACACTTGAGAGTCGTAACTGGTGGTTAACTGCAACATCTGTAAACATGTTCGAAATGTCCCACAACAGAGTTCAGATGCCAAGTTGTCATGCTTGTTT
This sequence comes from Drosophila cognata, assembly GCA_035041535.1. NCBI lineage: Eukaryota > Metazoa > Arthropoda > Insecta > Diptera > Drosophilidae > Drosophila > Drosophila cognata. The sequence continues at coordinate 5,774,598 of JAWNLC010000234.1, read as the reverse complement.
TGCGCTGCATATATACCCAAGTCGAGGTTGTCAAGACCCGGCTGAACTCACTTCCGTTTTGTGGTTACTCGGTACGGCGAGTTCCCTTAGTCAATCAACGGTTCGAGCGGGTCCACTCATCTTTTCTGTACTTCAAGTGCATTCATTATTCTTACTCATTCATAATTTCTTTTAATTGTGCGCGTATTTTCAGTCGTATTTCTTTTTTGTGTCCCGTCCCATCTCGGAATTATATATTTGTACGCTAACAATTGGCCGGCAGAGCTCAAGTTCTACGATTCATTCATATCGCACAGTCCGTCATATATGTATTGTATATGTATTTATTATTATTCTGAATTGGTTCCGTTGGAGAGGTCGCACCCAGTGTCAGAGTCCGAGTAAGAGTAAAAGTCCGAGTACGAGTTCAGACTGATGCTGCCTGCCTCCTGATGCTGCCCGCGATGTGTGGCGCGTAAATTAACTTAATTGAAATTCGGGTCAACAGAGAGGCCAAGATAATGAAAGAAACTAATTAAAGAGCAACTCTCGTCCGTCGCATAGACTATAGGTCCACCTACCAAACTACACTCAAAAAAAATTATGAACTGTACTTTACGTCTTGATTATAAAACTATACAATTGTTGTTCTTAGTGTAAGTAAAGGGAAAAATTGTAAAGCTCTTCAAGAAAAGATGTATAAAAAAAATATATAATTTAAGTATTTTATATACCATTCCTAAGAAACCTTGCATCTCAAATGTAAGTAATCAATTCTAAAAACCTCAAAAAAAATGGAATAAATTTAAGTATATTTTTCATACCCATTAAAACCTTAAATCATAATTGCATATAGATTTCCATCGAATTTCTGGGCATTTTCACAAGCACAGTTTAGTTTACAATATAAATATGTGCTCGCCATTTTTCTGAGTGTACTCGCAACCCACATGCTGGCGGTTTTGTTGTGTGTCGCTTAAATATTTTTCAAATATTTTCATCGCTGGGCAGCAACAATTTCATGAGGTTTTCATAGCTGTTGTTGTCGCTGTTGCTACTGTTTGTATTGCCATTATTTGATTAGTATTTGTGCCGTCCATGGGTTAACAATTATTTTATTAATAAACATTTGAATGTATTGCCCTCATCTGAACCATTGCTTTTAGCTATGACCAAACTGGGCAGCCGCCACACATTGCATTCAATTAAAAACACATTTTGTGGTCACTGTGTGGTCGCTTCTAATGGAAACAGATATTGCCAGCGACGGAGAGAGACAGAGAGAGAGAGGGAGAGGAAGGAAGGGTCAGTGAATCTACATAGGTGACACAACCGGGCAAGACGCTTGCAAGGCTTCAATCTGTAACTACAGCTGTCCATCAATAGTGTCGGCAAATCTAAACACGTAATTCAACTGCTTAGTGTCCGGGCAAGTAGGTCGCCCCAGCACACATAAATCAATAATTGCAAAATGTAAAATGGCCTTGGACAAATGGCTTAAATGCTCTGACAGGTTGTGCGAGCCAAATATTAATATTAATTGGGTTAATTATTGAGCAACCGATAGTGAAATGCATATAAATAAATCTATAAAAATAATTCTAATATTATAGGATTCGAATTTTCCCATTTAAACTTAAAAAATTTAGATTTCTTCAGGATTTCTTCAGATATGCCTATCAGCTATAGCGAAAACAATCATAAAAATTCATATTTATGTATTCCCCTCTGCCAACTACCTAACACATTACGGTTTCTTTTCAACACATCCACCACACTAAAGCCTAACAAACTGGTCTAGTCCAAGATGAGTGCAATTGTTAAAAACTAATGCCAAAAGTGGTAACTGCCTATCCAGCAATCTCTGTGCAGCAGAGCACCTCGAGAACTCAATGCTGGTGAAACACAAAAGAGTCTAAGACCTAAACGCGTTTTGGGTTAAACCGGGCAGATAGCAGCCGACAAAGTAATGAATAACTAGCCGATCTATATACAATATGTATATAAAATATTTATGCCACAAGTAAAACAGAAAGAGAGAAGAGATAGTCTCACAAGGCCCCGACGATGGGCTTGAATCATTAATGAAACTGGGCTTAGATTACAGTAGACAAGCCAAAGATGAGTTCCTTCTGTGTTCCTTCTGTGTGTGTGTCCTCTTCTTTTTTCTCATCCTGGGGCAGTCTAAGTGTAGCAAAAAGTGTAACAAACGGCACACGTTGCATGCAGCATGCTGTGCCAGGGAAGGTAAGTAGAAGGTAATCAGCTTGTGCATCTGGACTCTAGCCAGGACTGGCTTTTGTGTTGGTGTGTCCTGGCTGCTTCTGCTGCTGCTCTTTCGACAGCGTAATCCCTGCACTTAACCCGGGTAATAAGATAAGTAAGCCAGATCCGTTGCTCTGCCGCTCTTCTCGCTGCTTGTTATCTTTGTAAATTGCATGTCGAGCACTTAAGCCAATTCGCAAGCTGGTTAAGAGGCAACAACTACACTACGCGTGCTACCGAGCCTCAATTCGAGTCTCGGTCTGAGACCGAGTCTTTGAGTCGGTGATACAGTTAAGCAAATCCCTATGTATACGATCCAATAATTCGACAATGCGAGCCTCGAGCCTCAAACAATCGACACAATCAACACAATCAACCCGCAACCAACCGTCTTAGAGAGCAAACTGCTTTAGCGACTTAGACGCTCGGGATCTGTCGATCCTTAAGGTTGTTCCTTGGGCTTAGGTAAGTGGATTGCTAAATTCAAGCCGCATTCCAATTCAGCAAATCCCGTGCCCTGGATAAATTGTGGAAAATGTGTTAAGTATATAATGCGCTCATCCACAAACTATTTCAATAACAAGCAGCTACTTAAGCTGGGCAACTACCAGCACCAGAAACCCAATCAAACAATGACCCCTTACCGTACTCCATATACACATCCTCATCCCATTTCAATTCCTGTCCAACGGGAAAGCCTTTTGTTTAATCGTACACAAAGTTTCAGTATCTTAAGTCGCCGGCTAAGCATAGTTTGTATATGCAAAATATTGGATAGCATATGGGATTTATGTGTGGGCCCGCAACCCGATTTAACTCTTGCAACTGCTTGAGCCGCACTTAAACCCCAAATATCCACACATATGACACCATTCAACTAGCCAACTGGCCAACTGGCAGGGAAAACAAGTAACATGCTGAAATGAGCAAAGGATTTGATTAAGCAATGCGATAAAGGATCATCATAAAAAAATATATTGACCAATTTCTGAAGTGATTTCCCAAATTTGAAAAAAGTCATCTCCAGATCCACTGTTTTACCTATTCAGTTTTTAAGAAGTAACAGCAGCTATTACAACTATTTTCAAATTCTCGAGTTTCCTAAAACTTAACAAAGATCACAAGTAACCCAAAAATCTTTATTTAAGCTTGAACCTTGGGAAATCTTAAGGTTCACACATCATAAGGTGTCAATTTAACTTCCGACTTTAAGCATTACACAAGTGATCCACTTAATCCCCCCGCTACGGTTGCTCCTACTCCCTCCAACTATTTCTAATGCTGCTTGGCACCCTATAAAACTGCCAGCTAATCGTTTCAATAACATGATTTACCAACACCAAAACACAACAAAACAACACCCAAAAAAAGAAAACAGACGAACAATAATTTACAATTATTGAAAATGGGTAAAATGGAAAAGAGATGAAAATTCGAGTATGATAATTGCTACCGATCCCGTCGTTCACTCACGTCGTTTTTCCCCATCAGAACTAACGATGATATTAATTATCATTTTCATTTACAAATCGATGTGGGAAGAGAGCGATCGAGAGGGAAAGAGAGGGAAAAGCGCAGTATTTATGATATGAGCAGGTCTTGTTATGCTGGAGGGATGGGGGGGGGGGGGGTAAACAAGAAGAACTTGTTGATGCCATCGATGGAAACGAGACGAGGATGATGATCATTAGATCATTATGATGTGGAGGATGTTGATGCTCCGTTTTTCTCACATGTTTCACTCAAATGCGCACTTAAGATCAAAGCAACTGCCGGCACCTCCACATTTTCAAATATATACGAAAATGAAGACATCAACATTAGGTTCCGAACATACAAAACAGTTTGAAAAATTTCAACAACGCCTCTGTTAGACAAAAAAGTGACCCTACACTCAGCAAAATCAATGTATGAATTACAAGTTTTTCTTGAAAATGTTTTATGTACTTATACTTTTTGGAAATACTTCATATTTTTAAGTGACATATTTCCAAAAAGTAAAAGAAAAACTTTGAAAAGAAGTCTCTGAAACCTGAAACTTATAACTAATATTTATAAGTTGATCAAAAGTTAATTAAAATAAATAATAATAATAATAATAATAAAAACAAGTTATATTTTTTTCTCTAAGTGTGATCTGTCGGTCTTGTCGGTGCCCTTTTTTCTAGGGTTCTCATCTTTCACTTTTACCCAAAGCATATTAGTTGAAAAATTGTATAACAAAAGTTAAGAAAAATTGCTGTATTTACACACAAACACTTGTGTATGTATGTGTGTGTGTGTGTGTGTGTGTGTAGGCAAATAGAAGTGTGCTGCTTAGACAATGGCTTGGCTGGAACTGGACCCCGGCAAGGAGTCCGAGTCCGAGTCCGAGTTAGAGTCGGAGACCGAGCAGGGATCACACAGTTGGGTTACCTGCCTGCGGCGCGGGGCACAGCTGGAGTTGTCACTGGGCATGTAAAGAGCCAGAGAAATTGAGACAACATCACAGCAAACAACAAGCAGCAACAACAAGCAACAACAACAACAACAATGGAGACGATCGCCCTTTTCTTCTTCAAACAAATGTTCATGTTTGCCGCCTAATTAAGTCATCAGGCAGTTAAAAGCAGCTAAAAAAAAAAAAAGGTTGCTAATAGCCAAAGAAAATGAGCTACAAATGCAGTCAGAATTCAAAAGCAGCTAAATGTTAAATAAATTTGGCTAGAAATAGCTAGAATGATAGCTACGTAATACAAAAAAAGGCAAGTAAATTTGGGAAAGTGAAAAAAATAAATTTAAAAAATTTTAGATTTTGCTCGAGGCGAGGCATGAAAAATAAGAAAAATACTAAGTAAATATTAGTAAACTAAGCAATTTCACTTTAAAACAAGATAAAACTAGCTGAAATTTGAAAGTACGTAAAAAATACAAAAATCCATTTTTTTTTTCATTTCAAATATGTTTTTTATTTGTATAATAATTTGCGTATGATAAATTTATGTACATATTTGCTAATGTAGCCAAACTACAAGCCGCCTTTGTGGGATGCGAGGCGACGCGAGGCCGGAGGCGGGTGGCAGCTGCAAGTTGTGTGGAGTGCTGCTGCAGCTGCTCGAATCCCAGCCAGGAGCCAAAAGCTAACCGGCTTTCCAGGCCGGAGGCGGCATTCGATTTTTTTTTGTTTGAATTTTTTTTTTTGTTTGTTTTTTGCTAAATGCAACATTTAGAAGTCAAAAGTGGGGGTGGATTTCATGTGCGCGGCTCCTTTTGCGGCGACTCCTTGCGGCGGTGGCGGCGGCGGCTCAACCAAAGCCTTGTCCCATCAAAACCAAAACGCTGGGCGTGGCGAACGCCTTAGTAGGCGCTTAACTGGCCGGAAACTTGCCAAAGAACTGCATGCGCTGGAACAATTCCGCATTCATGTGTGCACCACCAGGATAACTACCCGCCTGGAGCTGGGGATGTGCGCCGCTGGGTGGGGCTGCTGCCGGCTGATACTGCATCTGTGGCTGGCCATAGCCAGCCATAGCAGCAGCTGCTGCAGCCGCCGCCTGATAGGCAGCGGGATTCATGCGCTGATAGAGAGCGGCGGCGGCAACAAATGGCATGCCCGGATAACCATAACCAGCACCTGGATGTGGTGCACCATAGCCACCGGCGGTCAGCATCGGATTGAAGATGGCCTGACGATAGGCGGCGAGACGTGTGCGACTGGCACCGGGATTTTTGCGGCGCAACTTGCCAGTCGTCTCACCGATGAACACCTCCTCCGCCGAGGGGTCCAAGATCCAGTAGTTGCCCTTGCCGGGATCATCATAGCTGCGTGGAATTTTCGTAAAGCATTTGTTCAAGCTCAGATTGTGGCGTATGGAATTCTGCCAGCCGCGCTTGTTCGCCTTGAAGTAGGGGAAGCGGTTGATCAGATACTGATAGATGCCATTTAGGGTCAATCTCTGTTCGGCACTGTCCTGGATGGCCATCATGATGAGTGCATTATAGCTATAAGGTGGCTTTTTCGTATCATTGCTGCCGGCGCTGCTGATCTTCTGTTTCTTGCTGGGATTGTTGCTGTTGCACTGTTCACTTGCATCGCTGTCCTCCTCATCCAGCTCAATGTCCTCGTCGTCGAATTCCTCCACATCCAATTTATCGTTGTGCTGCGACGATAGCGATTCAGCAGCGCTGCTCATTGGCGTACTCGTTCTCGATGGACTATCGAAATCCTCGGATGCAGACAGTTCACCATCCGAGTTGTTGGCATATGGATATGGATAGGGGTGATTGATTTGTGGCTCATGCTTGATGACGGGCGCTGTTGGTTTCTTTGCCAAGATGGCATCGATGGAGAAATTGCTTTTGAACTCCATTTCGCAGACACTTTTCACCATATTTGCAAAAGTCTTTTTTTTATTTAATTGAATTGAAACAGATACACGAGTGAATAACTGTAGTTGCTGTGCACGTTGCGAAGCGTAACTCAATACTGACTCTCCACAGCAGCGAGGCGCGCTATTTATACGCACGCGTCACACTGCTGAGAGCGCACACTCTCACTCACACAATCGCAACCCACCCCCATTCCGAGAGAGCGAGCGAGCGAGCGAGAGAGAGAGCGAGAGCAAGCATGCACGCTTGTTTAGGTAGACGCAGGCAGCTCGCATGGAGACTCCGCCTCTCGCTCGAAACGGGTTTGGCATTTGACCATTTTGTTCCACTTGCCATCCACACGCAGTCTCTGTTTGTTTTTGTTGGCGTTGCGCGTGTTTTGGAACTTGTGGATGTTTATTTGCAGCCCTTTGCATGCATCGGCGTCAAAATATCCATTACATCCAATCCAAACAGGGGTTGTGCGCCACTCGCCCCTTGTAGGCGTTTTACTGTTGATTCATATCACTCTCTCGCTCTCGCTCTCTCTCCCTCTCCCTCTTGCTCCTCGTTTTGATGTGGCATATTGCCCAGTTAATTGGTACAAAATACAAAATAACATCAACAACAACAACAATAAAAGCAAAGCAACGCTTTAATCAAAAATAGAAGAAATTCGGGGAAAATATTTGCTTAATCCACTCAAGCAATTAGTTCAGTTTGAGTTGCTGGGATTTTCGATCTCACTCTCCAGGATTACTTGACAATCCACATTGGCTTAACAATTCTGGCTGATTTGCGCTGATTTGCAACAGCTCAATGGAGCTCAAGTGGCAGGTAATCCTGCCCGCTTGCAACTAAAGGGTTAAGCATGCCCAGCCGGGGATTTAGTTCCCTTTCGCGGCAGATTTTGTAAATCACGCGCTTCTCGAGAATTTTCGCTCGGCCAGTGCCAGGACTAGAGTTTCATATTTGATGTGCCAAATGGATCCAAGTAAACATTTGCCATGCAACAAAACTTACTTAAATGTAAGCTTAGTCTGGTTTCAGTTTCTGACTTTGTAAGGTTTGAGAAGGTGTTTGAAAGTGGAGATCTAATTGAAAACTAAGTATTTTGTACATATCGTAGATAAATGTTTGGGATTTTGGGAGTTATCAATATATTATGAGCATAAGAATATAATTATTAGATGAGCTAGTCAATAAATGAAGAAATTTGATTCTTGGACTTTACTTTACGAGGTATGGTAATATAGCAATACACAATTATGCTGCAGAAAGAAGCTGCCAAAAATGTGAGAACAGGAAATGTTACAAATTGAAAAGAGCTACCTACATGCTATATACTTGTATTATAAATGCCGGGTCATAAAGCCAAGCCATAAAGCTGCAGATATACCTAGAAGTTAAGACCAGGATTCATTCAAATCTAGCGATTTATCAATAAAGCAAATAGATTTGCGGGGGTGACAGATAAAATACACATATGTATATATATTTATATACATATATTTCTGCATCGGTAAGGATCTTTGCACGCGATGCATACCGAATTAAAAAAGGTCCTGGCCAGACTGGCCCACACACCAGCGATCGATCATGTGCATTGTGTTCTGCATGTTCTTTTTCGCAGGCACAGTGGGAGAAAAGTGCGAGCGCAACAAATGCAAAATGCCCTTCTTTATCAGAGGACACACAAATATAGACAGAGAGAGAGAGAGAGTCCTCTATGTGTCCTGCTGTTGAAAGGCAAGCAGACTGTTGACAGGCCCTCGCACATTACGATCAATTATGAGCCTCAATGAACTCCAGCGGCGTAACGAAAGGGGGACGAAAGTGTCCCCCCCGAGCGAATCTTGTGGCGTTAATTCAAAATTACATGCATATTGTTTGTGGCAGTGGCCGTGGCTGTGTTCGTATCCGTGTGCGCTATCTACGTGGAATTTAGTCAATGCCTTTGCATCTCTGGATGCATTGTAAATGCGTCTCAGGCGTGAAGCTATCGCCTAAGTGTGGTCTGGCAATGAAACCATAATGTCAGCCAACAGGCGGCCACATCATGTCCTGTCAGCGTGGAGCAAACGCTGATCACCAATCAGTAACTGTGACACATCTCTGACTCTGGCGACGAAGTCAGACACCCAACTAAACAACGAACGTTTACGCCTTGATAACCATGCAAATCTCAACTATGTCGCCCATTTTCAACAGGTTGTCAAAATGTGCTGTGAAGTGCTGATTATTGAAATTTAACGGACTCTTAAGGTCGACATATTTTTGGGAACTTTTTCAAATATTTCCAGTTAAACTGTCTAAGACAAAAGTAAATCTAGATGAGGAAACAAATGTACTGACGAAAGGATATTCCTAGCCCAGAACTATCTGATTCAAAGTTTGTTAGCAAGACTTTTGGAGTAAGAGATAAAATATAGATTAAATACTAATATTCTCAAATGAAGCGTGTTTCATTGCAAAAAATATTTCTAATACAATTTTCAAACTGAGATCTTGAGGCAAATGGCATTTTTTGGCAACAGCTGATGCATGTGCTTGTGTGGGCGAGCATTTTGAGGATCCTGTCGGCTTTATGCTGTTTTCAAATCAATTAGTTTTGTCGCGGCTGTCAAAATGCGCCAGGATCAGGATGCGCACACAAATACACACACACATACACAGGCACACACTAGAACATAGAAGTAGCCATCGCCCACAGTTTGACTCTGGAGGTAAAAGTCGAATAGTCATGGTTGCAACATGCTTAGCTGCAGTTTTCTGTGGCAGTTGCAGTTGGCAGCCAGCGGCACAGTTCTTTTGAAGACCAACGACCGCTGGTCATGGCATTTTGCGAAAAATTCCCAACTCAATTAGTTGGACTCTGCCCACGCCGAGTAAAAAATCAAAGAAAAGAAATTGTGTGGATGAAAAACAACAACAACAAGAACAAAAAAACAGAAAGAAAAAAAAATGAGAAGCCGCTTTGGCCACAAAAGAGAAATGAAAATTCGAGGCGTTCAAATCTACATTTATCCCTCAGCCTCCTCCGCCGCAGTCGATGAGCGTCGGGGACGAGTCTTTTAGGTTTTGGTTTCTTTCACTCGGCCCTTTTCAAGTTTGCCGACTGAGTGCATCATTATCATCGGCAATTGGACTACTGCGTCAAAGTGCGCTGCCTACTTTTTCCTTCTTCTGATTCTTCATCTCTCGTTTTAATGCCCTCGCAAAAGGGTATTCTAATTTTGTTGTCAAGTGTGTCGTTTTTGACATTCATGAAACCATTGAGTTTATTTATAATCTTGTTGCAAGTTGAGTCTAGCCAGCAATCGATGGAAGGATGAGGCAGGAGGGAAGGAAGGATTTACTGTATGAAATAACTTTTGGTTTAGGTAGAGTTCAGTTAAATATATAATGTAGTTTAAACATAATAATAATATAAACAAATCTCCAAGCGAATTTCTCAAGTCAATCAAAAATAAATCCAAAAACAAATCTTAATTGAAATACATAAATGACAAAATTAATTAAATGAAATGAAAGCAAACGAATGAAATATATATTATTAAGTAGAGAATATAAAAACGATTGAATCGTCCATATTTAATGTCTATTTATTTAACTTTTACAATGCTGATCAGAGACTAGACTTTAAGAAAAAAAAAGAAAAATAAATAAATATCAGAATTTAGCTAGCCAGCAAAGGGTATTCTAACTTCGGTTCAACCATAGCAGCTCATTCTAAATATTTGTTCATCAAACTCTCTCGATCCATTGTTGCTGTACACGTACACAATATTTTGGGCAAAAAAAGACAACAAGTACAACAAGTACAACAAGTACAATAACAGTAGTTGTAAACTATGGCGCAAATTAATCGACAGTCATTTGAACATGTGATGTTGTTGTTGTTGTTGGTTGTTGTGTTGCTGTTGTTGTTCTTTGATGTTGTTGTTGTTGGTTGTTGGTTTGTGCGTGCTGCTGGCGTTGCTTTGATTGTTTTGTCAAGTTGTCTTAGATATCAAAGTGCTTTGCCGACTGCGGCATGCAGCAGACGAAGCAGCAGCTGAAGTTGAAGAAGTCCTCTCTCTCTCTCTCTCTCTCTCTCTCTCTCTCTCTCTAATAACCCACAGCGCTGACGTCTTCATTGTCTCTACTTGACTTTCGGTCGATTTATTTTCTCAATTGTTCCTGCAAAAACAAATGCCATAAAATAACATCTAACATATACTCAGATATATATGTATGTACTCGTATATACATATAAATATATATGTTGTGTAGCATGCTCAAATTTGATTTGTCGAGCAAGTGCCACAAAACAAAGGCCACTTGTCCAAGTATTTCACTATTTTTATTATTGTTGTTTTTTTTGCTCGACATCTTGTTTTTGGTTGTGTCTCGCTTCGTTTGATCTTGTTGAATGCTACTTGCGACTTCCACATGAGCTGCATGTGTTCAGCAGTTGAATTTTTGTTTAGTTTTCAATATGTTATGCAATCACATATGGAAAATCCGATAACTAACTAACTTTATCTTACTTAGGAGTGCGAAAACCAAAATCTTATCCAACCAAGAGACCATATAAAGCGAGGACACCTCTTTGCTCCAAGGCTTTTAATTATGAAAAGTTACTGTAAAAGATTCTCTACTCAAAGTCCTGATTCTTATGATGACATTTTTGTCAGGACTAAAAATCCGCAAATTGAATAAGATTATTCATTATCTAAGAATTTTATTTTGTATCCTTAATATTGAACCAACTTTTGAAAGTAAGAATCAGAGTATATCAAATTTGCAGTCCCAAACCAAGCAAATAAATGTATTTCTCAGATTAACAGATCTTCAGGCAGACATCTTGCTCGATTCGAGGCGGATCGTAATGGAAATGTTTGCTACTAACGAGCAATTATCGCCGGCTCCCAGGCGTTATACCCTGCACACAGAGTCTCCCACAGACAATACACAACACAAGGGAAGCAAAGAGAGAGGGAGAGAGAGAGAGAGAGAGTGAGAGAGCGGAGAGAATAAGGAGTCAGCGTGTATATATCCTCATCAGTGGAATTTGTTACGCTTTGGGGGGGAGTCGAGAATGGTGAACACTGAACTGAAACGGAACCCGAGCAGGGCGACAGGCATTTTGTGCGTTGTTGTTTTTGCTGCATTGTTGGGACACAATGGATGAAAATATTTTCGTCCTGTTGTCAAATGATTGCATTTAATGTATCGAAATCTGTGTGACGAATCAATTTAGCTCAGTTAGTCAGTCAGTCAGCCGGCGAGAGAAACCGACAGCGAAGCAACCAGCAAACCAGCAAACCAGTTGCCTTTATAATTCGATCAACTCGCTCCTGCATCCTGTCTGCCATATGTTATCCTTGTACAACTTAATCAATAAGTTGCACTGCAAAATATATATATATACATATATATATGTATGTATGCATGCTGCTTGTACATTTATTTTTTTGTTATTGGTTTTTTCTACTGTGGCAGCGATCGGTTACAGTGGGTGTTGTCAGTTTTATGGCTGGAACGCTTATGCGCGCCGTCTTGCATTTTATGGGCCACCCTAATGCGGTTGTTAGCCTGCATTGTTCCAGCAGCCATAAAGTCCTTAGTGAGTGGTTTATGTGCCACAGTTCGTACACTACATAGTTAGGCATGGCTGCTGCAGCTGCTGTCCCTAACTACTTATAGCGAGTATGACACTTCAATAATGTATTCTCATCATGTACAGTTTACATAAATATTGCCAAGCATATAGCTACTCTATATAGAATCCTTGGATTCATAAGAAAAAACCAGTCATAATTATTATATCAGAATAATTACTATTTTGCTATAGTTCTACTCATACTAATAATAACTCGAAGTTTGCCATAAATTGCCGATTGTAGCACACTTTTCGAAGCTACTTTTAAATATAGAAAATGCATTTTCCACTGATTTTCAATTATATATATATATATATATATATATATATTCTCATTCAATTTCATTCCAACTCATTCCAATGCTGTTTCCTCTTGCATACATTTTTTCACACATTCTCGTTTTCTCATCGATATCTTTGCAATGTTCAATTTACACAACAAAATTTGATTTATTTACAATGCGTATGCAAATGATCTTTTGTTTGGCTAAACAGTATCGAACACAGTTTTGGCCTTGATCTGTTTTACAGCCTCTGTAAATCTTCGTAAGACCTGCTGATTACTGCAGACAACAATCAGAGCAGAGCAGAGCAGCTGTTGCCTCAGTTGTCCTGCCATATCCTGTTGATGCATAAATTGACTGTTAAAGTTAATTGCTGTGTTAACACGTCCACACACACACACGCACACACAAGCACAACAATAATAAGCCACGTTGCTCATTTCAATAAGGCCAAAAACCGAAAATTCTTTAAGACTATTAAAAAACAAAACAAAAAAAAAACCGAAACCCGAAAACGTTGCTAACAATCCGCTTATGCTTCCTCTTCTTTATTTGGCTTGTGTGTTTTTTGTTTTCTGTTTTTTTGTTGTTGTTATTATTGTTCTTGGCGGAGCTCGTTTGTTGTTGGCTTATGGATCAAGTCCGTCGATCGGGCCAGTTTTTAATGTTGCCCTGCCCCCCTGCCGCCCCCCTCGCTGTATAGTTCTTTGATCCTGTGCTCAAATGTTTTGCACGCGCTGAAATGATTTGTATTGATTTCTGGTTTCTCTCACTCATTTCGCTGCCCTCGCAGCGGGTATGCTAATTTTGTTGTGCAGTGTGTAACACCTTAAGTTGTTTGTACAAAAGCAAAGTTCCTCTCTCTCGAATATATTTGCTTGTCTATCTGAAGTTTTCAGCACGGAAACTGGCAGTTGTCATATTTAAGAAGAAATATTTCGAATTGAATTCAAGGGTATGCAATCTTCGGTGTGCTTCGTAATTGTGTTCTTTCTTCTTTTTGATTGCGTGTGCTGGGCGCGCCAGGATCAAGGATCAGAGCAATGCATAAATCAAGGACACCCGCTGCGGTGCGCAACGTGCACAATACGGTTTTCATTTGCGTTAGTCATTGCCAGATCCTCAACTTGATGTCTCTGTTGACAGAGAGAGAGAGGGAGCATACATAGAGAGAGGTAGAGAGCAGCATAATAGGGGAGAGGGAGACTTCAAGGCGTTGCGTTGCGTTTCCAGTTGGTTTCTCTCCACCACGTTTTAATTGAGATGTTCGGCTTGCGGCTGCTTTCTTGTGCCGACAATGTGATAACGTGTTTTCTAAAAACAATGCCATCAAAGTCAACCGATCTGGCAACTGTGGCTTCTTTTCTTTGAGGTCCTTTTGCACATTTTGCTCTCCTGTTGTCCGTATTCCTTTTTGGGAACGGCTGCATTTTTCAGGTGACAATTTTGCTTTTATTGCGCTAACAGCTTTGTCTCATCTTTCGGCACGTTGGCAACAATGCCTCGATCTCATGTTCGATGTCCTTTATGCTGTCCTGGTCCCACTGTGCGGCGGTTGTCATCTTTGCCGCCTGCTAATGCCCAATAATGTTGTCAATTTCTCTACAAATCACTAGATTAGACGAAAATCACGCAATGTGCAATCCACAAACAAAAAATGTATCTTATTGGGCTAATAGTTGATGGGTTGATGGGTTTCTCAAAGCTTAAGTTGTCACTTTTTGAGTTAGGAGATTTCTTTGCAGCAAAATTCAGCAGTTGGAGTATGGGATTTTGTCATGGATATCAGTGAAAATAGTTCGAGTTTTGGTATTAAGAGATCTTGTCATTTATTGTAACTGATAATGCTTAAGCTGTGAAATGCATTTGATCATAACAAACTACAAGAAAAGACTTTCAAAATTGCCCATTATGGAATCAGTTAGAATTTGTATAATTCTAATAGTTGAAAATCTTAAAGCTGTAGATTAAATGTCGAATAACCGATAATAATTAAATATTGAAGGAGTTCAACCAAGATAATTACTGCCTCTTAAAATAACTCGCCCATTTCCTATGTTATCAAAAAAAAAACTGTGTCAGCTATTTGAGTGTTGTATGCCAACATTCAATTTATCATCAAAGAGGCGAAAAGAAGTAGTTCAATCTATTTGGTTGTTGGGATCACTGGGATCACACCTCGCACCCCTTCCACGCTGCCATAATGACAAGTTGAAAGAATCTTTTTGGTCTTTAGCCGGCGCAGGCGCTGACGACAGACGTCAAATCAGTGACACTTTCTCATTAACGCCAGGAGACTGTGACAAGGGGGCGGTCCGTGGGCTCCACTCACAGAGAGACAGAGAAAGAGAGTGTGAGTATGGGGGAGAAAGAGAGAGGGGGAGAACGGCGCCGCCTGCCAGTTTGTAGCTAATGTCGGAAATCCGACACCAGCAGCCGGAGACGAAACACATGCGACAAGTGAAGTGTTTAGGCGTGGACTGGAACGCGAAATGGGATTTGGATTTTGGGATTGGGTTTGGGATTGGGAATGGGATTGAGTATGCAACCAGAAGTTGTGTGTGTGTGCGTGTGTGTGTGAAGATGTGTTCGAATGTCGGTTAATTACAAAACACCCAAACACTTGAGACGTATCCAAGTTTGTGGTTGGGGTTGGACGCAAGCGACTCACTCGAATTACAAATGCCGACAATAGATCAAAGACAGTTGTGTACACTCAAAAAAAAACAGTGTATATCAATAAGAGAACTCAAAGAACTCTTCACTCCTTAGCATTTTAAGCATTCTAGTCTAAATTTTGTTCGATAGCTTATTTATTTTGAGTGTAGAAATTGAGAAACTTGTTGCATTGATGCAAATTGCTTCAAACTGAGTTGGAAATTGAGTTTGTTGTAGCCAAGGATAAATATGTGTGAGTGTGTGTGTGTGTGTGTATTTAGCCTCAGGTGTTTAGTTTTTGGCAACTACATATTTGAATTGGAAATCAGAAAGTGGGTCTATTGTTTTGGCTGCTGGCAGGACAACAGCAGCAGCAGAGGCAGCAGCAGCAGCAACGGCAACGGCAACAGAAGGTTTGTGTTAAATGGCAACGATTTGCACCAGCAGCGCACCAGAGGGAGGCAGGATGAGGCAGACATGACGACCAGCCAGGATAGATCCACAGCGAGAGACGCACGCGGCAGGATGCTGATGAGTCGTGAAAGGACATTGCGCCCGCTGTGGAAACGCTGTTGACGACAGTCAGCAGGCCAAAACAGGACACGACTCAACTTCAGCTGCTGCAACTGATTTGTCCTTGAGAGCCCGACTGAGCTGACTGCAACAAGTCAAGTAGTGTCCTTGACGGGCCAATCGATGTGGCCAACGCTAAATGGCATATTTTGGCCGTTGTGGGTTAACCGTTAATCCCAATTGCATTTAGCGCCCAGTTTTTAAGTTTGACATTGAGTTGTCGCCCCGCGATTTGTGGCCAGCATTCGACCTTGTCCAAAACTATAAACTGTAAACTGAAAACTGAAAACTGAAAACTGCACGCTGCGGATCCTGTCGCGTTATTTGGTCACCGTCATCATCTGATCAGGATCAGCATCAGCATCAGCATCCGCTTTAGGGGCTCTATCAACTGTGGTCGTAAAAATGGTAAAAATGCTGTCGGGGTTTTCACAGCTCAGTGGCCCTGGGCAAATCAGTTTTTAATGGGGCACCGCAAAATAATAATCGCACTCGGCACAAAAAACCAATGCAAATATTGAAAGAGAAAAAAAATACATAGGCATGATATAGTTGAGTGTGTTAGACTAGCAGTTACCCTATACAGAAAATCTTTCAAGTTTTCAATTTTTACATTTTAGCTGAAACTCTTACAGACAAACCAGGAGCGGATTAGGATAAAAAAAGACTCAACTGCAACAAAATAGTTGCTCAAATAGTAAAATTTTGAAATTCGAAATTGTCTAACTTTTGTTTGTAATATCTTATTTCAAAAATGTCAAATATTGTTGGAATATTCATAACTTGAATGTGCTTAGATATTTTTGATAGATTTACAAATGAATGCTGCTGCACGTTACATAGTCGTTGCCATAGCTAATATAACCATTTACAGCTAACAGGGTATTCAAAAGTAAATAATGAAACCTCTTGTGTTGGTCAAATTCATTTCCACTTGATTACGTGCAATGCTCAAATGTGTGCACCACGGCCAGGCAGCCCAGGCAGCCAGGCAGCCAAATAAAGTGGAAATCATTTAAATGGAATTAATGCTCGAACAAAAACATGTGAAAACTATCGCTCGCAAATCAGTTATATCAAAGTCGGCAAACTGAAATCACTAGACTATATATATACATATATATATATATATATATATATATATTTACATATATTATTGCATTTGCCTTTCATTCGTTGCGAATCGATTCGATTCGATTTGGGGTGAAATCTACTTTTGTATTTGATAGATTCGCAAAAAGGTAGAGTCGCAAGGGCGTGTGCTCATAGACTTGACTTATCAGGGGACTGAGCAGGGTGGTACCCAGTTTAATGATCCCAAATAACCGTTGAGGCATTCCATTTCCATTTAATTGCCAAGTGTTTAAATATTTTTTGAAACCAAACATAAACATTTGCATTAAACGAATTTCGAATTTCTAACAAGCATCTGTCTCAATTACAACAAATATATTTATATAAATAATTAAATAGTGCAACTCAAGATATGTAATTAAAATGAATATTGCTCTAGTTTTTAGAATCATTCTCAAAAAATGAGTGTGAAGTGAAATATTTGAAACAAATTTGAAATTTGTTTCACAAAACGCAAGAAGTGAAGGGAATGGACTTGGAATCTTCTGGTTATGACAAACTGACAAACTTGTAGGATAGATAATAAAGTGATGAAAGCTAATTTCGAAGAACTTGAAAAATATTTGAAAAATTTGCTTAACAGATTGTAAAAATGAATTACGAACTTGCAATTTTCTTATAGTATAGTTTATTGAACTGAAAAAGTCGTTGGATATTTGAAGAGATGTAGGATAGTTTCTAGGAATAGGAAAGCTTTAAGCTTTTCCTTCCAAGCATATCTTAAAAAGTACTCCACACAGGCTTAAAAGAAAACTATCTTGATTAAGTACAAAGTGTGAACTGATCTTGTATTATCTTTGCAAGCATAATTATGATGGATAACTAGTTCCTTTTAGCTGTTCGCCAGCATACTTCAAAAGTGTGCTCCACACACACACACACACAAAGTGCGCCTTTGCAAGGCATATATGTTCTGGTTAGATCTGATTAGGGAAAGTAGAGACGCCACTTGGTTTGTCGTCGCATTGCGCACCACTTACGAGTGGCACTTGTGGCACGAGGCATGGGGCAACCGACAGCGAGACAGAGACAGCAGAAACTATGCGAATAGCGCGCGTGCCTTGCCCGCCAGCACATCCTTTGCCAGGACGAAAACTGAGAGAGGCAACAAAAAAAAAAACAACACAGCACGTGACAATTGCGTCAACAGATTTTTCGCTGAGATGCGCACAAAATTATGAAACAGCAGAGTAGCAAATAAAAAAACGTGTGCCACAAAAACGTTGCCGAGGCACAGCCCAAGGGCTAAAAACAACAAAAAATATAACGAAAAGGGAGGCAAAGCTGTTGTTGTTGACAATATTTATGCAGCAGCAGCACCAACAGCAATCCCCCCACCCCCATCGCCTATCCCCCTCACATTTTTGTTGCTTGTTTGTTTTTGCATTTTTGTTACAATTTTACAGCTTTTGTTTTGTAATTTGTGCCCGCAAGCCAAGCAACTCGAGTGGGGCAAAAGCAAAAATTTTAGACAAAACTCTCCAAAGGATCGAATAGCTCTTGAAAGCAGGCAAACCATCAGCTACCCCTTACCCCTAACCAGCCCTAACCACCGCCCACCCCCCACGCTGGTTGTTGTTATTGTGACTGTTTCCGTTTCCTCTTTGAGGCGCATCGATAGCAGCACTATATAGGACTATATATGTTCGCTGATGGATTTTACTTGGCACCGCAGAACGTGACGAAGAACAAAAGAAGGCACTTGCAACACTTCCACTGCTGCTTCCTGCTACACGCTCCTTTGGCGGTCCGCAAGTCCTGCCACACCCCCCACCCCATCTTTTCTCTATTATATTTTATTGTTGTTTCTTTTTTTTTTGCGTTGCATGCTGCTCTTGTTGTATCCACAAAAAAGCACGCTTATAATAATAATGTCATTATGTGTATTGTCTGCAGCCAGAGCAGAGCGAAAGCATACAAAAAACATACACAAAAAGTTGCCAGCCGCAATTTTCTTTTTGTTTTTTGCTTTTTGTTTTTTGTTTTAGTATGTTTTATTGTACTAACTTTCTAACGAACGGAAATTGTACAGCAAATTTGGCAAGTGTGTGAGAAACACAAAAAGTAAAAAAAAGAATAAAAAACAAATGAAACTTGTAGTTTTCGCCGGTGTTGGCTTAGTTAAGTTGCCAACCCTCTTCAGGCCTTAACTTTTTGTTTTAGGCCTTAATTGCAAATGAAAGTTAAAGTGGGTTACGGCTGAGAGCAACGATTCCATTCAATAACTACTCGAATCTCAATCTCTATATAAGGAAGTGCAGGTGGTCCAGTAAGGTACATATATTAGAAATGGGAAAAATCATTATCTATCAGTTATTTTTGGCTATTTACTTTTGCATAGGGCAGCTCTATCATAAATATTGACTTTAGTTATTTGCTGAAAATATTTGTAGGCATTTTATTTATTTATATTGATTCACATTGAGCCAAACCGAAAACAAACTCAACTGCCAAGCAAACACCTTCTTCGTTTTTTTTTTTGGTTCAAACCACAAAAGAAAAATTGTCCGAAAACCAAACAAAATAAACAAACTGAAAATCGGAGAGCTGGTTGAAGGTTTTCAGTTGATCAGGTAGCAATTTTTTTGGTAGGGCGTTCACTAATTTTCAATATCTATTTGCATTACTCTAATGAAAAGATAATATTGAAAAATGCTGAAAGACTGAAAAGCAACCAACAACAAAAAAAAATAAAAATAATAAATATAAACAGCAAAACATCTGCGATTTATTGGATTAACCAGTTGGACTGTAGCTAAATAAATAGGCATCAATATTTGATGTATAATAAACTAAACTAAAGATTATTTGCATGCAAATGAAATGAAAATAATATTTATGAATAATAAACTTAATTTGAACTGCTCAATTCGATGTGGTAAACAGACAAAAAAAAATGTTTGCATACAAATAAAAAATAAAAATAATTTTTATGCATAATTTTTCACATAAATTATTAAATAATAGAAAGGAGTTTACTAAATTAAAAATGCACATTTTTTCAGAGAGTAGTATTGAGTTGGAATTGTTATTGAATTTGGACTAGGAATTGTGAGTTCTGACACCTTTAGAGGACTACTTAATGCAAAAGTCATTGCTCATTCAGCAGCGGCATCAACTTAATGCACATCAAAGGCGATAATACCGAACCGATATCCATAAATATATACAAAAAAAAAAAAAAAAAAACAACAAAACGAGAAGAAAATGAAAAAGAAAATAGTATCTGCCACTTGAATTGTTGCCCGGAATTGCATGTCAAACAGTATTGGAGGCGTTCCGCGTTGGTGGTGGATGAGAATGATGGATTTGGATCTGTTATTGTTATGATTCGTATGAATTCAGATGCGTAATTGCTTGGCACAACATTCTACTCAATACATAGCATTTTCCAATTCTCGATGCTTGTTTCATCCAAACAAGATGCCGCGTCGCGCCGTGTGTTTTATTTATTTGTATGCCCCATGCCCCATCCACCCGGCAGTATATGGGCGAAGCAGATCAAAAGATTTACACCACAACACCCACATAAATGTATGTATATTGTCTAATAATTGTTTATTAAACATTAAAGACTTATGCCAAATATTAAACAGCCGCTGCCGTCACATAAAATCCCCAAGAAAAAAACTACGAAAAGTATATAAAACTTAATCGGTTCGCCCCCATCTAAAAATACCAACCATATGGCAAGCAACGGCAACAACCACTGAGCTCAATTTGTGAGCTAAGCCCTGTGATCCATTTACCATAAATATGTTGATATATCACAGCGCAGGATTAGCTTCCTGTTTGCAACCATATGGAGTCTGGCAAGCGTGGAACGAGGGGGACGAGGGGTGCTCCCTCATAATGCCTATAAACAATATGCTGATGCTGATGCTGACGCTGACGCTGACACTTCAGCGTGTAAAATATATGAAGTGTTAATTTGTAAATGAATTGGAATGTTTATTGTTATGTTTGTTGTTTGAATTTTATGTTGCCACCAATTGGTTTAATGTGCGCTCGTTTTTGAAGTGGTTTTCTCTGCGGTTTCTTGAGTGTAGTTGTATAATTTTGAAAGAAATTGGAAATAAGGAGAGGCAGTCTAATAATCATTAAATTTCAAATATTTTATTTATAATTTACCCTGAACCATTTGCAATGTATCTGCAATTATTATTTCAAAACATTTCGATATTATATATAGCTACTATTTACATTTACTTTATTCATTTATTTACTTATTAATGTTATAAAATTATAATCATCTGTAAATGAATTAGTATTTAATTTAAATGAATTCTAGTTTTTGCTTTATGTGGCTTATCCAGCATTGATATCATATTTTGCAGCCGCAAACATTTAAATTGCGCGCTTAAAAAGTGCTGCCAAGTCAAAATTATTAACCATTGGTAACTATCGATAAATAAGAATAGTATCGTGTTTTAGCTATCGTTTCACGACACGCGCTCAACTCTAATTGATACTCTGGAACAGCTGTTAAATTTCTGCAATTTAGATTTTCTTTGCCCAAGTTCAAAGTTGCTTTTTATTTTTAATGAATTTGTGTGTGAAACGAACAAAATGGAGCGCAAAGAAGTGGACGCCGAACAGTTCATCGACCACGTAAGCGAATGTAACAGCCGTAAACGGCATGGGCACAATAATAACAAATCAATTGCAGACGCTGCTGGCGACAGAGCTGATGCACAATAACTTTATGATGGATCTAATGGATCACACTGGCGTATTTCCGAAGGCCGAAGGACCCACCAATCTCAGCACAAGCGGACACGGCGCCACAGCTGGCTCTCCGCCGGAGCTCAATTTCCACAATACGATTTTTCAGTTTGTCAACAAACATGTTGTCGGCGGCGGCGTGGACGAGGAGGAGGTGGGGGGCGGACCAAAGGTGTCTGGCAAGGAAACGGATGTGGAATTTCTCACCATCAACAGCAGCTTCCTCGATCGTGGAACAGAGGGAACAACGGGCGCAACAGGCACCGCCGGAGATGTGGTGGCACAGCAAGAGCAGCAGCAGGTGCCACAACCAGCATTTCCGGCATTGGCCATTGAGCCAACGGTGCCCATTGATGTGTCCAATGCGCTGGAGGATGAGGATTTTCTCTATGCGCACAATGCGTGCACAATCAATGCCCGCAAAGTGTTGCCGCACAAGAAGCGCATCTCGCGCAAACTGAAGGGCTCGATGTGCAGCATGGATACAGCGGATTTGGAGCAACATCACCAGCACAAGCATCATGTGCAGGTACACCAGGTGCAACAACAGGTGGTGCAGCCAACGGTGCAGCAGGTTGCCAACTATAGCTGCGAAATCTGCGGCTATGCGGTTCAAACACAAATCGAATTTTATGCACATCTCAAGCAGCACTATGATCCCGTGCATGATCTCGAGCAGCGTCTCGAGGTGCCACAACAGCAACAGCAGCAACAACAGCAGCAGCATCAACAGCAGCAGCACCAAAAGGAGCCACTGGATATGTGCGGCTTATCAACACAGGATAAGTTAAATCAGGTATTAAGTATACTATATAATGAAAAAATATAATATAAAATAAAATAAAAAATATAATAAAACAATAATATAATAATATAAAATAATACACTTTAATTTAATTATAAATATGAATTTAATTTGGAATCCTTTCTCGCCCGCACAACAGGAACAGGCCAAACTGGATCAGGTCTTTCACGATGTGCAGCTAAACTTTGAGAACTTTCACAACATCAGCCATCATCATGTGCATGATGACGATGATGTTGTGAATGATGTAAGCGTCAACATGGTCATACATTCGGATGCAATGTCGATGCACCATGAAACCAGCGATGGCAAACTGACGCCAGTGGTTGCCACAAATGCAACAGCTGCCTCCGCCTCGCACGATGTGGTCGTTGTTGTGGACGATGTGGAGTTCAGTGATCCCGAGGATATGCTCGGTGGTATGCGCGATGTGGTCGATAAGGTCTCGATAGAGGATACCTGCGATGAACTGGTCGATCTCGAGCTGACCACAAGTGGAATGCGTGCACCTTGGTTTAATAACAATTTCGGTGATATTGGATTCTCGGGTCTGTTGCTGCCAGGTGAACCACCCACACAAGCACATCCACCACAATCAGCCACAACCACATCAACAACAAACACTGAAGTGGATCCGCTGCTCAAAACGCAACCGGAGCAACAAATGACACTGAGTTTTCTCAATAAGCCAGATGGGCAGCAGCAGCAGCAGCAGCAATCGGTGGCGCATCCCAAATTGGAAATGGGACACAAGAAGAACTATATTGCAGCGGCTGCATTCAATGCCATCCAGTCCAATGGCAGCGGCAATGAACAGACGCTATTGATTACCTCGCCGGAGCACGCATCACCATTGTCGCCCAACTCAAGCTCGGCCATTGAGCAACTGCAGCGCTCGCCGCTAATCATTAACGAAACGTTCAAGCTGGAGGATGTGGAGAGCAGTGTGCCAGCGGGCAGTATTGCATCCTCCTCGCCAGCAGCCACAGTCATCGACGATAACGACAATGCCGATAGCTATCTGTTGGAGCTGGACAACAAGTCCGCCAGCGATGATCCCAGCAACAACAACCAGGCGACAAAGCGCAAATTCCATTGCGATAAGTGCGCCAGGGATTTCAATTCATACAACGCCCTCAAATATCATCAGCACACCCACAGCAAGGAGCGCGCATATCAATGTCCCACCTGCCAGTCTTCCTTCTACACGCCCAGTTCCCTAAAACAACACGAACGCACACGTGAGTAAACCGAGAAGAAACTGAGATCGAATCTTGCAAATACCCATTTGGAATGTTTGCTTAAGTTCTTATATCGATTCCTATTCCGAATTTAATTATGTTTCTGTGATATTTGCGTTTATTTTTTCAGACACCGGCATCCGCCCGTTCAAGTGCGAACAGTGCGATTTCAAGTTTCGACAATGGGGCGATCTCAAGTTGCACATAATCTCGCGGCACAGCGAGATAAAGGCGCACATGTGCGAATACTGTGGCAAGAGTTTCTCCCGCAAATACTCGCTGGTTGTGCATCGTCGGATCCACACGAGTGAAAAGAACTACGCGTGCCAGTACTGTCAGAAGACATTTCGGGCCAGCTCCTATCTACTGACCCACATCAAGGTGCATACGGGTGAGAAGCCCTACGGGTGCACCGTTTGCGACAAGAAATTCCGGGTGCATGGTGATCTGAAGAGACACACGCGTATTCACGATCCGTCGCGAATGACGCAGCGCAGCAAACGCTGGAAGCAAATCGAGGATGAGGTGGACGAGGAGGAGGAGGCGATGAATAAGTCTGATGCCGTTTGTGGCGAAAATGAACAGGAAATTTTGGGCTGTTAGCTAGCCATGTGCCAAGGTTTCCGCACGACTCTAGTATTAACACAGACTAGCTACAAAACCCGCTCTTACGATCTGTACTCAATATACATATATAGTGTATATAATATAGGTAGATTTACGAGAAAAAACAATATCATCAATTTGGAATTACAAACTGACCAAAAACGGCAAATCGAGAAGCAACTGTTAATATTAAATATTTAAATATTATATACAAATGATAATTTAACTGAATACCCTATGTAAAATAAAGTTACAAATATGTAAACATACAAATTTAAATCGTTCCTTTTTTTTCTTACTATTGCAGAGCATTTCTTTATTATATCATTTTGTTTTTGGTTTTTTTTTTTTTTTTTTTGTTTTCTTTGAATAATTCTTTCTCTTTTTGCACTTGTACCGTTCATCGACTTAATTCGTAGGTTTGTTGTTTTCCATTTTCATTTTGTTAATGAGTAATTTTATATATATATATATATATGTATATATATATATATGGTAATTATAAATGTAACTATGTACAACACATGTGTTTTGGGGCAGTCCCAAAACTTCAATGAAATCTTTGTATTTTGTTTACAACTTAACTTGTTTCATTTATGTTTCTTTCATCATCTGCTTTACCTTCTTTTCTTCTTTTGTTTTCGCTTTTTTTGCTTTGTGTGTCTCAAAAATATTCAACATAAATTCCTCTTCATCAACTTCTTGATTTGTGTGTCGTGTGCTTTATCGTTTTTATTTATTTTTTATTTTTTTTTTTTGTTTTCTTTTCTTTTTTTTTTGTTTTTCTTGTAGCCTTTTTTGTGGCCATTTTCACAATTTGCCTTTTTCACGTTTTAACTTAAAAACTAGAACCTAGTATCGGTTGCTTCACTTTGCTCTCTCTAACATACGCTCAGTCCATGATATCTTCCATTCTCCATTTTAAATGTGTATATATTTATATATATATACTATATAATATAATTTCTTGTGATTCTTCTTCTTCTTCGTTTGCTTCATCCTTTTCTGGTTGTTAATTCATTAAAAATTATGAAAACTTCCTTCCTAGTTTCTCGCTTGCACTTCTTGCTTAACTTTTGCCTGATCTTTGATGGATTTCGTTCGTTATTATTTTTTGTTTCTGGTGGTGTGGATTATACTGTTTTTTTTTTTGTAGGTGGTGTGTGTGAATGTGGTTGTGTGTGTGTGGGTGTGTGGCTGTGTGTGTATTTCTTTTTTATATGGGTATCGTTTTTATTGAAATTCTTCAACTACGTTTTTGGAGTTAACAGAAAAATGTTTGTGTTGTTGGTTTTGCTTTTGCTTTTGCTTTTGCTTGCTTGATCGCACATTAAATATGATTTAAAATTAGCATTATTTTGAATATCGTTTTTAATATATATGTACTTAAAAATGTATGTTGCATGTTCTGCTTCTTGCTATGGTTGTTGCACACAACTGTTATTGTTATTTCAGTTTCTTGTTTTTCTTTTGGTTTCTCGTATCGCTCGGTTGTGTTTGCTTTAAATTTAATATGGGCTTATTATTGGTTGGTTGGGGGATTTTTTTTTTGGGTTTTTCTTTCGCTTTTTTGTTTTTGTTTTTGTTTTTGTTTTCTTGTATGTTTCTGTTTTTATATACTTAAGTTGACAAAGAAAAGTTAATTCTGCTTTACTTATTATACACATATTATATGCCTGCAAAATGTTTGCCAATTTTTTTGTTGTTGTTGTGTTTTGCATTTTATCAATCAATCAATCGCATTCAATCATGTTTTAACAAAGGGATTTATGAATGTTTTTTTTTTGTTTTTTTTTTTGGTTGATGGCAGCTTTGTGTGAATAAATTTGTGAATATTGTGTTGTAAAATAGCTCACATTTAATTCTTGTACATTCAACATATTAAAGTGATTTTTACTTTTTGAGTTCCCAACTTGGTATTATTTTTGGTTATTTTTTT
This sequence comes from Drosophila cognata, assembly GCA_035041535.1. NCBI lineage: Eukaryota > Metazoa > Arthropoda > Insecta > Diptera > Drosophilidae > Drosophila > Drosophila cognata. Next base: position 5,748,395 of record JAWNLC010000234.1, on the reverse strand, counting down.
GCGTTTGTTATTATTTGTTTATCTGTTTATCTGCTATTGTTGCCGGTTGCCATCTTGTTTGTGTTTGTTGTCCCCAGTGTTTGCTAAGATATTTCCTGCTGCTTTACTGTCTTTCTGCTCCCACATTTACTTTTGCTATCCTCCTCCTCCTCCTGCTGCTCCTCCTCCTCTTCCAGTTTTAACTGCTTTGCATAATTTTTACACAATTTATAGAAATATAATTTTGCTCTGTAAAGTTTTCGAGTCTTCATTCTACATCACACCACAATTGTTTTTTGTTTTTCTTGTCTTCTCTTTTGTTTTTCCTTCTGCTTTTGTTATAATTTTTAATTATAATCAATTTTTATTTTCTCGTTTGTCTGACTGGTCGCAAACGTTGTTTTAAAAAAATTAAAATACTCGCTAACAATGTAGCTTTTTGCCAATTTTCAAAAACGCACACAAATACATTATTTACAGTTCTGTACTTACTACATACATTTATATATATATATAGATATACACTTATATATATATATATATATCTAAACATCGATCTGCTGGTTGCTGCCAAACTTTCCAAATTTGCCTGCCTGGTTTTTTTCGTTTTTTTTTTTCTTTTTGTTTTGCATTTTTGGTTTAAAATTGTGAAAAAATAGCTGCTTCTATTGTTAGTTCTTACATTTTGTTGTTTTTTTGTTTAGCGTATTTTCTGTTTTTAAAATTTGAATTACGTTTAGCTTTATATAATTTGATTTGATGATGTTTTTGTTGCTGCTCTTTGTTGCTGGTTTGTTGTTATTATTATTATTTTGTTTTTTTTTTTTTTTTTGTTATCTGACACGTTGTTAAGCTTGATCGTGTTGTGTGCGCCTAGTTGTTTGACCAGTGCTGTATGGAAACAGTGCTGTTCAACAACACTGGCTGCTGTTAGGTACTTTTACAATTTGCAGTTGTTGGTTGTTGTTGTTGTTGTGGATGTTTTTGTTGTTGTTGTTTTGTATAAAAAGTCTTTGATTTGCCTTTGCTTTCTCCACTTCTCCATTCTCCATTTCCCATTTCTCCTTTTCTCCATTTCTCCACTGCTCATCTTTCATTTTCGCTGTTAACGCGCTCGGCATTAGAGACTCACCTGCTGCATCTTATCAAAATCTAAACACGGCCGATGCGGCCGTTGCAGTCTCTGTGTAACGGTAACGCCAGCATTATTTGTTGCAGCTGCAGCAGCCGCAGCATCTCCAGCCGCATTTGCCACTGCTGCTGCTCCGCCTGCAACATTGTTGCTTGGACGTCGACGCGGCGAAATGGCGCAATGAAATAATTTCGCTGGCGGACTAACCGAACGCACCTCCATGTCCAATCCGGTTGTGGAGGCCGGACTGCTCCTGGAGCTATTGTAATGGAAACTATATTTGGGCTGCGGCTGGTAAATGTGATGGGAGCTGTTGCTCATCTTCAGCGAGCTGCTGCATGCCTTAATAACACTCGGCTCGTTCTCGTTGCCAACTTGGCCACCAAGTTTGGCGCATTTGTTGTTGCCGTTGTTGTTGCCATTGTTGCTGGTGTTGCTGTTGTTGGTGTTGGTGGCGTCACCGTTCTCCTCGTCATTTACACTATTATCACATAATTTAATATTTTCGATGCCACATCTGGCCTCCGATAATATCAGTGGCGTTGTGGAGCGGAACATCATATGGCTACGATTTGGCTTAAATGCCTCCAATGGCGGCGATGTGCGAAAATTCACGGGCGTCAATATCGGCTCCAGCGAGTTGCGCAACTGTTTAAACGAATTGTATTTGATTATACGATAATTTGATTAATTTATATATTGATAATTATTAACACCCATCTCACCTCATCATCGGAGCTGTGCGCCAGCGAACGCTTGCGATTCTCAACCATTAGCGTAGAGCTGGAACGCTTCGAGTTCGATGATGATGGCGGCGCCTCTGTGTCCAGTGATGAAGTGCAGCCCCGATTCGATAGACGCGACACACAGGACGATGATGATGCCGCGGCTGCTGTGCAGCTGCTGTTTGTCGTTTTTGGCGGTGTATGCAGCGATCCCGCCGCAGCTGCCGCCGCTGCTGCTGCTGCAGCTGCCACCGCTGATGGCCCATTGATGACCTCGAGCTCCTCCTCGGAGCTATGCTGGTCGTACATGAGATGGGCGCAGGATGACGAGGACGACGACGTTGTCTGATGGTGACACATCATTGTTGTTGCAGCAACAGCGGCAACAGCAGCAGCAGCATGTGCCGAAGACTCCGATGAGCATGCAGTATCGGTTGTTGGTGAATTTGCATCCGTACAGGAACTCAAACCTGTTTCAAAATAAACACACATTTCAAATTAGTACTCGTTACTAAATTCCAACTATTATTTTTTTTTCATTTCTACTAAATACTTTCGAGGAAAACTGCAATTTACCCAGAAATCCTATAAATATTTCTTGTTATCATTTTTAATGTGATATTAGATTTTATTTTTAATTTAATCTATTTTTTACTTTTTGTATTGTGCCGTTTGACTTTAGTTGAATAATATATTTTTATTTATTATTATATATATATTTTGAACAGGTTATTTTTGTATAGTTTGTGTCGGCTGACTTTAGTTGGCATTAAATAAATAAATAAATAATAAGTATATAAGTATAAATAACATCCCGATAGAAGATGTTTGTGCCAATTAGAATGAAGAGCAAGCGTAAATCGAATTGGATGCTCTCTGTTAACTGTCACCAATTGGAATTATCGATATTAAGTATACGTAAATTAGATTAACGGTTACTTACTAGTTTCCATATCCACGTCTAAGTGACGTTTGTTTTCCACATCGAGGAGTTCACCATCAGATTCGGTGCCAGAGTCATTCGATTCACGCTGCAAAAAAACCCAATACAAAATTTGTAAATGATTTTGTTGCAATACATTTTTTTTGGATTTGAGCTCATTTATTTTGATTGGTTTTGGTCTTCTATTCGTCGGGTGCCCACCTTTTTTCGCAGAAAATTTTTCGATGCCTTTAATGAATTCTCACGATTTTTGTGCCTGACAAACTTTATCATGATTTTTCGCTGTGTGCTTTTGTTTTATTTATTACACATTCCAAACGCACGCACACACACAGGCACACACACAGACACACACACGCTCGTATTTACGCGACGACACTGCACCCACAACACAGAAAAACTTACTACGACAAAGTCGACGTCCGCTGCGACGGCGGCTGCGACGCCCACGTTTCGTATTTCTTTATGTGCGAGTATGTTTGCATGTATGAATGTATGTGTGTCTGTTGAGCGCCGTGGGGTCGTCCTCACGCTCTCGTCGGTCTCGGCTCTCGCTCTGTTTCCTTGCTTCTACTACTACATTACTACATGCTAGTACTTTTTGTGCTGTTACGTTTTACACTCGTGTTTTCGGTTTCTATTTATTCGCAAGTCAGTGTATGTATTTTTGTTTGTTATTTTTTGCCTTTACTTTGCTTCCTGATTTACGCGAGAGGCTCAATGCGCGCTCACTCACTCACTAACTCTCGCTCTCTTTCTCTGGTTCGCTGTCTCTCTTTAACTGTTTGCCGCCTACGCGCGCCTGTTTGGCGCGTGTAAGCGCCGTTTTCTTTGTGCAATAATTTCAATCACGTTTCATGCGCGGCGTTTTTTTGTTGTTGTAATCTGCACCGACCCACAGCAGCAACAACAAGAAGAGAAGAAGACGGTTGCTGAAGCCCGAACCAAAGCGAGCCGAGCTGAGCCGAGACGAGACGAACGCGCACCTTTTGCCGTAACTTATACAGCACGAATTTATCGATTTTCGGTCTCGTATTGCGGAAGCAAAAAGTTCTTCAACAGGACAACCCATCCATGGCAGACATGGCAGGAGTTTTGTAGAAACGCAAAAAACGCACACACGCAACGTTAATTTCGATGCATTGATTGATTTTGACATTTGAATTTACATATTTCAATTTTCATTAATTTTCTATTGTTTTGCAAAACAATTGCAATTTACAGTTGCACAATTTTTTTTTTTTTGGTTGGTTGTTGCAGCTCTCTCTCGATTATGGCAGACTTTTCGGCTCGCCGACTTATTACTACTACGTATTACTATCATCACCCGTCACCGGCTAGCGCTGCGCTCAAACTGAAAAGTTATGGCCAAAAAATCTCTGCGCTGGCGCTGGAGCTCTGCTACTGTTGCTGCTGCTTTGCCTTTCGCTTGCTGCTCTCGTCTCTCACTTGCAATTTCTGTGTGCGTGCATTTGTGTATGTGTTGTGTGTGGGAGCATTTTGCACTGGTTGACTGACTGGGTTGATCTGTCTGTGTGTGCTTGTGGGAATAGGGCAAAAGGGGTGAGGAGTGTGTGGGGGCAAACATGCGCGCACAGCTCGGGTTAATTCGTGAGACTTCGTCAGGGCTTCGGATTGTGGAAATGCAACGAGTTAACAGCGTGTGCTCGTAGTACATAGTATTTGTATGGACAGAAGAAGAAGCAGCAGCAGCAGCGATAGTAATGGGAGCCGACGAGGAGCAATGCAACACAAATTAAGCAAGAGAAAAAAAGCGCTGTATTTAAAAATGAGATTTAAGTTACAAGAAAAAACAACGAAAAATGTGGCAACACGATAAAAACCAAATAGAGATAGGCAACCACATACAAATATTTTTAACATGTTTGATTTAGATTGATTGCCTTATGCTTTTTTTTGTATCAATAACACATTCGGTTTGCTTCCAATTTACGCGGAAAATACTACGACAATGTCTACGTGCCCCACGAGCTTACTCACAGGCACATGCACATTTACAAATACTGTGAAGAGAGAGCACAGTAAATGTACGCGTATTTGCAGCGTCGTTTTATCCGGAGCAAAACTCCTCTCTCTCTCTGTCTCAATCACTCCCCCCACTCATCCACCCATCGCTCAAACACGTCGACGTCTGACTATCGATTCCGCATTGATGTTGTTGCGTCGCCAAGCACTTTTGTTCCATTCATACGACACAACACACACACACACGCAATCTCTTACGTGCATACGCATGCAGTAATGCCGAGAGAAACACCAATAGAGAGAGCTACAGAACGAGAGGAGAGAGAGAGAGAGTGTCTGACGTATGCATATATGTGCAATGCATACAGTTTGTGGTGTGGGTGTTTGTTGGTGCTGTGGGGGGTCAGGCACCATAAGCAGCAGCAGCAGCAGTAGCAGCGACTGCGTGTTGCAGCCTTCTTGGTTTCAGGTCTAAATTTAGCACTTAGCTTGCAACTTCGCAAGGATTTTTTTTAACACTTTTTCGTTTTTACGCACACACATAGACACACAAACGCACAGAGAGAGAGATGCATGCTGCACGCGAAAATTTTGTTTGGCAAATGCAACAAAATTTGTACAACTTACTTGACTTTTTTTCTTACTTACTTTTCTTTCTGGATTTTTTTATACACAATTATGCAAAATGTGGACAGGTTGAAATGTGTGTGTGTGTGCTGCAACACACTTGCAGCAAATGCGAATCAAAACTATGTTGTATGCTTTGGACTCGGGGCAAGCAACCAAACAGCAAGCAGCAGCAGCAGCGAGTGTCGAACGATGAATGGGGCTGCTGCTGCTTCTGCTACTGCTGCTACTCTCTACTACAATTCACCAGCACTGGACGAGTACGACAGCGATAGCGGCAGCGACGCCAACAGCAGCTGAGGCGACAAACGCTGGTTAGGTTGGTTGGGGTGTGTTTGTTGGAGCACGCGACGCGCTTTTGGAGAATTGACAAAACAAGCGCAAGCGATAGAAACTTGAGATGCTCGCGTGTCGCATTTTTTCCAGCATGACACGAAAATGTGCCCTAGACTAAAGAACATTTGTTTTATTTAATTGTTACATTACCATTACATACCATAGACTCAAAATAACATATTTTTTAACTATTTCGTTTAACTGTGCAATTTGTTCTGATATGCCACCTTAGTCGGCATTTCATACAAATGCAATTTTCTATAGTAAGCACTTGTAATAAGTTAAAATTATTGTAATATTTTAATTATCCTTAGGGTTTCATTTCACGCAGAGCACAAGAGATCTAATTATTTTGTAAAACGAATGCAATCGCGGCACGTGCTCAACTCTAATGAAGAGGGAAAGACAGACACTGGCCGTAAGAGAACGTGCCTACACACACACACAAATAAAAGCGAGTGTGTGAGCTTGTTGTACGTGTAATTGTTGCTGTTGTAAGCGCTTTTTACGCCAACTACAAATCTAGCTGCTCTCAGGCCTGGGATGCTGGCTCTGCTTTTACTCTCACGCCGCTCTATCTCTCACTCTCTCGCTAAGTGCTGGTATGTGTGTTTTTGTTGCTTGTGCGTGGCTTGCATAAAAAGCAACCCAATAAACATTTCTCCAGACATCTAATGCAATTAACTTTTCAATGTCAAGTCGCGACGCGTTTGGCGCTTGGCGCTGCACCCACACATAAACACGGACAGACAGCGTGGCTTTCTATTAGATTTTACTATAAACGTTACTTTAACATACCTGTTTTTGTTTTTGAAATGCACGTCATCCCTTCATCGTAAAAGTTTGAATTGCTTTTCAATTGGCTCTAGTTTGTGGTCTGATACGAATGTTGTCCAAAACGAAAAGCAAGAGTCCGGCTAGCGGCAAGTGTGGGTGAGTGCGAGAGAGGGGGGCTGTCAAACCAGCTGAGCGCCAATGGAACGAGGCGAAAGAGACATAGCGAATGATGTTTATGACGTCATTAGTGACCCCGCTATTGGAAATATGGGAAGCTTGATCAAGAGATGCGTTTTCGTAACAGTGAGCTTTTAAGCACGTTCCGATTTGTCTTAACGGCCGATTTTTATGAGCATTGCTTTTTTTAAATATATCAGTTACAAAGCACTTTTATTATAATGTATAAATATAACAATTGTATAGAATAGAATGCAATCAATTTGAAGTGCAGTTTTGTTGCTCAAATTTCTGTTCAGTTTGCTGAGCTGAGCAGAGCAAGAGTGACGTCATATATAACGCAATGTATCGATAGTATTGTTGCCATGTGCATTAGAGAGCGACATATCGATGTTTGCTTGGCGCGACGAACACAATATTTAAATGCTACTATATAGAACACAGATGCAGTCAACTGGGAGCTGGGAATATTCATAATTGAGTGTGCTCAATAATATAATTAAGAAAACTACTCGAAACTCATCTTCTTGATCTTCAAATGCCTAATTTGTTGGCCCAGAATCGGGCATAGTTATTGTAAAAATTTGCATTCTTGTCTTTGATGGGCTTTATTATGGAGTTAGAAAAGAAAACTATAGATAATTGCATAAATAATAAAGTGTACATGATTTATTTGACTTAATCTAGGTATGCATACATAAAATTAGCTAATACGAGTATAGGGGGGAGTCTACTTAACTAATTTAACAGAACATTTTCATGCACAAAAAAAACCAAAAAATTTGTCTACCATATTTCTTTTGTACAATTTCTTCTGTGCAGTCGATGAACATATATGCGGACATCAATTAAACTATATACATTTATTTAGATTTTATATTATAAATGAAATTTGTAAAATAATATTTGCGGGCCAAACAGCAAACAAAAAATTGCTATCTAGCCACGCCTATAAATATAAAGTAGCTTAACGAGTCTAAAGTAAATATTACTTGTTCTGGCTACAAAGTCATTCGTCATTATCTGATTTTGTAAATGTATATATAGATATATGTGTGTATAGAAACTTTACAGCTTTTCTAAAATTAGTGTCTTCCATTATGTGTTTCTTTTTTCTCTAAGTGTACTTGCAGACAATCAAGTATAAATTATGCTTATCAGAATCTCAATTGTGCAGTTAGAAACTAGTTTAGCTTGTGGTGGATGTGGTGGGTTATCTTTTCTTGTCATCTCGAAGAGAGTTTTCCTCGGTTCGATTACTTTTCGTTCTTGAGTGGAACACCCTCCTCTTGAGCCACATCACTGATCTTCTTGCGCTCGGGTGGATTATTCCACGACTGCAGCTCACCAGTGCCCAGGATAACAAAAACAATAGCTGCCGAGATATAGGTGGCCGCCAGGATCCAGAAGACAATTTGCCATTGATGGAACGAGGACTAAGGAAAAATAGAAACAATAAATAAGTATCATTGCTCTAACGGTGATTGGTATGGTTTACTCACATCCTTGAAGGTCAATGCACCAACCATCCACGTGGACAGGAATCCACCAAAGGACGACAGAGAATTGGCCATGCCAAAAATGGTGCCACTAAAGTTGGGCGCAATATCCAAGCCATTGCCCAAATATCCAGCAGTAACTGCTCCATGTGCGAAGAGCGCCAGAGTGAAGATCGCCACAGACCAGGTAGCATCCATTCCCAGGAATACCTGGGCTATCATCAGCAATCCGGGCGTAACAAGTGCTGCAAGCAGGAATTCATTTATTAATTATTTATTTCACAAAACAAAGCACAAAATATAATAAATAATATAATATAAATAAACTTGATTTAAATAAAAGATGTAATGAAAAAATCTGTTATAGACATTTCACTTATATGATTAAATAATAAATGGCTTTTAGTGACATCTGGGAATAAGATATCTTAGAATATATAAAGACAATTTCTTATGCAAAGTATGGATTTGGAATATTATCTGCAATTTTATAAAGTTGCCCAATATTTATAATGAGTTTGGCCTAGATTATTATTAAATTATTTTAATAACTCTTCTAATCTGAGTGCCGCATATATTAGCAGTCAGTTCGTTAAGCTTATCACTCGAATAAAATCATATATATATATATATATAGGGGCGAGGCAATTGCAGAATATATATTTGACAGGCACTGCTTATTTTGGCAATGAAGATAAGGAGAGATCGGATTTATAGTCAGGGTTTTTAGATTGTTAAACCTACCGAATGTGGTGAAGAGCTTGCGAGTTGCCGTTGTGCTCAATGTGCCCTTCTGTCGCAGATGATCGGCCAGATAGGAGGAGGCGACGGCCATCACATACTTGCCCAGATAAGGCAGCGATGAGAACAAACCATTCTGCCAAAGTAAAAGTAAAAAAAAAACACTTTAAATAACAATTGAAAGTGATGAAGAATACAACTTGTAACTCACCTTCTTGATGTCGAAATGCAATATCTTGGACATAAATGTGGGCAGTTGGTTGATCACCGTGAAGAAACCAAAGACGGAAAGGCCGTGTGTGACGATGATGGCCCAAACGGCTGGGGAGCAGAGCAGTTGGCCCCAGGGCACATAACTCGGTCGCTTCTTGGAGGTCGATGTGCCAATGGCATCCTCAATCTCACGTCTCTCCTCGGCGGTAATGCGAGGATGCGTCGCTGGGGTCTCATAGACAAAGGTGAACCAGCACAAGGACCACAGCAATCCAATCGCTCCCGTCAGATAGAAGACACTCGCCCAGCCACAAACCGAAATTAGATAACCGGAAACAGGCATCGTTATCGCAGCACCCAAGGAAGATGCTAAAAATTACAAAACAGCGAAATGAAAATCGAGTTCAAAAATATGTTCAAATAACAAAAATAAATGGAAACTCTTCCAAAGGAAAATTACGTAAAAAAAGTTGCAAAATAGCAAAAATGAATTCAAATTTTGCTGATTTAAATAAATTTAAATTCAAATTAAATAAAACTACTTTTAAAATTCAAAAGAAACATTTTTTGAGTACTCACCCATCATGTTAGACATAAATTTGGAACGATCCATTGGCGGTATCCAGACAGCGGCCACAGGATGTATGGCTGGCCAGGATGCGCCCAGCATGAAGCCGAGTGCGACACGGACAATGATCAACATCACATAGCTCATGTGGGCCGCCAGGGGTGTTATCAATGTCAGCAAACTGGCCCACAACATGGAATGTCCGAAGACCCGACGACCGCCGATCAATTCAGCGAGCCGACCGCCTGGCAGCTCTGTAAGGACATAGCCCCAGAAGAAGCAGCCGAGCACAAAGTTGGTCTGGTATGTGTCCCAGGAAAAGCGTTCCTCAAGCACATCCACACCATCCACAGTGGTGATGTTGTTCAAGATGCCATTGGAGTTGCTCGAGTTGGGATTACTCTCAGACAGATCCAGACTGCTGTTCACCGACTGTTCACTACTATTGGCAACAATATTTGTGGCATTTGGCATAACCATGTCCACAATGGCGATGGTCAAGTTTACTGCAAGATGCAATGCAATATTAGATAAGTAAAGCTTGAAGATTTTACCATATTTCGGACTCTCACCTCTCAGCGCATAGTTCAACATAAAGCCGAGCATTGTCAGCAGATTCAATACTTGGCGACATGATAGTAAATCTGCAAATAGAGCAAAGAAGTTTGCTAGATTAGATATATATATATATATATATACAGAGTTTCCTGAATCCATAAATCTGAGCTATTGACTGCTGAGATTATTCATTATTGCTGGAACTGTTTTCAATTTTGGTGTGCTTCTGATCGTTATCAAAATTTGACAACAAATTATTAGGTTAAATGCTTGTGATGAATGGGCAGGCGCGTGTGGGGAATTTTTCCAGAAAAGGTTGATAAGAAGCAGCTCTTGGATCGGAAGTGCCTATCACGCGACGCAACGCCGCCTCGAACCGGATTAATAAACATATAAAATTAATAAGTTTTAACGAGGAATTGAGCAACATTTACCAGCTACGTTGAACAAATGAGTGCTGTAAATGGTGTGACTGTCCGACTGACTGATGTAATACTTTGTTTTGATTACGTGTGATATGGCGAGCGATAAGCGCATTTATTAACTTTATTAACGATACGATAAAACTCATTAACAAGCGAAACTAACTGCCAATATTTGACCCAAATCCCATAAATGTTTGTTTACCAAACAACAACAACAACAACAACAGCAACAATAAACATAAAATTGCACCTCAAATTTATCCAGTTACAAGCAGCGATGATTCAACGCCGACTTTTGTTATTATTTATTATTATTGTCAATTTGATTGTTAAACGAATAAAAAGTTTCTTGTCTGCCGTTAGTTATTAGCAAATAAAGTACAAAAAGTGCATTGTAATAAACCAGAAATAACCGTTAACTGTTTTTTATGGTATCTGTAACTTGAAATACCCCTAATATGTGGGCGAGTAAGGCCTTATATGGTACATACGTGTAGTATATGCTGTATCACTCCAAAGCCTAATTTATTCAAAAGTCTAATTAATTCCAACAACAACAACAACAACAATAACAATAACAACACAAATATACTGCCCATAAAAGGGTAAACTGTGATCATAAAAAAACTGCATTCAGTCGGGATGGGATGATGGCATTGAACCCCTTTCAAACTTATATTTGCAACAGTTGCGCGTGTGCATAAATTGCGTAAATTTCTTGTTGTTGTTGTTGCTGGTGTTGTTGTTGCTGTTGTTGTTGTTGTCGTTGTTATATTAATAGGAGCCGGCAGCAAAAGCCAGTTTTGGCCGCAATCAAGCAAATCAAAGTGGTGTCGAGAAAGCGGCTTACAAAGTAATAATAATAAAAATAAAGAAATAAAGAAATAAAAGCGTATAACAGTCGCGTCGTTATCAATGGGAAGTACGAAGCGATTACCTCCCCTGGTACCCCCACACAGCCAGACCAGACCAGGCCAGACCCGACCAGATAGCTGGCTTATCGGACTGGAGTGTTGCTCGTCTGGCGGCAGTCTAGAGTGGCGTTACTTAATGCTAATCAAATGCAAACGCATTCAGTTACGATCCTACCTCGAAGATACAACATCGAAAATTAAATAACGATTTGCACTTGACATTCAAATAAGTTAAACACACAAAAACAAACAAAAAAAAAACTAAAACAAATCTTAATCCCAGCTGTGCATGCCTTGACTGTCTGCCGGCTTTTTTTAGTTTCTAGAATTAGAATAAAGAAAAAAAAATGGAAACCAGAAAAACGTGCAACGAAACACATTTAAAAAACAATCATAATAAAATATTATCAAATACTAATTTTTGTTCCGTAGAATCGCAATGGATTGCAGCAATTCTGCTACCCGACGACGACGACGACCTTCATAATGAATTTTTTGACTCAGGAGCAATATATAATTTTCGGCAATTTTGGAATATATTTTTGATACTGGGCTTTAATTGAAAGCCCGTGCCGTGGCTAATTTTTTGCACTTTCTTGAACGTCATGGAAAACTTTGAATGAATGGCACGACAAATATATAAATTATAGTAAACAAAATGTCGACTTTATGAGCATAAATCATGAGACTTTGAAATCAATGCTAAGTGAACGTGTGATTATTGGTTGACAGACGTCCGATAAGAGCACGATTTAACGACCAATGTTTATTTATAGCAGCTTGAGCAGGGGAATTGCTATAAATATTATTCGAAATTGCATTGTCTATATAGACTAGACCGGAAATAACAGACTTATATGATATATGGCAATGACAGCAGCAGTGCTAAACTGCGAAAACAAAAGCAAAAAAATAAATAAATATAAATAGATAAAAATTAGTTATTAATATTATTGATTGTATATTTGTTGCAAACTTAAAGTTGCAAATAATTGCAATGAAAGTGTTTTTTTGTCCTCTGTTCAAGTCTTTGTAACTTGTGTTTGGTAGCAGGCAGGCTGCTGTACTGCCACCAATCTTGAGTCATACCCTGAAATTTTAATGCTTTCCAAGAATTCGCAATGTGGTTTGCCTTTGAGCAAGTTTTTTTCTTCTTTTTTTGTTGATTAATTGTCGTTTAAAACGATTTTGTGTGGAAACAAGATCCATACCGGTCAGAAGTAAACTTTTGCTGATATGAAATTAAGATTGAATTTTGTGTTTTTACAGCGAGAATAAAGAAGAAATAAAAAATTCAAATTAAAGAATAAAAGTTATAAAAATAATAAAGAAAATAATCGTAAAAGCTTTGTTAACTTTTTTCTCAAAAAGCAGTCGAGCAATTAAACGAGATATCAAATCTTTTGTTTCATTTTTGGCGACGAATATTGAGAGGATCTGCACTTTAGCATTTATTAGCTTTCGCTTTTAAGCCTGACTGTATGAGCAGCAAAAGAGTTAAGCAAGTCTTCAATCTTAGCCAACAAATATTCGATCATAAAAAGATCATCAGAAACGGATGTGCCAAAACACAGCCACGAACGTGAAACTCATTAAGAGACAAGCCACAAAAAGAGATCTTCGATGCCAACAATAACAAGATGAAGAAATGCAAACAATGTTTTTTTGGGGGTAAACATGATACTAAAATTAAATGCTAATTGCAGCTGCAGCAGCAGCGCAGCAGCAGCAAAATGCAATATGCAATATTCAAGTTTGATGCCAGCTTTGAGTCACTCAAAAAGAGAGTTCGTTGAGTTGGTAAACAACTGATTTGCATTTATGTAAATATTAAAATAAAAATAAAAAATAAAAACGCTTATTTGGCGCCAAGGTAAAAGTTTGTAATAATTATAAAATGCAACGGATTGTGCAAAGACGCATTTCCGGCTTTATATAATCAATAATAATTCGACGCTCTTGAAATTGAACTTGTGCATATTATTCCAATGTTTTTTTTGATTTGTTTTTTTTTTTAACAATTTTCCATTTATTTTGAAAAACTATTTGTCATCACACCCATTGATGAATATTTTCTATTTTTGCATGCGCACTAGCTGACCTTCAAAGTGTCAAATAGATGGATCTCTATAAATAGAGATGGATTAGGTATTATGGGTATTATATAGCCTCGACCGACGCCGCATATTTAACTGTATAATTCGGTTATTTATTATTTGAATTTGAATTTGAAATTCACTACAAAAAAACGTGTGGCATTTATCCAAAGAATCATGTGATCTGTGATTTTCCAACTGGCAAATTTGTCCCCCAAACCCATTAAAGCGACGTCATACGCGTTTCTATTATTTTGTCAATTTGCCAATATATTTTGATATATATATATACATACATACATACATATATATATATATATATATATATAGATATATATGTTTGTAGCAGGCGCTCCCAAGTCACGAGCTCACTTTTCCAGATACATAATACCTCACTGGTATAAACATATATATACATATATATGTATGTATATATGTATGTATATATGTCTGTATATATGTATGTATATATATGTATTCATTCATTCAGTTACAGTTTGTTTACTAAATAAGTCGTTTTGTGGTGGGGCTTGTTTGCACACTCGATAATTTCTAACTGTCGCAGTGTATCGGTGTCCGTCCGTCCGTCCGTCCGTCCGTCCGTCCGAGTGTCTGGCAATCTGACAACAATTGGCATTGTTGACTCGACAATTATTAGCTGTTTGTCAGTGTTGAACTTAAGTTGTGGCCACATTTCCGTTGCTAACTGATTTCCAATGCACATTTTTACGGAACTGGCCTTGTTTGCTAAATTATTTATCGCCATTTATTGTTTATCCCATCTATATATACATATATATATTGTTGTTGTTGTTGTTGTTGTTGTGTAAATAGTTTTATGCATTTAATTTACTTCAATGCAGTTCTCATACAATTGTTGCACAAAAGTTTTTCAATTAACTCCATACAATAACTCAATTTGTATTTATCCATGGAATGTGGATTGTGCAACTTAATTGTCCGATTGTATTTTCACTTTTTTACATACATATATCTATATATACTATATATTATGCTGATACTAGACTTAATTTCGTTGCGATTGTTCGGCGAATGAAAGAAACACTTTTATTTATTTTTTTCCCCCCTTTAACATTGTCCTAGTTTCGCTGTTCCTGGCGAGGAAAATTCCATGACGTCCATGGAAAATTTCTTACAGATGGGTTTCTCAAGTGTTGCACTTGTTGCGCTTGAGTGCAAAGTGCAGCAGGCTAATTTGTCGATGGCTACAAATCACAACTGATATATATATATATATATATATATGAGATGGGAACATTTAACATTCAATTGCAAAGTCAGCTGTTAATTAATATTTTCGATTTTTAAATAATTATTCCGACTTTAATTGCTATTCTAATCGGCTCGTTAAAAGATACTTCTCTATCTATGTATCTCACAGATACAACTACAGCTCGGAACGTGTGCCGATTTTATTGCCCTGTCATTTATTTGTGTTTATTATACAAACTCGGTAGAAATAGGGGGCTCGTCCCACAAACAGCTAAACGCACAGATTACAGCGTCCAGCTGGCAAAAATACTAAGTCAACAAATTGACAATTTAATGCCGATTATTCGTATAAATAGATTTAGCGATTACCAATTGGAATATGAACGTTGATATTTTTCCACTCGTGATTAAAATATATATAATATATAAGCTCGTTAAAAAATAGCAATTCTGATTTCGAATTTTATTTTTTTGGGGAATTTTATAGCGCAAACAATATTGAGTGAAACACGTGTTGAAAGCAGAACGAGAGAAATGGCTTGACCTTCAAATACCCTATAGCTAAAATAAATTGATTTTTTTTAATTTTTATTTTGTGTATTTAAACAGTCTTTAAATGAGGAAACATTAAACTTGAAGTCGCTTTCGCAGCTGTACAATATTAGACGATGTTCAAATTACAGTGTGAACGATCTGTGCTAAGGCCAGACTGGGGGCGACTGGGGCGACTGGGGCATGCTACAAAAATCTATTTAAAATAATTTCTATAAACAAAATTTCGTTTAGGTGGCTGTGGCTGTGGCTGTGGCTGTGTCTGGCTTATCGTACAAGTCAGACATGTGTTCTCCGGCTATGGAAACATTAACTCAGAATTCGGTTCAAAGTTGGCTATTTGCATGCGCCGCACTTTTTCCTATATATTTTTTGTTTCATTTTCATTCACTTGATTTGATTAATTAAGCGATCAGTGACACCACAGACATTCTTGAACTTTGAGTAGTTTTTTTTTTGTTTGTTGTTATTTTTGTATTTTGTGTAATTGGGTTAAAAGTGTGCCATGGAGCCAGACAAGGAACAAGCCAACAATATGTGGTGAATGCTTCAGTTACAAAACATGTCGCAAATACTGACTGGTTTTCGCATATCGATTCACGTTGTAATTATGTGGTTTGGTTGTAACACAAAAATTGAAAATAATAATTGATTCATTAAATCGATCGAACAACTTGCTCAAATTCCAAGAAATGGCATTTAAAAAAAAAATAAATCTATTTTTAATTGTCTGCGACGTGCATGCAACAAAAAATTGCATGAAATTGATGCGTATTAGAAAAAAAAATATGTGTAAAGAAATAAATATAGTTTATAGTTGATCTGATCTGGCATTACTCATAGAATTGACACAATTTGTTTCATCAGCGGATATCCACAAATTATACGGTGTAAGTTTCAGACACTTGCTTCAAATGTGGTTTCCCCAACAGCTGCTGCTGTTGCCAAGAGGAGACCTTATCACGTCTCGATTGGATTGACATGTGTTTGTGTTTGTGGAACCAACATGTAATGCAGCTCTCGTTCGACTGGCAGATACCCTGAACCCAATGCTCTATCTATCATAAGTATGTACAGTATGTATGTATGTATGTATGTATGTATGTATTTATGTATGTATGTATGTATGTATGTATGTATGTATGTATGTATGTATGTATGTATGTATGTATGTATGTATATAAGAAATGATTACGCTTGCAGCTGTGTAATTTGATAACAATGAAAATGCAATTTTCTTCCGGTTTCATGACATTCTTACAGACATTTTTACAGGTATAATATTATTATATTATCGATCAAATTATCTGGAATAGATAGGTATTAAAAAAAAAGATTGTTTTTATTGCTTTTCGATTCGTATCGATAATAATAATAACAATTTTAGTGCTAGTTCGAATTTCGAATCTCCGGACACGGCTAGATCGATTCAGTTGTTCATGCTGATCAAGAATATATATATATGTATATACTTTCTGTCTATTACAAATACTCTTGCACTACTACCCGTTCTACAAATTGTCTGTGGCAACAGGGTATAACAACGTGGCATTTAAATAATTAAAATCTGTTATGCAGTTACATATCGATTATATAGATTATTGTTGTAAATAAGTCTCGTCTCGCTCTCGATATCTGTGGGCATAGCTGATGACTGATGCTGTGATTTGTGAGTGCTCGTGATATATGACACCGATTTACCCATTTACATTACTAATACGTGCATTTAATTGATTTTCCAGACATGCGCTCTCTTTGATTGCCACATATTAAATAACATGGATCGCAGCTCACCTTCGCCAGTGCCACTTGTTGCTGTAGCTGCAATGCTGTTTTTTATAGGTATTGTATTTAATTAAATTGATTTTTTTGCCACCTTCGGGGCAGTTAGTCAAGTGCATGGACAGGGCAATAAACAAGTGCTTATGCTGGCTGCACTACGTGGTGAATTTTGATTTGATTGATTGGCGTGGGTGGAAAATGCATGCGAATAACAATCAACAATGAACTGCATTGCAACAAGTTATTGTTGTTGATTTTTGTTTAAAATTAACATAATTGAATTGCGTCTTGCATTGCGTTATTGACATTGAAGGACATTTGGTATAAAAAAAAATATATGTATGTGTCACCAACACTTGTGACTTAAGTCGTGCCACTCTCCCCTCGCCACGCGCCACGCCCCATCGCCCTGCTCTTCAATCCATTCTTGATTATTTTTAGCCTGTGCTAATTGGTAGCTTTGGTTAGTATTTAGTTAGCACATCCGGTCAATCGAATAGGTACATATCTCTATCTTAACTATCATATCATGTGCACTCGTGCAGCCTCACGAGTTTGTCTGCCATATCCCCGGTCCTTCCCCTCTCTGTCTATCTGTCTGTCTGTCTGTCTGTCTGTTGTCAAAAGTGCTAAATAGCTAAAATACTTTTTATTTATTTTCATTCGATCGCGCAGCTCTGCGTCATACGTCTACAGCAATGACGATAACAATAACAAAATGACAAACTGTGACTTTAATTGCAACGTTGCACTGTGGAGCATTATCATCAAATGCATAGCAAAAAGTAAAAATGAAAATAGAGACGAGTATATAACAAACAAGTTTTGGGGTACTCTTTAAACTGCACTTTAATTTTTGAGGTTTTTAAATGAAGGTTGGAAAAGTGTTAAAATTTACTTTTAAGAAATGTTAAATTTAATTTTTAAAAATGTTAGTAAAGCCCACTATATCCGGTCGACTACCTTGTAAAACTTGAGTGCCTGCACAAGCCCACCCACAAAACAGTTGCTGGCTGTAAATTGAGTTGGCTTAGTCAAGCGACGTGCTCAACTGGCGTGACTATTTATGAGTAATCCTCCAGAATGTCGCCGCAATGGCGTCATATGGGGCCAACTGGACACATCGAAGCGTTACTCTCTTCGTTATGACAACAACGCCCCAGCTAATTGGAGAAATTTGATTACATCATGGCTAATATTGAATAATTGCTGGGAACTGACGCAGAGCTAACGAATTAAAACATTAATTCTTGGTAAACAACTCTTTAAAAAACAAAATCCCCAAAAAATTCAACAAAACTGCTTGAATCTGAACTACCTTGCACTGCTTGAATTGCAATCCTTTGCACTGCTTGCATTACGCGCCTTCAAAATTTGAACTGAAAATTGGAAAAAATTCCGTTTTATTCAGTCATTTAATTGCTTGCGCATAAACAAAACATTTAAAATTCATTAACATTTTAGCACACACAAAAGCTGCAACAATTTAGTCTGTAAATTGATTACAATTTGCACCCGCGAATACCCTTTAAAAAGTATTCGATTTATTCGGCTCATTCATGTGCAACCTTCGAGCTGAATTGTAACGTCAATTAAACTTGTCCCATTGACACTATTCGAGAGCTGTCAACAGGCCATATGCTATTAACGATATCGAGGGCCGGTCAACCTAATCAATTTGTTTATAACTGAATTTCCAGTGCGTGAATCATTTATAGTTTCAATTGAACAACGGCAACAATTAAAGTAGAGCACACACACGCACACACACACGCACACAAAAAGGGGCTCGTCTTATGTAGGGGTTGGTCTTTCTACTCGTACAGTTGTCGCATTTTTAAATAGACTTTTCGCTGTTGTTGTTGTTGTTGTTTTGATTTGATTTGATTTGATTTTTACTTACTTCGTACTCTTTGTAGGCCCCGCTTCTCAGTGTTCGACATATCGCCGTTCTTAACTGGAAATGTAGAGAAATATTGATATCAGATATGTCATGTGATGTGCAATTGCGTGATATGTTAATAAGTCAATAATTACAGTTACTTATAATGAAAAACCATATCTTATCTTATCGTATCGTCTCGTGCCTCCGAGCTGAGACCGAAACGTGCCCACTTTCCATGAGTGATACCATATTTAAATTGGCCAGATAACGATAGCGACAAAAAAAAAATAACGAAAAAGACAGCGCATGATTCAGACCCGAAAAAGGAAGTTCGAAGATAAGTAGGCACATGACAGTCTTGACCCATTCACAGCTAAATATATTAAGATATGAATGAACCCGAGACAATCGCATTTTTGGTCTATACCCCAATAGCTCTGCTTATCGTGAATGGTCTGTCTTTTCCGTCTCTTTAAACATTGCCGCCCAATATCGAATTCAAGCACTATTCTTTCCTTCATTCCATAAATTCTATATATATATATATATATACATTTGTTATCTGTTCAAGTGGGCATGTGAACTAAAAATAAAGTGTCTCTCAAAGTCTCAGAGTGTATATCAGCGACAAAGAAAACTATTCCTGGCGCCAGAGATAACTATGCCTGATCAAAATGATAAAGCTGCAAGACGAAACAGCAATTCAATGTTGTAAAGTGAAAGATTACAAGAAAATGAGGGGTTTTTTCAAAAATAAAAATGTTGGAATTGTTTTTGTATACATTTGTTGCGAGTCTGAAGTATTTCTGAATTGGTTTTCGTGGGTAACGCATTTTTCGCTGAGTGCAGCATGTAAATTTGTAAACTGCACCACATGTTCAGCCTCAGACTGCATAATAATCAGTGTCAAGTTCTAGGCAGCCTAGCAACCAATGCGAACCCAACCAACAGTAAACATATATATTATTTTACTATCAGCAACCACAATGAATGGGCCATTATGAAGACCGCAAGAGCACCCACCACACATTAAGTAAATTTGAATACTGTGCAAATATTTGGCAAGCAAACTAAGCTCAACTTGCCCATGTGTGGGGGTTGATTCATAAAAGAGACACATATATCTATATATATTTATAAGATATACATATCATATACATATATGATATGTATGTTTGTCGAAGCACATTGTAACTGTCCTTGTTTAGGATGATTAGACCTCTGCGTGTTGCCATGTTATTAGCCGTATTGCCGGCCAATATATATATTTATAATTAAACTTGTTTGATTGTATGCATTGTGGGCATTGGCTATATACGACATATGTTTGTATATATACGATATATGTGTGTCTATATACTAAATATACATTCACATGCCAATTTCTCTAAGCGTACGTCATCTGCTGCCTAAGCAGACAAAACGCGCCTTCGTCTCTATATAAATATGCATTTATCAATATACATATATCTGGAGATAGTATCGAAAGTATCGCAAAGTTTTCCTGAATTTGTAATTATTTGTTTTAATAAACTAATCATTTAATCATTTAATCAATTAATCACTTAATAACAAAAAAAAAATATAACCTTGATTGTAAATTTCATTCATGGAACATAATTTGCACTTAAGCCAAAAATTTAATTTTATTAAATTTGTGCATAAGTTTTTTGCAAACTTAATCTTATCTTAACTGCTGAAATATTTAATTTAAGCACTACGCAGCATTTAAATATTAAAAATAAATATATATATATATAACTAATCAATCGAAAAATGTTAAGCTTCTAACGGTTCAAGATCATTATCTTAGTCTTATTCAAAAGAAATGCATTTAATTGAAAATATTTAATGTAATCACTTAAATTCAACAAATTTGTGTTTAAGTTTTTTTTTACTTATTTTCAATATTTTATATTTTGTAATTGAAAATAAATAAAATTTACAAAATTGACATGAAACCAATTCCAGAGAAAAATATAATTTTTAACAAACAACCGTAAAAAATTAGGTTAGACGTTTTATTTACAAGTTTTTTAACGAAAACCACAATTAATTTCCTGGAAAACTTGAGATTTAAAACTCACCTTGAACTTGAGGTTGTATAAAGTGCGAATACAGCAAAGGATGAAATTAGCTCAGAACACGCTGATTAGCACCTTGTAAAGTGTTTAAACATCAATTATAATGACAAAAATGCACGAGATTTGATTGTGATTGTTTTGAAACAAGTATTTACAGTATTTCGATGTCACTGTCACAAATATATGTATATGTTATATACAACTTATTTACTAAAAACACCAAAACACATACACACACTGAGAGTGAGAGAGACCCACGCGTTTGTATTACACTAATTAAATGTACATAACAGTGATTTGGTGTGTTTGTTGTTGTCGTTTTGCTTTTCTTTTATCTTTGCGTTTCTTTAGCTTAGTCTTTGTTTTTGATTATTTATTTTTGGAAAATTTCTGAGGCAGCTGTTCTTGTCGGCGTTGAAAGAAGCACTTTTCGAGAGCAGCGCATGCGTTGTATAAAATTTCATTCAGCTAATTTCTCGAATTCAACCCAAAACAATTTTCGAGTTGCGCCTGTGGCTCTTTGCCTTCTGTCTTTTGCTTTTTAGCCTGGTGCCGTTTTATTTTTGCCTGTGTCTTTGGCAGCTGCTTGATGACACTCCGATTGTTGGAACTGAACTGAAAATGTTGCCTGCACGACAGCCGCTTTTTCTTTGCTCACGAGCATGCGACGTTGCCAGCGCCAGCGACGCTGACGTCGACGCAAGCGCTGGCGGCAACGTTGACAGCACGGGCGCTCGGTTCAATGGGGCCGTTTTTACAATGGATCGTGCGTAAGTATTAGTGTTGACGATGATGTTGCTGTCGCTGGCGTCGCTGCTGCTGCTGTTGTTGTTATTTTTGCTGTTGCTGTCGTTGCTGCTGCTGCTGCTCTCATCGTCGTCGTGGGATGCAGAATTCAAATTTTTTGTGCTGTTTGTTTTATTTTTGTACTGTACCTTTTTCTGTTGCCCCGTTTGTGTAGAGGGTGTGAGAGAGAGAGACAGAGAGCGAAAGAGGGTTCGATGGATCAGTGCTGTAAAGTTCGATCAACACAACTGATAATGGCATTTAATAATTTTCCAATTGGTTCGAGAGCAATCTATATAAATATATATCAATAGCTAACAAAAATATATTATTTATTTCATTTAATTAACATTAATTTGCTATAGATATAATCTTAATGAATAATTAAAAGTTGAGGACGTGAAATGTGCTTTGTGTCTATATTTGCAATCTGCTATTTTTAAATGAGCAAAAATTAGCATTTGCATAATAAACATGAATATATTAATTATAGATAGACGTGTTATTGCTATTAATTTGTATTTTTATTAATATCTTTTTTTCGTGAATGGATTTTTTGTGTCCCAAACTTAATATCATTGATATTCGGAACAAAATGTTAACAAATAATGCTTTGATTTTGAAATTAAACATTAAATGCTTATAACAGTGAAGTTTTCGTAATAATTTCTTTGTAACAGTGTATTTCATAGTCGCCACTGTTTATTTTGTTGATTTGTGTGTGGCATGTGTAGAGCGATATGCATTTGATTTTCAGCATCTATTATCCAGATACAATCGATAATATTAAAATGGTATCCAATTAAAATGTTGTTTTTCTTTTGTGAAAACTTCCGGTTTATATTGTGGGGGAAATCAAATGAAAATCATAAGCTGGGTAAATGCATATGCAAATGTATATTATGAGTATATGAGTATATAGTTTACACACACACTCACTTATATATACTCATATATATATATAAATATTTATGTGTATATATATATATATATGTGTGTGTGTGTATCCTATATAGAAAAACGCGTCCAACGCTGCACCAGACTGGGACGGATAACCGTCGTGATTCGCTCATCGAAAATCGGGGCAAACTTCTCGGGAAACTTGTGTTGCAAGCAGCGGAATACGGTACCGGTGACATAGTAACGGCATGGCCAACGGCACTCGCACGGCGGTATGCACTCGGCACACAAATTCTCGCTGGCCATCCAGTTGTAGTTTGTCTGTGACACACCCTGTGGCAGGTAGCTGAGACGCCACGGCAGACTCTTATCGCGTTCGGTCCAATTGCACTCGCACGGCGGTATGCACAAGTGGCACACTTGATCCTCCAGACTTGGTTGCTCCTCATCCACCATTAGGCTCAAGGGTTCGGCGGGGCAACGATACATATTGTGACGTGGCACAAATGCAATTAGCTCCCTGCATTTGCGATCTCTCTCCCGATGCAGCCACACATCCAGCATATCCCAGTGATCCAAGTTGAGTTCACGTTCGCGTATCAACTGCATACGTCTATAGAGATCGGAGCGACGCACTGCATCATAGTTGACACCGGACTGTGTGTGCCACAGCAAATACAGCTCGTTCGGCCTCTCATCCGGCAAGGACATGTTGTGCGAGAAACGCGTCAACTCAAAGTGGAACAACATTCGTATGCCGTACGTGATGTGCTTGATGTGCTCAAAATTCTTGATATTCATCGCTGACAGCGCATCGGCATCGAGCAGCAGCAATTTCTTGCCCCAGATCATATTCACCCGAAAGGTGTTCTGTGGGTTTTTGTGGTTGCAATTATAACGAGTTACAAGTAGTAGTAACAACACTTTAGGAGAAGTATTATTCAGAAAATAAATTTCTAAAATTTGCTCAAATTTTTTACTTAGCAATCATTCAAAGAAAAAAATACTGATCTCAAACTGTTGATTCACTTATCTGCCTCATCTTGTGATCTTGCATTGAGATTTTTGTA
Source organism: Drosophila cognata (assembly GCA_035041535.1). NCBI lineage: Eukaryota > Metazoa > Arthropoda > Insecta > Diptera > Drosophilidae > Drosophila > Drosophila cognata. Next base: position 5,724,407 of record JAWNLC010000234.1, on the reverse strand, counting down.
AATTAAAATAGAAATTCCAATAAAATAGCCCCTATAGGATGTGGCAAACTCACCATGTACTGTGGATAGCCATAGCGGCAAATCCAACGCCTTATGTCCATGTCAGTCCACTCATAGATGGCCGGCAGGGGCAGCTTGTCGACAACATTGCAACACTGCTCGACAAGGGATGCGGGCGAGACCCGAAACGGAATCGGCCACGCATTGTGATCGAATTTCAGCGGACACCCGAGCACGGCATTTTTTTGAAATTTAACTGCCGGATAATCGCTGGAGTTTTTCTTAATAACCCGCTTCTTCACCCGAAACTTGGTGTCCGCAATCCCATACAGATAGGGCATTATATTTCTATGTATATATATATATATATATGATTTGTATTAACTCAAAAACTCGAAATTTCTTTATGCTATTTAACTGACTGCCAGAACATAGCCATCTATATATGTGTGTGTGCCATATTAGGTAAACTAGAGTTTCTAGAAATGTGTCGAACAGTTAAGAATGGCATATTATGTTTCGTATTTACCCTGTAATTGTGTAAAATAATACAGGCGTATTTTTTTGGTAGTATTGCGAAAAATGAACATTTCAAATAAAGTTGGAAATTTCTAAAAACTTAAAACTCTTTAAACGATTTTTTTAATAATTACATTTAATAATTTTATTCTTACGAATATAATGTGAATTTTTTCAATATGTTTTGTATTATTTTCTTGATATTTAGAAATTCATATTCCATATTAATTAATTAATTAATTAATCTAAGTTTAATATTAATTTTCATTTTTAATTTACTGTAATATATATTTATCACTTTTAAATTATTATTTTTTATTTGATATTAAATAAATAAATGCATATAAACAGGGTATCCTGTAATCTAGCCTTAGCGCTGTCGTCTTAAGTCTTCCTACTTATTGGCTGCTGCGCTTTGTGCGCAGTTTCGTAAACAACAGTTAAAAAACTGCTTGAAACTAACAGAATTCTGAATGCAACTGGCACAGCTAAATATATATGTGTATATACATATGCATATATATATATACCTATATATACATACATTCTGTTTTAGCTAGGCTAAGCCAAAGCCAGGTCGAATTCCCGGGCTAAAAAAAACTAAACATCTGCCCATTTGCACCACTGTCTATCAATGGATTGTGGCTGTACCGAAAATGTGAGTTAGTGGCCAGGTAGAATCCATTAATTAGTTCGTTTTGGCTGTGTTAACGGTCTTCTCTATATGTATTTATGTGTGTGTGTGTATCTGTCATAACATGGTCAAGGGCATCGCCTTTTTATTTTTTATTTTTAATTTGTATTTTTTTTTTGTTTTTGTTGTTTACGGTCTCTGATCGCTTGGGGGCAACTGACTTGCCGTGAGTCATCAGAATATAAAATAAAACAAAAAAACTCATGACAGCATTTTAAATCTCACGTGACGCTCGTTTTGCGGGTTATTTTGTTCAAAACACGTTTGCAATTTACATAAATGTTTGTTTTTTTGTTAATTCCGTTTTGTCTTTATAAACCACTTGAGTTAAGCAAATGTGTTTTGTCTGCTCATTAACATGTGACTGTAAATTATTCGCATCGAATTCGCGTGAAGTATTGAAAAACACACACAGACACACACACACACACGCACACACCTTGCCACCAATAACTAAAACTAGAATATTGTGAATATAATTTACGAGTCTGTTTTGTTAATTAAGAACTGCCATTGGGGGGGACCTAAGCGATTAATTTGCCCAAGCCTGAATTACATGCTGTACTTCCAGAACGTATAAATTGTATCTGAAATATAAATTCATCAGTGTGCCGACTTGTAAATTACATGGATCATGCTAACAGCAGACGTTCGTCTGCCTTGCGGACATCTGCTCCGTAATTAAAAGCACAAATAATCGCAGTTCCAGTTCCAGTTGCAGTTGCAGTTGCAGTTGCAGTATCACTTCCAGTTCCAGTCTGCAGACCCAAATGATTAACAATGATGGCCTCCCGAATTGTTGAACTCTCTTTTATAATCTACATTCACTAAATCTTAGTAAATAGCCCTATAAGAAAAATCACCCTCAAAAATATGAAGTTATTAAATATTGGGCAAAAAATTTCTAATCTTCAAAAAGTCTTGTTAAAAAAAAAAAAAATCTATCCTAAAACGTAAAAGTGCAAACCTTAGTTTTAGAAAATTCGAATTTTTTTATTTTAAGTAACACGATTTACTTAAATTTAGGGCAATGCTTTTTATGAGTATACTCGAATTTGAGGATAGTTGAACTTACGTGGGATAATAATAAATATTTATACATATTTTATGTTCCCCTTAACGACTGTCTACTGTAGTAGAATGCCGCAACAAAATCACATTTCACTTTCGTTCAAAAAAGAGGGGCTTGTAAACGTTTTTGTTTTAATCGCTGGAATAGAGGTGTGGACAAAGGGGGCGTGGGTAGGGGGGCAGCAATAACTATAGACAACAGCGCAGTAACAGCAACAACAACGATGAAAAATGAAAATGATATGTCCATGTAAGGGCAGCAAACGAGGCAAAGCGACGCGTCAGCAGCAACAATAAATTAAGATTCTATTTTTGTAGCTAACTTGAATTACAACAACAACAACTGCTGCGACTGCTGCGACTGCTGCTGCTGCTGCTGCCGCTGGTCAACTTGGCCATGCAACAAGTTAGACCTAAAATAGAAGCCACGAGGAATCTCGAACTGAATCTCTGTACCCACACACAGACACACACACACATACATATGCATATGCAAGGCAACATGAAAATTAAAAATGCAAATAAATTGTTAACGTATAAAGCGCAAAATTCCAATGCACAAGTGTGTGTATGTGTGTGTGTGTTTGCTCAACGGTCAACAGCAAAAGCGACGCAGCAGCGACAGCGACGACGACGACGTCAGCCACTTGAGGAGGCCACTTCGGTCACGATTTCACATTGTTTGACCAGCAGCATAAAGCTGGCTGCGCAGTCAGCTGAGCAGCATCGTCATGCGACGAGCCTCCTTCGCTGTTTGCATTGCTACTGCTCTCAAGTGGCCATCACATGCACGCGTGTGTGTGAGTGGAGTTTTGATTGCTGTTGTTCAGCTTTGAGCAGCGAAGCTTTCGCGACATTGAGCAAATGATGACGCAGCGAGCAGCTTTGAGTGCTTCTGCGTGACTACAAAACTTTGTTAATGTCATCTCTCTTTTAGTAGTTACATTGAGTCACTTTCAAGGCAAATGGAGAGAGAGAGAGAGAGAGACAGAAGAGGAGTAGTGCAACGAGCGAAGCTGCAGCTTTGAGTTTTGCGTGTGAGTGAGTGTAAAACTTTTTTAATGCTAGAGAGAGAGAAGATGGAGTAGCTACTGCTTTGATTATGATGCCAAGAAATTTAATTGATGGCAGCAAATGCAATGTTGCCCGTAATTCTTTAAGGCCATGTCTTTTAAGCTGTCCTTATGCCTGTTTTTACGATTATTTGCGCTTTGCTTGTTACTGACAATTAAAGTACATATGCACGAGGGAGAAGAGAAATTAATGGAATTTGCGGCAAACATTCCAATCGGAACGGTATAAATTGGAAGATCCTTCTGCTTGGAAGTACACTATGCAAATTGCTCATCCAAGGCTGTCCAGCGACTTTGTCATTATTATTTATTATTGCATTGGTTTTGTTTTCCTCCATTTGTTTTTCTTTGATTAATCGCTTTTTTGTTGTTATTGAAATGTCATTTTATTTTTTTCTGTTCAGCCAGACGCAACAAAATGAAATTGAATTTATTATTTTCAGTTATTGTTAAGTGCTATTTTTAATAAGCTCAGTTCGGCATCAATTACCTACACATATTAAAATAATTGTGAAATGTATGCCGCTATTATGGTTTTTTTCCAGTTTAAGTGGCACAATTACATTTTATTGCCACATCACTTATTTGGCATTTCTAGAATTTGTAAATATATATTTATATACATATATATATATACACGTTTTTATATTCAAATATCATTATTTGCCTGTGTATACAGCAGCTACTGCTGGCTGACTGTCTATTTTCAGCTGATGTATATATATATACATATATATATGTATGAATATATTAAAAACGCACGAGTTCTCAGTTTCTGTGTTTTTTGTCGTATTTGATTTTATTTTTCGTTGTTTTTTTGCGTCACGAGAAACGCGTAGAAAAATAGCCGGGCCCCCTAATGCTATGGGTGTCTATATATATATATACAGATATTTGTATATATATAAATAAACAGAGATATAGAGATTTACATATGTATGTATATGAACGTCTCACAATTCAAATGGAAGCAGATAATTTATTTTTGTTGAGTGTTGCCAGCACAACAAAAATAATGAAAAATAATGCAAGTCAGCAATAAAAATAATCGTTAAGAAGGAAAGTAAGAAACAAATAAAGATCATGTAAAATATTTGACAGCTGCATCTGCTGATTGTGGAAAGTTACATTTTTTGAGCAAATTATCAAATAAGTTATGACAATGAGGCAAATCAGACGAATCCTAAATGCAGTAATAAAACAGCATTTCAAATAAAATTTCCATTGATTATTCTTCATATTCATATTATTATATTATATGGTTTATAATAATGCATTGTATTAGCCAGACATTCAAAATTACTGGTGTTCCCACGTCGATTATGATGCAATGTACAATCTAGAAAACCATATTAATCAAATGCAAATAACATTGAAATGTGGACTGATTAGAAGATGACGTACCGGATGAGAATTTCGCATTATGAGAGGAGAAATATCAGCTGCCTCGTGCAAAATTGTGCTTGTGATCATTTGTTGATCTTCTTCTATTATGCAGCACGGAATCTGTGCTTATTTGTGATGACTGCTGACGCACCAATCGGACTATATACTAAAGTCCAGCATTTGACGTAGATTCGAAAACAGACAACAAGCGTTGTGTCGACTCTAAAGGACACGATTTTCAGATACCCTGTAACTCAAATCAAATTGAGTGGCAAGCGCGAAATTCGCAGTATTTAAAAATTCCATTTTTGTTTATTTAACTGCAAGTATTAAGCCAATTTATGCCTGATAATCCTGGCTTAATTAACTCATACTTTTATCTGATTGGGCTTTTTTCTGGTTGCTTTTCCCAATGCATGCAACAAATGTTGAACTGTTGTGCACTTGAATTTCCCCAGAATTCTTATAAATATTGCATATGTTTTTCATTTAGATTTAATATTAAATTTAATTTTTAGTTGCCCTCAACTATATAGATAAACTATTTTGATAAGGCATTAGAGCTGCTGCCTGTGGCAAGCTGCAACCAGATGCGGATGCAGATGCCTTGAGCTGATGCTGTTGCTGTTGCCTGATGTGGATGATGATCCAATCGAGTGCAATTTGAATGCGCGCATGCAAATGATTTAATCAATTGAAAGAATTTGCCGCAAAGCGTCGAGAAATCTCCCAATTGAAAGTCAAATGCGCGGCTCAAATGAGTTCAATTGCCGAGTTATCCGCAGACAGTCTCAATGAAGGGGGCGTGGCTCAAGCCGTACAAAGGCGTGGCGCGTGCGCCAATTTGTATACGCTTTCCAAAATGTATTCAAATTCAGTGTTGAACTCTGCAACACACTGAAGGAGATTGTCTATATATATATATATATATATATTATTGATCAGGTCAATTTGTGATTGTTCTGCAAAGGGTATTTGAGGTGCGCTGTGTTCACGTTCTTTGTTGATTTCCGAGTGTTTTGTTTTGTTTGTGTGGCATGTGCATTAATTGATAAATAACAATTCACATTCAAGTTCAAAGCTATTAAGAAAACACAAAACAAGTGTGTAAATATTTGAATAGCAATTTAGATTTCAATAAGCAATACTTGAATCAAATTAAATATGCTAAATATGAAAATTTAACGACATTTTCCAACGGCATTTGCATGAAAATAATTCAATTCATTTCCACTTGTTAGCCATGTCGACCAACTTGGCTAAAGCTGCACAAATGCCCAAGGAATTTGGCACAGACACCAAGCGAATACAATTAAAACAGGCTTGCAGATTGCATCTGTGTGTTGTGGTGTGTGTGTGTGTGTGTGGTGTTTTGTGAGTGTGTGTTTGGTCAAAATGTGGTCATTAGGCAAACGCTTGACTCGTTGCCAGCTGCATAGAAAGCTGAACAATTGCTTATGGGTCAGGTGAACACTTTAGTTTTGGATAGGATCGGTCCACATGGTGAGTAGGGATTATGTGGCAACAAAGCCATAAATTCGACATTTACACGGAACATCCGCATCTTGACCATGGCAAAGTGCAAAGTCATTGTCGGCTTATACACTCAGATGAAGGGTTTATCAACTTACTCCGCTTATGATTCAGAAAGTGATCTAAAAATCAGTCAACATATTTTTCGAAAATTTCAAATTTCTAACTTCCAGTTATTGATAAACCAGCAAATTGTTATTTAATATTATTATTAAACATTAGTATTTGAATTCACTTATTTTCATTTAACTTAATTTGAAACTTTAGCAGAAAACAGCTATAAATATATTTTATTATTTATATTAACTCATTTCTATTTATAAATGAGTATTTGCATTTCTACTTTTTAGAAATATTTTCTATTTCTGTTTTGAACAACAGATACTAAGCTCTTCTAATTTGCGAGAATGTTTACCTATATATTTAGAAATTATTTCTAAAAACAAAACCATTTTTCTAGTTCTCAGTTTGCTATTTATCTATTTTTTTTTTTTTTGGCATAAAAATCAAGGCAATATGCTCGGAAAAGCGCACTTAATGTGGACTCACCTGTCGACAGTTGGGACAGTGAATCTAGCATCCGACTACTCGCATCGGATGGCTTACGGCTGTCAGGAGCCAGCTGACAGGAGCGTAAAATGGTTATTCAGTTTTACGCAAAATGCATTTGGTTGGCTTTCCCCTACCCGGATTTATATTACCTGTCTCGACTGTCAGCACTTACCCCAATAACTGTACAGTTGTAAATATATATATATATATATATTTTGGTATTGATTCGAATCGGGCTTTGATGTGCGCAGATGGAGTTTAGTAATAGTTGATATAATCAAGCTAAAGAAAAATCTATTTTATAAATAAATTAGAATGTGACAATTTAATTTAAAGCATATGAAAAAAATGTATTTATATGCAGCTATATATATATAATCAGATGTCTATTATAATCAGATATGTCCTCTTTTTGTCTTTTCACAAAACTTAACATTTCATTACGATTGCAATTTTAAACACATTCTCTACATTAAATTTTCTATATTTTAACAACAAGTAAAAATACTTTAAATTTGATGAGTAGATGTGCCCAGCCCTAATCGCGACTTAAGGCCAATTGCACCAATGGCAGAACCTTAATCGACGATAAGTCGGCCAAAATGGCTTCAATGCTATCGAGTGATGACACCTGCATTATGCTGTCCTTGCGAAAACTCAATATAATGATGGCAAATAGCGGCAAAATCTCCAAGCTATCAAAGCCAAGTATCTGCAAATCAAACAAATTATAAATTGAGACTAGAGATTTGGCAAGTGAAATAAATAAACTTACCAAGTCCCATAACACCAGCAACTGATCCGGTGGCAAATGGCCAGAGAAACCACGCATCAGCCATTTGAAAACCACACGTAAGCTATATAATTATATATATATATGTATATATTGCATTCAATTTGTAAGGTGAACTTACGGCTGTATTTGTAGTTCACGAAAATGGGACCACAACTGCGGCTCGTAAGTTTGCAGTAGCTTCTCGAAGAGCAGACACAGGCTGACAATGCCTTGGGGATGCGTATTGATTGTGGTCAATCGGTGGCAGTAGCGTATGTAGAAGGCCCGGAATGTATAATAGAGGCACACTGGCGAATCGTACAGATAGCAAAAGGGCGCTGCAAACATGCAGATGCCGTGAAAGGGCACCACACCTGACGGTGGTCCCTCATAGGTTTTGCCCTTGACGGGAAACGTTTCGTATTCAACACAGTTGGCAATGTCCGTGTCGCGTGAGAAGCACAACAGCACCTGGTAGAGCACATCCTCGAACACAAAATACTGATCATCATTGGAGGCCGTCAGCTGTATATCCTTAAAGACGAGCTTGTCCACAATGTGATCTGTGGTCCAAACACTGTTACGCAACTTCTGCCAGTTGTCAATGTCCTGTGGCGATTAAGCAATAATCAATTAGTTAATATTGCTCTTCACTATTATGATTCCTATTCACTTACATAATCATGTAGCTTGCTGTCCAGCACCGAGGCCCAAAGGGCACCGCGATAGGGTGCCGGCGTACAGCCCTTCTTCAAGTACTGCTGACACATGGGCGCATGTCGGCTGTCCAGGATGCGCTGGCACTGCATCGCCAGATCGGGCACACTGTACGGATCGCTGCGCAACAGTTCCGCATAATGTGTCCGCAGCTCGAACAGATTTTTAACGGGCAACGCAATGTGCGAAAACTCCCATTGCGGTATTTGACTGTTGTTGAAAGATCATTAAAAAACGAGAAAAGAAAAAATACAGACAGTTGGATGGTACATACTCGGTTTTCTCTGTGGGCCTGGTGGGACCCTTAAGCGAGAGTAGAACCTCCAACAAGTCCTTGGGCGCATACACCGGACGATAATTGGCAAGATCTGTGGGATTAAATTAGTAGATTGGTGAAAGCAGTAAAATGAACTGATTTTAATTATATGGCAAATAAATTATTATCAAATCTGGCTGTGACTTACCCATGTTGTAGTTGCTCAGCTCATTCCACTTGGCCACAAAGTCTTCGCGATCGGCGCTGATGCGCGGCTGGCCGTGTAACGGTACCTTAAGCTCACCGCACATCGCATTGAGGCTCTTGCGGACACGCCGATCCCACAGGACACCGGCACGCTTCAAATAGCCAAGCGGATCGCTCTGTGCCGATTTCTATGTGGCATTCTTTATCAAAACAATCAGAACATAAAAAGTGAAACTTACCGTTGTTTGTCTGCCATCGGCAACATCGAGTCGCTTCAAGCGACTGCGCACCAGATTATAAATCATGTTACGGATCTCAGTCTCCAGGCCGGCCGCCTTGATGGCATCCTCGAGCGTGTTGCGCATATCGTTCTTATCGACATTGGGACTGGCGACCAGTCGCTGCAATTCCTTATAGATGGGCTCATAGCACTTGGCACTCTTGATCGCCGCAATTACTTTGGCTGTCATATGGTGTATGCTACTATCCTGCAGCTCCTCCATGACTTGCTACTTGCCACTTGCCACGTTACAGATTGCGTACTCTTTGCCTAGCTGTGTGGTTATGCTGCTACTGCTGCTGCTGCTCCTATAAAGCCGAAAACATTTGGCGCATTCGAACAATCGCTTGACTTTTTATCGATCAAACTTTGCGTCGCCTGCTTTGATTTCCATTCATGTACATGTGAATGTTTGTGTGTGTGTCTGTTTGCATTTGAAATAGAAAACTTTTGAGCGCTTCTTAGTTACGGAATGCAACCACTTGTTTAACAGTGCCGCCCTCGCAACGGACACAACACCCCTCGCCGTTCTGGTATTTATTAGAATTGCACAGCCCATTCGAATGTATATGCGCGTAATAAAAACTTTTTAATTGAAAGTGTTCAACTTGCAATTTCTTTACGTGACAGCTTCGATGACATTTATCGATAAACATCTTTTGATTGATAGCTATCGCTAAGCTGCGATTTCATAGCGACGAGCTTTAAAGAACAGTTGGAAATAGGGCTAGCAGAAAAATGCTAGCTTAGCTCATATTTTATATTATTAAAACAAATTAATTCGATAATTATTTTGAAAATCTTATGTGAATATTTACTTTAAATTATTATTATAGTAATTTTACATATTTAATGAATTTTAAACTTTACATTTAATTTATTTGGAAAATTGATTTATTGAATTTAAGGAAAGCGTCCACCTTGCAACCAAAAAAACAATAGTTGGCTTTTTATCCTTCGACATCTCTTCCCATTTCCTGGTATCTTGCAATTTGAAATTCAGTCATAAACGCTAAACCCCTATACGACCTGTAAAGCGATGGGGCAAAGTTGTCGCTTGTGGCAAATGGCGCTGTCTCATTGGTGCCCAGAAAGAAGCTGCCACCTACACGTGGCGACGCATGATGATTATGATTATAAATTATTTATTTAATCTTTGATTACCTATGTGAAATTCATTGAGGGTGTTATTATTGGAGGTAACAATTCTCTGTGCTCATCCGACGATATTTAGTGATATCTTTCACATTCTGTTCCCATTCCCTTAAACAATTCTTAATTTAAAATATTCTTCATTTTAGATCTGACTTCAGTTGGTAAATGATTTGCTGACTTTCTAGCCAGATGTGTATGTGTCTGACATATATCTGGATTTGAAGTTGTGTTTGATAAACCACATGTTTAAACTATTTAAAATGTAAATTATAAATTATAATTTTTACTGCTGACTATTTGGAGAATGATTACTTTTTTTTTAATATATTATATAATATTGCAGCTGGTTTCATTATCCATTATAATTTATTTACTTGTGCGACTGTTTTTTATGGGAGGCGAAGTTAAGTGTAATAATTAAATTTTGTGGGATGGAAGTTAATGTTATTTATAGAGAACAAACTGGGGTATTTGGAGTGAATTCTTTTAAGTCTTCTGCCACAATTGAACTTATGAGTTGGAGTGGTTTATAGTTGGATCTGTGTAATATTTTGTACACATTCTAATTCGTTGAAGAATTTCATTTAGAATAAACTCGTAAATAGGTATTTCTGTGAATATTGAATTTATATGGGGATATTTATTGGGGATTTTGTTTACAAAACGTTCAATTTGAATAATTGCTTAAGCGATATTCCATATAAAATATGAGTAGAAGAGTTTTCTAAACATATTGCTAGAAATGTTTATTTATTGAGTGCTCGATTAAATCCATTTCATAGTATGCACATCGTCTTCTGTGCCGCAGACATTGTTGCGTGCAACAGTCCTCGGCACGACGGCATCTCATGCCAATTGCCTTGCAGTTGTCCGACAATTCCCTTTGCTCTCGCTGCGTGTTGAAAAATGCACATTTGATAATCGAATTGATAAAAATATGATACAAGTACCTGTGTCAAATTGGTAGAGGGCTTAACTAGCACCTGCTCCAGCAGGCGAGTCATAGGGGACATAGTTGTTGACTTTCGAACGGACGCACTATGCCCGATGCCAATTGCCACCATCCACAGGCCGAGCAGCAAGTAAACAATTCTTAGAAACTGTTGCATTTTCAACTCAATTCTCTTCTGACTGCACATAACTAAATGCTGCAGCATTTATAGGCAGCTTCGAAATAAACTTGTTAAGTGCAACACATGGAAACAGATGTGCGGCCTTTCAAAACTGCTTCAAATTGCCGCAAAGTGTGTGGATAAAACTAAAAGTTTCTTCAAATATACTAATTGATTTGTGGGCCCAATCATAAACAGATTTTCTGAGCAAATCTCTCTAAAGTTTCGCAAAACAATTGTTATTTAATAGATTCATTTAAGAAATAATATTTAAAAATTATTTTCTTGTTGAAGTTGAAATTTTCTTTTTACCTATTTTAGTTGCCTTTATGGTAGTGGTCAAAAAACAGTTTTGTTAAGAATTGTGCTGACTCATTGCATTAAAAGTAAAACCAATAATAATTAATAAAAAAAAAACTGTCTAATTAATTGTGCCGCAAGTGTTTTTCTAAGCACAAAGAACAACTTGCAATTTCTGTGGCACCTACTATAAAAGACTGCAGAAAATTGGTATCGTTGTCAGTGGTCAGCTGATAAATAGATAAAGAGATAAATGCAGTCATCTGTAAGTGTTTTCCTATTGCTGCTGGTTCTCTTGAGAATTGGCCAATGTTCTGCCTCTAGGCAGAAAAGCATTTGGCAAAGATATCCTTTCATAACGCCGACCAAGCAACATAAGCTAGAAAAACTGGCAATGAGCAGCTTGAAAAACGTGACACTTGTAAATAATGTCAATTGATAATATTTTGTAAGGCAATTTTGAAATGAAGTTCATTTAATTTCAGCTGAATCGCGAGAAATTGCTGGAGGACTGCAAGGCGAGTGGCAGCAACTGCACTCGTGCCGAGGACTGTTGCACATTGATATGTTGGAAGCGCCACAGGAAGTGTGGGTATATTGAAAACGTGTTGATTGCAACTGCAACACATTGAGCCCTGTGCAGCACTAGTTGAAAATACAAAACAAAATAAATAATTGCAAAGCCAACAGCTGAAATCTGATGTTGTTCGTTTACAACTTGTGCGAATGCTTAACGGCCTCAAACATGAATTGGTCTTAGGTTGTGGTTCGGTTGGACTTACAATATGTTTGCACGTAACATGCTAGATGGCATTGCGAACACAGAACATTTTATCTAACCGTTGCAAATTTCCCAGTGTCTTGCCATAAATGTGCTCTGTTAAGACAACATTTGCAACTACACGCAACATGTTTGCTAGCTTACATTTTAGTTCACTGCGTATATCCAGCTTGTGCAGATTGTGTTAGGCGTATGACTGAATTCCTTTTCAGCAATGAATGATAACATTTATTTCTCAAATCGAAAATAAGTAATTTTTCAGCACGTTTTATTTCATATTTATATATATTTTTTTATTTATTTAATATTGGCCGTATTTTTAAGTATTTTAAAGTTGGGAGTCTTTTACAAAAAGTTGTTCAATTTTGGTTTGCTTGCTTAGTTTGGCACAATATGCTTTGGTCCATTCTGACACTTATCATAAAATATGCGGATTCTTGACCAGCCCCAAAATGTAGGCAACACAAAATGCAAATGTATGTGTATAGCACATACGTAACACACACAATCATTTATGGACTGTATAAATATCTGATTAGAAATCAACTGCCAACTGGAGTCTCTTCTTTTTGTTTGCAACTATTTGCTGCTTCTGTTGCAATATTGTAAGTTTCACACATACACATACACATACACACAATATGTAAATGGTGTTCCACATTTGAATAAATATTTGCACTTGCAAAAAGGTTTATAAGAGTATTCTTTGTAACAAGCAAATCGCCAAAACAAATAATTATGGATAGATAAAATGAACATTTTGATACATGAATTTCAATTTGAATATTCCAGGTATCAAAACTTTGAAAATATTTTAGTATTTAAATGACAATACATATGTATGTACAATATACCTTACACTTAAAATTCGGAACTTCAACTTTGTCAAATAGCAACACTTTTCTGTAAAAATCAACTTTGAATTAAACCAAATTTTTTGAAGTGGAAATAAATGCAGCAATTTATGTTCTTAAATGTATATTGATAGACAAATTGTAGGCAAAGACAATAAACTATGTGAAATCACTTAAAAATCAGTTTGGCCTTTGCTTGAATCTTTTCTAAGCTATTTAACTTCATGCAGCTGTGGTAATTGAATGTGGTTTTCAAGGGTATCCTAATTGGAATCTTATCTGAAGACTCGAGACTGAAGAGTCAAATGTGACACCATGAAAATGCATTGGCAACAGATTCAGCACAAATTACACACATAAAAGTGGCACACTCAAGGATAACCGTAAAGTTGAACAGCGCCCGCAAAACAAGGAGCAAATAACACAAATAAAACCAAATAAAGATTATTTTCTTCGATTTGATACGAACAGAGACAGAGACAGAGACATATACATCTATATGTATGTGTGTGTGTGTGTTCATTTATGTATTTCCTTTTGATTATAGTGGTGCAAATTGCAAGTGACATGTCAACAATTCGATTGCAGGGAGCAAAATGAACATTTATGGCTGAAGCGGGCAATCGCCTTAAATGAGCACCTTCATCAGCAGCAGCAGCAGCAGCTAAGACGAAGGACTGATAAGCTGCCTAAGGAAGCAACGGAAGACTCATCATTATCAGCAACAACAACAACAACAACAACATGAAGCACAGCTTTATCGTCAGCGTCGTCAACCAGTGTTGTCAATGGGCATCCTCCAGTTGGCTTGTAATGCCAACTTCCGGTATGCAATGTCAACGGCCAAGCCAGCTCTGCTTTCGCCCACGGCCATCATCAAGAACAACAACAAGTTCAACAATAATAATAGCCACCAACCACAACAATAACAACCAGTTCTGACAAACTCAACCCATTGATAATCCAGTGTATGTCAAATTTGTCTGCACTCTTGACATTTACCAGAAGAAACTGCAAAAATAAACTCTTTAATATTAAGTATACGTCAAATAATAAATTTCGAAAAAGATGACATATATTTCATGGCTTTAATAGCCTGATTTATGTGAATTGTAGTTTAGTCTCTTCTTCTATGCATCTTTCAGTTAAATTTGTACTTTTTGATAATATTATTTCAGTTGTGAAAATACATGCGGCACGGCACATATGCAATTGATTTATCTACTTATTTGCAATAAATCCAATGAATTCAACTGCAACCTTGTGCAACGAAAAGTATCTTTATTTTTTGACAAGCTTTCTTAAGGCTCTTTCGCCCGCAATTCGGAAGCCTTGCACTTGCCACACACTCTACTTTGCATTTTCACCATGAGGCATGCAGCCTTTTGCAACGCCTCAAGGATGCTCGCGTTGCCGATGAAATCGACACTTGTGCAATCTTGCGTTGGGCGCTGCCCCTATTGTTCCTATGTGCAACAAACTGCCAAAGTTGGCGAAGCGCGTAAGTTACTTTGGTTCAACTAACCCTTGCGTGTCGAAATTATATTTTGCTCTCTCGCACTTTTAGAATTTTCTTTCTTCAAACCAAGCTTTTTATCACATTTTTCCACATTTGTCAGCGGCACTCGCCGGTTATTCTGTGTTTGCTTTGGCTTTCTTTTTTCGTTTTTCGTTTTTCGTTTTTCATGTATTCTTTTTTTTCTTCTTTGTTTTTATGAGAACTTTGCATGCATGGCGGTTGGCTGCGACTTCAAGTGGCTAGAAAAAGTGCCTGTGTGAAAATTGTCTGTGTGTGTGAATGTGTGTGTGGATGTGTGTTTGAATGTGTGTATATGTGTGTGTGTGTGTGTGTGTGTGAATGTGTGTGTGTTTTAGCTCTAGTTAAATTGTTCAAAAGCGCTGTGGGAAATATTAACTGTTAAGCGGCTCTCAAAGCTTAATCTTTGCAAATGAGGCAATCAAATAAAGTACTTTAAAAATTAAAAAAATTACAAAACAAATAGGTCACATATATATGAATATATATATATGCATTTATTTAATTAAAAAGCTTATGTGAACTCATTGAAAAATATAAATGTTGTTATATCTGTTGCACAATCTAACTTTCCTTCCCAATGCCACACAGATAAATGTCATAAAAAGTAAAATTAATACAAATTTACAATTATTAAAAAAAATACATTTAATTGCAAATTGCAAACAGTGTAAAACTCCATTTAGCATTTGAAAGCTGCAGGACACACCAAAAAAAAAAAATAAAAACATTTCTACTAGAAACAAGGACAAGGAGCAAGTAGTTCAAATCTTGCTGGAGCCTGTCAGCTTCACCTGAAAGTTGATATATATATTTGGCGGAATGTGCACTTGACAAAAAAAAAGCACGGCGAGCCACAGTCTAAACGGCATAAAAAGTGCGAGAGGGCATAGTTCATAAGCGGTTTATAGGCCAAACTCTGTAGAAGCCCTGGAAGTCCTGGAAGTCCTTTTCAACTGCGGCGACAAACAATTAAATTGTGCCAAAAACTATTTTTTATGAGTAGAAGTCGAGTTAAATTGAGTTAAATTAACACAAACGTGATCAACAAATTTAACTTAAATTAAATTTCATTTAAATATTAATAATCATGAATATTAAGAAATAAGTTGTACAATTTAGCATCGTTGAAAAGGTTTTGATCCTTCAACAAGCAATCAGAAAATTATTTCACGGTTTTGAAGTCACTCGCACAAACTTGAACAGGAATGAGTTTAAAGCCAGAAGTAGACGCGGAGTGGCAAGTCTCTAGCACACGCATTTGTTGACCAACTGGCGCGTTGCAACATTATAACTTTTTAATGGGATCACGATGCGGCTTGATGTGTCTGCCACATTTAATCGCTCAACATGCTACGCACATGCATGCTGCATGCTGCATGCCGTCAGTTTGTGCTGCAACTTTATTAAACTTTTTTTTTATTATTAAAATGTTGGTAACCCCTCTGAGCCAGCACTTCATCGGCTTACCCAGCCATATTAGAGACAATTACCAAACCAGGCATATTAAGGGATTTCCAACCATTTGATTTGATGAGTTGGAGTTTTGGATTTCTTATGAGAAATCTAGTTTGAGATGAACACTATTCGATCTGTAAGTTAAATATTTTAGTAGCCACTTTTTAAGATGTATTTAAGCGTAAGCTACAAAAAATGAGAAAAATCTAAAAGTACGGCGTAACTTGAGCACTTCAAGGACTATCCGACTATAACGATAAATGGGACGAAACAGCTGAAATAACAGGACTTTTTTCAAATACAAAAATTTCTCGTTACTCAGCCATATCGGATCCTGGTGAATCCTGTGTTAAGCTTTCTGTTTTTGCCGGACCAATCTTCGGATTTCTGAAAGGATTTGTCAGAGTAACAGCTTTTTTGCTCATCGCATATGTGCACCTAAATGTATGCCGTTATTTTATGCATACAGCAATCTGCATACAAATATATTCGGTCGACAAAACAAATGTGATTTTGTGGTACATATTTTTGCCGTTTTAGTTTTGAACAATCTAAAAGAAGTTGCAAATAATTGAATTTAATGAAAAAGGCCTGATTGGCAGTTTCATAAATGTTTAAAGTTGACGAATTTTGTTGTTTACTCAAATCCTAATGGCAACCATCTACGGTCATTGGACGCCATCGTGCGTGCTACAAATAAATAAAGTGCGACCAAAGGGGCCTTGAGCAATATTGAATAACATGAAACACTTGCCGGGACCAGCAGCCAACAGCCGTGGAAGAATAAATGTCAAACATTTGAACACGCATCACTGCGATTTTCTGCCCATTTTCCATGCGTTGTTTTCCGACTATATATATATATGTATATATGTGTGTTTTTGTGTGTACATTGTGTTCGCACGAGTGTCCATTTCAATCAAGTGGACAAGCAACTTAGCAGCCACTTCACTTGTCACTATTTTTTTGTGGCAAACAACTTTGAAAGAGAATCGTTGCCCTTATCAAATAATAAGTGTGGCTTAAAATATTTCCAGTTAACTGGCCATGCAATGATTTAAATAAATGCAAACAACTGATGTCTATTGCCACTGAAAGCAGAGCATCTAATAAATTGTTTCAGAGATTCATTAAAAAAATCGTTTTTGTTTGTTTTTGTTTTTTTATTACAAATATAAACACATTGTGAACAATTAAGCACATATATACTACACAAATGATTTTGCCTTATATATGCATACAAATACATATATATATACAAAGTAGTGTTCATTTTGGTATACAACATTTCATTGATATTTCATAGAAAAAACTCATCGGAAAAGTTACATCTACAAAAAATTTGGTTTTGTTTCATATTTTGATATATTGAAATGCTTCGTCGTAAATAGTTTACAATACATTATATAAAAAGGAAATTGTAAATCATATACACATATAAAAATCTACAATAAGGCAATTTTTGTTTTTACGTTGCGGCGAAGGACATACATTGTTTTTTTTTGTTTTTTTTTTTTTATATTATTTTTATAAATTCTTCTTAAGTGTTTAACTTAACGTTCAGACAGTTATTATTGGTTTGGTTGTGTGTTTCGGCGTTTAAGTTGAATTTAAAACTATTTAATATGAATTTGCTTACAAATAAGTACATGGTATGTGCGTTACTAACTATTACATAAATTAACGTATACATCTAAATCGTTTCGCTTTTCATTTGTTAGTTGAACTTTTGCAAAAAGTTGTCAAAAAGTAAACGTAATACAATAAATTTCATTACTCAGTTTTAAACTCACATTCGAAAGTATGTATCAATTAGCCTCTTTTACACCAAAAATGATCAGGTATTAGTTTTTGTTTAGAATATTTCGCGTTGAACTTTCTTTACGAATAATTTTGACTGTAATATGAAATTTTGGCTAAAATATACAAAAGCATTTTGTAAGGTCTTCGGCATTATTGACTTATATTGAGAATGATCCGACTCCCTATGCGTCCACTTTGCTGCCACCCGCATGCATCATGACCAAGGAACCGACCATCGCAACCAGCGTGCGATCCAGCCAAGTTACAGGATTGGGATATAGGAAACCGCCCTCGTAGAATCCCAGGTGACCGCCATGTGCCACCTCCACATACGCTGATTTCTGTCGAGTGGCTGCAATGATAAAAAAAAGTTTTCGTTAAATATTTAAATAAAAAGTTTTACTTATTTAGTTTTAACAAATAAAATAAAAAAAAACTTCGGACTACGCAGCCGGTAGGATTCGAACCTACGCTCCCAGAGGGAATCTGATTTCTAGTCAGACGCCTTAACCGCTCGGCCACGGCTGCTTGTGGCTTGACTACAGCAATGTGCCCACTTGTGCCACCGTTGACGAGCGCATGTTATCTTAACAGAACGTAACTAGTGAATACCGTAAAACGCTACGATAACGCAGGGCCAACACAACATTTTACGATACATGTTGATAATGTTAAAATACTAGCAGAATAAAATATGAAAAACATCAATTTGGACAAAAATTCAAAACTTACTGGCAAACTCCTTGATGGGCAGCAGCAGATCTAACGGGACGAGCGGATCATCCTTGGCATTAATATATATCATTGGTTTCTCAATATTATCGAAATAGAAGAGCGACGAGCTCCACTTGTAGAGCTCCTGTGTCGATGGGAAATTGTAAACACGTCGTGTATAAGCCTCATCCAGTTCGGGCAATGTTGCCGCAGCAATAATATCACGCTCATTGAGATTGTGACGCGCCTTCACCTCATCCGAGAGCAGCACATGGCGATGCCGCAATATGATGCTCTTCACGTTCTCTGTCATGATGTACAAGTAGAAGCGTCTGAAGTTTTGCCAATTCAATAGCCATTTTGTGCCCCTAAAAAGTGCAGATATATAAAAATCGATAGACATCATTGTTATATACATTTTGAAGGTAAGAAAAGCGACTTACTCAACGGCATTGTAGCCCTGGCATATGGATATACCCCCAATGACACTACTCGGTTTCGTCTTCTGAATTTCGCCCATGTACTTGGTGACTAGATTGCCACCCAGACTGAAGCCGACGGCAACCATGCGACTCAGTTGATACTTCTGGTGCAAATGCTCGACCATTGCAGCAAAATCCTCTGTATGGCCATAGGTAAATATCCGTGTTGAGGTCACCTGGACGGTACGCAGTGCGCCAATGTGATTCATTACGGCACAGCGATAACCATTGCATTGCGCCAAATGGACAAAGGTGCGTATATAAACCGATTCTGAACTGTTCGCAATGCCTGGACAAATGGCGACTGTGATGTCATCTAAAAAATGTTTTGGAGTTAGTAAATTAGTTAGACAGAACAAACAAGTTGTTGTTGCCCAGAAGATTATAATGACTTACCCTCCTGCTCCTTGAGTGGCTGATACAAATCATATGTTAATGTGGAGCCATCCGGTAGGGAGAGGTAGACACGCTCGCCCAGAGGCCAGGGGCATCGAACACGGCCAACAATGCTATGCAGTACCGTCTGAACATGTCCGCTGAATCCCCACAGCCGTGGCGGTATATAGCTGCAAATATAAATGGAGATAGTCAGTTGATAAGCATGTGAGTTGCGTGCAGTTAATTGCTCTATGCCAGCCAAGCTGGGTAACTTAATCACTACCTACGAAAGTCAATTCAATAAATAATTTATAAAGCTGAAGGTAAAAATCTAACAGCTGCAAACTGTTGCATCTCAACAGCGCCAGTAACAGCTGTTACTTGTTGGCACGTTAAGTACGTCGGTCGCTGTTAAGCTAACACAAGCATCGGTGGTTCAGTGGTAGAATGCTCGCCTGCCACGCGGGCGGCCCGGGTTCGATTCCCGGCCGATGCAACTTACTTTTTTTTTTTTTTTCTGTATTTTTCCATATTTTGCTTTGTGACCCTGATATAAAACAAGGCCACAAAATCGGTAGCGTGCCAAAAATGAATACGACCGATATATTTAATTTAATTGAAATGCCCAAATGATTCAATTGTAAATTGCGATTGCTGCAGTAGAAACAGCAAATGGCAAACTTTTGTACGGCAAACAAAGCAGCTCTTAGAATCAATTGAACTCAATTGAGGTACAAAAATCAACGCTATTGTTGCCAGGCGAGCAAAAACGTGCCGAAACTGTCCCGTTACTCTCTCAGTCAGCAAAAGTCCCCTTTTTCAATTAGAATCAATCAAATGCGTTGCCTGTTGTGGATTGAGAATAATTATTCAAGGGAATATTAACAAATGCTTTATAGTTTGCTAATCTTCAGAAATTATTTATGAACGCTGCTTAAATATGTACCAAGTAGTTTAATTGACCAGATCAATGACCATTAAATATTAAAATAGTTGGATTGGCTGCAAAAGTTGAGCCACACACATGCAACAATTCCCAACATGCAATTCCGAACAGTAATTTATAATTTTTGAGGAGGGAAAGCAAAAAAACAGAAAACATATAAAAATGTCAAGTTAACAAATAATTACTGATTGCTAAACAATTGAAACTTGCCCACATATATTAAATGTTAAAATCTCATTTTATTTGTTTAAAATATATATAGAAATTGAGTAATCATTAGATTTAAAATATATATTATATACATATAAATACAAATTATTTATTGCATATATAAGCAGAACTTTCAGATGATATCATTATTTATGAATTACAACCAGAGTGCGGGAACAAAGGATCTTTCATTTTCTAGCGACCAATGTAGTTTACACAAACATCACCACATCAAATACACTGGTCAAAGCGCATTTCTATGCAGATGACTCATCTGAAAAGTTTTTACCCCCCTTAACCACTCATAAAAACCACTCATAGAAAGAACGATTAAACAATAACAAATTTAAGCCGGTGCGGGATGAAGAGAGCCACAAGTTGTGGCTGTACTTGCTGTTGCTGATGAGAAAGGAGATTTGTGAGATTGCGCTCATTTCGCTTACGTAATCTTTGTTGCCAAACAAAAGCGGCCAACCCGCCTGGCTTTTTGGCAATGCGACAAAAACAGAACACAAACAGGTTGTCAGCCGCCGGCAGCCAGAGTGGCACTTAATATAAGTACAAAGAGCATAAAACATTTTTGATGGTTTTCGTTGGTAATGAATTCAAGATATGACTAAAAATAGGCAAACACATTTGAATATAGTCAATTTTTAAGAGTTTGAGACATAATTTCAAGTAAATATATACATATACCTATATATGTGTATGTATTAGTGTGATTAAGCAATTTTCAAACTGCACTTGTTCATTCATTTGTTGCTAGGCTAATTACTATCGTCAATTTCAAAGAACTGCGCAATTATGTTTGTACTTTGTACCGTTCCCTTATCAATGTTTGACCGTAAGCTGACAACAAATAAAAACGAAGTCAAATTTTTTTTGGAAAAAAACCAAAATAAATTCACATATGTACATATGTATTTATATGTATGGCTATTCATATAGATTTTTCAATTAAAATTGGTGAACATTTTCCAGGCGCGTCCACACAGTCACAAAAAAAAGTTAGTCTACGGCTTACATTGGTTGTAGAGTTGAAGCGAGCTTTACGATTTGCTAATAATATATATACTTCACTATTGCAAGCAAAACTACGAAAATAAGTATGACTGTGAGAGGGTGTGGTAAGGTGATTAGGCGTTGGTGAATATATGTACTATATCTGTATGAATGTGTTAATATTGTCAGTCTTCCTCACATTGATAAGAAAACATTGTCAAATGGATTACATATGGACTATAATTTCGACTTTAGCTTCTCAGATACAATTGTGGCTATACACCTGGTATGAGTTTTAAGCAAATTGATAAGAGAACTCTAAATAACCGAAAATTGCTCATGTGAAAAGTGCGCCTTGACATCAGATTAAACATATAGCATTGGTATTAATTTACAGATGGTTCGGTTATAAATTAATAAACACTTTAAATATTGATAATCACTATAGGTATAGTCAACAACAACAACAGTAGAGGCCACTAATTGCCGATAATGATTCACGGGCTTGATGCAGCTGTTGCACGCCGATTACTTGAACTTTGTGCATGTATATAATGTGAGTAATAAACGATTACGTTTTGATTGTATTATGTAAAAATATCAAATGACACTAACTGAAAGTGGTAAGCCTATAACGGATAAAATAAAAAAGACAACTAAAAATACAACTTTTATCCTTTGTTCAATTTTATTTTCCAACTAATTTTATTGAAGGTATTTATTTGAATTTCCAGCTGTTAACTAACATTTTAGCATGGCTGTAATGTGTATGCAGCGCACAAGTAACAGCTGAGCAGGCACACGCACACACACAGCACACATTTGCTGCATACAGAAGTAATGTGTGGAAAGCAAAACAAAAATAAAAAAAAATTGAATAACGACTGAATTTCGATATGGGCTATATAGATATATAAATTTTTATACGTATATTTTTGTAAATTGTACTACTTACGGTTCACGTAGCACCGGCGCTATTTTATACAAACAATCGAGAAACTGCTCATCGAGACACCAAACACTCGGCTTTAGTGGCTGGCTGTGCACATTGAGTATGCGAAATAAGATGCACACAATGACGGCGACGAGCGTTAAAAATGCGGTGGACATCTTTTTTGTGTTTACGGTTAACCCCCAGCACCTGTAGGTGTCACTGATGTTGATTTAATGTCCCACTTCACTTTGAATATCCTAAATGTTGTTTTCCTCTTTTCAATTTAATCTACGCCGTATGTTATGTTGATGTTAGTTAAAATGTTATTTACTTTATTAATTTGGGCTTGTGCACAAAGGTTTGCTGTGATTTACAGCTGTCAGGGCGGATCACGACCACACGCACACACGACGGACACAAACACAAATGATGCGGAAATTTCCACAAAACGAACACAGAAGTTATCGTTGTAGATTTGTGTACATATGTAAATCAGA
The DNA here is from genome assembly GCA_035041535.1 of Drosophila cognata. Taxonomy (NCBI): domain Eukaryota; kingdom Metazoa; phylum Arthropoda; class Insecta; order Diptera; family Drosophilidae; genus Drosophila; species Drosophila cognata. The sequence continues at coordinate 5,701,181 of JAWNLC010000234.1, read as the reverse complement.
TATTTAATTACACTATTTGAGTTATCCTTTGGAATTCAGTTTTAGGAATGACAATTCGGCTGATATACTTAGTCCCACGGTCCTGGAGCGTCTGGTGTTGTTTTTAACAAATAATGTTAATGCTCAGACACTGCTTTACTCAAAATGGCACTGTTATATTTATGGCATATTTTAGTCCGTTTCGACACATTCAAGCTATATCGGGTAACAGATTGATTATATTACTCGTGGGCAAAGAATATGTTTTATACTTTTGTGTGTTTTTGAATGAAATGAAACTCACATTAAGCAAGAAACTGACATATATAAATAAATCAATTCAGATCATTTATTTCGTTGTAATCAGGCAAGATTTAAGTTTGCTGTCACAAAGTCAGGTAATATTGCTGGGTTTCTTTAAATAAATGCTTTTATTTATTATTTTAGACACAGTAAGACGTGGGCACAGACCAATAGCTTGCACTATTTATATTAATTGCGTTGATGTCGGTCATTGCCGAAATTGAAATCGTAAAATTAACAATCATAGTAGAAACTTACCTATTTTATTATGATATTCCCTAAATAAAGATTCACCAGAGATGTTTTTCTTGAATGCCCTTCTGCCGGTTAAGCCCGAATTCAACGTTCTTATATTTAAAGTTTATTAGTAGTTAACATTTCGATTGCCCGCTATTTTCGAAATTCCCGTAACCACACATTCAATAAACTATATTGTCAAGCTCAAACGAATATTTGTTATCGATATTGTTGTCGCTCATATTTTTTCGGCGATGTATCGCCGCAAATCGATAATTTGTCATTCATGCAATGAGAACACGTATGTGCCCGTATGTATGTGCGTGCGCCAAAAGGCCAATGAAAAATTAAAGTCGAAGCTATGTTGCTGGCCAGCAGAGCAAATAAAGCTTTTACCGCTTAACGTACGTGAGTGTTTCCAACGGACCAAAAAGACATGTTGCCAAAAGAAGAGAAGTTAACGCACTTTAATCGCATTACAGGTTATGTGTGGAAATCGCAGTAGCAAGACGCCAGCAAAACAAGCAACAGGAGTCCCGTTGCCCGGCACATAGGAACACAAATTAAAATTACAAACAAGCATTCCGAACGCAATAAAATGTTGCAAATTTTATGCATATTGATTGGCCGACTGCTGCTGATGGGATTCGCTGCTTTTGAGCTACTGCAGCTACTCTATTATCGACTGCATGCGCTCGCCTCCAGGTCATATGACTACTGGCAATGTGATGATAAGCATGAGTTCGTTTTCATACGGGCCGCCCTGGACAAACTGCAGAAGTTGCCGCAGCACTTGGTGCTCGTCATCGCCCCGGACGATTTCTATGTGAATGATGTGTTGCTCAAACGCATTTTCGGCTATGCTCAATTTGTTGGCATACCCTATTTAAGTGTCTATGATAAGCGTACGCCCAGCACTGGTTACGTCCACCTATCGCAACTTTGTCAATCCATGACCAGCGATAACAACGACAGACACTTTCTCTGGCCGCCCAAAGAAATCAAGGAACAAATACAACATCAACACTCAAATGGTTGTTGTAGTAAAACGGCTGTCGTCACAAATGGCACAGTCAATGGCTATGCGAGCAAAGGTCCTCATTACCCTCAGCTGCAGGTTAGTTTTCATTGATAAGAGCTTATCATCAGCTAACGCAAGTGTTGCATGTGTTACACGCTTTTAAACTAGACGACTGGCATTTCAACCAATAGGTGACACTCTTCAGATAGTTAATTTTTGAGTTATCTGCATTGTATTTTAAAGCTGATTTACTCTCGACTTGCTTAATGTCAATTAGTAATAACAATTGAAAATAACACTGAAATTACATTACACTTAAGGCCATAATATATTAGTCAAAGTCTCAAGGTATTCCAAACCTTTTGTTATCTATCGTTTGCGTACAATCTGTCTAGCTGTAGAATTATTGATAATACGCCGGAACTTAATATTGGTTTTTTATCACTACAACAAACGAAACTTTTGACTTTTGCAGGTTTATCAAATTGGCAGCGCTGATGGCCATGCCCTCATCGCCGATGTCTGTCGCGAGCTGTACGAAACCCGCAAATCGGCGCAAGTGGAGGGCATGCTGAAGGAGCGACAGGTGCTTCACGACGGCATCAATGCGATGCTGAGCAAGCGGCTGGGCCTTGTGGTGCCGGAACCGGAACTGGGCATTGTGTTCGCGAGGCAGACATGCACATACGGTCTGCTGCCGTGGCATGTGCGCTTCACCGAATTTCACACGCATCGCGGCGGACGCTATTTTAATGCCAAGTCCTTTGTTAAGATCCTGTATAAATATGCCCGCTGCGAACAGCGATGGGGCAAATAGTGTTTTAAGTGTGAAAGTGGTTCTAATGTCCTAATTAGTTACTTTACAAAATTATTATATTGTATTTTAGTTTCAAATTGTGAAAGATGAAAACAAATCAAACTGCGCTAGAGATGTAAGGAAAAGTGGAAAGAAAATCACAATACACGAATGTTTGTTACTCAAAAACGAAATGTATTTGCCGAGATTTACACATGAAGCATGTCAAATTGTGTTTTGCATAAATGTTTGATGGGTTTTTAACTGTAAGTTCGTTTGCTTAAGCTCTAATATTAGTTTTTATTTGTTTATTTATTTATTTTTGTTGTATATCTTGGTGTATTTTGCATTTCTGTATATATGCGGCAGCTGTATGCTCTATTCCCGCTCGGGCTGGGTGTGTCGCTTGGACAACAGATTCACATCGGTCAGATACTGATTTTTCTCGATATTATTATTATTGGGACCCGAGCTGCTCGGCATGCGCTCGTGTATCATTTGAAAAGAGTTGCGTAAATCATTTAGCGAGTCGGCGAGACCCTTTTTAATGCTAGCAAATTCGCTGGACATCAGCGACAGCCTGCCCAGCAGGAAGTTCAAATTACCGTCCATGTCCATCATGTGCTTCTTGGTGTCCTCCACTTTGTTGCTCAAACTGAGCATGGCGCTGAACGTGCTGTTCACATAGCCAACTTGGCCTGCCTCCATCAGACCGAGCATTTCGCGACTCTCACGCATCTCGCTGGCCATGATATCGATGCGATGCCAAACCTGCTCCAGGGCCGTGTCCAGCAAACCGCTAATGTTGCGATTGTCCTCCTGCTGGGTGGTCACCACCACATCGCCCAGTTCGTTGAAGCGTGTCTTCACCAAGCTCGTCAGCTCAGCCACCTGCTGTTCCAGCAGCTGACTCACCTTCTGCACAATCTGTAGCGTGCCAAACTCTACCTTGCGCTGCGTATCCTGCACCGCTTCTGAGTTGTTCATCATGATGCCGTTGAATGTGCCCAGCGCATCGAAGCCATCGTTCAGTTTGCTGTGGCTGGCATTGATCTGATTGTAGAGCTGGTTGAGCAAATTAATTTCACCGGACATCTGCTTCAGATCAGCCTGGACGTTCGCTTCCGTCTGCTGCAGATGCTCTGTCGTCTGCCGCAAGCCTAAGACAATAAATACATAATAATATTATGGCAAATCGAAATATTATAAAGAGGGAATCAAATTTAACAATGATGGAACTTTCAAATTTTCCATGAAATACATTTTCGCTGACCTGTTTCCTGGGCCGATAAGGATTCGGACTTGAGTGCGGCCAGTGCGTTGAGCGTTTCGTTATTGAGTTCCTGGATATAGGCTCTGTCCATCTCATTCAGACCGAGTGGTGCTGGTGGGGCAGGCGGTGGGGCACTACGCATCTGTGCCACATCGGTGCTTAATGCGCCCAGACGTTCCATTAGCTGCAGCTCGAACTCATCGTTCTTCGGCGGAGCAACTGTGGTGACGGCGGCAGCAGCAGCAGCAGCGGCGGAAGAGGCAGCAGCAGCAGCATCACTGTACTCCTGCAGCATTTTCTCGATTTGGGTCAACAGCTCATCAGCCTTGGGTATGAGCTGGAAGCTCTCCTGAGTTTGTTGGGCTGACTGTTTGCTACTATCGAACAGCTTGGCGACACTCGTCGAAAGCTGCTTGAGCTCGTCCAGCAGCTGTTTGTTGATCTGCTGCTGCTCCAGGACAAAGGCATTGGGCAGAGCGGGGGCTGGTGGGAGAGTGGGAGCTGGTGCGGCTATAGCCTTCTGCTTCTTGAAACACTCGTCATTCTCACGCATCCATTTGAACATATGCTCCATGGCCTGATTGATCTTGTCCGTCTGTGCATTATATTTCTCCTCTTGCTGCGATGAGATGCAAATTTGTAGCTTCACCTTCAGATTTGGTGATTTGCCTACTTGGAGTACTTACCGTGATCAGCATTGTCTCGATCTGACTGACACGTTCGTCCAGTCGCCCGAATATGCCATTTATGGGCTCCAGACTCTTCTGGCCCTTCTGCAAGGCCTGCATCGCCTTCTTCATCAGATCGCCCAGAGCACGTTCCCGATGCTCATGCCGCTCCAGCTTGTTGTCCAGCTGATTGTACGAGTAAATCAGCGATTTAAGTGTTCCGCTCAAGTCTTCATTGCTGGATGGATAGCAAGAGCAAAATACATCAAACCAATCACAAAAAACATATAAAACTATTTCATAATCTGCTTTATAATAATATCTAATAATACCAGCAAAGAGTGTAAATATCTATAAGCAATCTGTATATTCCAATAAAATATGTTACTGATGCTGCATAGGTCCAAAACTTTTTCTTCCTTCGAAAAATTAGATAATATTTGAAAAATAATAAATGAAAATATTGATAAATTTATAAATATTCATGCTCATAGACAGTAATTTTTTTTTTTTTTTACTGAACGTACTCGAATCTAGCACATGTGCACATACATATGTAGTATAATTTGTGGAACAAGATGATTTCATTAATCATCAGTGGGTGGGGGCCTGCGATTTTGGACCACCACAGCCCCGTTTATGGCTTAGCTATCGACAGATGAGAGGGTTGGGGATGGACGCCTGCAGTCAGTCATCATAAATGACATGTGAAGATCGAGATCAATTCTCGTAAACACGCACGGCTCACCCTGCCTGCTAATAATCGATGCATGTGCAACAACTCAGTGCCGTCTCAGGGTCAGAAACCCTTTTAGTTGCCATATGTGAGTATTGTGTAAAATGCATTGATGCTTCTGCTGATGTTGATAGAGATAAGCAGCGCATCCAATATCGAAGTGCCGAACACCATATGTATGCTTGCTATGCTTTAGGAGTATTATACCCCGCACCCGATCCCATTCCCATTCCCATTTTCATTCCCATTACCATTTCCCATCCCCATATCATCTATTCCGCAGGCCATTTGCATGAAGTGTGTACATGCTCTGGGCCAAAAATAAACAAATAGACACAGTCGGAACAGACAGACCAACATCTCTGTTTCTTTGAAGGCAATAGTCATTAGTTTTGGCAGGGCTGTCAGTCTGTCTAGGGGCTAGAAGCTAGCTGCTGGATGAAGGCGTTGCCCTGTGTCAGCATATGGTGTAAAGTGGCCAGGGGCTGGGGCCTTAGGGGTTTGGGGCGTGGGGTTTATTTCATTTTCGAATTGGGTGTCGGATGTGGGGGAGTTTTTTTTTTTGGAGTTGGGGACGTCCTGGCGCCGCATTTGATGTCTTGCACATTTCGCAAAGAAACATTTTTAGTGCATTATATTTCAAATGCGCTTGTGGAAATCCAAAGCAAAGTGCCAACGAATGTTTGACATGTGTCAAAGTTGTTTGTTTTTCGAATCCAAGAATAATGATGGCCCATGAAGAGTGTACGAAAGAAAGATCTCAATGAGTTACGATATTTTTGTTTCGCAACATTACAACATTTTATTAAGAAAACTTCAAGTCTTATTTATTTGTGAAAGAACTTTGATGAATGTCTTCCATTAAATTCAGAAAAGAACTTTGGATAGATATTGTTTCTGTTCCTCGAATTGTATAAGCATTTCATTAAGGAGGGTTTTCTTTACTTACACCAAATAAAATCATCTCTTAATATTGTGAAAATTTGTTAATATATTCGATGAAAAAGTAAATATCCAATATTCATTCCCATTTAGGGATTATAGATACATAATCAGTAATCAATAAGTTATCTTAGGCATGTCAAAGATTGCACAACTTTTCAACAACCGAGTCAAATGGATTAGGATAAATTATTGAAAGAAAAATACTTTATGAGGTCGGAGACTTCTCCTTGAAGGCGTTGCAATCTTCACGAGAAAAGCATAATAGCCTCTACAATGGTATAAATAGACCAAAGGTCTTTAAGTATTTTCCACTTGGATATTCTGTACTCACGTGACTGCTGCTTCGACGGATGTCTGCCATAGGCCCAGACCAATTAGGGCTAGGAATACTAAGGCAATTGATTGATGCGCTGCAGTTGCCATATTGTGCGTTTCGCTGATCTTCAATTAGCCACTGAAGCTGTATGCAAATCCAAATGAATTCAAAGTGCGTGATCTGCGCTGTGGATGGATGGAGGAAATGCATCAATACACAAAGAGCACACATAAATAGTGTATGTAAATTGAAAATTACAATGGAGATGTCAGAAATGTTTCGATTTAACGTTTATTTGTTTTGCTTTTATACAACTACAAATCGCAGCTAGAAGCCATGTCAATTTCATTGCAGCTGCATGTTGAAATGGACACGTTTTTTTTCCTTGTTACAATGCCGATTTCTATATATACATATAGATGTATATATCTGGAGCTCTGCATATACATTGGCGCGTACGGAACGCTATAACAATAAACAAATGACGCAGATCATTCATTAAGCGTGAGCTAAATTTTCATTTATTGCATTTTCTGGTCGGTAATAAATGCAAGCAAAAAACAGAAAAATGGGTCAAAAATATGCAAGTGAAATGCTTTAATGAGCACAAACCGATTTTCCAAAATGGTTCAATTATTTTTATTTAAAAATAAAACAAAAATATACAAATAAATGGAATAATAAATACTGTGTATGCCGTTATCGCAAAATTTAATTGGGTTAAAGGTTGATAAATTGTGAATGTTAAGATAGACTCTTGATTATATTATTGTACAATCGAGTACACATGCATGTGTTCGGCAAATGTTATTGAATTAATCATAATAAGTTTGCACAAAATACATACTTATTTAAAAACTGTCGCACACACTCACATTCGCACACACAAAGGATTAACTTTTAAGTAATGATTGCTGAAAATCTATTACAATTTTCAAACCTCAAACACTGAATTGGTTTCGATATTAAATACTACACTGTCGATTCACTTAATATTCATCTAGAAATAATAAACAACACTTTTTAAATATTTGTTAGAGCAGGCAACGTCCTCACTGCACGAGCAGCGCACAATGAATGAATGCAAGATGCTGCCGCATGGCACCAAGAATTCTGTCTACGAATGGACTGCTGGTTAGCGAGGCAGAGGGAGAGAGAGCGTCAACTAAGCAGAGTAAGAGTGATCGGGTCCCAATCGTGCTCAGATGTTTCTAATTAAATGTAATTAAAAGAGCAGAGTGATCGAGAAGAGCAACAAGTCGAGTTTATGGCTTCCCGCATCCTTAGTCTAACGACCGGCGTTTCATAGAAAGCGCAATTGAATCAAAATTCAATTTGTTTTAATACAAAACTATTCAATGCATATTATTTATATGGGTGACTGCAGTCTTAATGCAGCGGCAAATATCAAACAAATTAAATTCTAATAAATATGTATTCAACTTTAGCATGCAATTTATTCCATTTCAATTTTAATTTGTAATGGTCAGCTAATAGTCCGATAGGTTTAGGCACCATCTTTCGGAGGGGAGAGAAGGGCTTCCCACGCCACCTGGCGGTCAAGACTAGATAAGAAATAAAAAAGGAGCAAACAAGCGGCACCAACTAGCTAAATGAACAAGCACGATTCGTATGTTAGTTCAGCGACCAACTGTTCAATTGAACTAGTTTCGTTATCGATACACAGCTCGCAGAAGCGTCAAACAATGTTCGAATAAATAGCCGCGTTGCAAGCAAAACATCAAAACTCTACTATACTTGTGCTGCTGCTAAAAGTAACAAATATACAAATCGTGTGAACACAATGTCCACGCTAAAAACTCATGACAGCACAAGCCACAAGAACAACAGCAGCAGCAGCGACTCAGCCTTGCCGCAACAGGATGCGGCATTGACGCAATTAATTAGCTATGTGCGTGAGTTCAGCATACAGGTCAAGGCCTATCAACAGCTCAAATCGGAGGAGTCGCTACTGCACCTGCAGCGAAGTATTGCGCTGCTCGGCACAAAAGTGCCGCCACATTGTTATGCTGCCGGTAGTTTGGAGCTGGTCAAATTCTTTGTAGAGCTGCATGCGCTGATGAGCGTCCTGGACGATGGCGATGGCGATGCAATGTGGAGCTGTGTGTCGCTGCTGCAGCACTGCAGCCGCAACTTGGAGGCACGCGCCGCCATTGTGCAGCAATATTGTTTTGTGCCCTTGCTGAGCTATCTGCTGAAGCGGACAACACGCGAGGAGCGTGTGCTGCGCTTGCTGCTCCTGCTCCAAGATCTCACATATGGCATACGCATCGATTGGGAGGAACCGTATCTGGTGGTGTTACTCGAGCAGCTCGTCGAGCTAGTGCACAGCACAGACGTTGTCGACGAGGAGGCTGACGATCCCGATTTGAGGCGGGCAAAGCTGGCGCTGTCGATTTTGGTCAATGTGTGCTACAAGAACTTTGTGGTGCTGTTCCTTTTTCTGCGCAGCGTGAACATCTCCAGTTTCAGTCGTCGCATCCAGAACTATGGCCTGCTGGCGTACAAGATGCTCATCATACTGTCCGAGGATGTGCATACCTTGGAGCAGCGGGAGCTGCACACATTCATACGCACCGCCTTTGCCGGCATTGAGGATTGCCTGAGACAGTGGGATGTGCCACAGCTGCGGCACATTATCGATCTGCTGCTGGATGCCCAATGCCATGCGGGACTGCAGCGTGCCATGCTCAGCTATGGTCACTCCTGCGAGGATATCGAACGATTGCTGAATCAAATTGATGCATGTCAAGAGATGGATGACGCCAATGAGGATGTGCGCAAGCATCAGCAGTGCTGCATGCAGTTAATCTTCAAGCTCATAACGCATATGCTGCAGCTGTTGGATAGCCAAAATGCGATCAGCTTCGACGCAATTACCCCCAGACTGTATGAGCTCCTCTGTGACTGGCTGGAGTCCGATTTGTGCGGCGTGGCTGCCATCGAATTGTTATGCACGCTGCTGCAACGCAGCAAGCAGTCGGGTGTCGCCCAGCTGATCGCACGCGAGCCCAACGCCAACGTCTTCAAGTTGGTCACCAGCGCCGAGCGCAGTGAGACAAAGCCCATACAAGTGTCGGCAATACTCCGATTGCTGCTCAGCCTGTTGCGCGATCCGAAAACGGAGAAACTGGTCCTATCTAAAGTATCGGAGTCATATTTCGATAAGATACTAGCCGCACCGCTTGCATTGCCGCCCCAAATGCTCAGCGGTCAGACGCTCGCCGCCGCCGAAGTGGAGAAGGTCGTCTATTGCCTGCTGCTGCTGCTCAACTTTGCCAGCATCGCGAAGAAAGCCTACCTGGACAAGTGTTGCGCCCTGCTCGATCTACCCCAGCTGCAATACGCCCTCGCCCGCGCCATGCTCAGCGGCAACGAGCAGCTAGTCGCCGCCATGCTCCAGATAGCAAAATTCGAACAGTTTCCCAAGGCAGCCGTTGCAAAGTATGTGTCCAAAATAAGCAACAATACAAGTGCAACACCGAGCAGCACGAACATGGAGGCGGATCCGTCCGAACAATGGCGCAATTTGAGTGCCATCCTGAGGGGTCATCACACTTTTTCCGACAAGGAGCTGGGACAGCGGGTGAATGCCTTGATTGAGAGCATTGGGGCAACGCTGGAAAGGAATGAGCTGCAGGCGCTGCCTGTATCGCAGGTGATTGAGTTGTACAATCATCGGATCGATAGCCTCGGCTGTCAGTTGCATCAAATGCAACAGCGGCTGGAGCAGGCCAGCGTTCACCTTACCAAAAGCAGTCAGCTGACCCATGTGCAGAATGCTCAGCTCGAACATTTCCAGAGCAACAACTTTGAGTTGCTCATCAGCCAGGAGCGGCTGCAAACACAGTGCAAGGATCTCAAGGCGCAGGGGGGACAGTTGAAATCGAATCTGAGCGAGTTGCTCAAGCGTTGGTCGGAAACATCGGAGCAGCTCAAAGCCTGCGAACGTCGTCTCGCCGTCAAGCAATCGGAGATTGGCAATCTGCAGAAGGATAACGAGGAGCTGCGCAGCAATCTCAGCGCCAAAAGCGTGGAGCTCTCGAAACTGGAAGCTCTCAGCAAGGACAATTTCTATCGCATCGACAGGCTGAAGCAAACGCTAATTGCCTATGAGCAGGATATCAAGGAGAAGGTGCATATCATTGAGGAGCGCACCGGGGAGCTGGCCAAAACCCACAAGGCGCTCGAGGAGCAGCGGGAGGGGCGCAAAAAGTGCGAGGATCTTGTAAGTGTGCTGGAAACACAACTCCAGGAAAAGAAGGAGCAGATCGAACAGCTCGAAATGGAGCAAAAGGAAACGGAAGATTTACGCAAAACAATTATGAGCCTCATGGAAAGCAAAAAGCCGAAACGTAAAGCTTAACTAAACAGTGTTTTTTGTTTTTTTTTTTTTGTAAATATCTACAATTACAATTAGTTATTTATAGTATATTAGTAGTATAATTCGGTTCAAAAAAATGATTTTACAGACATTTGCATTTGCGCCATGCAATATTGACCATCTTTCTTCGTTTGCCAACAGATGGCGTTTTCTCATAACTTAGTTTAACTAGAATATATTGGCGCCAGCAGACAAACGTTATATGTATTGTTTGCGCTCGGTGCGATTGGCATACTTACAAAATGCAGCGCATTCGATAGGTTTGTTTGTGAATGTGTATCGAAAATCGATGCCCGGCTATCAGCTGTTGCCGGCTATGGTTTATATTGGTAAACACATTTGGATTTTTCAGTATCCTTAAAATTGGACACAATGCCAACAATCATTGCTTTTGATGCATCGCTTTCGATGCTGCGTCCTGTCCCGGGACGCAACGAACACACCTATCTATCGCTAGCGATTAAGGGTATTCAACATCTGCTTGACAATCTGACGGCATCAGGAAAACTCGAGCATTTGGCTCTGGTGGTCTACACCACAGTTTGTGAATTGAAAGTGGACTTTACACGGGATTACGATCAAATACGTCAGGTTATTAAAAAAATCGAGCCACTGGACAAGGCATGCCTGATGACGATGCTCAAAACCTCGGTCAGCCTTATGGCCACCTGGGGCACTCAGAATCTGCTCCAGCTGGTTGTGTTCACAGACTGTGGTCCAGGCTTTGGTAGCACATCGCTTGCTGCCTTCTTGGAAGGCTATGCCGGCAAGGAGGCGGAACCGGAATATGCCTGGCTAAAGCTATTGGCCGCCTACAATCTGAATTTCATCTGTCTCGGCATGCATGGAGATTTATATTTTACACGAGGCGTTACGTTGCATCAACAGCTGCTGGACAATGCCGCGCTAAAGGGTGAGTCTTGAATGCAACTCGTAAATCCTTCAGAATCCCTAAAGATATCTGGGATTTGCATGATGAGTCAACTCTCGTTGAGTTAGTAAACTTCTTGCCGACTTTTAGGTCAACTTTTTATGACGAAGCCGACAAAGGGCGCGGAGGCAGGAGATGCCGCAACTAGTGGTAGTAACAAGAGCGAACTGGGTCGCACCGCATTATTCGAGCTAATTGAGCGACTGTGCGAGAGCAGCTACAAGTCGACAGAGGTGACGCTCAAGTGCGGCCACTATTTCCGCATGGAGGGCCAAGTGCTGCTGTGGCCCCCAACTGTGCCCTATGAGCAGGCGCCTCTGTACGGTGGTGAGACCATAGTGCGACACATTGACCAGCGCATTGATGTTTGTGGCTTCCTCTCGCTGTCGGACATCGGCTCACCGGCAACGCTTAGTCGCCACTGGGTGCTGGCGAAGGTGGACCGCGAGAAGCCGACTCGTCGTTCTGGCGGCCTGGCAGCAGTTGCTAAACCCGCCAAGCTGGCGCTGGACGCCAGCAATCCACACTATGAGCTGGAGAGGCTCGAGCAGGATGTACGCGATTTTTACATGAAGGACAACAAGGATGCCGAGGAGAGTGGCGACGATGTCGATGTGAGCGTCGTCCTCAAGCACAACTCAACGTCCCAAACGGAGCAGCAGAAGGACACGCTGTGTGTGCTGCTGCATGGTGCACTCAAGCTGGAGAATATGGCTGCTCTGGTGCTGCTCGGCGAGAGATGGTATGGCTTCATGTATGCCTACAACGACAGCAAGAAGAAATCCAATTTTATGCTTAACGTATTGCCACCCGGTTCCAATGTCATACCCTGGCTGGGGGACCTGGAATTGCTCGGTTTTTCCGAAGATGTGCCGCCTGGCGAGAGTGCTAGTTTTCCAGTGCGCTCCGAACGGCGGTCATATTCACAGAGCAGCGTCGTCTGGATACGGCAGGCCAGTCTGCAATCGGATGTACAAAAGGTGCTGCGGCATGCCAAGAAGATGCCCGACAAAACGCAGCACTTCTACAAGGAATTGAATCGCATTCGACGCGCAGCTTTGGCCCTCGGCTTTGTGGAGCTGCTCGAGGCGCTGGCGCTCTTGATCGAGAAGGAGACCGCACAGCTCACACTGAATGGCGTTGGCAGCGAGTGCACGTTGCAGCTGCAACATGCGGCTACTGAGTTGCGCAAAACATCAAATCGTGACATCAAATCAACAATTGTTCCACTCCAGAAGGCAAGTGCTGCCGATAGCACATCATCTGCCGCTCCTCCGACTTCAGCAGGGACTTACTTGTACTAGTATCTAGTTTATTTTTACTGATTTATGAATATCAATTAAATTAGTCATAAAATTACATATTCGCATTATTTTTTTTTTCCCCAATTTCAAATCTATTTATTTTTTATTTTCATTTCATTGCGGTGTGTTTGGGATAAATGATATAATAGCAAGCTTGGCGTTATTTCCAAGCAAACATTCAGGAATTATAATTGTTAATTTGTGTTTTATATTTAAAAATAATTTATGCTTATAATTTAAAACGAGCAATCTCAGTTTTTGGCAAACTATATTTTTTTTAATTGATAATATTGGAGCAGGCTCAGCCTAATGATACTTTAAGTTCACAGCGATGAAGAAAGTTGTTTTTTGAGGACCCTTGACAAGGATCAGCTTAAAATTCACATAAATAAGATATTATTAGGATGTTTTTAATTTACATCAAGTGAAGAATTTTTAATTCTGTTAACAGAGTAACAGAGGTAACGGCTGCTCAAATAGTGTTTACAGTGAGTGATTTTACATCGCTGCACCGATTATTGCTTATTGTTATCGAACAATCGAAGATTGTTTATTTTCATTGAAAGCAGCAGCTAAAATGGGCGGCCCCGAATTACCAACAGATCCCGGGGAGGAGCACACTTTTCAAGCGCCAGCAATTGAGCATCCACAGATTGGAGACCAAAGCGAAGATAGCGACAACTCGGATGCCTATGATGGCTACCAGCCGTTGGCAACAGATGCCGAAGATGCAAGTGTGCTGCCAAATGAGATGAGAACAGCGGCAGCAGAGTCCGCGAATCCGTGTGAGGACAACGATGGCGACATCGATTTGATGAACGCCGAGGTGACACACGGTGATCCCAACATGCCGGCAATTGAGAGTGCCGATGCGGAAATCGAGCGTCAAGTGTGGAACGAGCCGCGACCGCAGGAGCTCCAAATGGAACTGGACAAAACGCGCACCGAGCAAGTGAGTAAAATGAATAAATTCAATCTATATATGAGGCTTAACAATAAGTTCGTCTTGCAGATACTCAAAGCCATGTCGAAGATAACATTGCCAAACGTGACAATACCGGACTGGGCCAAGGGTGTGCCCGAGGAGAGCTGGAAGCACGAGTTGCTGGAGCGCATCCAAACGCGGAAGGGGACACCAGACAAAACAGAGGCAGCTGCTGGGCAGCCAACAAAAACTGAATAATGCATATACACACAACGATATATATATATATATAAGCAAAATGATTTTCGTTTTTATTATTATTAAATTAGACTCTCACAACGACACTCCCAATATTTAGAAATTTGTAAAACTTAATGCATGATGCAACGCTGGACTTTAGAATACGGCGAGTAGCGCCTGTCCCACCAGATTCACCTTGGTGAAGTTCTCGGACTGCTGTGTGTTTGTCAACTCACGCAACTTGTCCATCACATAGTCGACGGAGACAACTTGAGCGATCGTCTCCTGGCCACTTGGCGTTGTCGTCAGATTGCCAATGGCCTGCATTGAGCGATACCAGGCCTCCAGATCGTTGGCCCACTTCAGCAGCTCCACAATGCCTGAAGTAGTCGCATGACAAACCTCCGCCTGCGCCACGCTCAGCGTCTGCGAAATGCTCACATTTAAATAGAATGTTGCAATCGCTATTTGCAAATTGGCGCTGCCCGCACGAATGCCGCTGACCAGCTCCACAATATGCGGCATCTGCGCTTCAATCTGTTTACGCCCCACCGGGTGGGTCAAGCCGTTGGCCAGGCAGCGGCAAACCATCAGTTGATTGGCCGCCGCACCGCCCAGTTGGGGCAACACAGAGCTCAACAAATTGTGGCTATTGTGTAGCAGACTGAAAACCACCTCATGGCGTACAGCCAGACGCAGTACATCCAGCACTGGGAAGAGCATGCCAGCTGGCCACTTGAACAGCATCATCAGCGCCTCCAACGCGGTCGGATCTAATTCGGGTGACTTATCCGTCAGACGAATGACGGCAAGTAAAACCTCATCGCCCACCTTGCCCTCCGCGCTGGTTAGTTTGTTGTTGAACTCTCTAAAAAAAAAATATATAGAACGAAATAAAAGTAAATGTAAAAGACTCGATCTAGGATTAGTTTGCCTAGAAACATTCGGATGTTGTCAGGCCCAACTTACTTCATCTTCTCCAGCACCTTGTTCGCATCGCATGTGTCGAAGGTGCGATAAGTGCTAACTGGGAAGTGTTTATCGCTGCCACGTACAAAGTTCACATTAGTGTCGGACTGCGTATTGCTGCTGGCCGTGGAGTAGCTGGAGGCGCCTGTGAAGGGATCCATGTTGCCGGCGCCTTGCACGCTGCTGCTGCTGGAGCCGGGCACATAGCGCGATTCACCAGTAAACGGATCCTGATAGCCGCTGTAACACAAATTTTTAAGTATACTTTAAATCTCTTGTAGATCCTCGCTTTAAGCTCAACTTCCACGTACGTTGCAGGTTGCGCGATCACCGTTTGCGCATTTTCCGAATTCTTGATGATAAAATTGGCGACCTGATCGAGATAGGCCTGAGGTAGATTATTGCGATGGATGAATTGTTGTGCGGCCTGCCAGGGATCCTCGCCGCGATTGTAGGGCAGCTTAATGGGCGGCTCCGTGTCGGATATGTCCACATTGAACACATAATCATATTCCTTGCCCTCGTGTAATTTCTTGCCAGAGTTCTCCTGTGTGCCACCCGTGGCGCCCGTAACATCGCCCACCAGTTTCCACTTGCCCAACTCCCACACATAACACTTGATTGATCCATCCACGTGACGCACCATCTTCGTTTGTCCCTCCCGCGTGCCATTCGACAACAGTGCCTCCGGTCCGGCCAAACTGTAATTAAGATAGAATTTGAATTATTAATCACTGATTAGAGAATCACCATGAATCTCCTCATTACTAACTCTGTCTTCTTCACACCGCCAATTTCCTCGCTCAGCTGGGACTTGTGTGTGGCGACAGCCATGTCAAAGGCGCGCATGAGACTCTCTTTTGCCTGGCGCGACGGATCCTTGGTGAAGACGCGAACGATGCCATCGCTGCAACCGGTGACAATGTCACCATTCTGCAGACATGCAACTGACCACACCGAAATCGCTGGATGCACGATGGGGTCGCCCAACTGTTCACCCGTTATGACATTCCACATGCGCAGGGTGCTGTCCTCGCCGCAGGACAACACAATGTGCTCGCCCAGTGCCTGATTGCCGGCAATGGCATAAATATAGTTCGTATGACCGCTCATCTCACGCACACATTCGCCATCATCGTTCCAGAAACGCAGCACTGCATCATTGCCGCAGGACAATAGGGAATTGGCGGGCAACGGGATCAGAGCACGCACACAGTCCGTGTGACCTTTGAGCAGGCGCAATTTCTCGCCTTGTGCATTCCAGTAGTAGATACACTTGTCGGCACCGCCAGTCACATATTTCTGTTGAGCAGGTATCGTGGCCACCGCCCAAACAGCAGCCTCGTGTCCTTGCAAAACGGTGAAGGTCACATCGCCCGTTTCGCTGATGACCCAGACACGGGCGGTTTTGTCCCAGCTACCGCTGATAAGACTACGCGATTTGAGGCCGGCAGCCAAGGTGCAAACCGTCGATTCGTGACCCTTTAGCGTCAATAGGGGCACAAAGGCGTCCTGATTGTAAATACAGATTGTCGCATCATTGCTGGCAGTGCAAATCCATTGCTCCGACTCCAGAAAGTATATGTACGATATGAAGTTCTTGTGATCCTGCAGTGTTACGCTCTCAATGTACTCGTTCCTATTTGTTTATAAACATTTTTTTTTTTAAGCCTGGCGATAAGCAAATACCGTTTCTTTGTCTTTGTATACGAACCCAATTGCTTTCCACAGTTTTGTGGTTTTGTCTCGTGAACCGGACAAAATCATTTGGGCGCCGTCTGGAGTGCTGCCACCGGCAGACACAGCACGCACATCCAGGCTGTGACCCAGCAGCTCGCAGCTAATCTTGTAGTTGTCCAGCGTTGGCTCCATCTTTCTTTTCTTTTTTTTTGCAATTCACTAGCTATGCAATTTCTCGCCGGCTTTTCTTTGCGAATAGTATTTTTTGTAGTGATGAGTATCTAAATGTCGTCGTTATCGATATTTTAGCACAGTACGCAGAGCGTGTAATCCTAAACAAAACTAAATATGTTAACTGAAGTTATAAAAATTTCTAGGCTTTAAGTAATCATTAAAAGAATAAATATGTGTTAATAAAACTTAAGATAACTCATCACATTAATAATAAAGAGTAGATCACAAAAAGAACATAAAATCGAGTTAATATGCCAACTATCCGAATTGTTGATCAGCGTACTATGCCTGTCACTCTACGTTTCTCTCTTACGTCTCCGTTAAAATTGAAATACGCAACTGCGTTACGTATGCGCAGGTTACGCTTGTAAACATAAAAGCAAAATACGAAATTCTAAAATGCTGGCAGCCGGCTCAAATATACGCGTGCCGCTGCAACGAGTTGCATTGCTGTCGCGTGGTCTGCTCGCCACACGCAACTT
Organism: Drosophila cognata; assembly: GCA_035041535.1. NCBI lineage: Eukaryota > Metazoa > Arthropoda > Insecta > Diptera > Drosophilidae > Drosophila > Drosophila cognata. The sequence continues at coordinate 5,683,737 of JAWNLC010000234.1, read as the reverse complement.
TACAGATGCGACAACCACACAAGATGTGAAACCAAAAGCGTCAGCAGCAGGACAAATTCCGCCAACTTCTTCGAAATCGTCTCTTAAGATGAGCGGCTGGCAGCTGCACAGTTATGGCGACATCGATGAGTTGCAGTTCTCTGAAAAGGTCAAGTTACCTCAAATCCGCAGCTCCAATGGTTGCCTCGTGCGAGTGCGCGCCACAACCGTTAATCCCATCGATATAGCCATGCTACGCGGCTATGGATCCACGTTGCTGAACAAAGTGCGCAGCGATCCCTGCGATGATATTGAATTCCCCTTGACGCTGGGTCGCGAATTTTGCGGCGAACTGGTTCAAATAGGCATGGGCGTAAGCAAGGGGGCACTGCAGGTGGGCACGCGGGTGTGGGGTGTGGTTCCGCTATCAAATGTCAACGGCGCCCATGCTGAATACGTTGTGGTGCCCGCATCCTGTGTAAGTCCGCACAACGTTGACCATGATCAGTTTAATTTTGAATCAGTCCACTTTTATTTCTTAAGCTCGGTCCGGCGCCTAAGGAACTGGACGACAGCGAGGCAGCCAGTGTGCTCTATGCCGGATTGACCGCGTGGTCGGGCATATATGTAAGTGGCGGCTTGGGTGGTCCCTGTGGCGCCACAACATCAGCCGGTGGTGGTGCAAATAAGCGTGTTCTGGTTCTTGGAGGATCGGGTGGCGTTGGCACACTAGCCATCCAGATACTCAAGTCGCAGGGCGCCCAAGTGCTGGCCACGTGCAGCGAGAACGCTGTGGAGATGGTGCGTTTCCTGGGCGCCGATTGCGTTGTTGATTACACGAATCCCGTTGAAATGGAGCAGCTATCGAGCTTTGGCCCTTACGACATGGTCTTAGATTGCGCCGGGCAGGGCGGTCAGCATGCGGCTGATTTGCCTTACGATTTCCGGCAGTACATCACATTCTCGTCACCGTTGCTGGCTAACATTGACAAGCAGGGATTGGGCCTGGGTGTTCTGCAAAACGTCTCCGACCTGATAAGGACGAATGTGAGAGCAGTTAGCCAGCGCGGAGGATTGGTCAAGTGGGGATACTTTGTACCAGCGGCACATGGCATTAAGTTCCTGCAGCGTCTCGTCGAGCGTCGTAAGGTGCGCCTAATCTCAAATTCCATTCTAATTCCTTTCTAAATCTAATCATTTAAATATCGTCCATACAGATAATACCGCAAATCGACAGCAGCTTTGACTTCAAGGACTTGCCGAAAGCCTTCGAGCGCTTAAGATGCGGTCATATGCGCGGCAAAATTGTGGTGAAGCTTTAAGATTGTATTTAAGTGTTGTTAATAATAAAAATCAAGAATGAACTACTAGTTTCATTAGAAACTTTCAATTCCCACAATTGTTCAGTATGCTACAGGTCTCGTTCCACTGGCGATGAAGCACTTCACTTAAATTGGTATACTATTTGAATATGACAGTTTAATTAACTGAATTCATTAATAATAATAAATAATAATATATATGTTCTGTTGCCTCAAAGGAATAAATCCGATAATGTTCATACAAAAATGAATGAGTTCAAATAAACCAGCGTTTGCAGCACTGTTGCGATACATACGCAACAAGCGGTCACACTGTGCAAACAGCTGCTGTCAATCGCGGTCACACTGCATGCAATTGCATATATACTTCTCAAAACAAAACGTAATTCTGCAAACAAATATACAAATTAGAAAAAGAAAATCACAAATCAAATCAACAATTGAAAGCATGGCCGATGCCAATGCAATGACAGAAGGTGAAACCTCAAACATTACCAATTAGTTGAAAATTATTATTTTATATACTATTTTTATACCAGGCAAGTTGCCGGCTATCGAGAAGCGGGTCCAGAATATTCACCATTTGGCCCAATGGCAAAGATCGAGTGCTTATCACGATCTAATTGGTTATATCAATGGCACCAGCTCTGCCATACAGGGTATTAAAACGACGGATGAAATACACGAGTCGGATATGTTGCGCAAATTGGTCGGCTTATTTGATTCACTGGAGCATTTAGTCGAAGAGCATCCGCCGCTGGAGCAACCGCAGCGATTCGGCAATAAAGCGTATCGGCATTGGTCGCGCGCCATGCACGAACAGTTGCCCGACATGCTGAGGCAGGTGCTGCCCGCGTCCAAGCACAAATATCTCAACGAATTGATGCAGTATCTGATGGAGGGATTTGGGAATGCGACACGCATCGATTATGGCACTGGGCATGAGCTCTCCTTTCTCTTCTTTCTGTGCGCCCTGTTCAAGGCGGAAGTATTGCAGGAGCAGGATATTGTTGGTGCGGCACTGCGTCTGTTCCAGCGGTATTTGGAGTTTGCCCGACAATTGCAGCGCACTTACAACATGGAACCCGCTGGGAGTCAGGGTGTCTGGTCGCTGGACGACTTTCAGTTTGTGCCCTTCATTTGGGGCAGTGCCCAGCTAGCGGGTAATTGCATTCCATATATTTATTCATGTGATTTCATTTAATATCTATTTTGATATCCCAGTCAAGAGTCCCTTTGATCCCGCCAAATTTGTGGACGAGCAGATTATAAATGATTATAAGAATCAGTTCATGTTCATCAGTTGCATCGATTACATTTGCAAGGTGAAGACGGGTCACTTTGGCGAGCACTCCAATCAGCTGTGGAGCATTACGGCCGTGCCATCCTGGATCAAAATCAATTCGGGCTTGGTTAAAATGTATCAAAAAGAGGCTCGTATTCTGCTGCTCTATATATATGTATATATAATGTATATATATATATTTAACAAATCTCTCTTAATCTTTGCCAGATTCTGTCCAAGTTCCCCGTTATCCAGCATGTTTACTTTGGCGAACTAATGTCCTTTGACCCGGTTACAGCGGGCACAATGATAACTGGTGCACGTTTGGGTCAAGCGGCGCCTCCGCCCTCAAAACGCATTTGCATTGCAACAATGCCGGCGACAGGGAATCTGGTGCCACCGGTGCCAATTGTGGCGCCACAACCACCGCCAGCTGAGGCTTTGAACACGGATCTGAGTGTGGGCGATTCGAGTAGCGAGAGTAGCGACAGCAGCGTTGTCCTCCGGCCAGGATCTTCAGCCTCATTGGTGGGCATCGAGGGTTCCGGCGATAATACCACAAAACAGCCAGCCAGCGATCCCAAGGAGCAGCAGGCAGATTAAACTGTACATCTAAAAACGAATCTGTTCAAATTAATTGTAGTTGCGTTCAAAACATTCGAGTTATCGTCTATTCTAAATTATAAACTCTAAAAACAGTTAAAACAATATTTCGTCCAACAGTTTGGCATGCATTGTGCCTTGCTAAGTGTTTCACAGTTTCAGCTGCTTTCGCATTGAGTGAACTTTTATATGCGAAATTATGGAAAAGCGGCGGAAACAACAGCAATTGCACAACAATTTAACACTTGTACACACTAACACACACACACATATACGTGCCATTCCTTTAATGCACAATTGCTGTAAATTGGCCACTTAATGACATTTTTATGCAGCTGCCCCAATGCAAAGGACAGCTACGCAATCAACAGAAAATGGCCGCAGTAAGCGGAAAGTCATCAAGGAAAATCTACTCAATTGACTTAAGCACGCACTCTGATCCCGAAGTTCAAACACATACAAAATTAATATTTCTGTTAATTTATTTTGGGATTATTATTTCCGCACGAGAGAGCGCACACTTGGAGAAAAGCAGTTGTTGAAATACAGTAGTCTAATTTGGCACATATATAATTATGAATGTATACTGCAAAATGCTGATAGTAGTTATGAATATGAATATGAAATTGGAAAGCTATACCCTTTGGATATCGGAAATCGATTTGTAGCGATGTTAGCAAAATGAGCTATCAAATTAAATATATTTGATCAGCTTTCGAAACTTGCCCAGAAAGATAGACAGATGAGTAAATCGATTCGGCTTTTGATTGTGATTAAGAGTACTTACATATTTTGTTGCTATTGTATTGTATTGTGTTATCGATAAACTGAAATAATCTAGATCTACTTATCATAAATGAGAACTCATTCATATAGACAGACAGACGAGCATGTTTAAATTGCCTCGGCTATATGTATCCTTTATGGCGTCGGAAATGCTTTCTTCTATCTGTCACAGACTTTTGACAGCATGATTATGACTATTTAATAAATTTTAAATGTTGTTGACTCCATGTTTCCGCAATGCTTAAAAATTCAAACACGGAAATTCGTTTCATATTGGAAACATTTTGAGAGTCAATTGCTTAGCTCTGACATCCTGGCATCCACTTAGCAATTGCCATAAGAGGATATCCAAAATGGAAATGGGTGCAATCCATTGTTGCTCGAGTTGCTCAAAAGCATAAACATCAAAGTATTAAAAACGAAAACATAAGAACAAAAGTTTGGCCAAGTGTGAGGCGTAATCATTTATTTTCGACACATCATTTATCACAACAGTACAGCAGCATAGCCAACAGCCACGCCCCCTTTCGCCCCTTACACTTTACACCACACGGCCATCATCCACTTTAGGTGGTGCATTAAAACTTTGCCGACGCATTTTGATTGAAGACTTGTGCAAAACAAGATAAAAAAAAATTGAAAGAAGAACACCAAAACATTTTGTGCCTGCTGCTGCCTCGGCTCCTGGCTGCGTCATGCTGCAGCTGCTGGTCTGTGGCACAAATGAAAAAACGCCAGAGACAGCTTGGCTCTGGGCTACGACGTTGTTCAGTTCGTTTTGACCTCAGACTTAACTCGATGCCTGTTGTGTGTGTTCTCTGCAAATTGAATGAATTTTGTGTGCCTGCCAGCCACATTGCCGCATCGCAATTGAGTCAAGCTGAGGGGGGGATTTTGGGTTGGGTGAAGCACCGGAGGGTGAACTTGAGCTTTGTTTTGACACAGGTTAAGCCTATAGCTCAATGCAATGTTAACAAGCCACGCAAAATGAGAGCATTTTTTTGGGAAATGTCAACAGGAAAATCAATCAGCGATGCTCTTAATTCTCGTGTCAAACAACATTAAATAATTAAATGCAGCAGGAATTTTTAAATTATTGCATTTAATTAAATTAAACTTAACTTTAAATTTTATTAAATAAATCATTTTGTATCTATTTTTTTTAATAATGATTGACATACATTTTTTTTATGTAAAAAGTTCTGCTCTAAAAATTGTACTATTTTGTATTATATTTAAATTTAAGATTAATTATTTTATTATTATTAATTGAGATATTATTTTGCTCCTTCAAGAGTTTTCTTTTTCTGATACCAAACTGATTTTTGAAGACTCACACAGAAATTTCAAACTTCTCAACATTAGAACCCCAAGATGGTATTTAACCCATTAGCAAACTTTGAGCAAGAGCCCAAGAGAAATGGAGCTTTGATAAAGACACACGTAAAGCCGTAAATTCCCCGCCTTCCCTCTGCATCCTGCCCCAACCCTTTGCTGTTGGCTTGGCATGTGAGAGATATGCAAAGACAGAAAAAGGTTCGGCTTAGTTCTGGACACTGCTAGATTGACAATATGTTTGATGCTGCTGCTGAAGGGTTGTCTGTGTGGACATTGTCGGTGCTCGATGTCCAGTCAGTTATCCGCTTTTGCCTATATATAATTGACTATCCTGACTACCCTATACAAATTCAAAGTGGTTAAGGAGATAAAAGTCCAGATTGCAACAGCGACAATATTTTTAATTTGCGATTGAAATCAGTTTTGTTAAAGAGTAAAAATATATAAAAAAGAAAATAAAATTAATTTGAAGACATTTCCAAAGCTACAATAAAAAGTGAACCAAATTTCAAAAGCATTGGATTGGAAATCAGATTTTATCAGGGTATCTTCGAGGCGAGTAGAAGCTCTCTCTCACTCTCTCGCTCTCTCCCTGTCTCTCCCCTTCAGCTTGCTCTTACTTGTTTTATTTGGGCCTTGTCGTTGTTAGGGCGTCGCGTCAGCTGGTGCAACATTATGGAGTCGACACTAAAAATGCCCACAGACAAGGCCCACGCATATTTTAGAGCCAACTTAATGCAGTCGAGTGTGGCAAAAAAGGGGCCTAAGCTGGGGGCATTGCAGCTACCCAGCCTGCTGTTGGTCAATGTCACAAAGTTAGTTGCCAAGTTTCGATTTAAATTTTTGGCATTCTTTGTAGCTTAGTTTTTTCAGCTTGTTCCTTTTGGTAGTCTGATTAAACGAACTGTCGAAAGTGCGAAAACAAAAGGCAAGTTGATCGAAAACTTTGCCGTAGGTTCATAAAGTAGGAGTTTTGAGGTAACTACCACCTCCATCCCTCTCCCCCTTCCCTTAAAAACTTAAAAGCCATTATTTTGCCAATGCATTTTTAATAGACAATAACTAATTTTTGCTTGGCAAACACAAGTTTGAAGAAGTTTAACTAAGGCAGGCTACAGTTTGAGAGCCACTTCGCTGAGGGATGCGGAAATCGACCAATTTTGTAATCAAATGCTGACTTTTGCGTATATATATATATATGTATATATATATATATATGTATATGCGTGTACGCGTGTAGCTAATTAACTAACAAGCAAGAGTTTAAGTTCGGATGCTACCTGCCAGAAATTGTAGCTAATCACCAAGTGGGAGCATCGAATTGCTTACTCATGTTGGCAAAACAGCCTCAGCTTCAATATTTACTTAATCGTTGTTCGCATGAAGGCCTTCTTCAGAACGTATTCCAGTCGGTTGTTGGTCTTAAGGAAAATCTTTCAAGTTTACACTCAGAAAAAAAAAATGGATTGAAATGAAATAAGATGTTGCATTTCTTAGTTTTGTAAACATTTATTTTTGAATAATAGAAAATGTTTTCGAAATTGATATATTATCAAAAATTGCATCAGCAAAAAATATAGTTTTGATACAAGTGAAAATCGTTGCACTCAATTTCGCATTAATAATTAAATAATATATATAATATGAAGTATTTCTTTTGAGTGTATATCTCAAGCCAAAGTTCAAAAGTAGCAAGATGCAATCAATAAGACAACTCTGCACAAAATTGGTGCAAACTCAAGATGCAGCTCACGTTACGTTAATCCTTATAAATGCTAAGCCACATCCTTATAAACTAATAAAACTCATCGATATACTTCAAGATTACGCATACGCCCCATTGGACATGCCAACATTCGATTTAACGTATCCATCTTCAGAGTCGTCCATTTAGATGCATCCGCATGAAGGCAAGTAAAGCAAATAGAAAATCCATGAAATGGCATAAAACTTGCACAGATTAGCGCCAATTTCCGATTGCGTCTTTGGACTGCTTCCCGGAGCTTGTCAAAGGCAAAAATCCGTAGGAATATCAACTGCAGTGGAAGATTGTGGTGCATCAGATGCTGGCACGTTGGCAGCATCTTAAATTATGTTGCCCCGAACTTTAACATCGCCATGCAAACATGACTTGGCAGGCAAAGTTGAGCATGACGTGAAGCTACACTTGAAAAAAAAATGGCCATAGAATATAAGAAATTGTCATTCTCTTATTTTTATAAGCAAGTGTTTTTCTAAACTAATTAAATTTTGAAAAAAGTGACGGATTTTAAGAAGTTTCAATACTTAAAAAAGGGAAATAAAACTTTCATTAATTTATTTTTTTATCTAAAATAATAATATATTTAACATATATATGACTTTGCTTAAATTACAAAAAAAATTATAATCCTCCCAAATATGTAAAGATTATAATTTCCTAGCTCCCCGTATAATTTTCTTAAACATATTCTGGCAAAGTTTCCGAAAAATGATTATTATTATTAAAATAATTAAAAATGGGAAAATAGCTATAATAATTTGTTTTTATAATATAATATATGTTTATAAATTAATTTTAAAAAGATAGATGTGTCTTATGTCTTATTTAATTGATACATTTATTTATTTCTATATTTATTTTATTTTTTCAGCTTCAATTTATTATGTTATTGAGATTTTATAAAAAGAGTTCCCAATAATAATTTTGTACTTAATTTAAGCTTGACAAATATTTTCGTTTATTATATTATTTTTCATGTCAGTTTTATGCATATTTTTTTTCAAGTGTACATGGTTTAAGATTGGGCGTTGGCTTGTTGGACAGGAAATGCCCCCCCTCAAATTGCATTTGCTTCCGTTTGCCTTGTGCACAGAAGCAAAAGCACTTCCCAATTCATTCCTTGACGGATTCCTTTTACACTTCCTGTTTGGGGGAACGCTCGGTTGGCGTATGCTAAAGGTTTGCATGACCACAGTCGATATGTGCATTTGGCCACGAGCCAAAAACAATGCTAGGATTTCCTCTTTTCTTCTTTTCATCTATTTTCTTTTTAGTGTGTAGTTTTAAGCCCCCTGGCAGACTGTTTTTTAATAACTTTCACAATTCTTTATGTGCTTTACGTGCTTAGTTTTGAGTTGCTTTTGCTCCGACCCCAGGGACAGTGATGGGGAGAGGGGGAACGGATAGGGTATTCTTCTTGGACCCAGTCAGGTGTCGTGCTGAATAATTAGGAAACGCTACGTGCCAAAAGATTTTCACAGTCGCACATGCGAGAAAATCTCAACGAGTTTTGAATATTATAAAATCTACTATTCTGCTTGCAGTTTTCATAGTCTGAGACCGAGGGTATTAAAAAATCATCGGAAATATATATCATTTATTATCACATTATTATTACATTACTCGTAACCGCCCATTCCTGCGCACATAATCGCCAAAGGCGATATTTGTGAATTGATAAAACCGCTTCTGCTAATACATTTTCAGACTACGCCCACACCCGCCGCCCCATGAACTTTTCCCTTATAAATGCGAAATGTGCATATCTTGCACAATTCGTAAGTTAGAATCACCGTTAGTTCCCTTTAAAGATTGATACTACGCCTCCCAAAATCGATATACTTAATCCTATACCATCAAATTTAGCTTAGTAGAAACCACCTCTATATATGTGTTTTGGCACCGGCTATCGATGCTGTTATTTATGGTATCAGCGTATTTCGCAGTCGGTTACGCCCGACTAATCCGTTCTCACTTTTTTATATATACACTTTCTTTTTGTCTTTTAATCTGATGGCTTTTAATTACATTATTGAATCAGTGCCTTAGGTGCACTTCAATTTAAACTGACTTTATTTGCTATACCCTATAACCAAAGCATTAAATAGGGTATGCACATTTGAAATTAAATAGTGAGCTTTTCTTTCTTTCTACTAATATGGGTATCTATATATAAATTGTACATTCTTAATAGTTGTAAATAATACTACAAAAAACAACTCTTAAAGCAAATTTAAATGGCATCAACTATTTGAGCTGAACATATTTAAATCTGAAATATAAATGGTAAATTTTTAATATTTGTAAATAATACTATATAAAAGGAAATTCAAATGACATGTAAGCAAACTTTAAATGGGCATCAATATACTTGAGCAAGTGACGCTCTTAACATCTTTATCTATTAAGCCATATTAATCTTATTTAAGTGCCCTCTAAATTTGGTTATAAATTGTAGCACTGAGCTGGACAAGCGAAAGAATTTGTAGTCGAATTCATTTGCGAGTGCAATGACTGGCGTTCCCAGCCAGTCGCGGCAGCTACAAAAATTCCAATTGAAATGTGGAAACGCCAGCGGGCTGCCTTTTTTGTGACTCCTGCAGCGTTCAGCGGATTCTAATGTGCTGGCATTTTATTTATGCATATGTGTGCGTGTGTGTGTGTGCTTGTGTGTGTGTTACATATGCTGGTTGAGTTCGGTTGTTTTTTTTATTCGCAGGAGTTGCCTTGTGGGGAATACAAAAGCAGGAAACTGCCTCCCCAAACGACATTCAAATGCACAATTGTTGTCACTGTGTGCAGCAACGTCAGCGTTAGCGTCAGCGTTAGCGTCAGCGTCAGCGTCAGCGTCCACGTTCCCATCAACGTCGACGTCGCTTCTCTGTTTCCGTTGCATTTGGCATACACTGTCAGTGTTGCCATTTAGGCTATTTTCGGCAGCAATACTTTTTTGCTTGCAGTAGTTATATTCTTATTTTTCTGAATTTTATACTATTCAAATATATTCTTATTTATTTTAATATAATAACTAAATAGTATATATACATGTTTATCATATATTTTCTTTGAATTCCTTTACTTAATGTGCAGCAAAGTTTTTTACAGGCTATTTTGTAGTCGTGCACTCGTGCATTCGTTTACTGATGCTTGTAGTTGTTGATGGTCCGCGCTTGCAGTTGTTGTCTGTCTGTTCGTCTGTCTGTTAGCAACCTAAAACATCCGACTCTGGCTGCTTTTGCCGTGCTTCGCATTCTGTCGCTCGAATAGAGTGAAAAATAGCATTTTGGCGGGGCCCAAAAAATGCACCCAAGCTCAAGCAACTAGTCCACTAGTGACACGAACTTTTTTCTTAGTAGATAGCAGCAGATTGACAGTGCAAAGCTTCAGTGACATGCTGCTTCCAGGCTAACTCAACTTGAGCTTGATAGTTGAACTGTAAAGTTTAATCTGTTAAATTCGCTTTTGTGCGCTTCTTCTTTACCCTTCCCCGAGGTAAGGGACCTATTAAGAAGTGAATTTGCAGCTTGCCAATTCTTGTACAAATGTACCTTAAATAGTATAGTCTTAAGTCTTGATTAATTTTATAAAAAATTTTTAAAACTTGATATAAAATGTGCGGGTAATAATTATCCTTGCATATGCTCAAAGCTCTTTTAGTATTTAAATTAAATAACACAATATTATAATGTAAAATAATAATAAAACAAATATACAAGCATTATTTTAGAATCTTTTCGTTCTGTTAAATTTCAATAACAATTTTAGTTGCTTGGTACACAATAAATTATTCCAATTTTGCATTCTGATTGGATTACGAATAAGTTTAAAAGTCGTTCATTTGCATATCCAATTTCTTGCACATTAAGTTTAGATAATTGGAAGAACACGTATATTTCTGTGTGCAAATGAAAGTTTGTAATTGCAAAAGTTGTCCTTAAACATACTAAAATAAAGTTTGTAAGCTAAAAAAATAAATAAAAATAAACACAGAAATTCAACTCGCGGGCAGCTTGTAAAATCCATGCGAGAGAATAAGAAATAAAATTTGCATTCGTTCTATTACCCAAACAGCGAGAGAGAGAGAGGGAAACGAACTAAAATAGTATTTTTGCTGCAGCTTCACATTATTTTTTATGCGTTCGCTAAGCAAAGAAAAGCAAAACAGAAATTGAAAACGACTTAAATAAGCAAGCAGGCGGAATATGTACACACACACAAACACACACACACACACGGACATGAGTGCATACATTTACTGTGTAGTGTGCAGAAAAGAGAAAAACTACAGAAAAAATAGAGCAGGGCAGAAAGAAAATAAAATTCTTTACGGCATTTCTGCCACACTGCCTGCCAGTGTGTACTTACTTATCAGTGTTATAAAATACCTTTTTCGCGCCCGTACCCAATCTACTTAAATAAACTACTTTTTACTACTGTTTCTTTTAGTGCTGACACACACACACACACACACACATGGAGAATTGTGCCACTTCCAGTGCTGCATCCCAAACTACTCCTGTCCAAAGTTATAAAAGGTTTTATTTTTTTGGGGTTGAGGGTGTTAAACATTCGACTTTTATGTGTCGGCATATAAATTGTTCCTGTCCCAAACAACTAGCAATTTGTATGGCAAGTAATTTGATGCCGGAAATTTGATTTATTATTGCGCGGCTAGGCGGCAGTTCTTGTACAAAAAAATGCAACCAAATTCATACCTTTGATTGTATATCGGGCGTTATCGATAATTATCGCATTCAAGTCGCTCTTAAATGTAGACAAGTGATTTTGGAAGACTAAAGCACATTATAATGAGAGAAGAGGGGAGAGTTGTGTACAGTGCTTCTGCAACTGCAGCTGAAATGAGCTGTGCTTAAGAGTGCTTGACAGTGGCTATGAAACCGCTTTAGCAATAAGTAAAGTGGATTGGCTGACTGAGTACATTTTCCATGTGGCCGTATAAGCTGCTTATGTACGCATAAGGTATAAAATATGATATGTGAGCGGTCATCAAACAGAACTCTTTTATTTTTATTTTTTTAATTGCGATTACAGGCCAGAACAACAGTTACGTTTTTTTATTTTTTTTTTATCAATTTTGCTTGCAAAACTTTTTGTTCTCAATTTGACAATGTTCACTGTTAGCGTTTACTCGCTCAAAGCATCCGGCAACGAAACTTTTAGTGCATTTCAGTGCAAGAGAGAGAGAGAGAGAGAGAGAGAGAGAGAGAGAGAGAGAGATATAGCCACATGAAGTTTTCAATTGCGCAATTGTAACTTTTGCGGCAGACTCCGGCTAAAATGGAAGAGAATTTTGTTACTTTTCTCGAATCAAAGAACTAGCGCAATTCCAACTGGCTTTCAGCACTAAACTCGAACACGGCAAATGCCTTTGACAGCAGCTAAGCCAGCAAAACAATTTTCACCAAAAATACAACCAATCCCAAACCCCTCCCCCCACCCTGCAACCCTCTAAAAAACTAGCAGTAAGCGACACTTGCGGGCAAAGCATTAAGCTCTGGTCAAAGGAGTGGGAGGTGGTGATGGGGATTTTGTGCTCGAAGTCGCAGTTAATTGGAATGCTTTTCAAGTGCTGTTAAAACTGTTGGCGCAAAAATTGTTCAAGTCTTTTGGTTGCTGATTTAATTTCACTCTTCTTTCTTAAATCCTTTTCGCCCGCTTCTTGCCAATTACTGTAAAAGAAAACGAGAAAAGAGAAAATTAAATGCTGATTTTATAATTTTTAACCATTTCCCCTTTGAATCTTTGGCGTACAAATTGAATTTGATTTTGTATTTATATTCAATTTGGCTTTGATTGCTGCTGTGTTTGCGTTTTTTCCGGTTTTCTCTCTCTCTCTCCCCCTTTCTCACTGTGTGTCTCTCATTCTGCAGTTAGTTATTCGGCTTTTGTGGCCTCTTCGTTTAGCTGGAAAGTCTTTTGACTGCAGTCAAATTTGTACACAAGCATTTTCTTGTTGTTGTTGTTGTTGATGTGTTGCTATGGAAATGCAATTGCATTGGATTTGTGAAAAGTCAGCAAAGATTTTTTTGTTAGAAATAAGACATCCTGTGTGGTATGAGCGAATCGGATTTTTTGGCTTAGAGCATTTATGTGTACAAATATGCAAGTCTAAATGCACAATTTATTTTTAAAAGACTTCAGAGATTTCTTTATAAGTTCAATAGTATTTGAAATAACTGAAAAACATTTTTGCTTACTAGATTTATACGATAAGAACCCAATTATATTATTTATCGGCAGAATCATAATCATAACATAATTTGCCAAATAATATGAGACAAACTTGTATGCTTATAGCATTTCATAAATTTGCAAATTTGTTTATTTAGTTGCAACATTTGGTGGCAACAATAGCACCACTCTCCATTATTATTTTATATCTTTGCAGAATTTCTCAATGCGCCAAACATAACCTCAATTCACATTCTGACTAATGTAACGCTGGCCGCAGATTATTACGTCCTTATCTTCATGTCATAATTTATGACGCTGCTTAACACTACACACAATCCACATTCACAATAGCCTACGTTCCCCTGCCCCAAAACCCCCTCACTGTACCCCCTAAAACTCTGGCCTTTTTCAATGAGCCTCAGTCCAGCGTCGAATAACTAGCAGGCTGTTACTCAGTACTCCTCTGTGGATGTGGATATTTCTATGGTTTCGGAATATATGTAAGGGGTCTACTCCCTTCCCCTGCCATGCTGGCATTTTAAAAATCGTTTAGTATTTGGCACAAATGAAACATCAAAGATTTACGAGCCATGATTAAGGCATTCTGCGGATCGGCCAAAACAAAAGCAAATTCCATGGGAGACGGGAGTAAAGGCAAAAAAAAGGAGTGTTGAAGTGTTGGGTTGCCTAAAGTGTTGGGCTGAAAGTGAAATGCCTTTTTTGTTTATATTTATATATATATTTTAAAGTGCTAAGCAATAAGGCTTGCCAAGTGGAAGGGAAACAGAGTAAGAGATGGAGAATGAGAGGCAGACAAAGAGGGCGAGAGTCTGTGGTGGCAAAAGGGATTTCAGTTAATATTTTATGTTGCAATTGTTTTTGGCTGTTTGGATAATATATGTTTGAGAAAGAGAAGTAAGACTAGAGAGAGAGAGAGAGAGAGAGAGAGAGAGAGAGAGAGAGAGAGAGAGGGACAGGGAGAGGTAGAGTTAGAGTAGCCATTAAGCTGCTCAATAAATCATTAATAAAATTATGAATCTCAGTAAATCTTATATTAATTAGAGAGTAAAGTTTGTAAAGATGTTTACGAAAAATTAACTATAAATATAAAAAAAAGGCTTTTTATAAATCTTAGGAAATGTTTAAATATCTAATATAGTTTTTAAAACAGTTAAAATTATTGTACATTATTGCAATTATTTCACGTTGGCCAAAGTAATTTGTAAAGTTGAAATCTTCATCATAAATTTACGTAGCATTTCTACTGTTTCGCTAATTTTTCGCGCTTTCTGTTACATGTAAGTAGTTCCCTTTTGGACTTTAACGAGGCTGTCGGATAGGTTTTTGATCCTACATACTTAATTTCTAATTACCATTAGCTTTTCTCTCGCCTCGTCATTAGTTATGCGTGCCTCGGGTGCTCGGCACATTCAATATTTGTTGTTGTCGTCTTTCATTGGAATTTGTTTCGTTTAATTATGCGTCGTTCTGATTTGTTGTTATTGCTGTTGTTGTTGTTGTTGCTGTTGTTCATGCGACCTCAGGGCACTCTACACTCGCCACTCACATGGCCACCCAATTAGGCTCCACTTAATGTTCGCCAACAGCGCCAGTCCCTCAGCTGATTACAAACATTTTCCATATACATGTATGTATACTTTTTTCGAGCACACTTTTCCAACATTTAATGGAGATCTACCCTCTAAAATACCATATGCTAAAGGTCCGTACAAAAGGTTGAACGCTAAATAATTGCAAAAGTTAAAATTTATAAAGTTTTATGACAAATTGTGCAGTTACAGCTGCAAATTTAAATATATTAGTTATTAGTAGGTTGAACATTTAATTAACTTATTTTTAAGCACATTTAAAATTTAAAAATAAGTGAATTAAATTTTTAATGTCCATTTGGAACTTTATTATTCTTTAAAAACTATTTTCAATCTATTTGGGACCGTTTTTATATTATTTATGAAACTTAGTTGATTTTATAAAAGTTGTCCACACAAAATCTTTTCAAAAAGTGTTTCAATGAAGGAAAATGTAATTGTTTTTCAGGAAAACTCACTTTTAATTTGTGCGAAACTTCAAAAGAGCAGGGTATAAAGGGCATACGCAAGTGATCGAAGTTCAACTTGCACAGTTATTGTGTTTATTTTGGGTTTTTGTATGCCTTGTTATCGAAAGTAGAGGAGTATATTGGTTTTATCAACCTTGAAACTTGAGATATATAAACGTGAAAGTGTTAAATGTTGGTTTGCTAGAAAATCGATAACTTCGATAAGTGCAAATCGATAGAAGCACTTATCTCTCTTAAGGCTAGAGTTACCAAATTTGGAGATGAGACAGCCATTAAATATCCAGTTTGGCATTTATGTTCATATATACATATGTATACTGATCAAAGTGAAAAAATTGAGTTCCCATGACATCGATAGCACCGATAAGTGCAAATCGATAAGATCACACTCCTTGCCGCCCTCGCCTATGTCTGCTACGGTTCTTAAGCTAGTATAGCAAGTATAAAAAGCACATCAATAATTATTCACACGTTGCTTTGCTGCAGTTTTCAGCTGGTGACAGAGTATTCCGCAGTCGGCTACGCCCGACAGCACTGTTCTCACTTGTGTTTTGCTGTAGTCCCTCGCCTGTTTCTGGCTGCTGCGCTCGGCTCGCAGCATTTTTGGTTTATTTGCTGGCGAACCCTTTGGAGGCCTATAGTTTTGTAATTGTTTCGATGCGTTGTTATTTTATTTCTGTTGTTGTTTATTTTATTTTTAGGCAGAATCGTTTTGTGTTATTGTTGTTTGTTGTATTGGCCGCTACACTCCATCCCAAACAGTTTTATTTCGGTTCGTTAGACGCCAGGGTGTTGGTTGGGGCATGGAGGAGGTTGATGGCTCGGATTTGGCTCAGATTTAGCGCGCAATTTGCATATTGCGCGAAATTGTGTGTTGCGAGGCGTGTGAATAATGTGTGAGCTTACAGCAGCTACGACTAGAGTATAGCCCCGCCACTTGCCCCATGCCCCTTGCCATCTCCTTTCGTCCTTATCTGCCCCCTGCTACATGCCCATTTATATTAGGCTCCAGAGCACTTGGGTGCCATTATAATGATTTGTAGGCGTGGCAATCTAATTAATGTTGTCCCCCAAAACAAGACAACTCTTAAAGGAATACAATCACCAAAAAAAAAATAACTTACTTAGCTAATTTGGGCCAACAGATGTGGTTTGAAGAGGGCAAAGAAAAGCTTGAGGAAGCAGCAGCATCAACAGCATCTGTCGGCTGGTTATCTCTGAATACTCAGCTCCATTTTAGACATTTTGCACAGTTGTCATTAGGATTTCATGGCTTTAGTTTTGCATGCAAAACTTTTTAAAATATGAATATAAAATGACAGACAACCAGAACAAGCGATAGAGATAAAACTACAAATAGAGAGAGACAGAGTAGGTGACAAGCCTTAACGAGCTGTCAGCCAGTAAACCAAAAGTTTTTTTCCCCAAATACTAAAATGTTTTCTTGATGCTGAGTGTATAACAACTAACAACAACAAGAAACAGGAGGGAGAAATTTCGATTTTCCATGCCTGCTTGGCTGCACCAAAAAACAGCTCACTCACCAACGCCATAAGGTAGGCAACACTTTTCACACAACTGTTAGTCAAATTCTTGCATTCTAGAATGTCGACTAGACGTAAAATATGTACCCCGTATATTTTCCCGTACGGGACGACATTCTGTACATTCAACATTCGCAAAATATGTGGCGAATGTCAGATATGTTGTTATGAATGTCACAAAAAAAAGAAGAAGAAATTGTAATCGAATTTTGTTTTCATTTTTATTAAAGTCGATATTAAACTTTATTCTAATATTAAATTTGTTTCTTATTTATTAGTTTCGTTAGCATAAATAAACCATTAATTAGTTGAGCAAAAGTAGTTCTTAGTTGCAGTTTGGAATAAAGTTTGTTCATTAAAAGAAATTCAATTCTTGCTGGTCTCAGCGAAATACATATTTAAATCATTAAAATGGGTCAACAAATAATATAAAAAAGTTTTCTTGCACATTTTCAAATGATTTAAAACGTATTTTATTGGATTACCTTTTAGCCAGCTTCAAATAGTAGTCACTAGCTGTGCTCGGCTTAATGAAATGCAGCTCAAGTATAAAACTGACAATGTAAGTTGATTTTCTCACGTCTCCAGGGGCAATTGCTATCCATTATACATTTATTATGATTTACACATCCATCAGAGATGATATATTTTTGTTTTTATATAGTTTTCCAACATTTCATTCAGCTGCTGCCGACCCGTCCAAGCTGTTGCATCTCAAGTAGCTCTTGACACTGTTTATCCACAGCATTCAATCATTCAGGCATTCCGTCACACATTCATTTTCACTTTGTAAAAAGTTGTTGTTTTGCAGCTCGTTTGTTGTGGCACAACTTTTTAATTACGTTATATTCTTCCAAATGTTTATGACGGCCAACTAACAAATCGCAACACTCTCTTCTCCCACTCAGTGTGTGTGTGTTATGTGATGGAAGCCCTTTTGTGTTGTGCAATCGCAAAACTTTGGCATTGGGTCCGTTTAGGGCCAGAGTTTTAAGTATTGTGGCTGTATCTAAAGCTGAAAGTATCACAAAGTTGCATTCGTTTATTGCAGTTGAGTTTTTAGTTCGAATTTGCTTTTACTCTGGCACTGTAAATACACCAAAGGGTATTATGAAACAGTGAATTTCATGTGTGTGTTTTTTTTGCTTTTAAATTGCGATTAGCTTTAGTTAGATTAAATTTAATCCAGAGCAATATCTGGCAGATGCTCAAGGGAGCTGGTCATTTGGAGGAACCAATACGAACGAATGGCAGAAGCCAATAAAAACCCAGCCGGAAATCAAATCCAGGCTATAAATACATTTTATAGACATCTTTCATAGTATTGATTTCAATTTCGCTTCTTTGTCACTTTTATCATTCGATCGAAAGCCATACTTCCGCTGTCAAAACTTCCCGTCCTTAGAAGCAATTTCAATATATTTAGACCCTAAGATTTCATGGTCTCAAACAACTAGAGTAACCAAATTTAGAAAGTGCATTAAACTGAATTGATTTGTATTTGTATTGATTGTAGAGGAAAACAGTGCAGGGTATCTGGTAGTTGAGCTCGCTCATACTCGATTAGAGCATGCTTACTAATTTGTAATTGAATTCTGTTGTTTTTGCAAGAACTTTACTTTTATGGGCCTTTGTTGCCTGCCAGTTTTTCGGGCTGCCTTTATGCCACCGGCTCAAAAATACATCCACACACAATTGGCAAAGTTTGCTTTATGTGTGTGTGTGTGTGTGTGTGTGTGGGTATGCTTGTGTGTATCAAATAGCAATTACCAAAATGCCAAAATAGGCAAAGGGACAGACAGAGCGAGAGGGACTGAAAGATGAAATGCCAAATGGTAAGGTAAAAAAAAGCAAGAGAAGAAAACAAATGGAAAATTGTAAAACATGCGTTTTCTTTTGTATTTCTTTTTTTCTGTCAACATTGTCACATATTTATTTGTATGCTTTTTTCCTTTTGGCATTTTCACACTTTTGCATTCCTTGACAGTTTTCCTCAACTCTTGAAACCTGATCAGTTTTCACCATATTTTCTGGAAAATTGCCGCCAGCAATATCAATAAAAGGAAAAGGAAAGAAAACCCAGTCTTATTTGTAGTCTGCTTATTGAAATTGTGAATTGTATTTCAAAGTCAAGGATGCAATGAAAATCAAATGCTGCCGGCTCGACACACGATTCAAGGATGTATTTGCATTCCTCTTTTTTGTTTTAACAAATTTCACAATATATATTAAAATTTCAAGTTTAACTCAGTTCGCTCTCAAATATCAATTCAATCAGCTGCCGAAATTTAAGCTTCTGTCTGAAGTGGCAAGGAGATTATTAAGCCTTCTAGACATCTAAAACCACTTGCAGGAATTCACATTTTAAGTCTTTTTCTTCTGCTTTATCTTCTTCAAAATTAGTCGATTTTCTACATATTTCTTTACTTGAAAATACTTTTTGTTTCTGAAAAGTTGATGAGAAATTCACGTTTTAATTTGATGAGTTACCATGGGCATATTGTGAAACTACTTTTGCACATCTGCAAATTATACATTTTCAATTGCATTATTCGACTGGCTGAACTTTGTTAAAATGCATATTAAAGTGCTCACATTTAATCATTAGACAAACAATCAATCTAATCATTAAGCAATTTAGCACTTAAGCCTACTTAAGCCTACATAAAAGATTCAGGCAATTGATTGGGTTAATTAAATGAAATCGTTTTGAGCCACATCAGATGTGCCGAATGAATGCAATTAGCTCCTCAAGCGCAGCGCACTAGGCTCAATGATGATACGTGATCAATTATGATGTTGCCATGAACTAATTATAAATATGAATTCAATTGAAATGCTTTCAATTAAGGGTCGTCGAGCGAGAGCAGCTGCTGGCATTGATGCCGCATTGGCAAAAGAAAGATGTGTGTAATTTGTAGCTGGTTTGCTGAATTTGTGTTGTGCATAATGCCTGTTACCAAGTGGCAACATCACACATACACACACACACAGACGCACACACATACACATGCGGCCGCATGATTGCATTATAGTTTCTGGCTGGTTTCGCGTTGCGGTCACGTTGCCCATTTTCGCATTATGTTTTATGCACAACTAAATACAAATGCGTTTTAATGAGCCACGTTGCCGACGACCAAACAGCCAACCAGCCATGTGGTTAATTTATTATGCAAGGCAGGGTTTCACACACACACATATAGAGGCAGGCAGACAGACGAAATGACCAGGACATAACAGGACACATGAAACTAATAATACGCCATTGTCCTTACGTACAACAATTACTTGCACACGAGGCTTACACTTGAGCGCTTCAACAGCGGCTGCTGCAGTAGGTCGTTAAATGCAGCAGCAAAAATTTCAAAAATTGTGCATGTTGCAACACGAAGTGGCACAATTTCATTTTCCTTTTATTTTTTTATTTTTTGACACAACGCAACCGGGTCGTACTGAGTACAGAGTTCAGAGTTCAGGGCGCCAGGCACATCGTAACTCTGGACATTTATCATGGCCATGACATGTTGGCCACTTGATTAACACCTGGAAAGCCAACGGACAACTCAAATAAATGTAAAATTGCTGTAACTTAAGGCCAGGCGCTTACACACTGTATACCCTATAAAGTCGACGGGGTTGTGGGCTATATTCAAGTGATTGTCATTATGGTAAATTGTTAACAATCTCAGATAACAATTGAGAATGTGCAGAGAGGAACAGAGTTTGCCTTACCCAGAAGAATATTAAGTATCCTCAAAAGATATTTAAGAACTAAATTATTGAAATCGTGCGAAGGGGCATAATAGATCTAGAGTAGATTAAACATATTCCAACAATTATTTCTACTAAATCAGAAACTTGACACGACGATCAAAGATAGGCAAGAATTCTCAAACGAATTAATCTTGGATTTCGATTTTCAACACATTTGGTGTATGTATATATGTAGAAAATATGATTTTTTTTGTCGCTGTTGTTTATAGGGTATCTAAAAGTCGATTAACATATGCTGCAGAAGCTCGTTCGTTAGCTTTTGCTAGTTTGTTGTGCCATTTTGCATGGCTCGTTGGACAGCGACCAAAATATGTATAAATGCGAGTGTGTGTGCCTAAATGGTATATGTGCAAGTTTTATAAGTCCCGAGCAATGTGTTTTACGTCTTTCGCCCCCCTTGTCCACTCAACGAGAATTTCTTTGTGTGTGTGTGTGTGTTGCTGCTGTGCGGAATTTGCAGTTGAGTGGAGTGTGCAGCAAGTGGGAAACCCAGCCAATGCCAATGTGATGCATACTAACAGCAAAAACAAAACCATAACAACTGGGCAACAACAACAACATCAGTAGCAGCAACAACAACAACAACAAAAATAACAACAACAACTACTATAACAAGTGGGACAACAACAACAACAAAATACGACGCGAAATTCTGTTTGGCTTAAGCGGATTTTAATAGTCTTCGCCAAACACTTGTGCATGCACCAGGGGATTACAAGGATTTTGTAACTGCTCTTGTCAATCCGAAGAGAATATACAGTTAGAGTCTCACTGAGTTGCAGCAAGGAAGAAAATGTGGCACAGGAAATTGGTTGCATTTCAATTGCAGCTTCTTAATGTGCTCCTCCATTGATGGGTTAGCAAGTTTGATTAAAAGTCTTAAGTTTAATCAATCTTACTTCAAGCGTCTATCAGCTGAACATTTCAAAGGCGTTTTTCTTTTTAATGAAATGTCAATATCATTTGCAGTTGTACTTAATTTAAAGATAGTCAACAAAAGTACACAAATACATTTTTCAGATTTTTGCAAATCGTTGCCGCTTTGGCAAAGTTATGGCTATGGGAAGCATTTTTTGGGAGTATAAATTTAACATGAAATGCGATCCAGAATTTCGAATTTTGTCTGTGGTACTGAAGAATGTTTCGAACCGTAATTAAAATGACCTGTCTTGTGAAAATCCCAAAACTTTTGACAAAGCTATGTTACTGAAGAGTTTAGACCCGTCGCTACACCCAGCTGGAGTAACCCAATTGAATTGATGCATTTATGATTTTTGAATGGGCGAGGCACTCCCATAAATTGTCATATTTTTTCTTCTCCTTTGTGCTTGAAACAGTTTTTTAATTATTCGCTTTTTCGATTGTGAATACTCCATTCAGTGTTGGCAACTTTTGTACGTATCTTTTATCCAGCTCTTTGTATTGTTTCAACTCTGCTCGGCGCATTCCCTTTGAGCTCTTTAACCAAAGGCTCTCCATTGTCCTGGCAGTACTTTTGTCCATCTGCCTGTCTATCGGTCTACTGGCATTGTTTTACACATTTTGAGTTTGCTCCACATGCTCCAATTGATACACATGGTCAGACATTAATTAGAACCCATCCCTCCCTTTCTGTACGCTTTGCACTTATCTTCCATATCTTCAGTTTCATTTCAAACCTTTGCCAAAAACTAAACATGATTTCGAATGTGATATGAAAACCAGTACACTGAATTTTTGGTTGCCATACGAGTTGGTTTTGTGGATGCCACGTTCGAGTTGGCAGCACATTCAGCAATTGGTTTTGCTGGCGTCTACGCAATAACAAAGTTTCAATTGTTTTGAGCATGATGTCAAGGCTCTCGACTTTTAACCTTTTCGGTTGCGGTTTTTCAACTCAAAGTCAGAGTGAGAGAGTGAGAGTGGTAGGGAGAGAGAAAGAAACAGCTATAACTGCTGGCGTCGAAAGGAAAAAAAGTTTTGCCGGAGATATCATTAAAATCATATGGTACACTGGCCAAAAATTTGGCCGACAGCCCGACTGACCTATTCAAATTTTCTAAATACGCAGTCGAAAGTTCAAATATTGTTGACTTTTTTTTTAGTTAACCGCAACGCAACTCTGCAGGACGATAAAGTCACGATACGCTCGATTGTGTGAGTGTGTGTGTGTGTGTGTTGATGTGCGTGTGTGGCTCATATTTCTCACACAAAATATGAGCTGAGCAATGTCGATGTTTGCCGTACCCTTTCAAAAATTGTAACAAGAATTTCCATCTTCAATCGCACTTTCAAATTTATATAGCGGTGGAAGCATAATCAAAAACCTCTGGTTTTCGAAAATCTGATTCATTTTCACTATCTGGCTCTGAGGAGTTTTCTACTCGAAGTTTAAGTATACTTAAATACTTTGTTCTCTAGTTCCTGCTGGCATTTATTTTTTACAGTGTTGTAACTGGAATCTTAAAATTTTGCGTAGGAATACTTAGTACCAAAACTTAATATTGTTTAAGCTTGAGCAGCTCGCTTAAGAGCAAATTTCAAAGGAATTTAAAAAATGTTAAATTGTAAATATATTCATAATGTAAATGAGAAAACTTTTCGATTGATGCGAACGCTCAACCAACTTAAGCTTAAGTTAGTTAAACTAGAAGTTGCTCTATAAAATACAAACAATTCCGTAGTATTACACCGAAAATATGAACAAACTGGATATAGTTTCCCTATTTCGATAATGATACCTTGTCGTTTTCCACTTCTTTTCTATTATTTGAAAATTGGATATTTTCTAAATAGTGCCTTGGCAGGGTAATCGCATATTTCTTGTTGTTATTTTCTAAACTGATTCCTTTGTTTTCATAGATGTATGATAAATGGACAGTCTGTTAAATTGAAAGTACTTTCGATTAACTCTCAGTCGATAAGTCGATCGATAACAAAATGCGAGACAGAATCAAAGTATCCGCGATATGAGCAGAGCAAGTGTTATTAAAATGGATGGGTCATGCCTCGTCTGGTCGTCATGCACAAAGTTTCCAATATCAGGCTGTAGAAAATACATTTAGCATTCAAGAGAATTCCCTGGACTTTTGCCTAAAGCGTGGGAGCTACGTGAGTACGTGTGTGTGGGTGTCTGTGTGTGTGTGTGTGTGTGTCGGTGTCTGTGTGTGTGTGTGTGTGTCGGTGTCTGTGTGTGTGTGTGTGTGTGGGTGTGTGGCTAGTGTTGCAGTCAGCTCCAGTGGCGGTTGTGCATTGAATTTCATGACGTCGTTAGTGTTAATGACATCAGCACTGTGCATAATGCAACACAAGTTTAAATATTGTAGCCACACTTTGGCTTCTGATGCCGCCCATAATGAAAAGTTGCATGTTTTGCAAACGAGCAGTAGCACCAGCAAATTAAAAACAAAAAAAAAACGAAAATAAATCTGCGAAAGAAAAAATAAGAATCCTAGAAAAATGGAAGAGGCAAATGAGAACGGTTTTTCCATTGCAAATAATGAGCCATAAAGTGCACGCAATTACAGTGGCAGTTGGCTGGGTGGGTTGCTTAGTTGAGTTGGGTGGTTGGGTGGTTTGCAAAATATGTATGTATAAATTGTTGCCAGCCTTTCACCAAATATAGTTGAAGAGACGTGCACAGATGTGTGTTTGACTTTTCCAAAATGACGGATTTATTTCAATGGAAAATTCAGACAAAGTTAGGAACGTTGTCAAGAAGCATTAATAATTTTTAAAGAGCTGAAAGTTACATTGATCCAGCATTGTTATCGATAGCTGGTCAGCACACGCAACAAATGCAATCGTAATCGATAACTGAGCATAACTGCACACAGCGGCGTTCAAGTAAAGTTCTATATAAATAAATATTTAAATAAGAAAGTGGCTTATTCAACATTATCTATAATATTATCTTATCTTGTTCCGGTGCATGTTCCGCACTGAGCTCAACAACGATTGTCCTTTCGATTAGTTCATTCATTAAATAATTTAAAAAATCAGACAATTCTCGTTCACAATACCGTTCTCAGTTTCAATATGCAGTTAATAAGGGATTATATTGTTGAAAATATACTTTTAATACGCATATAATCAGCTTATCAACGATGTCATCCAGCATACGTTTCGAGAGTGGCGCCACAGACATTTGCATGCCACCAAATTCTGGAAGGATCTACCACAAATCCGACATGATTAAATTGTCGAACAAATTCAGCTCAGGAAGGCTCAAATTCAGCCAAATCCTCTCGGATATTTTCAGTTGTTGTTTGTTGTTTTGCAACATTTGTGCAACTGCCGCCCAACTTGCTAGACTTGCGAAATATGCATCCTTGCCACACTTAACCTCAACTCAATCCGATCTTCCTCTTGCACTTTATTTATGTTTCTTTATGTTAACACATTATTAATAATTAAACAATTTTACTTACTTCCAATTATTTTCTAGCTTTAAAACTTGACGTGCAAAGTGTAAATTCAAAATTCCAGAAAACTTATCTTTTTTACCAGATAACTTGACGCTATTATTTACAAAGCTATACTTAATCATCTTCTTTACGTGAGACACCTTTTAAGTTTCCTCTAAGTATCCCTTTCGTTTGATGAGTTGAGAGTTTTCAAGCAAATTCACTTGCACTTAAAACTTAATAACTCTCATTGTGTTAGCTGAAAAAATATTAGATTAATGAAGCAAGCGTAAAGTGGAGGCTAAAAACTTGGCCAAAACTTTTGGCCAAAGTCGTGGACAAACAGCGAAAGCAACAAGGGAAAAAAAAAAGAAGTTGAAAAAGCGAGCTGAGCAACATGAAATGTGTAAACAGCAGCAACTTTTGCTGGTAATTGCTGGTTGTTGCAACAGCTACAGTTGCAACGTTGCAAGGGTGCAGAGGCACAGATGCAGGCACAGCCGATGCTGAAGAGGCCAAACAACTGAAAGAGCAACAACTTCAAATGAGCAAAAGGCATCATTATGGCAGCTACTGGTGCAAGTTATCTGTTACACAACTCCAGTTTCCGGTTTCCTTTTCTTCCGTGCTCCTCCTTTCCTGTTCGCTGTGTTGCACTCGAATTCTCAATCCGTTTTGACCGCGACGCTCTCTTAACTTTGTGTTTCAATTTGCGCCGCGGGCATTCATACAAATTAAATTGGCAAGCGCTTTACGAGCTGTTGGCCCATTTGCAGCGCTGTTTTTATGCCCAGTTTGCAGAGGCATATCACAGTAAACCCTGCCTTAGGCGCACAATAAGATTTCACGGTTGGTTTTTTGTGCTTGCGAAAGAGGAGATAAATGTCACATGTAATAGAGAAAAACTATTGTGGAACAGGGTATATTTTCGAACTGTATCTATTCATACTAATAGAAGAAAATTACTCGGTAGATAAATCACATAAAATATGAGAGTCCTTAAATAAATCTGGTCAAAAATGGTTGCTTTAAGTCTAAAAAATGGTTTAGTTCTTATCGGCTTGGATTTGGCATAGATTGACAACTTATATTGTTTTTTAATGATTAAGAAAATTTCATACAATTGTTTATATTTTATATTGTATGTATATTTTTATTTATAATGCGCAAAAGTATTATTAACTAATAAAATAAAATTACTAAGTAGATGCTTCATATAAAATACTAAAATTTGTATATAAACCACAGTCAAAATTAAAGATCGGTGTTACGTCAAGCGTCTAAGCTTGCAACGTGTTTTTTCAATCAAATATGCATTGAAATAATACCCACTTGGATTTTCTGTATATTTATATATATATATATCTACGTATATATGCAAATATCCAACACATGATAACATGCAGCTTCTAGCCTCACCCGTTGATGGGTTTTGCATTATTTCATACATATTTTATGCGATTCGAATGAATGCTTTGCATTTTTCATTGCCAGCCAACCAATTGGCATTGACAACGTCGAGTTGTATTCCCAAAAGGATGCCGTCAACAACAACTGTAAGAGACAGCAGGAACAAGAACGAAACAAAAAATGAAATAAAAAAGTACATTTTAAATTGAAATCAATAATGTATTTTGTACTTGGTAGGCGCAATCGTCGTTAAAGGATATGTTAAACATAGGGAGGTGTAGCAAGGGGTGGGTATGGGAGGGGTGTTCGCTTAAGTGGCTGCTGATGAGCTGCCATTGATGATGCCATGATGATTGCCATTATTAACTCATACATACAACCATTTGCTCATTCGCTTCCTTGAGGAAGTGGTGCTTAAAGCGGAAGTCGTTCTTATAACAGTTACTAAAGTGTTGAAATTCAGCAAAAAAAAAAACATATTTAAAGTGTCCAAGTCGAATTAAATTGTATTTTTCTGTTGTTGTTAAAATCAATTCGTTTGTCTTTCAGTTAAAACAATTAATTGAATTTTATTATTTAAAATCTGATACGTGTCGCATTCACTTCGCAAAGCCAACACCAGATTGAAAACAGGATAAAAAAAATGCGAAATGCTGCCAAAAGTACAACACACAAAAGGAGAAAGAGAAATGGAACAAAAACAATAAATGCAACGCCAAAAGGCAACGCGAATAAAAGAAGAAAATGCCAACCGCAATTTTGCTGCAATACGTGTATTTTTAATTAAAGCCAGCGACAATTTGACATCAATATCGAAATTAAGATCTTGCAGTCAGCAAAGGGGGCAATACACACACACACACACACACACACACACACACAAGAAAAAAGGAAAATGGGTGAAAGTTAAACCGACTTCGCTTACCACATGTGTCAGCCCATCGTGGTGTGGCATGATTGGCGGCAGTTGAAGTTTGTTGTAGTTGCTGGCCAACATCCAATTTTCCTCATATAGCGGATATCCGTGGCAGCAAAATATTCACAATTTTGTTTTGTCATTTGCAATTTTGCAACATTGCGTGTTTGTGTGGGGCGGATATTGAAGTGACGACATGCGCCGGATCGAAGAGTATACGAGTATATATATATAAACATATATATATACTTATATATATGTAAATCTATATATAGGTCTATCCATCTGTCCTTTGAACCTGCCAGCAAAGATACGAGCATAAATTGTTGCGACAATAAAACATTTGGTCGGCAGGCGGCTGCTGGCAGGAGGAAAAGGGGAAACGGGGGTTAAAATGTGAGCGGAATTGTAGAGTAACGGCAAAATAATTGTGGTGCAAAATGCAAATATCGTTGCCTCAAAAAGCGGTACCTTAATGAAGCTTTCGAACATGCTACACAAATACAAACAAAAAGCTAAACAAAATGAAACAAAAATAAATTAGAATGCTCTAGTCGAGGGAGCTTGACGGGAAGTTACCCTAAACCCAAGTCGAACACATCCTATTTATAAATGATTAACATCATGTTAATCGATTTATATCGATATCGGTGAAATTAGGCAAGTTATCGATAAAATTACATATATTCTTGAACTGCGCATGATAAACGAGAACTCAAATATCATATCTTATGACTTGTGAGATTGCCTGTCCAGTACAGACAGATGCTAATCAATATCAGTATTTATACTTAAAGGGATCGACGGTGCTTTCCATAAGCCATGGAACAGCATATTCTTAGCCTTTTTTATGGTTTCATAACACAATTATGAATTGCAGTTAACAAAGTTAAGTGGGTAAGAGAAATGAGTTTTTTTTTGTAGGTTTCCAAGTATTTTGTACTCTGGCCGAAAAACCAAATTACAATGGTTTTTTTTTAGCAGCCATTGTAGTCGTTTTTAATAGAAATATGCCCAACATGAGAAAGACTTTATGAAAATAAACAAGTACAGAAAGTTTTCCACATGCCAAAAGTCCTTTGAAAAAACGTTTTTTTTTATTGTGGTATTTTTCTTTTGCATATATTAATCGATTTGAACGAAGTTTTTTTTAACGGATTTTACAGTTCATCAAATTACAAACCGATTAAAAATCTATCAGAATATCTGCAAATTTATGACTTTCGATTTGTTCAATTGCATTATACATTCAATCCCAATATTCAAACAACCCTGAAAAGCGAAGTACGCTAGCAAATGGAGCGAAAAACAAACATGTCAACTGCCATCAAATAGCTATAAAAGTGAAGCTTGAATTTTTATGTATTTTTAAAATCGCAAAAATGTTATAAATGTGTGGGTTGTGGGCTGAGTTCCATTAACGTTGGCAACAGATTGGCTAGCATCAAAGTGAATGTTGCTATAGTAAAAACGTTTTTTTTTTGTTTGTTTTGAGCTGAATGAACGCCGAGTTGTCTGGCTGTGATATTAACAGACTATTTATCTCTTATGTGAATGCAACTGTAATGTAAATATTTTGCAATGTGAACACTTAAATACTTTCCTGAAAACAAGACAAGCAAAGTTTTTCAAAATAAGCAATGCAAGTATTGCGATTCAGGGTAAAGTTTCCTGAATGCTAGTAATTATGAAAAGGTCCAAAGTTCTTACAATTATTATAAAGTTTGCCAATTTATTTGAATAAAGTAAGTAGTATAAATGCCAGACGTACCCGGGCCTTGCTGCTGTTGTTGGCTGCGTGCCGCAAAAAGTATGCTATAAAAATAGTTGTTGAAATAAACAAGAATCTTAAAATGCGATGCGAACTGAGCTACTTAACACCTCAAAACTTTGTAGAACATAATTAGCTTTCGGATAGTAGAAAATAAAGTTTGTTAAGCACTTGAATTACGCTTAAGCTGGCAGCTAAGCTTAAACCTGATTTTCACAGCGAGCAAGAAAACAAATAAAAACAAAATAAATGTATTAAAAAATAAAATAAACATTGGAAAACACACACAAATGGAGAGACACATATATAACATAAAAGAGGAATGTCGGCAGCGAAGCAAGCAAAATGAGCAAATGAATAAAAATGATTGCGGGATAGCAGCAGAGTGAAGCTAAAAGCAGATGTGCACAAGACGAACAAGGCAGCGAGGGAACGAGGCAATAAAGCAACACATAAGCCACACAAGTGGAAGGAGCGACTGAGAGCGGCAAGATAAAACACACACACACACATACACATACACAAAGTCGCATGCGTTGAAAGTTTTCAATTTTTACGACTTCATTAGAAACGCATGATGAGCAATAATGATAAAGGATAGGGAAGAGGAGGAGGAAAGACGCGCACATCTGCTGCCAAGTACGAGATGCTCGCTACAACTACAACTACAACTACAACTGAAACATATATTTATACTACGACGGCAGACCGCAAAACCAAAAAGTAAAAGAAACAGAAGCAGGAGCAGCAGCAGTAGCAGAGACAGCAGCAGCAGAGACAGCAGCAGCAGCAGAGACAGCAGCAGCAGAACTCAAGCCACAAGCACCAAAACCAAGCTGAGAGCAGAAGGCCAGAGGGACAAGTGCGAGGCGGCGAAGTTTGAAGGCGTCGCCACAAAATGAAGGAAGTGAAGCAGCTGGAAAATTACTCTACACACTTTATGAATGAGTGTCGTTTAAGTGGCCTAAGAGGGAAAGGGAGAGAGAGGAAGGATGTGTGAGAGAGAGAGAAAGAGAGATAGAGAGCACGCGTCGAGTGTTTGACAGTAATGAAAGTTTAAATGGTTTCTGTTTCCTGCATGCTTAGACAGATGCTCCGTAATTTGGATGATAATAAATCCGATTTGCTTGCATGCAAATACATGAAATGTATTACATGAACATTTATTTTTTGCTTGTTGCAAACATCTGCACACATTTAATTAGAGCGATATTATAGTT
Organism: Drosophila cognata; assembly: GCA_035041535.1. Lineage (NCBI taxonomy): Eukaryota > Metazoa > Arthropoda > Insecta > Diptera > Drosophilidae > Drosophila > Drosophila cognata. The sequence continues at coordinate 5,653,367 of JAWNLC010000234.1, read as the reverse complement.
TAAACAGCTTACCAAAAATAATTGAAATTAAGTTATCACTTTTAAATATTATTATTTCAGTTTAACGAGAGAAGTTGAGTGAGTCAGAGAGAGGGAGAAACAGAGAGGTATATATAAAGGTAAGATAACTGTTTCTGTTTACATTTTTGTTAGTTTTGTTTATATCATTTAAAAAATCTTACCTAATTAATTCACTCAGTTTAACTATCTTTATTCCAATGTTTCTTAAGTCCAACTAATATTAAAAAAGACTCCTTTCTAATTCAGTTTCCAACTTTGCGTTATTTAACTCGCAACACTTAATTTTACCTTATTAGCAATGCTTCAATCTAATTACAAAATAAAACCAGCTCAAAATGTGTTTGCTTGTCAACTTTAGTGCCAAATTGGTTTAAGCCATTTTCGATGAGCATATCTTCGAAATGAACTTAGAAGAAATTGTTGCTTTGCTTGAATCGAATTTGGTACGATAAAAATGGGAGGGTAAAAAAACGCAATCTCAAATGAAAGCCAATAAAATTCTTGCAGGACAGTAAAAACAATTTGTCGAATGCTTTCAGTCCTTTTACTCCTTCTTCGACTGGCCGTTGGGCAACTCAACTGCTGAGAAGTTCAGTTCCGTTCCACTAATTTGATTTGCTACGTCGAATGATGCTGATGTTGAAGCAAAAGCCGAACAACTTGTTAACTGGTAATTGATTTCATTAAGTTCCTCAGCCCGCTGGCAAACTTCAAATTCTCCGGCTCAACTTTAACTTTTTCCACAATTTGCAATGCAACTCACTCGCTTCCACTCAGCTCCAAATCTGCATTGACAATCTGCCTGACAAGTTGAGCATCTGTTCTTTTTCCGAGTGGGTGTTCCGACTTTTTTTCACCCAAAATGACTAAATCGGAAAAAAGAGATTAAATTTTTTTCTTTCTAGCTGACCCCCCCAGCTATTTGTTAACTGTTCAGCATATATATGTATAGATTTTCCATCAGTTTCCTTCGTGTGTTTTGTGTATTCTCATTTTTTCATTTCCTGAACAAGGGTTGTATGCGAATATATCTGACAGGCGTAAGGCAGTTTCTCTGACCCCATTAAGTATTTATATTCTTGATCAGCACTTCCACTGAGCGCACTTGCACTCATACTTATACTTATTATACTCCAGGGTATATCGTAGTCGAGCTGACTCGACTACAGCAGCATTCTGACTAGTTTTTTTTATGTCGCTGCTTGTCATTTGCAGTTTTGTGTGTTGGTGACATTGTTATCCTTTCGTTCGGTTGCTTATCTCTGTCAACTGGCAATTGGAGCACGGATTTCGGTCTGCCGCTTCCACGAGATCTGCGCAAAAAATAAGCATTTCCTTTTTGCGTTTTGTCTTTACTTTCTTTTTGTTTGTGCATTTTCTTGCTTTCACTTATTCTACCATGTTTTTTCTGCACGGAGCATGCAAAACGCTGAGCTTCATTTATCACCGCTGTTGACTTTTATGTGCGCCATAATTTTGAACATTGATTTAACTTGGGGTCGAGCCATGTTGCCCTGCTTACCATCTGAATAGCACCCTTGTGTGAAGAGCTACCTCTCAATTCACACATTCTTCTCCCACTTCATTTAGTTGCACATGTAATTGCTGGCAGATCTGCTCGCTGTGGATGTTGCCACTCTATTTGCATTTCATCAGGTGAATACACATTTGCTGGAAAGTATGCAAAGTCTGGCATTGGGCCACACGCAATTTGTTGGCCAAACACTTGCAATCTATTAGCCGCATTAACTTTTCAACAAATTAAGTGCCTTCCCAATATCTCTCTCCCTCTCTTAGCATTAAGGGATTGGTTGCTATATAATCAAGTTAATTAATTTCATAATATCATACAATTTTTGAGAAATGTGGTTTGGTTTGATGTGGCTAATATCAGATTTATGGATTTATGCTAACATTACAATATTTATTTGTTAATTGCATTAGTATATCAAAAATATCAGCTTAACTTTGAGAGCAGGATATGGTCTAATTTGGCCGAGCTATTTTCGTAAATTTATTTTTGCATTTTTGTTTCAACTATCACACTTTGCGTGTGGCGCCACACATAGTGCAATGTCCAACAAGCACTTGGATAAATTAAATGCTGGGCATTAATAATGCATTTAAACCTATTGATCTGTGTTAAGTGCATAATTAATATTAATAGTGCTTGTTGTCATATTAAGTGCTTGTTGTTGTCACTGGAACTTCTTTAGTTGGGCAACACTTTGTTAAATGGCATCATCATTAATGCATAGATTACATAACACATTCCTTTGTATTCACCGCAACACGCACGTTCATGCTAACAGTCGAGAATGCGGAACGTCGGAACACTATAAAACTGCAAGTGCAACACTCACAAATATCCTGTAAAGTGGCCTACAAATATTTATAATTATTCATAATAATGAATTAGTTAAGTAATTTTTGTGGCAGATAAATAACATTATATTTATGGAGAGGTTATCGAAATGAACAAATAAAATTTGATTCAATGAAAATTTACCCACTAAATAGGTGGATGAGTGCTGAGAAGTTTTGGGTTCTGGCTCTGACTCTTTCCCAACCCTTTCCCTCTTCTTCTCCCCCACTCTCCCTCTCTCGCTCTCCATCCACCAATTTCTCTCTCTGTTGTTTGGGGCGCTACAAATAGTTGCTGGGCGATTTGAGCAAGCTACAAACTACAAAGTACGTGCCACAGCTGGCAATGACACGCTGGCAACTGCCAGCTGCCGGCTTGTTCAATTCCCTTGCAATATTGAGCTGCTCCATGTTGTTCTTAATGATATTGTTTGCGAAGGCGTGCGTAAAAGCCAACACGTTACACATGTGTGTGTGTGCCATAGTGATAAAACAAGACAAATCTCTGAGGTGAAAGCCAAAGTTGGTTTAAGCCGAAAACACAATGGAGTTTGCAGTATGCCAATTTGACGTTTACAATGCCAACTAGCGCAACTAACTTGTTATGCTTGTTATGACAGCTAAACACACTGTTCAAAATTTCTGGTTTCACTCACACAAACACATTCCCCCCACACACACACACATAGACTTTCACCTAAATTGCTCAATCAGCGTCTGTGGAAATGATCCGAAAGTGTTGCCTGCTTTTAGGCGACCCGCTAAAAGCCATTTAAATCTATTAAGTCGATTGCAATCGGTAGCTGTTGCAACACTCCCCACGCTGTCACGCTGCCACCCAGCCATTATGTTACCCTGCCACAATTCAGTTAACTCCACAATCGATAAACATTTGCCTAATCTGAGTTGTGCTCTGTGTAAAATTACGCTGATTTTGGCCGTTGTAAATTTTTGGGCGCGATTCGAGTTTATTTTTCAGTTGTCGTACAAATTGCTCACATAAGCGGATTAGTTTGACACACAGACACCCTGCACACACAAACACACACATACACACATACAAAGAACACACAGACAGCGTGACATTGACTTGGTGGCAAACAAAAACAAGCTATAAATCAGCATTATTTTACACTTTGCCACTGTCAAATGCCGAATTACAGAAAATGCAAAAATTTTATCAGAGTGAATTCTTTCAATGCCCTGGTTTAAATATTTTCAATTCAATGCGTATATGTAATCGATATTACAATCCGCTTAGCCATATTTTATTTTTCATCTCGAAGGCGTTGTCAACAATTGCCGCAATACAATAACAAGTCCATTGAATAATTGCTTTTGTAAGTTGTTGTCCTGCAATGTGAGCTCATATATATATATATATATATATATATATATAATATGTATATATAACTGTCACTGAATATGACATCAAGCAGAATTGACTTTAGGCAAATGGCAATTTAATACGATACTTTGAAGAATGCACAAAAGTTATGCCCTTTCAGAGTTTTGAATTTAAGCAACTTTGTTATGCCCACACTTGTTGGCTGACTATTTGAGTTATTTACAACTCTAAAACATAATTATATTTGCTACATATTTATACTTAAGCAAGGCATATTTTTCATAAGTGCTCAAGACGTCAACCTGCCAAAATAATGGATTGCATATCTGTCAATTTAAAAACGTGGGCAAATAAATAAGTTAGAATGCTAACATGATTACGTCACTAATTACTATGACATTAATTTTAAGCTGATGAGAGCTATTAGAACTAGGTTTAAATGTGCTCCCATTAACTTGTAACACTAAACAATTTATACGCGGTCAACTCAGGTAGTAAACGAATTTTTAATTATGCTTCACCAACAGACTCAGTACCCACAAGCAAAGCAGTTCATAATTAATTAAAAAGTATCAAAAGGACGACAGGAGGCGAGATGCCTGCACTTCAGCTACTGCTGATAATAACTGAAAGTGTATAAAAGCAACAACAAATTCAAGTCACATGTGTGTGTATGTTGCTTATTAAAGTGTGCCACTTAAATTGACTGTGACGTAAGGTGGAAGACGTAGCAACTCTACGTAACGAGAGCACCCGATAAAATTGCGGAAGCGCTCAGAATTCTGATGGCATCACAGACCCCATAGCAAATGATGAAAATGTCGTTTGTTATTTGTATACCCTTGCAGAGGATATTATAATTTTTCCATGAAGTGCATAATAAATGTGTATGAATAAATTATTTGACTTGCAAGACATGTTTCTACCGAAACTGTTGTACCAAAATGCATGTATCATATATAAAAAACTATTCGTCCTTAAAACTTATTATTTAATGTAAGGTGTAACATTTTTGTATAAAACTCTTATTTGATTTCGAAGAAATCCTGCCGAAACTCAGCAGCGGCGAATATGAATATATCTTATTGGATTCCAAAATGGAAAGAACCATTAGTTGTCAATACTTATTTTTGTACTTTTAAACGGATTTTTTAATTTGTTTTTAATACTTTGTATTCAATTCGAACTCCTGTCAACCAGGGTATCTAATCTTCTGTTTGCTGATTAAAGGTGTTCGTGCATGCTTACATTTTTATTATTATTATTATTTTTGGGGCCAGGCGCATCGTCAACTTGTTCACCTCTTTAGTATGCCCGACACTTGCGCTGCCAGCACTAAGGAAAATATGGGGGAGCATTGTTACTCACCTGTCGTGACAGGCAGGCAAACAAGTTAAACGCCTCAGTCATCAGGCTAACCATATGGGACCCAGACTTATCCGTGACATGCTTATAAGCGATTCAGAATCTGTACCAGTTGCCTCAGGCACTCTACCCCTCCACATTTCCGCTCTTGGGCCACCTTAAGTCCTGTGCAGCTGCTTCTGGGTTATCTCTGGCTTAACCTTGTCGTTGGCAACAGCATTTCACTAAGGCTTGGGCATATCCGCTTCGGTGGTTTCCGAGTGCCTTCAGTTACACCGAGGACTTACCAAATGGTAATCGGGTTGTCTTACGCCTGCACATGTTGCCATGTTGCACTTGTGGACTTTTTCTTCATCAGCTGAATCAGCACCAGACGCTAAGTCTCGAGTAGTTGTTGAAAGAGTTTTACAGATGAGTAGCTGCTTGGTTCAGACCAATCTGATGCTCTTCAGCGAGACATTTAAATTTCAGAAATTCAGCTTTTATTAGATTAAAGAAGCGAAATATATTTGAATACGACGAATTTGTTGGAGAACATCTCTTTTTGTCATTGTTAAATTGTTTGAATTAATAACAATTTTCGTAGACTTTTTCTGCAAATTAAATTTTAAATAAAAATATTTCTGAAAGTCGTCTACATTATTCTGTGGTTAATTTTAAGTAGTGCATAAACCCCAGTCAATTGTCCCATCTTCAACAACTATAGATAAATTGTATAAGTTAAGTTCCTTAAAAGTTATTAAAAAATGACCCGTTTTCTCTCAACTTCGACATTTTTAAGCTTACTTTACCTTTGCGACGACTCAAAGAAATTGTGTCGTAAATGATTTTAAAAACTGCCCGTTATAACGCCATGTTTATCTGCCTGTTGTAGCTAAGGCAAACAAGCATGAAACTTTATACTTTTTTTTATGTTATGCTTTATGCTGCTCATGTTTACCCAGACCAGGCTGCCATGCCACGCTTCACCCCACTTGGTGTCATATAATTTGAAATGCCTGCCCTGCTTTTGCGTTTTTATGATGTCTTACTTTACCTTTTTTTTTATTTTTTTTTTGTTTTTTAAATACAAGTGGGAAATTTAAAAAAAAGTGAGAAAATTAGCGCAACAAACTTGCGTATCACGTGTCGTATACGCAATGTGCCAGAAGATTGGCGAGGTTTCGCGAAAGATGAGAATGCTAAGTTGTTTAACCTACATGCCGTACTACTTGGCGCTTGATAGATTTAATGAGCGTGTCCGGCTTGTCTTCCCATCGCCCACTGCGGCCCTTAACAGCGATTACATTACGTATGCGGCGTGTTGTGCATTGCTTTTCCTTTGACCATCCAGCTTTTTTCAGTGTTCGCTTTATTTTTTTTTGGAAATAAAACAACATTTTATATTTAGTTTGTAATTTGTATTTTTTTTTTGCAATTTATATTTGACGTACGTGACGTAAAAACGCATTTCGATTGATTACGTATACGCACTGTACACAGGCAAACAATTATACAATACTCGGTATTTGGTTTTATTTTCTTTTTTTTTTCCATGATTTTCTTTTTTTTTATGCATTTCATAAAAACTAGCAAAATTTATTTATACATAAAACAACTAAATGTTAACAATTAATTACAAAAACTAAAACAAAGTGAAAAATTTGTAAATGGAATGTTAAATTGCCAGAAACAATGAACAGCGTTTAAATTAGATATACAAGTTTCATTCAATTTCTGATAATTGGCAAAATTGTTCTACAGATGAGTTTGAAGCATGTGAAAGAGAAACTTTTGTTAAATAATTTTTAGATTTGCAGTTTGGCCTTCTAAAATTTAAATAATCATATTATATACACTTAAATTTCACTTGTTTTGTGTTTTTTTTTTTTTTATAAGGTTTCATATACTTAAATTTATAACTAAAACTAATGATAACATTTCTCTCTCCTCCCTGCTTCTTCTTGCATCGCTTTTGCCCTAACTTTTGTAGAAGACTCTGAGCTTTTTGTGATTTGTCACTAGATAGTTGGAAATTGTTCTGGTTCTTGTTAGGGTTGTATCTAGGGATGAGTAGTGTTAATTGACTTGAGGAATGTGTTGAGAATTAGGTTAAGTTGAGTTGAGTTCAGTGTTGATTAATGCAAATTATTATTGAGTTTCAAGCAGCTTTCCATAGGTTTTTCTTTTCTTTGCGAATATATGCATATACATATGTGTATTTTTTATATATTTTTTAAATATTTTTCTTTTACATATACAAAAAATTAATCAGTCTAAGTACGTGTTTTTTTTTTATGTATGTATGCTTTCTTCTTTGCATTATCGTGTTAAAAAAGATACATACATGCATATTTATATATATACCAATGCATTTCAACGATTTTAGCCGCATCGGCTTGATTTATACACCTCAAACTTTAACTTAAATATGGTATAGCTGTTGTTTTGTTACACATTTATATATATATAAACCGTTTGTTGTACTTGTCGTATCTATGTGTGTGTGTGTGTGTTTAATAGTGTGTGTGTGTGTGTGTGTGTTTTGTTAACCATAAAATACACAAAGAAACCACATACGACATCATCATTATAATCACCATCATATCCGAGTAGTTGTAGAATTTATATCACGACCTTCGCTCCCAATTCCTTTTGTTTTTTCTTTGCCAGCAGAACTTATTCTAAATTAGGAGCTTCAATTTCTCGTTTTCTCGCAATGCTCGCCACTTAGTTGGTCGCTTGTTGTTGTTGTTGTTGTTGTTGCTTCTCTCACGCATATTTGGTAAATGTCCAGCGTTGAGTAGATAGCGCCGAATTGCAACGCTGCGCACTAATGCCCTGCTCATTGTGATCCCTAGTGTCCAGACACACATTGATCTTGTTGTGCCGCACCAGACCGCCATCCTTGATATTCCAGCGTTGATTTTCCGTATCGTCACATGTCTTGAGTACCACTTGGGAGCCCCGAGAGAACTGCACAAGTGTCAAACAGAGATCATCGTGCTTGATTTCGCCACGTTTCGAATACGCCCACTCCTGGTTGCCACCCGTATTGTGGCAGGGGAAGAGACCTGTTGAGATAATATTGTTGTACTCAGAATTTGAAATGATAAACTCGACAGAAATCATATTAGAAAAATTAAAACTAATAATCAATATTTTAGCAATTTTCTATACATTAAATAGAGAGACTTTAAATTTGGATTGCACTTATTTTATTTTATCGATAAGAAAACTTTCTGTCAACTTTCTGAATGATGTATTCATATTATTTATTTATCTTTTATTACTCACCCACAGTGCCGTCTACGAGATGACCCATTGTGTCCAAGCATTCGGTCATGTCCTGTCTAAATTGGCCCACCTCCTGTGGCTCAGGTGCCTGCAGATCGGGATACACGTTCTCCAGATACCACTTGAATGGCTTGCAATGCAGTTTCTCCTTCAAAGCCAAGCGATCATCAATGCTGAATTGCGTGGAGCAGAAAAAAACACAAGAAGCAAGCAAATAAGCAAATGGAGTCGATGAAGTTGTGCGCCCTTCGATTACTCACTTGCCAAATGGTATGTTCTTGGCCAGGGGCACCGCATTATAGTAGTGCTGCTTATAATCATCCATCCAGACCTCAGCGGCACGTCGCGTATTCCGCGCAAAAACATTCCCACTGCCGCCGGGGAAGGTGTACGGATGTCGTTTCCGGAAGACATGACCCACACGGCTGCAGGGTATTATCTCCAGGCTGCCACCACATTGCCAGACCCTAAACGATATCTCCAGATTCTCTCCGCCCCACACATCCATTTTCATGTCGTATTTGCCCAGCTTATTGAAGTACGCCTTATCGATGACGAAGAGACCGCCCGCAATCATCGGTGTACGGATCGCCGTCGTTGGATCATTGTGGCGTGTCGTACGCTCCGAGGCACTCAAATACTCCCATTTGAAGATCAGATTCCAATCGAAGCCGCCACGCAAATCCGCCGAGGCGCCAATATACTGAAAGTTATCCATGCTAATCACATCGATGACGGGACAAACGACGCGAGTGGGATCCTCGCGTACACGCTCCAGCAACGGCTCCAGCCACTGTTCATTGCACTCCACGTGGCTGTCGAGGAAGGTTAAGACACTGCTCACCGCCGCATCGGCACCGCGCACCCGAGATCGGACCAGACCCTCGCGCTTATCGTTGCGTATGATGCGCACCTTATCGATCTTGGCCAGCTCCAAGCCATCCTCAGCTAAAAAGGTTTTGGAGTAGAGCAATATAGATTACAGATTCACATGAAAAGTGCAAAAGTAAAAGTCATGATGGAAAATATCCTTCTAATTGAAAATTGGTTCGGTTTTAGTTATATAGCTTTTAAGTTTAAAGCGATGTTTACTTGAAATATAGGGTTTAAATTTAATGTATAGACTGGAATGAAGACTAAACAAGTTTTTCTTGCTACTTGGGAATATAGTGCTGACATTTTATATATATGATCTGGAATGCAACTCGTAAACATTAGAAAGTTGTGTACAAATACTTACGATGATCACTGTAATCATCAACGAGAACAATTTCACGTATTAAATGCTCCGGACTGCGATTCAGAACGCTGACAATGGTCCGCAACAGCGTCGATCTGGCCTCGTTGTGGAAGGTAATGATGACACTCGTCGCGGACAGATCCTCGCGATACTTTTTCGTGCGGCACCTGAACTCAATCACATTATTACACATTATTACACTGTAATTGTCATTGGGCGCAAATCACTCACATGGGATTCCTTGTGTCGGGTATTTCTCGATTGCTGGGCAAAGCATCGCTGGCCTCCTGATTGAAACGATTCCGGATGTAGGGATCCTCGCCATTGCGCAATGCACCGCGACGAATATAGCCAGCCTCATCAAAGTATTCGACTTCGCTGCCGCTGCCGCGAGCGCTCGGTCCGACAGCTAAGCGTGAACCACTGACGGTGCCACCATTTGCAGCACCACCTACGATGCCCTGCGATGTCTCCTCGAGCGCAACGATGCCATTCAATTTGAGGCCATGCACCGCATTACGTTCAAAGTCCTTGAGGGAGCCGATTAGAATGACATTGCCACCGGGATCATCGGCACCGCTGCCCCCAATGGCACCCGCCACCCGAATGCCCGAGTTGGCAGCTGGCGCCCACTGTCGTGCAGTCGATGCGCCTGCCGATATATCGTCCTGATACTGCTGCATCGCCGTTGCCACCTCACGTAAGCGTAGCGCTCGATTTTCCACCTAAAAGCACACAGCAGAAAGACCGAGAGAGAGAGAGAATGTGTGAAAGAGGTTGCCCCATTTTATTTATATCTTTAATCTGCGCCACTTTGGTGACGCCGCCGCAACCAATCCGGCAATAACTCAACCCAAATGAAAATAAGAATATTCTCGGCGAGAGCGCTCGACCAGAAGATACTTTAAAATTTCTTTTTTAATATTTTTGGGATATGATATGAAATATCTAATATATATTCTTGGTATTGGTATTCCATCTGAGTATATACTCCTTCCAAATTAAATCTTGTGTTCCTATAAATTCTCGTATAATTATCGTCAAGTCGAAAAAATGTGTGGTGCGCTGGATATGCACGAATTCAAGTTGCTGACTAAGAAAACATATAAATTAAGAGATTGCGTATTTACAGGGTATGAACAAACGCTGCTTGGCGGTAGTCGGGCGAATTGAAAGTGGCTAGCAGGATTAGAGCGTTTTACAACACAAAAAAAAGTTGGCAACAAGCAAGCTTAACAATAAGCAAAAAAAAAAACAAATTGTTTTATATCCAGAAGGTGACTTATGGTTTAAAGCGCACAATGGAAAACTGTTTCCAGTTTCGTGCATTGTTTAAAGATTAACAATCTACAAATAGAAAAGGCTCCACAATTTCTGACCCAGTTAAAATTTTCTAACTGGAAAAGAATACATGTATGCTGCAAGAATGCAATAAATGCGATAATCCTGCCACAAATTGTTAGTATATGAGATTCCAGCAAAGCGTTTAGATACATATTGTATTTAATGTTTTAATCGTCAATTAAGGGCAGTGGAGATGGAGATACATAAATAAAACAGAGCAAAGTCCAGTTTGCCAAACTATAAAGTACACATCAAGCTCAGAATAAATTGATTTTTGATAATATACAATTAAGAGTGACTTATACTGGAGAAATAAATAAATAAATCAAATGTATTTAAAAGGCAGCTGACCCTCATCTGTTGTAAGATGGAATCTGTAATTCGGTGCAAACTTTTTGGAAAATCTCAATCAAATGGCGAAAACCTCAGAAGTTGAAAGGGCAACAGCTGTTGAGCACTTCCTGCCACTTGCGAAACTTCTTCGTATCCCAATTGGCAGCGATTTGGTCTTTAAGTTTTTCTTTGCGCTGGAGGCAGCGAATAAACTTTGGGATTTTACTAATGATGCATTGTTATTGTTGTTGTTGCTGTTGTTGGTGTTGTTGCAGAAAGGGCCATTATAAGGGACAAGCATTGAGCGGCTACCCGACCACCAATTTGGCCCACTTTCTCGCCCTCTCCACCCAATCTTTCACTTGGCGAGAGGGTCATTTTGGTCATCACGGGCGTTGGCCATGACTTGATTATTAATTGCCTTTCGCATTCGAATCTATTTGTCATGCTTTTTCTTTGGCTAACTCGTATTTATGTGCCCAACAACAGCAACAACAAATAAATACTTACATTGTACAGACCCTCATTTGTTATACGCTGCGTATGCGTGTTTTTAATTTTAAGCATGTTGCGGGCACGTTTTCAAATTCGACTTCTGTTTCATTTGACTGGGTTTCGCATTTTATTTTGCATTTTCCTTCGATTTACATTTGATACGTGCGCCTTTTAGCGCCATTTCGAACGCATTTCTTATGCCAATCGACAAAGAGAGGGCAGAACCCAACTCAAATGCTTTCAGCACATTCAACACGACTTTGCGCCACCTTTCAGCTGCGAAGATTTCTGCCTTTCTGCATTGTTAATAATTCAAGAAGCTGGTAAGTGACTTGCTGCATTTATTTTCAATTGACAGCGGAAAGCGTCGTGGGGATTCTGAATTGAGTCTGAAGTTAGCTTTTTGAATTATTCATTGTTCTGGAATAAGTCTTATGGAATGGAATTTGCCTATATCATAGGCAAATCAAATGCAAATCAACAACATATTTCAATTTGTAAATATAATTATTTCCATAAGAGAAACTGAATTTCTCAAGTCATATTTATTATATTGTTGAACTCTTCACACATTTAATAGCACAATTGCCATTATTTCCCAAACCAATTCCATGTATGTACATCTATACATATATATACATACATACAATTTATCTTCCATAACAGCTTAGCGATATAAATGCAGATTAAATATTTAATTCTGTGTAAGTTGTTTTTATTGCTGCTTCATATTTGCTTCTATCAAGCATTCAGCTGTGACGCCTTCTGCTATTACCATTAATTACGAACAGTTTCTGAGTTGCTTTTTGCTTTTGTGTGATGGACAGGCAACAACAAAAAAATAAAGAAAGAAACATATACATATTGGAGAACATGAAGGAGACAATGTGGATATTGAACAATGCATTCAGTTTTGTTTATGTAGCTTAAGGGAGCATAGAAACGAGCACTGAAAAATATCTTCGGAATGACGAAAATGGAATACCCCTTAAAAATTATGAAAGCAGTCTAACGAATATTTAATGTATCGAATATATGATTTATCTATTAAATTATTCGACAGTTGTTTATTAAATAAATATGTACATATATCGACTTATATATGGACTCTAGATATACATATAGAAGTGAAATCAAAATGCCCTGCGGTAAACATAGAAAAAGCTATTTGCACACACGTTGCGTATACGCAATATATCATCCATGAAATACAAATTCTTCTTCTTCTTATCGCATATAAATATTTTACATACCCCTCAGCCCGCTGTTTGCCATGCAAATGTTGTTGGAAACTGTTTCTATTTCACTATTCGATTTGTCGCTTTTGCAGTGCGCTTCGCTCATGTGTAACTTAATTAGTTTCAGTGTGTGTGCGGTTGGGAGGGTTACTCGGGTAACCGGAGGGTGCAGATTGGGAATTTATGGGCATTGATTGGCTTGGATGCGATGTGTAAGGGGCTTATATACTGAGCTGAATAAGCGGCTTATTTACAGATCATTATGCGTATTTTGTTGTTGTAATTGAGGGGAACTACAATTACGGCCCCAAATCATACTCAAACATGATATCCAAAACCATAACAGAAATACAAAATACCACATACAAAACCGAAATCTAACGGACGAATATTCAATCGATATTGGTCATTAACTTGTTACAACTTCCAAATTAGGCATAAATCAAATGCGTATTTTGGCCCTCTAATAAATGGTCAACGCGATGGACCAGCAAGATTTATGATGAGTTTATAACACATATGAAAATTGGCAAGCTTTTTTATGAGTTGTGCGTTGCGTGCTAAATTGCAACATTTGGATATACGGTGTGTATTGAAAGAACTGAAGACACCAAATACCGTGTATGGGCTCAAATTGTTACAACTAACGTTGAAGTAAGAAATGTAAGTTAAAAGCGAATTAAACTGAACTCTTCGCTGTTCTTTGTTTATTGGAGTATTGTAAATGAAAAGTAAATACATATTAATAAATAAAAATAAAAATAATTTATGCAATATATAACCTATCCACTGGTTGATTAATGAATTACAAAGGTTATGTAAGAAAATAATCAAAATTAAAAATATAAGTAACTGGAACTAAATGTATTCCCAATATAAAATAACAAAACTGAATTAATAAATTAACTGGGAAATTAAAAAAAAATAGGACTCAGACTAAACTAAAAATGTAAATATGTTAAACTAACAAAACTTAGTAAAATGTAAACTGCGAGCTTGATCAAACTCCTTCTACAAACACTATTGATTATAGGATATTGAAAGTGAAGGCTGCTAAACTGTTCTCAGGCTCGTATGGCATTCTATAAATAGTCGGGTGCGTAGTCCCAAGTGTGTAACTATACTCAAGGATTTGCTCTCAATATGTGTACATGTATGTTTATACATGAAATATGTCTGAGCTGTTCGTGCTCTTCTTGTGCCTAAGTGCTCAAATCGGTTAGTGGGACGTGATCTTTGGGGCTTAAGTAAACTTAGTTGCGTGAAACCAAGACAATTATGTCGCCACCTTTTGTCAGTGCATCAATCAATCAATCAATCAAACACTCAATAGCCACTTATATTCGTTGACCTACACTGCACAATTTTCCAAGCTACTTGTCAAAACGGTGCCATTGGCCAATGTACAGCAACAACAACAACAACCTCATCAATTCGGTCGTTGCCAAGCAACAAGTTGCCACCAAAGGCATTTTTTATTTTTTTTATTATGTGCTTTAGTTTTTTTGTACGCAACGCATTAAGTTCAATGGTTGGGTTCAATGTCTGACTTGTGTTGTTTGATTTTTTATTTTTTCTTCTCTTTTTCTTTTATGTACAAATCAACTTGAAACACATCATTAAAATTAGTTCAGACGTTTTTGGCTTACAAATGAAAAGGTCAGTAGCAAAAAATAGGAGTTCCTTGGGCTGAAAGTACTTCTTAAGTACAAAATAACTTAAAAATTAAAAAAAAAACAAGACAAGTAAAACCTGTTTTCTACGTTTGCAGCAATTATTGATATATTAACAGATTATTTGACCAAAGCAGTTAAATGTTTCTTTGATTTCTAAAAGTCTGCAAATTGATTCGTATTATGAAAGCCTCTTATTTAAATCTTGTACCCAAGTCATGTCTCATTTTCAAATTCATTCTTGCCAATGTGTGTCTGTTTGGATATGTGTTTTTGTGACTGTGTGTGTTTGTGCTGCCAACTGCAGACATAAATATTATTGTGCTTTCCGAATCAATATTTTTGGGCGTGCATAGATTTTTAATCGAGTTTTGTTGTTTCGTTGTAGTTATTTGCCTATGCTGTGCCGCTGGTGACGCATGGCCAGCCATGCCACATGTGGAATGAATGTATGTTTAGTTGGTTGGCTGTGTCTTGCAGTCAATTCTTCGAATGGCCTTACCTGTCTTGCACAGCGTACTTGCAGCTAAATTTTAAAGCATAAATTCAATTTCAGTTGCAGTTTTGCAATTTTTGCATTGAAATGAATCATGGCTGCAGATATATAATATATTTAAATATTGACCCCATTGTTGGAAATTAGTTCGTTTCTCTTGAGTCTTTGGCAAAGACATTTCGGGGTGAAATTAAATTTGATACGTTCCAATTGCTAAATTATGCACTCTACTTGGTAGCTGCTCCAAATGAAACTACACGATGTGAAAATCATTCAGCTGGAAGACTGAACAGCTGAGTTAAGATAAAACATAAGATAGAAGAAGATAAAAAACAACATAATATGGAAACACGTAGCCAAAACAAAAACAAACTGAACAAAAGCTGAGGTTCAGCCTCAGCGATTGGGGGGCGCAACAAAAAAAAATTAAATAAAACCAGATACAAAAACCAAAACAAATTAAAATCGCAAAAAGAAACACGAAAAGAAATAATTGGCGAAAAGTTGTTCACTAATTAATAAAAGAAACGAAAAATTCGCAAACATGGCAACGAAATATAGAGGAAAAAAAAGCGGCTAACGAATTTTCAAAGAGCAGATGAAAGTTTGCAGTCAAAGTTATCCGTTAAGCAACACGCATCTTTAGAAGCAATATCTTGTTACTGATGGCTTCAATCGCACAAAACACATCTAAATGTCTTCAAACAATTACTTTAATTATGCTTAAGCTAAAATATATGCTTAATGTTGTTGCCATCGTTGTAGTTATTTGGTTTCGGGATTTCTTCCAGCCTCTTTTGCGTCTCCTTCACCAGAATCACCAGTTTGACCAATTCATGCTCTAAGGCATTGATGCGCCTCTTTTGCAGCCCAATGACATGTAAAAAGGTATCGACTTCCTTGGCACGAGACAAAGCCAGAGTACGCCAATAGGCCACATCGTTGGCCATCGATTTGGTTTTGGCCAAACGCTCATGCAACATTAGCACAATATGGGCCAAGGTATGCAGGGACCAGCATTTGGTGGCACGCTTCTCATTTATCTCATTGCTCTTAGTCGAACTATCATCGAGAATGATCGGTTGCTTCAACATTTGATCGACATTGGGTTCATCCATGGTTTCAGAGTTGATATTGAGCTCATTGTGGATAGCCAAACTATTTTCCATTTTTCCTTAACTCTTAACTAAATAAGAAATTTAGTTTCAAAGTTGTTTTTTGTTTGCTGTTTTATTGATGAGAATACATTTTGTAGTTGTAGTTGTCGTACAGGGCAAAGTCTACTTCAAGTAAAAGTGTTGAATTTGTCACAACGCAAAATGTATTGAATTGAATGATAATTAGACGACAACCTTTAATCTGTTACGATTAAGATGCGATTGTCCCAAAATTGAGTTCTCATTTTCTTTTCTTGCTTTTTATCATTTGAATTTAATTGTTGAGCAAACAGTTACATTTCCGTGCATGTGGAAATTTCTTTGTCTCTCTAGCTTCAATTTCCGTACGTCGCATCTTTCACGTTATTTTTTATTATTTTTTTTTTAATGGCACATGAAGAAAACAAACACGAAAACTTGGCAATGGCTAATTTCCTATTTAAAACCCCAAAACGAATTTCTCTCAGTTTTAACGAGCTGTCGGCGCTAAGCACTGCTTTGAGTTTTATATAATTTTCACTCATTTCTGCTGATGTCGCATTTACATTTGAACATTTGCACGTTGATGTTTGGCAATAAAATGATAAGAGACCTTTTCAAATGTGCTGCAATTATCATGAGCGACAAGACCAAACGAGGCTAACTGAAATAATGCACTCTGCACAGCACAAAAGTGCCTGAAAGTCCTCTCACTTTATTGTTATTATTTACTTCTATAGTCAGATTAAAATGTGGGTAGAATATTGTATATTTCGGAGTAAGGAGATATTCAGTTTGTCAAATGTAAATAATTCATTTAGCACAAAAAGTATAAATAGCCTAGAATTAAATGTCAAAGTTGATAAGGTCACAAAAGATCCTCTGGCTATATGCCACTTTTTTGCACATTTATTGTGTATACCTTTATAAAAAGGTTAATAAGCAAAAGGCAGACTTCTATTAGATTTGCCTGTCAATCCGCTGTTTACCTTTTGCAATTTGCATAAGCCACAACAATTGTGTTAGGCCAAAAATGTGCAAACGTAGAGCATAACGAATAATTTATCGCACATTTTCAGCTGCTTTGGCCGAAAACAATGAAACAATATAAATCTGTTGACGGCCTAATGTGTGTAGCGCTGCACAAAAATAGTACAAATAAATAAATAAATGGATATAAGGTTATAATGTATTACGAGGCCGTCAAATATGTGAGAGGAGACTGCAGAAGCCACAGATGATTGGCCTTAGAGGTTAATTGAAAAATCTCACAAGCTCAATCTCTCTCTCTCTCTCTCTCTCTGCCACTATTTGGGTCTCTGTCTATGTGGTAGATCTCTCAGCTGCCTTTGGTGTCTCGTCGAGTGATTGTGGCAATGTAAAGTTGCGCAACTTGAATTTCATTTGCCGCTCTGCGAGCTACGAGCTACGAGCCTGAGCTGTGAGCTGTGAGCTGAAGATGAGACGCAGATGCCAAACCAAATTGCGGACAAAGCAACAATTGCAAATTGTTGTGTAGCAAAGTGTTGTTGCTTTGCTTATGTGTATGTGTGTGTGTGTGTGTGGCATCTTTAGAGCGATGTGGCAATAAACTCGCAGAGTCAAAGCTTCCTTGTGTCTTAAGGCTTAAGTAGCTGCAGCTGTCAGTTAACTCGCTCCCAGTTCAGCCTTTTTCTTTTAATTTTTCTGAGTAGAGCGGCTTTTGGCCCACAAGCACAAAAAGCTTGCGGCTTTTTCTCGTGCTACCAACTTGCTCAGCCAAAACTCAATTAACCATGCATCTTTTTTAGCTTGGCTTAAGCTGCCGCTCAATTTTGCCAGCGGCTTGTGCCTAAGCGGAAAAACAATTTTGACCACAAACTTTGCTGCTCGAAGCAGTTTTCCCCAAAGGTGTTTTGCTTAAGCTGCAAAACTTTGATTCAAAATGCTACAACTTAATTAAAATAATAATACTTTCTTAAACTTTTTGCTAATCTTTGAAGTGCTTACAGTTAAGCCTTAAGCAAAAAAGAATAAAATATAATATTTATCGTGCAACATAAAGTAACAATATTTTTCACCATTAATGTGTATTTTATCAAAATACTAATTTGTGGAAATATGAAATATATTTCTCAGTGTACGCAAAATTTTGCAATAATATTTTTCTTGTTAAAAATGTTGTTTATCAATTGATCTGTGTTTCCATATGGCTGCCATAAATTGTATTGTTCTGAATTATAACGAATTTATGTGATTCTATTGTAGCTGGCAAACATTGCCAAGTATTTCATTTCACAACATTTGAAATATTCGCTCCAGATGTACCAAAAATCCT
The DNA here is from genome assembly GCA_035041535.1 of Drosophila cognata. NCBI lineage: Eukaryota > Metazoa > Arthropoda > Insecta > Diptera > Drosophilidae > Drosophila > Drosophila cognata. The sequence continues at coordinate 5,634,721 of JAWNLC010000234.1, read as the reverse complement.
ACATTGGGAAATGCTAAATGGGCAGTTCTCAAAACTTAGCAACTTGCTTGCGATTCATATGGGAACTAATGACCAAAACAAATGAAGCAGTCTACTTAAGAGACTCGGCTTAATCCCTCTTTGTAAATGCCAGATAAAATTATCAAAACAGACTCATCAGCAACAAGCACTTCAAATGGTATGCACACAATTTACTCCATGATCCAAATATCTTAGTCGCATATCAGAGCAGTAAATATATGCGGAGATGGAGCTCAATTGTGTAAAATTAAACCTCAAATTCTACTTTGACTTGAAATATTTAATCTGTTGGCTTACAAAATATATTTGCTTGAGAAACCGCAACCTCTTTACTCTGGCTGTGGTCTAGTCTCGACTTATATTTAAGACAGGGCGCTGCTGGGTGGCAAAGTGAAGTAACTGCCGCAAGAACAGCAATAAATTGCATGTGGCATAAATAGCAGATGTTGCATTTGTCTCTAACTATATACAAGTATGTGTGTGTGTGTTAGAGTGTATCTAAATTGCCACAATGAGTGGGACAGTGACTGCTGTGACTGCATCCAACTTTGACTCGGATGCAACTCAAGTGGCCATGCTTGCTACCAATTCTTGCCACTGGCTTCAGTTGTTGCGGCTGTTGTAGATGCGACGTCTGCTGCAAACAACATATCTTCGTAAAATATATTGAAAGTGCTTTGCATTAATTTTAGCTGGCTGTGCCAAAGACTATGCATTATTGGCTCTGGCTTTGCCTTTAGCTTTTTGTAGGGGGAGCGAGGAATGCAACATCTGAGACTGTCTCAGTTTGCCTTTTGGGCGAGAATCAATTAAGGTCGCTGCCGCAGCTGAGCAGCTATTGATGAAGTGCCTCGTTCGGGAAATGAACTTTTCATAGTTTCATGCATTCATTAGTGGCATGAGAGTCAAATTCAAATGCCACTCAATTTTGGAAACGGGCCATTCATTAACGAGACACTCGACACTCGAGTACACAGTAACAAATATCAGCTTGAATTCAATATCTTGTGTTATTTGTTATTGCTTATCATATTTGTAGATATTTTTAATTTAATTTGTTGAGGTCACAAATTTGAATTGCAGTCACTCTTTCTTTCACACTCTCAATTTAAATTCACAAAGAAATGTATAAAATTGCCAATCAAAGTTACTGCTAAGGCAAAAACTAAATTGTTTTTCTTAATACATTTTGACTATCAATTAATATTGGATTTTTCAAACGAAACAATATTATTTTGTCACTGTGCAGCTAAATGTCGTCATGTATATGAGTCATTCATAAAACAATATGCCATGATGTTGCACAATGCGTAGATGTGGCAGCAACCAAGCTGAACTGCACCAACTAGAACTGAACTGCACTGACGAAGTCAGTTTGTTCGCTCATCAGTCAAGCCCTTAGCTCACAGCATCAGCTATAGCTCTAGATACAGATACAGATACAGATACATATGCGGATAGATTTGGACATTTGATGGATGCATGCAACAGCCAGTGAACAAGGCAAGCAACAACAAATGCGATAAATTGCCAAATGTGCGCTAAACGCACACAAACAAAAGCAACGACAAAAGGCACATAAAATTGATACTGATACAGATACAAATGTGTCTGACGCCAATGTGTGACGCATTCTAATTAGACATGTCTCACAGCGTCCATTTATAGCTCTCCAAACAATTTGATGATGATGTCAATGTCAGCAGCAGCGGTCACATGGAACATGAAACATAAAACAATCTAATTAAATATATCGAGTAAGCGCGATGTTTTCGCTTAGTTATCTTTTGTTGAACATTTGAATATCCATAATCAAATTTGACCACAGAAATGATGTTGTTTATTTTAGAAACTCATTTCAAATTCGGTTAGACATGCGGTCATAATTTGGCTATTTATTATTTGAAGCTGCTGAAAGCCAATTAAAATTTAATATTTAAATTGAATGCCCTCTCATTATTGGGTATTAGTGCAGGTTGCCATGGTCGAAATAAATAACAATAATGCTAATGCATTGCGCAAATCATATATTTAAGCCGCAAATTTTATAAAATACGTTTGGATTTTCCAACAAACATTTTTAGCTGAAGGGCTTTGAGTTGAGTATGGTGCAAGTTCAAATAGTTCAAAGAAAAGCACAGAGGTATATGCACTACATTGTTGCATGCATATTCAAATTCAGCGTGATAATATTTAGCTTGAAAGGGATTTTATTATCCTTCGCCAAACAAACGCTTTCAAGCGGAAATCTTTTTGTTTAATCATGTTTTTTCATTACGAAAAATTCCATTTGCAACAATTTTCTCAGTTTTTTGCTTTTACCTTTCTGAGCAGACAAGTGAACTGTATATTATGCTTTGCACTCTTGGCTTTAGCCTAGTTCTTGGTAGTTGGTGCTTTTATTTCCACTACATCTGCTTTATGTACTGCACTTTAGTAGAACTCTCAAGTGCAGCACTATAAAACCCAGATGAGGATCCCAGGCTAAATGCAGACCACCCAACAAGACTCAAGCTGAAGCTCATCTTATCGGAGCAGCTCGCTTCCTGAGGGCCCTAAGAGTCATTCGCTATATAATATTTAAAGTGTTACTTGTCATACTAAAAGTGGCAATCCTTGCCCCTCTGCCCCACAATCCCCTCCCGCATTCAATCCCACTCTCTGCAGTCATCACTCACTTAACGTGTTTTGCGTCATAAAGTTCAAGTTCATTATGCCAACAAACAGTCGCAAAGTAACAGCGACAAAACAACAACTAGTTAACTGGCAGGCAACAAACAAACACTCACTCAAACACACACACACACACACACATAATGTGGCGCCCACCATAAAAAGGGGCCAAAGCGGAGAGGGAAAAAATAATGTTAAGTACCACTTGCAGAGATTACACAAAAATAAAAAAAACAAACCAAAAAAGTGAAACCAGCGGCAATAAAACACACAATCTGCTGACCAAATTCAAACAGAAGATGCCCAAAAACAACAAATAGAAGAAAAAAATAAAAACGTTGTTAAATAATTATTATTTAATGGCATTTGCATTGGCCGGTTGGACTGAGTTTGGCAGCAGCCGTTGTTGAGAAACGCTTAAGCCACATACACATGAGTTGGCCACAAAAGGTTGTGCAGACCGTTAAAGTGATTCGCACGCTTTATCATTTGGCCACGTTGACATTTCAGTTTGGCTTTTAGCATTATTTCTGGGCCGCCTTTCGCTCACGTTGCCTAATTGCCTGCCCCAATGGGCCCACACAATGTGCTCGCCATTTAAATGCCAGCTAAATGCCTTAAGATAATCATTGAAGTATAATTTAACTACAAGTGAAAGTACAAAATAATCGAACAACTTGAGAAAGTCACCCGATGCAAAGCACAAGCACTAAAAACAAAAAAAAACTAAATTCAAATTCGAATGCGAATTGCATGAAATCAATTCCCCCCACGTCTCCCAAAATACAAATCGTCTTTATTCGCTTTTGTGCATGCTTAAGAGCCCATTCCCCATCACCAGCTCTGTGGCAGCTGCCACAGCCCCCGCGGATGCAAAAAAAAAACCAACTGTAAAACTCCAGTCGCGACTTTTGGCCATTTTGGCCACTTAAGTAGTGGCATTTACCTCCGGACTAACAGCTTCTCCTATTTTTGTGTATGCTCTGTAACCATTCAATGGGCTAAAACGGGTCTATTAAAGGTGCCTCCGCAGTAGTTGTGCCACAAAATATTTAATAAAGCCACCTTCTGTTGATTTTCTGATCTATTCTTAAGCACTGCTTTTTCATGACAACATTTGGGTATTTTAGAAGCAACTTCCATTAAATATTAATGGCGCTTAAGAGTTGTTCACAGAGTATCTTTTAGTGCAGCACTCTTAATCCATTTTTTTTCATTTTCTTTTTGTTTCTTTTTTTTTACATTTAGCTCTTTTGCAGCTGCGAGCTTCCGTTTTTTATTGACACTGACATGCTGCAACGCTGACCCCTCTCTACAACTCTGTGTGTGTGTGTGTGTGTGTGTGGATTAACTTCTCCTTTTTTTTCCGGGTAAACACATAATATGTTGCACTGCCAAAAACAAAGCAGAAGATTGACAAAACAAGGAGTTGGCGGAGAAGGAACATGTCCAAGTTTGCAGATTTCAGTTAAGCATTATGTCATTCAATTAGTGGCATGTCTCAAATATCACAAATTAGTTGACGTTTCCACATAGTCATGTTGCCTGAGAGACAAACTTGTGTGGGTTTCATCACATTTCATTCATAAACACCGAAAGTATTTTTTTTTGCCAATTCATTATATGATATTACGTCAAAGATGACTCTGAAATCTTTACGCTTCACTTGAGCAATGAGACCGTTATTCGTTGGAAATCTGTTAGTTCCAAATGAATGGTAACAAACAAGAAACGGAATTCCGTAGAAATAAATAAATACTCGTACAATGCATCATCTTCATAAGATATGATCTGCTGGTTTGTGGCGCAATTTTTAAGCTTGTCATTAAATGTATCCCAATCTCTGGATTTGAATTTAAAAAGATTTACATCAATTCAAAAAAGAAGATGGTAATTTATCATCAGCGCGATTACAACTATAAAATAATTTGCCGAAATTGTGAGTTCTCCGGAAAAAAAAGGTTAACTGGTTAATTATAAAACTGTAATAAGCCAAAAAGTGACTTATGTTAAATCAAGTAAACTTTGTTAGGCAGTGTAAATATTCCATATAATATAATTGCTTTTATTAGTATATTTATTGAAGCCATATTTTATTAACTTAAGATCCGTAGGAAGTTTAGACAGCAATTTTTTTTTAATTGTTGGAACTCTTAAGGTTTTGACGCTTTGATCCCAATGCTCGAAGCAAGTTTAAAGTTATTTTCCCAAAAAGCAGTTCTCAGTCATTTCCTGGCTCACCACATGTATAATTGATCAACTAGTTTCACTGAGGCCTGTTGATGTTGTTGCTGTTGGCTGTGGCAATTATGCGAAATATACACGGCTGGCAGCGGGACCAAACAAGTTGTAAAATAACAATAAAAACCATCGAAACGAAATTGAAAGTAGCAACTACCGAACATCAGCGATAACATTCAATGATTTTACAAAGACCACTCGAAAGCACACTTGCGTGTCTGCGAGTAGTGGCAAGTGGGGCAAGAGGGGCGTCGAGTAGAGGCATACAATGAACGCAACTCGAGTTCAATAAAAATTATTAAACCAAATGCTTGGCGACCTTGCGCAAATGCGATGGGTTACATTGCGTAATGGAGAGGCCAGTCAACAGCTGGTAGCCCAAAAACAACATGACGACAACGATGACGAGCAGATTGGCCAAGAAGAGGGAAGCGGGGGAGAGTAGCTTGAAAATGAAGAAGAAGCTGAAACAGATGAAGGCAACTGCAAACCGGCTGCTGTTAACCAAAAATTTGTAGCAAGAGCCGGTTCAGTGAGTGGCTTTTTCCTGAATACAGTCGACTCTTCATTGTTATACCCTTTAGAAATATATATAACCGTTATATTGAAGCTGTAAAAATGCATGTAATATGCAGAAGCTGACATCTTCTCACCATAAAGTAGACACTTTATATTCTTAAGCATATTATACCTAAAGTAATTTTAGAAGAACTGTCTTTGCGTGCTTAGTGGAGGGTATTTTGCAGTCAGCCAATCTCTATTGAGGCACTCTTACTTGTTTGCGTCTCAAATTAGTAAAACAACCAAATCAACAACACGAGTAACCAAAAAAAGATGCAGAGTAAAAAGGCCAACGGCTAAAGTCATCTGCCTGACTAGTCTGTTCGATAAAAATCTTTAATTATTCATTCTAAATCAGAGCCAAGCAAATGCCAAAAGTGCCACAAGACAGCCAACAAACTGACGTGACTTAACCACTGTCTGGGCGGAGGAGCGGGGCGCCGGAGCCTGTTCCACTCTACAGTGTTAGAGGTGATTGATAAAAATGTTAATTTGCCGTAAAAAGGAGAAGAACCAGCCAATCAGCAAAGAGCATCGCAGGTAGTCTAAAGACTCAAAATTCGTGTTGTGTTTAGCATTTTTATCGATTGCATTCTAAACCAGTTTTGGTTACATATTCAAGTTTAACTTGACCTCAAGAATTTTTAGCTTTAATTAATTTAAGGTTGGTTTCTTTGCATATTATTTATTTTTATTTTATTTTTTTTTCAAATGGCTTTGAATTTAATTTGAGGTATTTTTGCTCAACTGAATACCAACTGAATAAACGAATTTAATTAATATGGAGACAGGGCATTTGAATGGCATCCCTCAAATTGTGTTATAAGTAATCAAATTTGTTTTCTTAATTTTGAATTGCTTTTGCCAAGCATAAATTCAATTCGGTGAACAAGGAACTTATTTAATTTATTTTAAACAATTCTTTCGTAAATCATAAGCATTTACGGAAACTGTCAAACAATCAAATATTTATATTTACTTAGTTTAACAGTAACTCATGCCACTATTATGATGTCAGCTATTAATCATTACTTGCTTCGAGCACTCTTAAAGCAACTGGGAATTATTTGCTAGTTCACGGATATAAGATTATATAATATCTAATTTAAGAGTTAACATTTAACATATGCTCAATTCTTAAGATACTCGTGAACATGTTAAGTTTTATAGCTTGACTTAAGTAACTGCAACTGTTGATTAGTAAATGTTAGCACCTGCCACTATATTCAGAATCCGCTTGAAATGGCACGTTTACTCAACTTTTGAAATGGTAGATTTTATTGTATTCGCTTTCAGCACGTTATTTTGTCATTTGGGCATCAAACAGAGCGTAACTGAATGTCACGCAATGCGAAGCTCGACATTTGCAATCTTTCTGGCTCCACTATAGAACTAGCGACAGCGACTCCTTCTCTTTCTATCTCTGTCTATCGCCCTCTCTGTCTGGCTGCTTTGACCATAAATCGAATTGGCGATGCGTAAAGTCGTTTCAAAGCTTTTTAGTTTGAACTTGAAATTCGTTTTGTTGCGTTTTTTATTGGAATATTTCATTTTTCTTTTTTTTTCGGTTTTATTTTATTTTTTTTTTGCTAGAAACTGCTGAAATTGGAACTTGTTGTAATGATGTGTCCCACTTTTGAAATACTTCTTCTTTGGCAGAACTTATAAAAATGTTTTCAGGCCTTTCCATATTCGATGAGAACAATTTGCATATAGGCAATAAAATATGATAGCACTCTGGCTGTGTGAGTTTGTGTGTGTGTGTGTGTTTGTGTTTTTGTGTGGGTGTTTTGAGAAATGGGAATAAAATTAGTTGAAATTGCTTTGGCTCACACATGTGAGTGAATTTCTCAGGGAGAGCAGCGTGGAATTCAAATACAATTAATCAGCTATTTTGGACTATTGCGCAATTAACACCCTGCTGTTAATGCTCAATTAGGTTGATCAGAGCATGATTATGGTTTTATTAACTTTCTCTTGCCTTGACGCGAAGAAACTATGTGTAAATTTGGTACTTTTGGAATATGGGTCAGGTTTGAAATTTCGTGCAACAAATCCATTACAAAATTAAATTTTATATAAAAGATAAATGCGACCATATATATTTATTTATTCAGCGGATTGTGGGCTCATTTGTAAAAGCAAATGTCAATTCATTTTTCACAAATATTTGTCACATCATTTAAATATTCAGTGTTTACGTTTTGCTTTCAAACGGCAAAAAAAAACTAAAGTTACACTCATCAAATGCTTTTAAATGAATACAGATTTTTTTATGCGAGAAGCCAGTCATTTTTTAATATTTGAAAATTGCTCGGTACTTGTAATTGGGGATGCAAATTGGGGCCTGGGTAATAGTTGCATTTCATAGCTGTCACATAAAAAACAGAAAGAAAAAAAAACGAATAAAGCAATATTGTTGGGATGTAGAAGCTTGAATACCCTTGAACAAATTATTACTTAAGGTTTACTCCATGATAAAGAACTCAAAAAATGTGAATTTCTTTGCAAATATTTCGTACCGAAGATACTTGATAAAATGATAAGCTTGTCGAAGTCACGTCTAACCCATCGAAATCCTATTTCAAGGGTATATAAAAAAATGCTTTGATTTTTTTTTGGCGATTTTCGCAAAAAGTAATTAAACTGCGCATGTTTTCAAAGAAAAAAATGTGAATTACTGCTGAAAGAGTTGAGCAGTAAAAGCCTGTAAACAAAATTCTGTTGGCATCAAGCGCCCACACACACCCACTCATCGATACACTCACACACATGCACAAAATGAGTGTGAAAAGTAATTCAATAATGCTCTGTTAATTATACTTTTGATCTTTGCAATGATTTTTTAATTCGGCAAAATATAAAAGGCCACAAATGTTGATATGTTGAAAGACAAAACGAAAAACGGTGAAAAATAAATCCGTTTATAATGATGTCTATATACATACATACATATATAATATAATAAATATAAATGGGCAGATGCTTCACAGAAGAGCTTCAATGCTGGCCAGTTTCGAGCTCAGACCTCGATGGGACATGAAACAACCGAACCGAGCTGAAATTCTTTTACCACATAAGCTGGATTTTTGGTGAGGAAAATGCGGGAAATGCAACCATTGAGTTTATCGGACTCTGTTCGATTCCGTGTGGCGTTTTCTGCTTTCTTTGTGCTGTTGTTTTTCTCTTTATATCATGATTTATTCCGAAACCGTAAACTCATTCTTGAAAAGTAATTTTTAAATTATTATTAAATTTAACTGCACTTTATTGCACATTTATTTTGCATTTCCCACAAGTAGATTAAAGTTGTTAATAAAGCATTTCACTATCAAGACTGCAGTTCCTTAAAATACTCTGTGTATACTTGAGTTTCAGATAGTAAAAACTGGTTGCTGATGATAAAATGAAAATGATAAACATACATTCGTTATAAATTTAGATTGTATGAAATATAACGCAGCACGTTTGAAATGAAAATACCTTGAAACCATTTGTTATCGCACGCATCAAAGAATGTTGTTAAATTTAATGATTTGTCATTGATCACAACAATTGATAAACAAGCATGTTTTTTTTTCTGATTTTCATTTAAGAGCTGATAAGATCATAAATTGACAAGCAATGTTCATATATCTAACAACTGTTGTCATTTATGTTACAATCTGATGACAACCAATGAACTATTTGCATATAGTGCAGAAAGTCATTCCGATAGCGATAAAGATAATGATAAGCTGATAACGGTGAAAACAAATTAGACCCACTAAATCAAGTGGCTCTTTTTACGTTTGTGGCGCTGTGGTTCTTCTTGTTGCCACACGCAGTGTCTCACCGAAAAGTTGGTCTCATGCAGTTGACCCAAATTCACCTTTGGACATTGCGCATACGCCACGTCCAACGGCTAACATTTGACAGTTGCAACTGTCAGCACTAAAAATCAGAGTCTTTAATTAAAAAAGAAAAGTCAAACAACTGAGTGAAAAGCAAGCATCAATGCGAGAGTTAAGGGTTACGCGATACCCTGTTGACAGTACATAAATAAATTGGAAATTTTTTGTTCACAGCAAATTATTATTTCAAGTCTTGAATTTATTTTTAAAAATTAAGTGAAAAAGTTGTGGAATTGATATTTTAATAGATACAATTCATACAATTTAGACATACCCCTACATAGTTTGTGTAAGTCTAGAGGGTATATACGAACAGAAGACAACTCATTTGCAAATGGAGATAGACAATTTTTTATTGTGGGCAGCACTGGGAGTTTCTGCACTTGCTACCTGCCCCTATGCGGGAGGCTAATTATGTGTGGCGAGTCAAAGAGATAGAAAGACAAACAGACAGATAGAGAGCAAAAACAATGAAACACATATAGCTATAGCTAAAGCTAAATAATTACAATGCTAGCTGCATGCCACGTAACGGGGGCCAACATTGATGATGAATTTCTCGTGAAGCGGAAGAGGTGGTCACAAATTGTAGTGAAGAAAGCTGAACAGGCTTGGGAGGGGAGGCGGGCGGAAAAATCAAAGTAAATTTGGGTATATTGCGGTACTTACCTTTTCGGTGCTGGACTGAAAGTAATAGACCATTACGAACATCCAAATGATGCTGACGAAGACAACTAATTTGATATTGCGACGCATGTTGATTGAATTTTCTCTATGTGTATATTGTATTTGTATTTATGTATTTCCTTTGGACAGCAAATAATGCGGACGTTTCTTTGTTGCTGTTGTTGTTGTTATTACTAATTATTATTTGGCAATAATTTCACGTTGTATTTCACTAAGTAAAACAGAAACATTTCATTATTACGTATTTCAAGCACGCAAATCTGTTTATCATTGGTTTTTTCGTTGCACTGTTTAATTATAATTGATTTGGTTGTGTGTTCGGTATGTTAACTCTATATAATTATCTGAATATTTTACCTCAAATCTCATGTGGCTAAAGTTTGTGATTAACACATTTAATATTTATGCGAACATAATTGAATAGGGAGGCAGCTGGCAAGTGAAGTGCTCCAAAGAGAGCAATTATTAAAACTTATATCAGACATGCAGTGGGGGAAATACGAAAACGAGCAATTAAACTCAGCAAATATTAATTTTAATATTGGATTAATTTTGGATTAGTAATTAGCTAAAACTGTTTGTTTGGCATTTCAGCTTGCTGAAATCTGGCCATGGACATTTTGATCCATTTGATTTATAAACATTTCAAATTGGACTGCAAATAAGCCTGTTCCAATCACATTAATTTAATAATGGTCTTTATTCGAATTCCGATAATATTTCCTATTTTTTTTTTAAGTCTAGTATATAAATTGATTGATTAATTAACACAAAAAAGCAGCACTTTTATATAAAGTTCTGATAAACTAAAGATTATCCGACTTGCCGTTGTCGGCAAAAGTAATTCCCAGAAACTGATAAGCAAAAGTAGGCAGTCAAGTTCAAAACACACAAATACAAACACAAGTGTAGAAAAAAATACACTATGATGTGGGTCAGTGTTGATGATGATATGTTAGATATGCCGTTAATTGGATGTTAAACGTTTTCATAATATTTTCGGTGTGGCCGCAAATCAAATTGCCTGTGAGCGTTTATTTTGAGCTTGGGAACAGTGAAAGTATTTCACAGCTGACTTATTAAATTTTGTTGGGTGTTGTTGGGGCACGTTTCAAAGCTGGCATTGGTCACTGAAATTATTACGCATTCGCATCGTGGTGCGATAAGATAAGCAAAAACTTAATCAACTTAAGAGTTTAATTTATCTTTTTTCCTATTTTCCACTTTTTTATATTATTGTGTTTGTGATTCATTTAATGAGTTTGGCGTTAGGTCATCAAGAAAATGCCGTGAGCTATACGGAAACATACAAACACACACACACACACATGCACAAGACAATAGTCCAAATGCTTATGCTTAATGATTTGCTGATTACTGTGGCTGTTTACAGCTTTCGGTATTTGACGCATTTATATCTATTGCATTTACCGTTCAGTCGTTTAATATGTTTTAATAATGGTGTTGTTGTTGCAGTCGTCGCCGCTGTCACGCGCCACAAAGACGAGACACTTAGCGCCCGTTGCACGCGACCCACGAGACAGAAACACCGGATCCAATTTCGATCCCGACTCCGACACTCGAGACTAACACTGAGACTATGGCTGAGACAATGAGGCAGCAGTGTCTGCGTCAGCGTCGCACACACAAATGGCCAATGGGCGCAGCAGTCGCATATATTTTATGCTGCCGCAAACGGTAACGTTTCAGCTGTTCGATGGCTGCTTGCCGTATAAGAGCTCGCTGGTTCGCTTCGAACATGTTGCGTGTTGTCTGTTGTGCATGTCTGCCAATTGCAACTTTGTTTGACTAATACGACGTAAAACCAAACTTAAGCTCGAGCAAACTTCGATTGCCTTGAGCACACACACAAGCACACACAAGCACACACACACAAAATGCATAATGCGAACGCTGCGTATGTGTAATATTTCGCAAGGAGAAATTCAAATGTATTTCAGTTTACCGCTTCTTGCTTGATTGGACGAACATTATTTTACAGCTAAAGTTTGTTAATTAAATGTTGTATTACGACTTTTAATGGGAATTTTAAAGTGCCTTCGCTTGCGTAAACATTTTGCTCATTTTAAAATTTGATTTGCTGCAATTGTTTTGACTCATATCAGTCAGATTTTTGGGATATATTCATTTTAATTTGAAACTTGCGTCTATCAAAAATATTATGTTAAAATTTGGATTCCATTATCATATTTTTCAAAATTTCACTTACATTTCTAAATTCATTTCACTGTTCAAGCATTGGCTTTTGTCTACTTTATATGCTATTTCAATTATTTAATGCCATTTATTCAAACTTTTAATTCAACTCAGTTTAATTTTAATGAGCTTTCTCTATATATACAAAGTTTGGCAAGCGACTGAAACAACATATTCCCACATTCAATTAAAACTAATAAAATATGTATTGTATAATTGTTAGCATAAACTGCAATTCTGGGCAACAACCAGGACAACAACAACAAAGTGTATAAGGACCAACTCTGGTTTAGACAGTTTGAATTTTTGGTGAGATGAATGCTAGCATTATTAATAAACTCACTTCGGAAGTGTGTGAGTGTGTGTGGCTGCGCTTGTATGTGTGTCTGTTAACAAGACACATAACGCTTAAAGGACAACTGAAGCAGCTGCTGTTAAATGAACTAAGAATGCTGTCCATCAACGGAGCAATAATGTTAATATTATAAGTGAAATGAATTAAGTGTACAAATGCGCATCTGATCTATAAAGATATTGAATATGTTTTCTTAATAGTTTATGATTATTTGCTTAAAAATAGCTGCATAACCAAGACTTGAAGATATCTGGGAATGAGCAGAGAAGTGATTTTGAAAGTTTATTTAATCGGGTCTGCTTACCACGCGACTGTTAGTTCAGTTTGTTAAGTTTGTAACATTAATTAACTAACGCGAGTATCTGGATTAACTTATATAATAATATGAAATTCAGTGTAAAATACGAAATTTATCTTGACTTAGCTTTAGCACTTTTTGGGCTTAATCTGAATACACCCGCTTGATCCTTTGATTGCATATTGTAGACAATGGATTAAGCTACACACGGACACACACACACACACATATTGGGAATTGTGGGTTGCTGACAGTACCAGCTCTCATTTTGCCCTTCCCTCTATCTCTTGCGCTCTTTCACTTTTGTCGGTTTCTATATTTCCCCGCTGCCCGCATCCTTATTTAAATTGGCTTAAAAACTCAACGAACAACAAACGGGCAACAAAGTCATGAATATGCAGACAGTCAGATAGAGAGAGAGAGGGAGAAAGACCGAGAGGGTACACAAAGTTAGACAGAGGAGTCAAACAATTATAAAAATACACATATGTATGCAGTAAACTTCCGCTCAATCCGCACACAGCCCCCGCACAACCCACGCCTTGTTGTTGCAGCACCACCTTCTGCCACCATGCCCAACAGTTATATGAGTGGCATTCCATTAGGCGTAATTAGAGCATTTAGCTGAGGAAAAACTAAAGACAAAACCAGCAACAGCAACCAGAGCAAAGGCACCAACATGCAGCCAGAGGAGACATTTTGACTTGCATGCAATAGAAGTGTGTGTGGGTGTGTGTGTGTATATATTAGACATATATATTAGTTTGTGTCTGTGTGTGTGTGTATGTATTTACGTTGAAAACAATAAAGCTGCTGCAGCGAGTCTAGAAGTGGCAGCCTCGAACTGAGGCAGCGACTTGGCTCAAGCACGATAATTAAAAGTTGGTTAAATGTTGCATGAGTTGCAGCATCCTTCAAGCTGCCCCGTTGCCTCCTATTGCCTTAGTGCACATTTGATTGCACACCATTTGCCAGTCTTCCTCACACACCCCACACACACTCTAAGTGTGTGTATGTGTGTGTGTTCACGTAGCGTATCTTTCGAACCACACTGCACATTTGGCAGTCACTCGACAGTTTTCCCTTCTGCTTATCCACAGCAAAGTGTCGTCTCATTACTTGCTGGCTTTTTATACCCTGCACGAATTATGAAATGTTTAATAAGGGTATCTTAGTGATACATCTGGTTTATAAATTCTTCAAATATAATATCGATACAATTAGATTTCCTTGACTTAGACACAGTATTCAATATGTCATTTCTACTGTATTATTCAAGCATATGGAATATTTCACTACCTGTGCTGGGTATCTACTAGTTGAGTTCTCTCAACTCAAGCTTTAACATTTTCTAGTGACATATGTAGCCTGCCGCCCCACTCTCCCCTTCCCTCGCACAACTTTACTTCCTCCTCTGCCAGGCACAATTTGCCACAGAGCTTTTTGTCGTGGCTGCATCTGGCGGAAATCAAAGTGCAAATGTATTTTGTTGAAAGCTGGCGTTGAATTTGGCGCCCATGGTGCAAGCGTTGAAAATATTTTAAGAACGTTTTCAAAATTAATGCATAATTGCATTAGTCACTTCATTCCGACGTGGTGGGGGAGCTAGGCGGAACTGGGGAGAAGGGGATCAAGAGCAGGATTACGTTGAGTTCTCTCCCAAGGCTGCAGTCGCCAAATTTGTTGCAATTTATTAGCGTGGCAGAGTGCTGCAGACAGTGAGCATGTGGAATGTGTTCTGCGGTTGCAACAGTGGTAATAGAATAGTAAGCCTGGTGTGGGTGGTTGAGTGCCTGAGTGTGTGTCTGCCTACTGTCTTGATGACAAGGGCGGTGACTAAGGCTAAGTGGCGTTAAGTGTTATCGCCCTTGGCTGTGTCGTTGTGTGAAGTGTCGATTGGTGCCACAATTAATGGTATTTAAAGAATTTCCACGAAAAGTGCGCGAATGCACGGCTTACTGAGAAAATCCTGTTTATTCTCAGCTACAGCTGGCCAATATTAAGAGTGTACAGCTTAGACCTGAAGAAATGCAATTGCGTATTGCAAAATCTAAAAATTAAATATTCTTAAAACTGCATTTAATATTTTAAATTTATTTAAGAAATAAAACAGATTTATATTTTTGATAATGTAATGTTAGTGAATGGGAATTTAATGAATTAGACCTCAACTATTTACAACATATATAGAAATGGCTAAGACTTCTTCTCTTGGCCTAGAATTGCAACCCAAAAGCAAGAAAATCGGTTATTAGGGTTAAAGGCGTGTAAATTGTTTAACTAAATTTGAGGAACTGTAATTATGCTATTCATATCATTAAGTGATTATGTAAATGACTTATTTCCATAAGAAGAAGACACAAATTACTGTGTTGTATATACCAACTTTTTCTTCTAGTGTATTCATGCTTTTAGCGCAAGTCTCGCAATCTAAGAGAGAGAATTGCATTTGCCGGCCTTGCTCTGCTCTCTATCTCATACTCAACTGCCAAAGCACGTTTCACTCTCTCTCCCTCTTTCACTCATTCTCTCTCTCTCTCTATCTCTCTGTCTCTTGTTCCGTGCCGTATACGCTTCGAGGGTGTTTTTTGGGGTGTGAGAGAGCAGCTGTCATACAATGCGTGCGGCTACATTTATAATATTAAGCAATGTTCCCAGCCCTGCAATCAGGCAACAGCACAAAACTGGCAACTTTGCACCCCTGGCCCCATAGCTTTTAGGCAAGCTGCCCCCATTTGGGGCCATCATAACACAGCTGTCAGCTGCTGCAGCAAAATTTGGTTACTTTGTCACGCAAACTGCATTCGCTACTCTTGTTTGTCTGCCTTCGATTTTTACAATAATTCACGCACACACACACACTCACAAACCAAAAGACACACACACACACACAAATACACACAACAAACAATTGATTTTCATATTTGCTCACATTTGTATGAAAAATAAATTTGAACACTTTTATTGAATTTCTGTGGTCGTTCCTCAATTGCTTCTCTCGGGGCTGGGCAGCAATTTCTTTGATTTTAGTCTAATTTATTTTACTGTTATTTTGTATTTAAATGCACTTTTGGTGTTTTGTTGTTGTTAAGCTTATGTTGATGTTGTTTTTTGTTTTTGATTTTTGTTTACGTTCTAGTTGTTTGTAGCAAAAATAGAATTATTTATTTATCAGCTACAAATATATGTGTTTAATATTAATTAATTATTATATTATTATTTAATTAAATAAACGCGACGCGTCTCGTTTCGTTTGTTTCGTTTGTCAGACGCTCAAAGCAACTGAGGAAGGCGACGGCGCTCACGTTTTTGTTGTTGTTGTTGTTGTTGTTTTTGTTGTTTTTGTCTCTGTTTTCGGGTTGTTATTCTTATTTTTATTCGCCCCATTCCTTCGCTTGTGAAGTAACTTTGCTCTTGTAGCGCATTTCCGTGTTTTGCTACCCTTTTGCTTCCTTGTCTCTCTCAATCGATCTCTCTCTCTCTCTCGCGTTCGCTCTTAAGACTTGCTTCAAATAAGGGTTAGTTTAACTAAAGGAGAGCTTTGCGCAGGCGCCAAACTTTTCTGTTGACAATTTGAATTTACAAATACCGTTAGTCAAAGCACAACAAGTGCAGCTCGCTGGAAATCAAATAAGCCCGTGGCTTCTAACTATTGTTAATAAAATTTAATATTTTATTTTATTATTTTCCTTTTTAATTTTCGTTGGAAATTCAAGTTGAAATTCTGTATATCAAATGCAGTTACGAATTTTAAATTTCTACTAGCATAACTTTGTTCTACCTGAAACGATTTTCAAAAGCAATTGCTTTTAGTCATAGCTGGACAATTAGCTGAATTACTACTTCTTAACAGTGTTTATTGCTGGTGATTGTTATTTCAAGTTATTTGTTTTCACAATCACGGATTTCGATATTCCTATCTTATCTATATCCTATTCTTACTTAAATATTAGCATATCGCATAAATCGTACAAATATTTAAGTGGGACTGAGTAAACTTTAGCTTGCGGCTCCTGATGGGCAACATAAATTTCTATTTGCTTAAGCATTTACAAGCTTATTCATATATGATGATACTACTATACATACTTATTTAGAAATTTTCATAAATTGAAATTAATTTATTTACCCCTAACGCACATGTCACTGTTTTTGTCCACACCCAAAACCCTCACATGCAGAAGACAGGAACAAAAGAATTCGTGACATGATGCGCACCACAAAAGAAAAAAAAAAAGAAGAAAAAAAACTAAACTGACAGTAAGCCCAGCATACCGAGAAGCATATTCATTCATATCATACAAATATTTAAACCCTTTGGGGGTAACTTGCCATGTCATTTATATGGATTATATATGGGAAATCATTAATTTTTGTTTTTCTAAGAATTTGACTTTTCGCCTCTGTTGAAATTTGCATAAGATTGTTTTTGTTTTCGGTTTGCTCAGCTGACTCAAGGGAGGAGTGGCATGGAAATTAATAAGATAACACAAGGACACACACACACACACACACACACCAACACACACACACACACACCAACACACACACACACACACACACACACACGCATAGTGCCTGTTGTTTAGCCTTGAAATGTCTGCGCTCATTGATAAGAAGCCAACAGCCCCAACCCCATTCAACATAAGATTATGATTATGCTGCCGTGTTGAAGAGGCAGAAGTACATTTATATTTAGCCAAGCTAAGGCTTTCGGTATACGTTGTAAATGAAAATCCCTTAGAGAGCATGAAGTGTATGGCAGGCTGCTTAGATGACTCTCAAGACTTGCATTTTCTTGGAAGAGCTTCAGCTTTGAAGCACCTATTATTGGACGTGTTCTTCGTAAGGGCTTAACAAATGATAAGACACATGCCATATTTGACATTTAAGATTTTCTAAGAAAATAAGGTGGTTTGCTGTTATCGATTGTTAACCGATTAAAGTATTTTAATAAATATCTGAAGTATTTGCTAAATAACATATATATTCCAGTTTTGCCACTTGATGTTGTCACACACGCTCATGTTGCATAACAATATAAGCCTTTTGCCAATATTTGTTATATAATATGACCCACTTGTCCCAAATTTCATTGTAGCTATATAAACAATAAAATGTACCTTATGGGCTTCACAGAGTAAACATGGCTCCATTTCTCCAGGCGCAAAAAGCTTCCTCGTGTAATAATTGCAAAAATTTAATGTTAGACTCGAGTGCTGAGAAACTGAATACGGTGTGCTGTAAACCTGCAACAGGAAAAAACTAGGAAAACGGGTTAATAATGCCATATGAAATAGTAAAGACGACACTCTCGTGACTGGCCCATGCCGCCAGCTACTCAGTCAACATTGTTTGGCATTCGTTCGTTTGTTTGTTTGTTTGTTTGTTTGCTTGTTTTTCATCGAGCGAGCGGAAAGTGAAAGGCATACAAAACGCACACACTAGTACACACACACGCACACATATGCAATCAAAGACGAGTTGGCCTGGTTTACTGCGGGGAGGGGGAGGGGGGATGATTTGAGGGTTGGTTCACAACAAAGCACAAAAAGCATGCCGTTGAAATTATGTTATCACAAATAATACCAGTTGCAACATGTGGCAGGTTCATTGACATCAAACAAAGTGTGCTAATAAATAGTCACAAATGCATTGCAAACAGCTTTGAATGCATTAAGTTTTTCAACTAAGCCACCTGCCACCTGCCACCAAATCACCAAAGTCACACAGTGAACAACGCCAACAGTGTCATCCGCACTGCCTTATGTGGCATGCGGCATATGGCAACTGCCACTCCAGTTGAAGCCACGAAAAATATGCAATTTAAAAACGCATTTTCCGCTTCTGCAGTCTTTTCATGTCACTCACTCGTCGCAGCGCTGGAATTGAAAAATTATGAGGAGTGAAAACTTGCACTTTTCGCCAATTTTCGCTCCATTTGCCACTGACATCGAAGCCGAGCATGCACAGAAATGCATTGTAATGGCTTAATTGGTATTTATGACCCAAACGTTATTACTGAAATAATTACACGTACGTGCGACACGCAGCACGAGATCCGTTGAAGTCGCAATATTTGCACAAAAACTTACTTCACCATTGACTGACATTTATTCGTGCACCCTGCAAAATAATAATCAAGGGTATGACAATTCACTCATATATAAAATAAGAACTTCAGGTTTTCATTAACTCTTCTAACCAATTTTTAAGTATTTCTTAAATGTATATATATTCTGTTATATATTCAGGATTTAATTAGAACTAGTCTGCCTTATATAAAAAGTAGTTTCAGTTTTGATTATTCATTATTTCTGCAAATTTTGAAATATATTCAAATTAATATTCAAATACTCGGTGTGCTTAAAGGACATTTTATAGTCGAACCCAAGTGCCTGCAGCCAACACATTTGTTTCGCATAACAATAGCATATTTATTATTTTATTGTCGATTCAAACAATGATGAATTCGTCGCTTGTTAAGTTTATTGAATTCGCCGAAAGGGGACAACAAATGAGTTTTCTCCTTTAATATAAAACATTGTTTTTCAATCAATTTCCAAAAGCGAAACGATTAAAGCCAAGTGCTTTAACTAAAAGAGCAATTTATCCAAACATATTTTTATTAATTTACAGTTGTGAAAAATAAATTCAAAATATTCCAAGTCGGGAAATATAAAATGTGTATTTGATTTATTTACATTGCCCAACATTGCCCATTCGTAAGAAATGCTTCGTGAATACCCCAAAAGACAGAAAATATTGAAACTAGAACTGAAAGTCGTCAGGTATACTTAATATATAATTGTTGTCTTATAAGTAATCGTGAATATTATCAACTGGTGGCGAAGCGCTTCTTCAGCAATTATATTAAGTATTATTTCCATAGCTACGGCTCCAGCAATAATTGTTATAAATTCGCCATAATATTTCTTATGCTACAAATAGCAATTGCAATTTGTCGTCATTAAGGGAAGTTGACAGCCACTTGGCAAACTTTGACGCGATCTATTGTTGGCTTATGGGCAACAAATGAACGAGATGCAAAGATACAGGGGGTTGGAGAGGGGAGAAGAGGGAGGTATGCCACCAACTATTCATTGTTAGTCATGCTGCTCGTTAGCGTGTCCGCTACACTCGATGCCGTTTTATAAATACTGAAAATATAATGGTAAAGTGCAGAATATTGCACATAATAATTTACAAGCGGACGCGAATTGATTTATGACAAGTCACGTAGCTGCCAAAGGAGCAGGATGAGGTGAAGTGTGAAGCCAACTTGATTGTAGCAGGAATTTAGGGGTGTCTCTCCAGAGGCGAATGTTGCATGCCTGGACACCATATTGCATTTGGCTGACAAAGGCGGCCCTTAAAGTTATCTTGTGCCGCTTAATTTGTGAGCGTCGTGAACTTTTCTGGCAGCACTTGCGAAGAGGACGAGCAAAGTAATCAGGAGCTGTGGAGCAACGATCTACGGGAACATCCATTAGCATAATCGATGGCACTTTGTTAGCTTTGCCTGTAGTAGCAGCAACAACAACCGTTTACTCTATGAACAAGGAGTTTTTGTGTTTTGCTTCTATTGTTGTTCCTCGGACAAAACACACACAAAAGCATATTCAAGCAGCAGCAGCAGCAGCAGTCGCCACTTCTTCCCGCCGGAAGTAAACGAATTAATTAAGCATGTCACGAGCGTTAAATTTAAACAAAAGGTTCCTTGCCCGCCCGCACAAAGCGAATGCCAGTCCGTAAATGCCAGTCCGTAAATGCCAGTACGAGTAGAACTAAATGCAATGTGCAAATTAAATTAAATTGCATAAAACTTTGTTACTCTGTTACTCTCTACAAACGACCCGGAGTTAATATTGCAATTAAGACTGGCTACTGTTTCATCTTTAATTGCTGGCTAGTAGACAATGGGGAACAACTATGCAGCGACTAATTAGCATTGGCTGGCTATTTTAATACAAAGTTGCTGAGCTTAAGTTTGACTGAATAATTAAACCAATGATACCGGTGCTTAAAGCCGGTGCGATATTAACAAATTTTTGTGAAGGTTCAAATTGAATTTGATGCATTTAATTTTTGCCTAACATTGATTGTCAATTTTACTAGCGAAAGTTTTAAATTTCTTTTAATTGACGTTAGTTTTAGTATTTGTTTTTTAAAGCCAACTTGCCATGACTTTAAACAAGTTTCATATAATTAACCGTGAGCGAAACCCAAAGTGCACAATCATCGTCATTATTCTAGCGCATCATTCAGCTTATTCAGCCAGGTCAGCAGTTGTGCTGCTGTTTCCATTTTGGCATTTGATTCAGCTGCTGTGCGTCTCGCAGCGAAGGGCCGGTGGGTGAAACTGTTGCCTCTCTGCCGGCAGTTACTATGCAAATTTCATGTTGTCAGCCCGCATAAACTGCATATACAGGCAATCGCCCAATGCCTGCCCTCTCTTTGGAATGGACAAACACGGGAGAAAGCTATCATATTTGCTTAACACGACAGCGACACAATTTTGGCCGAATTAATAATACACAATTTAAACATTGCTGGCCGGGTGGCCCACCCCCTCACAACTTGATATGCCTCACAGTTTTGGAAGTATGAAATGTCAGCCAAATTAACACACAACCAGCCGGGTAGCCATTCATCTGATATGGAGCCCTTATACGTGAGACTCACCATAACTTAACAAACACCCCATGTCGCCCTGTCTAACAATTTGTTATTTTCGCATTAAGCTTGTGCACACCATAAATTATTACTATCACCAGAGTGCATATTTACATACAATTCACAGTGCGTAATTTATAATTAATGCATTTTGTTGATCGAGCATTGAGTACAAATAATTTCACATAAAATATAACTAGAGGAATTAAGAAGTTCAATAAATGAAATATTCAAAGAATCTTTTGTGCATATTTAATTGTATGTTTTCAGTTTTTCGGCATATTTTCAGGGCAGATTTATCAAAGTTATAATGCATGCAAATATCCACTTTGTTTGTGACGCATGCAAATTAGAGTAGATATTCAAATTAAAATACGAATATGAAGTCAAGAGGATAATTCGATTAGACAGCATCTACAGCAATCAGATGAGAGTGCGGCACTAGTAGATACCCATAATAACTAATTCTTCAAACAATTCTTTCTACTTTGGCACATAAATGAATTAAACTAGATGCATATACTAAATTTAGTTTGTTTTCAGAAGATCTTCTGGTCACTGAGATAAGCCAGGCTATTGCCATTGAACAATACTAACAATACTACGAAAGTTACCTTTTTCCACTTTCCTTTGCTTTTAGGGTATTTAAATTATAAACATCATAATCGAATTTACTCAAAGATAAATTTACATATTATTTGCATGAAATTTGCCACAATTTTAACGATTTCCTGAAAACTATTTCGGGTTTTTGATACAATCTATTGAATCAATTTGCATATGTAAAATAGTTCTAAAGCTAGAAAGAGATCTGAGTGGGCACAAAAACACACATGCACTCACACGCATAACCAACTTAACTTCTTGTTGTTGCATAATTTGCTGCTGTTTGTTGTTGCAACAAAAATGTGCAGTGTGCCACCTACACGTGATTGGAAGTTGCTTAAATAATTGAAGGCAGTAAGGCAAATTTAAGCTCTAACATTGGCAAAAGTAAACAAAGAATTTATGAATTATATATTCATATGTGTGAAACCACTTTAGACTAGGTCAACTCATAACTAACAGTTTGATTAAATTAGAAACTTTATCTAACTTTAAGATAAGAAATATTGGATGAACTATGATTGATGGAAATGTTGATTTGACAGCAGATGTTTGCTTTGCAATTTACGGCTAGCAGCTTGAAGCAACTATTGTCAGAATAATAACTGGCCATTGGCCATGACTGGACCACATGAGTTGCATATGTTGATTGACAACTGAAATACGAGCCAAGTCAAATACGTAGACAGTCATGGATAACAGACTCGTGTGTGGCAAACAAATATACAGCCGCAAGCAGACGGGTGGCACAATGATGGTCAGCAGTAGTCAGCTTGCAAGGACAACAGCGCATAAATTGTGTGTGCTTTCTGTGGCAAACAGACAGTGCAAACAAAAGGCGCAAGCAAATAAAAGACCAGGACTAAGCATATAGCTGCCACAAACATGGTTCAAGGACAAGCAGCTCCCAAACTCTGCAAATTGCCACATGCACAAATTGTGGTCAACACTTCCAAGAAATTGTGTGCGGTCGCCTCACTCCCTCTCCCTCTCACTCTGTCTGTATCCATCTCTCTGTCTATGTGTGAGTGTATCTGTGTCTGTGTGGTTTTTGTTTGTGCGGATTATGTTACACAACTCATTTAAGTCAAGTGAAGCCTTAGCCTCTGCATTGGGCAATGTTTGTGCAAGTGCGCCCGTCACTTAAGTCTACTCAAATCCCGAAAAGTTACGTATACGCCTTGTTTAGCATTCGACGGAATAGTTACACTTTGCTACACAAAATAATTGCATTTTGATTGAAAGCAAACTATTTGTCTAACTCTTAAGGCATTCGGCTTAAAATCTGACTTGTGTTAAAAAAGATTCTGATAGCGAACGATATGGCAAAATAATATTCATAAAAGTGGTCGATATTACATCCATATAAATTCTGATCATTTCTTAGACTAGACATATTTATATTCGGAATATTTTTCTTGTGATATATTTTGATAAAAGTTTCATTTAAATATGAATATATCATGGGCTGAATCGAAACCTTTTTATATCAACACCTTCACATTATTTAAATAATCGTATTCCAGAACAGCTGGGATTTAATATTTTGATGCTTAATATGTAATCAAATGTTGAATATTTTGGGGGCTGTTGCTACAGAATTTACCGTTCAAATGCTAAGCAAAAATAAGGCAATAAATCAGTAAAATATAATACATCACATGGCAGTCGTGACCGACCAGGTCGACTGGTGCTGGCTTCAAGCAAAAACCTTGGCAGGAAAATGGTAAAAAAGGCACGAGCAACAATCGCACTCGGATTTCATGCTGGATGCGTTCAGCATATTCCACGCTGGCTCATAAATTATGCGTGTTTTTCATTTAAGCTGTAAGAAAAATGACATATTTTCTCTGGGCGGCATGCCAAAGATCAGCTCAGGCCACAGGCCAACATAGTTCCACATCCTTATGAAATCACACCCACACTCGCACACTTTAATATGTACACATTTGTTTTGGCTACTTGTGCTTTACTTATTTGGCTTTGCCAGGGCAACGATATAATTAATTAAACTTCAATTTTGCTTGTCAAAAGCTGATTAAATGCAATTTTCTGCTTTGGCCTCAGCATAATGGGAAAGCGGCAGCATTCAAAGGAAGCAGCGAATACCTACAAATGTGAGCAAGCAACTTTGATAAAATATTCTGGGAAAATTATGAATGGAAATATGCTGAATTAATCTGATCTAAATGGATTGGTTAACTTTGAGTGTAATTGAAATAGATTGTTTTTTTTTTTTTTATTAATTTGATAAGAGTATTTGTAATATGAAGGAACAGCTGAAATTCTCTTTCACTATTTCACTGTTGCAATAACAAGCAGGAACTATTCACAATGGTTGCAAGGCTTCCGATAATACAATTATTTAATTAGATTCTATTGAAGCTTAATTCATGCTGTTAAGAAATGGTTTATTGAGTTTCGGTTCAGCCAAGTAGTTTTTCAAGTTTTCGCCTCACTACTCGAAAACCATTCAGTCAGGCGCATAATTAATGCATATATGCAACAACAACAAAAAATGTAGTCTTATCAGTAGAAATAGTTCAGCTCGTGCACATTTTTTTATGCTTGGCTGCCTTGCATATTTTTATTGCCACTTACATGTTTGCTGCAGCTGCAATGCAAAAGTTTAAGTGCACAAAGATACACGTTTAAAAAAAATGGCAAAACAATAACGGATCCACTCACATAAGCACACTCCATTTACCAACTGTTTTCTTTTCAGTGCAAACGGAGTAAAAAAATAGTAAGCCAAAAAATGAAGATGCAGAAAATGTGTGCATTTTGTGCCCCTAAAGTTTGTATGCATTTTAGATAACCGTTTTGTTTGCTTCTCTGTAATATATTTTCTTCTTAAAAGGGAGTGTAATCAATATGTACGTATGTGTGGGTGAAAAAACTTTTGATTCTGGACTAATCCAATTTAGTCTTATGTTACTTATTGACTACAAAAATCATACACAATTTGAAACTGTTTGCAGGATATTTGTTAGTCGTCGCGTAGTCCCTTTAAATACTTCCTTATATCACATTATTTACTTTTATTTTTTTCTTTGGTTTCCCTGCCGTATACTGTGTGAGTTTTTTTCATATTATAGGGGGTATTCAGGATTTATTGTTCTATGTGCATTTTAAGCAGAATTTGTAAGAACAAGGAAATCGTTTTGCAGGCTTATGAACAAAAGAAACTGTAAGCCAAGCCTGCCACTTGAATACACATACATATCTAGAGTAGACACAGACAAGCAGAATCGGCAACCCACCCACAAAAACCGCACTGTTCAGTGTTATTTTGAGGCAATTTATCCTTATTTCGCTCCAAAGGCATGAGAATATTAAATTCAAAAAAGAAACACATAACTAAGAAGGGAATGAACTAAAATATTCTCCTTATGGTCGAAAATAAAACACAAAAGGATATATTCTGTATTGGTATGAAGGATTCAATCATTTTGCTCGAAATTCGTGTTTCATTCATTTTTGGGATGGGTGCACACTTTCCAATGGCATTAGTTTGTTAAAATTAAACAGATTTGTCATTTAGATAACCAGCATGATTTTTGTTAAAAATTTACCAAGTTCGATATGGTTCTTGCACAACTTAATAACACAAATTGAATGAGTGCAGAATGGAAGAAAATACATTTTCTTAAGAACTTTAATAAAATTTAAGAGACCTTGCGTGAGCTTAGGAGCGATGGCACCCAAAGGCAATTGTTGGTTAAATCGAAATTGTTTTTTTAGAGTCTGACGATGAATATAATGTAATATAAAATATAAAAACGTTGCTGGAAAACTTTAATCTTACAAGGGCTATACATTTGTGCATGTCCTTATACAACGCACTTGCTCGCTGGAGTGAGCAATTGTGAGGCATTTCTATTGCTCTGCCCCAATTTACTGACCCAATTTGTGATGAGTGTGTGTGCCGCTGTGTGTGGTGCATGTGGCCCTGCGTGTGTTTGCTACATTTAACGACTTTCCGAGTTCAAATTTTACAAAATTTACGATTGTGCACATTTTCGCACTACTGCAATTGCTGCGCTTTTGGGGTTTCGGGTTTTGTTTATTTTTTTTTTTTTGGTCCATTGTCGACTCTTGTTTCGCTTTCTGCAGCTGCTGCCACAATCTGCCGTTAATTGAGGCGCAAAGCACCGAAACGGAGCAGCGCCAACTTCGGTCGCAGTTGTTTGGCATGCTGTTAATTCAATTGGACACAGCAACAACATCAACAGCATCAACAGCAATAACAGAAACAACAGGCAAACAATAACAGTCACATAAAATTTGCAGCATAATTAATTTTCAAATATCGCACAATTGAACGCATTTCCCTGATACTTTTCAAGTCATTTGAAGATTTTATTTACGATGCGAAGCAAAATAAATTAATGCCATGGACAATGCTCTAAATAAACATGTATTTTGTATTATTTCTAGCAATATAGAAAAGCGACTTTTGGTAATGCTCTTTAATAATGAAAAACCTTTCTTATGCAACTTGCATGACTGAGCAATTTAGAAAAACAACAACTTAAGCAATCTTCAATGTCATCACGTCGAGTTGAGTTATTGTTGTAAAACTTAAAGACTCTTTTGAATGGGTTGACTTATTTTATTTGTTGACATTTGTACTTGTTGATCTTAATCAAAAAAATAGCTAACTTGTACAACTTCAGTATACAACTTCATGCACCAAGTCAAGCCAATCTCCTCAAGCCCTTCTTCAAGTTCATTGTGGCAACTTGTCAACTGCTTAATAAATAAGCTTCCACTTGTGTAGACTCTGCCCACCTTTTGTTTGAGTTATGTTTTTTTTTTTACATTTTAACCTGTGGATTTTGTCTAGATTTTCCTTACTTTGCATGCTTGGTAGGTGTTTGCACAATCTTCCCTCAAGGTCGTACGTGTGTCTGCTGCAAATGAGGTTCAAGCAACACTTAACATACCTAAATGCCATTTGCCGTAAATCCAAACAAAAGTCAACAAACCTCTGCGCAAAATAAATGAAAAACATAAAGAAAAACCGGCCAAGTGAGGCCACTCACGAAAAATGAATGCAACCATTGCAACGAGTGGCAGGTTGCATAATTTGCGCGTGCAAACACGATTTGGTTGTAAGCTGTGCCACTGATGGCACAGATCACCACACCAAATTCATCATCACGAAGCCACACCACCTGCCCCCAACCCACGACACCCCCTCACTGCTGTCAGTGTGTATGTGTCGTGTATTGCATGTGCTGCACATTGTCACATTTTCCTGAGCGCATAAATCTTTTGGCGAGGTGGTGCGCAAATATTTTTAATCTTGTCGCTACGGGCTTTCAAATGAAATGCAAGCAACAACAGTTGAGGCAATAATCACAGCATCAGCAGCAAAAAGATTATCGGCAACAGCAGTTCCTGTTGTCATTCAATTGCCGATGAGCTTACTCCACAATGACAGCAGCAATTGAAACAAGCTCAACTTTTGCTTACATATTTTATTTACCCATTTTTACAAACACTTGCAGAGGGTATTTTGAAACGTATTCGATCACTTACGGCATATAATTCATTATTCTTGGTCATCTGTTGATCTATACGGAATGAATATAAACAATTTTCAACTTTTTAATCAGTGCAATATAATATATAAAATAATTAAGGTCTGCTTGCAGGGTAGCTAAAAGTCAAATTTATGTGCTTCTGGCATTTTTATTTATTTTTGGTCGTTTTTGACAATTAATTTGCAGCCTCTGTGCGGTTTTTATAAAAGTTGCAGTGTCGAACAAAAATCCCAATTAAATTTTGTAACCATTGTTCCTATATTGAACATTTTTTACAACAATCTGAACAAGAGAAACTTTTACTGACAGCAGATAACGTGTGGCAAAAAGCATTATAGGTGGCTTGGCTCCTTTTAAATTTGGTTACTATGGCTCTAAAACCATGACAGATATTGGCTTTCACGGTGTTTGGGTGCTGCAGTGGGTGACGCCACGAAATTTCTTGTAGACACGCAACTTTGTCAAAAGTGATCAGATTTTGTATTTTATCGTAATTACTACATTCGTATTTGGAAACACGGTTTTAGCTGGATTTCAAGAAATTTTATATCTTCAAAAAGTGAACGCAGGGACGGGCCACAGCCATAACTTTCTCAAAACTGATCCGATTTATATATATTCAAAGTTTCAAGTCTCCAGGCAGAGAGTTGCGACGGAAATTGCACAAATGCAATGTACTCTTATCTTACCAGAGTATGCCAATGTTAAACTATTTCCTTTTGCTGAAGTAACACAGTAAATATTCTCTCAATTTAAGTTTCTGTAAATACTTCATCAAAATGTACTCTCAGATTTACAAATGTATCCATACGGAATTTAACATGAAATTATATCTACACATATCATGCATAATTAAAGTGACTTGCAAAGCTTTCTACGAGTCATAGTCGTGTGCCGTTGCCTTATAAATATCCCAATAGCCACATAAATACACAAAATGCACATAACCAAACTTATTTTTGGCAGGCTAGGAAATAAATTCTTCACTCATTTTGTAAATATTTTTGGACACCTCCAGAGAGAGAAAACGAAATAGAAAAAAAAACTTCTCCCTTAACTTTTGCCATGACAAGCTGAACTTTGGCAAATCCAATAAGCACTTTAAAACTGCAAAAGCAGCAACAAAAAAAATGAAACGAAATGCTTGGATTATTTCACCTCAATGCTAAAGCTTGATAGCCGTAGAAATCCATTGGGCATTATATGGAAAAGAAAAGTCTTGGTTTTGCTACTGCCCAAAGTCACACACAGGGGGTGCAATAACGGAAGTTCAAGTTGAGTAAAATTTATTCGTTGGACAGGACCGTAAACCAAATACTTGACATGCTTTAAAATATATACAAATCACAAATGGAGATTGCGCCAGATCCGTGACAATTGAATGCAATTCAATTTTGTCTAAAATTTTCGATGGGGTTTGCAAAACCGCTTTGAAGCATTTGTCAAACAGTTAAATTGCAATTTTCGCAATCGACGATAAATTATTAAAACACGCTCGAGCACCATAATTAGAGATGACGCCGCTTCCCCCTTTGGTCGTCTTCTGGTCAAAATGATGTTTGATTGATGACCGGTACTCAGGGATTGTGTTAATGCTGCTATTATGATTTTAATGAGCTATAAATGAAAGTGATTTGGTCAAAAATTGCATGAGTTCGAATATGAACAAAGGAACCTGAATATGTGATCTGTTCATTTGTTTGCTGACTTTTTTTTAGTTTCTTTTGACAACTTGTTTGTTGGCAATTCCCTGACCTATTCCTAGCTACGCGTAACTCTTTTGGCTTGTAGTCTGAATTGTGAATGGGCCACTCACAACTTTGTGTGTGTATGGGTCTGTTGTGTGGCAAGTTTAAAAAAACCTAAGCAAATAATATATAACAATGAAGCTGGCGCTTTTTATTTGTGTGCGAGCCCATTAATAAATTGTTTTTTGCATGATATACACATTTATATCACAGACATTTTGCTACGCAAATAATTTCCAAACTCATTTCATAATTCATATAACTGTGTACACTTTATGAATATTTATGCCTTGTAAATTGCCAAATGGGCTAAAAAATATTTATTTAGCTTTTTTGCTGCTGCATATTTATGACTGTAATTATCAAAATAGATTTACAAAATTTAATTTTCAATTTAATTGAATTGAAATGCTGACAAATATCTGAGAAATGTTCATATTTTCAATATAAATCAACATATTTCTTTTCAACACTTCCCTTTCTGAAAGTTCTCTTTAGCTTAGCTTCTAGTTCTCAAATAGCTCAAATATTTTTCCAAATTTCCATTTTTAAAACATCACTGCAATCTTTGCCGGTTCGTTAGTCTTTTGCTGTCAACGTTCTCTGTGGCCCAAAAAACTTGCCTTGATAATTTGGCTAGTAAAATCAATAAAACTTTGGTACAAATTTGATACGAAAACCAACACAAAAAGAGGCCAAGTTGAAAAACTGGTCTCACAGACCAAAGTTATTTTGGTACAAGGTACGTTATACGCCCGTTTCCCGATTCCCCTTTCCCCTTTCCTGATTTCCAATTTCTTCTCTTGTCTTATGTATAGAATTCATTAAATATTCCAAACCGACTGCATACAAATTGTGCTCGAATGACTTTTTCTCTGCTGTTGGTCATTTAGTTGCCGGTTTCATTGTTTTTCCAAGTCGTTGAGTTCCAGTCACAATTTGAGGCCCAACGAAGGCTATGGCTATTTGAAGTAAACTTTGCTCAATTTCGAGCTTGTTCTGAGTGGATATTGAATTTAATTCTAATTGGTATATGTGTGTATGTAGATAGTAGACAATTGTTGTTAATATTGTTACTGCTGTTGGTGCTGCTGCTGCTACTGTTGCTAATTGATGCATTCAACTGTCTGTCTGTCTGCCCAAGCAACAGCTGATTGACAGCTTTCAGCTCTCACCTGGCCTTAACTCTATTTCAATTCCTGGCAACAAGAGCTCAGCAGCAGAGCTAATGGAGTAATTAACAGCGCATTGAAATGTGGTAAAGTTGCACGTGAAATGGGTGAATGGGTGAGTGGCTCACCTGGGCTCGGTTACTGCCCCCGTACACCACACCACCCCACCACACTCATTTGCTGGCCAAGTGAGTGGGTTGTTGCTGCTGTCGGCTCTTACAGTTAATACTGCGACTGTGTTAGATGTGGGCTGGCTAGCTGTGCCCCTAAATGGTTGAGTACCAACATATTGTGTGGGTGTTTATCATGCAACAGAAATATCAAGGAATTTTTCTAGTTATAAAGCACTTAAAGCTTTTATGAAATCCAAATTGAATAAGTCTTATAGGCATAATATTTGCTAAAGTGTATATTGAGTGCAGATTCAACTTCGAGCCAAACTATAACTCCAATTAACGGTTTACACAGAGTATTAAAGTTTCGGCCTGGTTTTGTTCCATGATTCTCCCTCCCTCTTATTTTATTTGTTTGCCAACGTGTCTTTTGGCATGAGCCAAGCGTGGAAGCGCCGCAAGTAGCAACTTGTTTGGTATTGTCTGGCCCTATCACCTCCCCTTCCCAACACACCTCTCCCATAACAGTGCCCCAGCCCCATGCTGCTAGTCGCGTTACGCTCGAGTAAAGCGGCGAATCACAATGCGAAACTCTTTGGCCAGCCTGGCATACACTCTCAAAAAATTCGACCTAATATATAAATCGCTTTAAGAACTTGAAAGTTTTCATTATTTTTAGAAATAATTACAAATATACTTTCTGAATAATAATGTAGCTATGCTTGTCATCCAAAGTACACCAATTTTCTAAAATTCAGGCTGATTTATGATTCCATTTCCGACTATCAGAATAATGTGTTAAGGAATGTTTTTGGCCATTTATCTCATAAGAATATATTTCCAAAAGAAAACCTTCACTTTACACAAAAATAATAAATTTTCCATTGCAAATGATTCCGTCTGTATTTCAGACTGACGAGCATCTGCACACTTCCTGTACATAAATTTGTATTCACAACTGCAGATAATGATAATCAATCTTATCAAGCTAAGTATTCAATTTGCGTCAAGTGAAAACCCCTATCCTGCCGCAAAACCTCCCTTGTCCATGATTGCCGCGACACTGTTGAGTTAGGCTACTTTAACAGACTTTAAATTTAAGTTAATTAAAAATTGTTATTAACTCATGTTTGTCTCTTTGACTTTGCATTAATCTTTAAACTTCAGTGAGCAATTTCCAATGTTCAAGTTATCGAAATCAATTTTCTGAGTGTATCAACGGTTGGCTGCTGCCGTTCAAATTGTTTAGTTTTGTGTGAATTGGGGTGGGGGAGAAGATATAGTAGATGAGGAAATGGGGCGTACAGCATTAAAAATAACTGGTGATTTGTGTGAAATGTCTTCTGCTGAATGTGATTCACGTTATAAAAGGAGCATACGGCATCAGAGAAGTGAACTATATTATCATAAAAGTTATAAATCATTTATTTTCATATTTAGCTTACTTCTAACAACGCTAGATAGCAAATGAAGTAAATTTGTTTCGCAGTGTAGCTGTTGCTGTGCCCTTCTATCAGGATGCCCATATTGTCTAACTTTGTGCACTGACCATGTTGCCATAATGTCATATTAATAACTATTTGCAGTGGGATACGAGTATTGAATTGTTTAATTAAAATCAATTTCGTACGTTGCAATTGGAGCAAAGATTTTGATTTAATAATACACAAATCATATGCACAGTATTTTATAATAGTTCGACAACGTAGCGCGTCGCTCATTATCATAATAATGGAAAATAAATTGCCGTAATTGATTTTCACCATGAATTAGAAATTGCTTTTATTTTTGTAGATGGCTTTATGATTGTGCCGGTTAATGTTCACATATTTATGATTATTACCAGTTTTTTTTTTTTGCACAATTATATTAATAAATTTAATTTGATATTTTTGTTGCTCTGCATGGGGACACAAATTATAGTTGATTGAATTGCCTCGGCATTGGGGCAGTGTGTGTCTTGTGTGTGTTCAACTGTGACTGTTGATAGTTTTGAATGGCCTTTTCACTGTCAGTTGGATGAGCAGCAGCCGTTGCACATTCAATAACCCTTCCTAGCTTACAGCCAACCTTAATCGCCATTGGCCTTTACGGCATTTGCCGTTTTAAATTTCAAATAGCCAAATGCGCAACAGTTCTTTTTACTTCGCCTCCATTCACAAATTATTCATATAAGCTGCCACAATGCAGTTTGTTGTTGTTGCTGCTGCTGGTGTAAACGGCAATTAATCGACTCTTATAATTGCTGATGTTCGACGCTTGCTTAGCGTATAAGAGTTGCGTGGTGCAACTTGTTTGATGCTGTGGAACGCTGGGTGTGTTTGTTGCCACTCTGTATGAAAATAGCTGGTAGTTTTCTTTAAACTATTTTAAAGTGCAATTTTCCAATAGAGGTAATATCATATAGTTAAGACTGTGATATTACAATTTAGTGCAATTTGCGGCCTGGCTTCGTTTGGCAACAGTTTGTTCAATTTTACAACCCAACAATTAATCTTAATATATTTCTCAAGAGTGACTCTTCACACACTCTTAACCGATAAGCGAATGCCACAATTAGTGACCGCTCGAGGCAGCACAAAACAATCAAAGCCAGCAATGATGCAGTGCACAACAGCATCTTGAGTTGCTAAGAAGGTGGCAAATGCCAACAGTGCTCAATCTGAAGTTGCGGACACAGCTGCAGCTAAGGCTGCCTCCTAATGAACCAGCCCAAATGGAATGCATCAGCAGCTAAAGACTAAGGAGCCAAATGACGAAGGGGCTGAACAAAATAAAAATAAAGCAAACCAATCACAATACGGACGCAATTGCAACGTTTTGTGGAACAAACGTTTCGAATAATTAAAATCCATGCGATGCAATGCGAATGCGAAGAGAAGCAAATCCAACTAATTGGTTTTGCATGAGTTACCGGAAAGTTTGAGGAGAATGTGAATGAAAAGTGTTCGAGTACGTGCATAATGTGGCACAAGTGGTAGCGAAAATTGTGCTGTTGCACAAATTTGCTTAGAGCGCTTAAATACTGAAAAACCGAACAACAATTTTCGTTTGTTTGGAAAACACAAATATACCAAATCATTGCCAATGGCTGCAACGACATAGTTAAAAGCCTGGACACGAAATAGGCTCAACATTTTTAATGCAATCGCAAATATCTACTGAGCAAATACATATGTGGAAATTGAATTGGCAAAAAGCGATTTACGACCAATTGCAAATGGCGCCAAATAGTGCCAAACACTTGAGTTACATTTGTACTCCTCTCTCGCTTGACACATATCAGAGATGAGCAACATTGTTAAACAGTGACAAATATTATTGACTGTGAGTATAAAATCCGGCAATTTGCCTCGTAGAATTTCTCCGTAAATCTGTGACTACTTATATCAGTGACAAACGCTATTTGCTAGTAACAAATATCGCTCAACTCTAAACACAAAAAAAGTCGCTTTCCTGTTGCAAGCAGCAGAAGCAGCATAAAAACTGTTACAGCTGCAGCTGCATGTGCATATATATATATATATATATTCTGGCAGGGGCACATAGATTTATGCATATGCATATATGAATGTATCTCTCAGATATGTGCAGGCCATAAGTAACTTTTGGCCATACTTCACAATTTATTGTGCCTGTCAATTGCCAGAAGGCAACTACACAAAAAAGACCCCCTCCCCCACTTCTGGGAAAGTTATAAATGTATCTCCCATATAGAACTTATGGTACATGCCATGCTTTTGCATATATGAAAAATACTCGTAAGCAAATTTATTCTGCTGAAAATATTACACTTTGATTTCACTTTTGTGGGAAAAAATATGAAATAAACTCTGGCAGAGAAAATGTTGCTGGTTATGAATTTTGCGATATAATAAATTCTTGGCATCGTTTGATACCCAGATTTAAAAGACAATGCAGGCGCTATGGAGTAGCAACAACTGCAATGTGGCCTAAAGGTAATTTCCGATTTAACAAACTTTTTTACTTAACTCAAGAATGAGGATGCAACGCATTCCGAATTAAACTTTATGCACTGAATATGGGAAGCACTCGAAACTTGCTTTGTTGCAGACAAGGAAAGCAAAATGAAATTGGTATTCAAAATTGATCAAATGCTTTTTCATTGTGTCATAACTTTACTGAAATTCTACAGATTTGCATGCTGAATATTATTTAATATTTGCTTAGAATATTTTCTAATTGAGCGCACACATCTTACTTTGTTGCATTAAATTTCCTGCTTGATGGATGGTAAAAGAAATTTGCATTCAATAAATGATCTTTGTTATAATTTGCTTGGTGTGGTCTAGCTTTAAGTCTTGTTGTTACTATCTCTATTGCCTACTTGTGTGGCATTCAACTCGACCATGCCCCAAGCTGCCACACTACCACTCCACACATATTATGGCCAACTCAGTTGCGGGCTGGCTGCAAGTGTCTTTCTGACTTTGGGCCATTAACATAAACTTGACACGTTGTCTTCTCCGTCGTCTTTGTCGTTGTGGTCGTCAACGCCTCTGACGAGTTGTCATGCAGTTAACACACGATTACTTGGCTATAGATACTTTAAAGACGTTACTTTCAAGATTTACGATTAGT
The DNA here is from genome assembly GCA_035041535.1 of Drosophila cognata. Lineage (NCBI taxonomy): Eukaryota > Metazoa > Arthropoda > Insecta > Diptera > Drosophilidae > Drosophila > Drosophila cognata. The sequence goes on along the minus strand of JAWNLC010000234.1, from coordinate 5,599,306 downwards.
CACGATTTTGAGTGCTAAACGATTTTGGCATCGAGCCCTGCAAAACGTTTGCAATCATTTTCTTGCATATATATTATTTATTTGTGGTTTGCCTTTATGCAATTGCCAATTTGACAACAATTTGAGGGCGCTCATCAGCTGCCAATTAAGCGGCGAGCTGATTGAATAACTGAGGCGTGCAATTTCGAGAAAAACAAATCGAACCCAAACCTGTGGCAAGTGCAGCTGGAAACCAAAGCCGCAAGCAATTTCCGAGTGAGCCTGGGAGCACTCTTCTGTCAAGCTAATTGGTTACTGCTGTTGTACACTGCAATAAAAAAGTGTTTGGTGTGTTTACAACATCAACAGTTCTTGAACTTAACAGCAGTCAAGGCAACAAAACACAAACCTGCCTCCATATCAGAGTTGTATGCCTAATTAATTTATTTTATTTATCTTTATTGAATGACATCTAACACTTCGCTATTTTGATCATAATTAATGGTTTAAGTTTTGTCACAGTGCATCTTCAATTCGCACGCTCAGAGCAATGCCATTTTTACATCTTTTTTAATACAATTTCCACTTTCTGCACTCCTTGCAATTTGCACTTTTTCACATCGCCTCTTCAAATATTTTCAGTGCAGTGTATTTACGGTTTGGGGTATCCACCTCTCTTGCTCTCTCTCTCTCTCTCTTCTCTCTCTCTCTCTCTCTCTCTATCTTATGCCTTTTAGGTATGTGCATTGCACAATTTTTGCTGCCTAGCCATCCGTTTTTGGTGTTGACAATGCCACAGACATCGGCAGTACTGGGTCCTCAATCCTCACTGCTCACTGCTCAGTGCTCAGTGCACAGTGCTCAGTGCTCAGTGCTCGATAATTTTTTATTGTTGTTGCTCATAGTTTGCGGCTTTTGCCACGCTTAATGCCAATATCGAACAATACGTTGCGGGCCGCCCCGTATGCACATCGCCTGCGCACCATTTGCAACGCCGCATAACACTGAAATCGAAGCAACTCAGGCGCAATTCGTAGATACGCGTGTTGCACGCCCATCAGCCGTCAGTTTGTGTCCCCAACCCCCAAACTGCCCAACACGAAAAAAAAAGTAGTGACGCTCCTTTCAGTAGTTTACAAAAAATTGGAATGAGTTGGGTATGTTTTGCGGAACACCCTAACTAGAGGGAATTGAAGAGGTGCAAAGAAATAGCATTTCAGTCGAAAAGCAAATGAAAGCTTTAACAAAAAAACAAAGCAAACAGCTTATTTCTGTGGGTTTAATCAATTCAATCTATAAAAAGAAACCTTGTTTATCAAATTAATATTTTTGATGTGGCCTATGTGATCACACTCTATTATTTGTGTCCGTGGGGGACTAATGCAAATAACTCTTACTGCGATTATGCGAATTTTGTTCTTATCAATGCAAACCAAAATAGATGCTTAAAGTTCAAGTAATTGCTAATCAGTAGATTAGATGTAGCAATATAAATTTCTCAAACAGCTACAAGTTATTTATTAATTAACTGCAGTTTAGTCTTTCTAGAACTTCGGACCTGAGCAGACGTAAAAAAAAAATATGTTGAAAGTGTCGGTGTTCATCCTCGCACTGATTAATTTCACAGTGTTCGCTATCGATCCTTATGATCCTTATATTGACATACCCTTTAAGAGAGTCAAGACTTCGGTGAGTCCTCGCCCCATATTATAGGATAACTGGCATTTAAAGCAATTTTAAATGTGATGTGAAATTAAAACTTCAACAATAAATCAAAATACGTCTATCAACAAGAGTGTTGCCAAATAATCAACTTATAAAATTTAATTAACACTCAAATTTGGTACTGTGTGGCCACGTAGGATTTTTGCAATGATTGTGTGTAACGCTAAACAATGTTCTGGATTTTTGGCATTTTGCAGGCACAACGCATCGAATCGTTCGGTTACCCGGCTGAAACGCATGAGGTGGAGACGGAGGACGGCTATCTGCTGAACATGTTCCGCATTCCGTATTCACCCAAGCTTGGCAATGCGAATGAGCCACGTCCGGCTGTACTCATCCAGCACGGTCTGTTCAGCTGCTCCGATTGTTTCCTGCTCAATGGGCCGGACAATGCTTTGGCCTACAACTATGCGGATGCAGGCTATGATGTCTGGCTGGGCAATGCACGTGGCAATCTCTACTCCCGCAATCACACCAAAATGAGCACCCAACATCCTTACTACTGGGCATTTAGCTGGCATGAGATTGGTGCCTACGATCTGCCCGCCATGATAGACCATATTCTAGCAACCACCGGTGAGAAGGCGGTGCATTATGTCGGTCACTCACAAGGCAGCACCACATTCTTTGTCATGGGATCCGAACGTCCAGAGTACAATGAAAAAATTAAGACCGCCCACCTGCTAGCACCAGTAATCTTCGTGGGTAATATCACTTTTGAAGCCTTTATTTCCCTCGCTACCGTAATGGGTAAACCTGGCTTGGGTGCTGAGCTCCTGCAGAATCAGGTATTCCTACCCATGAATTTTATGATTCAGCGCTTTCTGGATATGGCTTGCAGCAATGATCCTTATTTCTTCAGCTATTGTAAACTTGTGGGCCAGTTTTGGAATGAAGATATAGGCAATCTAAATTTGGTAAGTACACTGCAAAATCGCAGCTAAAATAAACTTATAAATATGCGCAAAGAGATTATACGTTACTTCTGTCCAGCTTTCAAAAAGTCTTAATTGTTTCAATGAGATATATTTAATAAAATGATTTTCATGGGCTAAATTTCGAACTGGATAAAGAAAGAACTTTCTTTGATTTTCCCCTACTTGCAGACGCTGCTGCCACAAGTGGCAGAGACACATCCCGCTGGCATGTCCACAAATCAGGCCATACACTTCATGCAATCCTATGTATCCAATGACTTCCGTCGCTACGACTGGGGACCCAAGAAGAACCTGGCCAAGTATGGCACAGATGTGCCGCCCTCATATGACATATCAAAGATCACATCGAATGTTTATTTGTACTCCGGACGGGGCGATGAGACGGCCAATGTTGTGGATATTGCACGGTTGCCCGAGCTATTGCCAAATCTGCAGGAGCTCTACGAGATAGATGATGATACGTGGGGACATTTGGACTTTATATTCGCAATGCAAGTTAAGGAAGTTATCAACGATAAGATTATCGCGATTAGCAAGCAATTCGATAATCTCTAATCCACAGTGATATTCAAACATTGTTATTTACTCAAATATTCTTTTATTGCGTGCTTATTTGAACTGCATTCTATTATTGTTGAATATTGATATATATTTGAAATGCATCGAAATTAAAATGATAACCACTAAAATAGTACATCAAAATGATATGCGTGTATTGATTAATATTTATGAAGATAATACTTAAAGCTGGTAACACACGTTATTCATTCATTTATGTCATTGACATTTAATCACAATCGATTGGTTTCTTACCCCCTCCGTTGCGAGTTATCGAACTGATTAAAACGCACATAAATTTCGCATGGATTTTGTTAACGAACGTGGCTCATATCAAGCATGTCAAAAAAAAACCCTCAAAGTGAAGTGGTTGCTAATCAAAAGATTAGATGTCGCTATGGTACAACCAGATAAAAGTATTTTATTAATAAAATACATTTTAGTCTTTCAATAATTTCGGAGCTGATCAAACGTGTACAAATATGTTAAAATTTTCGGTGGCACTCCTGGCATTGATCGCCACAGTGCTGGCTGTCGAGTATGATCCTTACATTGATTTACCTCTAAAACCAATCAAGACCTCGGTGAGTATCGTTTTATATTTCTGTAATACTAAATAAATACCATGTTGCAATTAATCTAATCAATCAAAAAAAAAAAACTTTTGGTATTGAATTAATACTCGAATCGTTTACTGTTTGGCCAAGTGGGATTTTTGCCATGATTGTGTGTAACGCTAAGCAATGTTCTGAATATTTGGCATTTTGCAGGCACAACGCATCGAATCGTTCGGTTACCCGGCTGAAACGCATGAGGTGGAGACGGAGGATGGCTATCTGCTGAACATGTTCCGCATTCCGTATTCACCCAAGCTTGGCAATGCGAAAGAGCCACGTCCGGCTGTACTCATCCAGCACGGCCTGTTTAGCTGCTCCGATTGTTTCCTGCTCAATGGGCCGGACAATGCTTTGGCCTACAACTATGCGGATGCAGGCTATGATGTCTGGCTCGGCAATGCACGTGGCAACATCTACTCTCGCAATCACACCAAAATGAGCACCCAACATCCTTACTACTGGGCATTTAGCTGGCATGAGATTGGTGCCTACGATCTGCCCGCCATGATAGACCATATTCTAGCAACCACCGGTGAGAAGGCGGTGCATTATGTCGGTCACTCACAAGGCTGCACCACATTCTTTGTCATGGGATCCGAACGTCCAGAGTACAATGACAAGATTAAGACCGCCCACATGCTAGCACCACCAATCTTCATGGGTAATACTACCACAGGCATCGTTGTTTCCCTCGCTTCCACATTGGGTTCACCTGGCTTGGGTGCTGAGCTCCTGCAGAATCAGGTATTTTTACCCATGAATCCTGTAATTCAGCGAATCTTGGACACGGCCTGCAGCAATGATCCCCTTTTTTTCACCTTCTGTACAATTCTGGCAAAGTGGTGGGGAGATGATGTAGGCAACTTAAATGTGGTGAGTACACTGCAAAATTAAAGCTAAAGTAGTCTAATAATTAGTGGAAACACACAAAGAATTATTTATTCTTTTTATTTGTTTCAATTTATTTGTCTTAAATTCAAATGTTTCTTTGGTTGCCCTCAATTTGCTCAATTCCCCTAATCTCTTTTACTTGCAGACGCTGCTGCCACAAGTGGCGGAGACTCATCCAGCCGGGATTTCGTCTAATCAAGGCATACACTTCATACAATCCTATGTATCAAATGAATTCCGTCGCTACGACTGGGGACCCAAGAAGAACCTGGCCAGGTATGGCACAGATGTGCCGCCCTCATATGACATCTCAAAGATCACATCGAATGTTTATTTGTACTCCGGACGGGCCGATGAGTCGGCTACTGTCCCGGATATTGCACGGTTGCCCGAGCTATTGCCAAATCTGCAGGAGCTCTACGAGATAGATGATGATACGTGGGGACATTTGGACTTTTTATTCGCAATGCAAGTTAAGGAAATTATCAACGACAAGGTTATCGCGATAAGCAAGCAATACGATAATCTATAAAAACATCTTAATCTGCAGCGAGCATTAATCTAATCGCAAATTGTTTGTTCGTGCTAGTTCCTCAATAAACTTTTGCCATAACAATAATAACAAAGTGGATGGCTTATGCTTGGTGATGGACGCAGGAAGGGAGAGGCAAGCTCTGCATTAGTTGCAAACTATGCTTGCTAATTATCTAGAGAGTTAACTCCGATGGTTTGCTATATAAATACTCTGCAGTCGTAAAGTTAAAAGAAAACTACGTCTTATAATAAGCACAGCAATTATATAGCTATATTATTTAGAAATATAATAACAATTTAACCAAAATTACATTATAAACACAAAATAATTTGAATCACTGAATCATATTCTCAACACAGGGTATTTCTTGGCTGCACCCTTTCATTGCTTAGCATGCCTAATTACTTGTTCATTTATTTTTAGTTATTTTATTTTTTTATTTTTATTTTTTATTTTTTGTTATCTTTGTTGACAAAGTTTGGCGAGGAGCACGTGGTTACCATCAAGTGCAACTTATGCGCCAGCGCGCTTTTTGGTTTCCATGTAATCTCAAGCCGGAGAAGAGCTGACAAAATTACTGTAATTAACGTCTGGTTGGACCTTACGCTGCTGTCTGCTCTTAGCATGGCCAACTGCTACAACTAAGGACATAACCATGATTCACTAGCTGAAGGTACAGGTAACCCATAAAATCGAGATACGTGCATCAAATATCCAATGACAATGTAATTATTACAGTGAGCCTAAGCAATACAAAGTTCAATTCGTCTAGAATAATATTAATTTATAGAAATAGATACGTTTTATATGATTCAATTTTACAAGCTATTTGGTACTAGTTACTTGAGTTAAGCAATGATGCAAATTTAAATTTGGTAAATAGTAGAGATATATAGGAAAAAAATATTTAAATATACATGCCAGTGAACCGGCAGACGATACTAATATAAGCTTGCGTTCTATAGGATTTTTTTCTTACTTCGAGGTACTACCTCAAAAAAATAGAGAGAAAGAGATAGAGGGAGAGACAGGTACTTCAGTAGTCGATAAACTGAAGGAGATACTTGATACTACTGTAAAATAAGATGAATGGATTTCCATATTAAACAAATAAAAACTACGGACCACCAGCAGCAGCTGTAAGTAACGAGAGAAACATACAAGTACAAGTGGCTACTGCATAATAAACACACCAGCAGCATTAATATTAAAGCTAACCAAGAGAAAACCCAGCATTGAAGCACTTTAGAGCAGACACTTTTGCAAAGCTTAACCACAGGAATATTCATTAATGACAAACTGCTGATGTGGAAAATGGATAATGCTGGTAAGGGAATAAGGATGAGAATGTAGGTAATGTAGGTGATTCACCTAGGGTTCTGTTCAGTGCGACAGCAGACATTTGGCAAAATAGAAAATAAAATAAAATTAATAAACTGTGAAACGATGCGTTGCGACATCATAAAAGTTGTCTGCTTGTCCAGTTATTAATCCCAAATGTACAAGATTGCTTTCAAACTTAAACCGTTAAGGGTTTTTAACTAGTGTCCAATATTTATTTTAATAATCAAATTCTTAAATTGAATACCACACGGAATTGATTTAGTTGTATACTATTATATAGCTTAAGCTAATTATAATATCGTAAGCGCATAGTGTATGACTTGAGTAATTTGTACAATATCAAACAAATCAATTAAATTTTAAGTCGTTTTCTATCCAAGCTGGTGTTCAGAGTACCATGTGCACAAACCAGTGATACAACTTGGCTTTATGCAAAGAAAGTGTTGCATACTTTTATGTGTGAAGAAGCTGCAACTTGATGAAATCCTTAAAGTGTTTCAAAAGACACGGTGCGTGGAATGAGAAGAATAAGAACATACCATTTAATGGGGACTCAAATATCCCATGAATAGAACTCATTGCTTAATGCTTTCGATTATATTATACTAATGGTACAATTAGCTCTTGATTTAAACTTAACTAAGAATTTGTGTTCCGCTTGATTCAGAATCTCAGTCTTGGCTGATTCACCACCATGTGCGAATTTTGTTTACTGACCCTGAAAGTAAAGAAATGTTAAGAGAGTTATATATATTCATATATACAATGAGACAGTTCAGCTGATAATTAAAGTAATCTTAACTAAGAGATTAAATAGATCGTTTCCGACTTAAATAAAAACTTAACTATTCTTCTAAAATACATAAATGTAAATCAAACCGTAAGAAAAAAGTTTATCAATAAAAATAAAAAATTTAAATTAGAATTTGCTAAAAGGCAACACTAAAGAATTACTTAAGTGGCAATAAGTTTACTTTTTTTGTTGGCTATAGCAAAATGCATATTTAAGCAGCCACTCTGCTGGCGTCAAAACAGCTCCGACGACAATCTGAGAACGAAGCAAAAGTTGCAATTGTGAATTGATAAATTTCCGCATAAGTACAACAAAAAAACATGAAAACTTACAAGTGACAAGTGACAAGTGGCAAGTGGCAAATGGCGCAGTGTGTTTGCTCGCCAAATATTTGTTTTATTGTCAAAGTTGAAACAAAAGTTTTCTTTAGCCCAGTTAAAAGAAGCGCATTATGATAATATTTCAGAATATAAGTAATTGACTACATGTAAGTAAGAAAACGCAACAAGACCTGAAATTTGTAGGCTGACATTTTGTTGACTCTCGCAGCTTTTGCGTTTGTGGCAATTAAGTAGTAATTTGCTTATTAAATAATCTTAAATATTTGCATGCACAGCAAAAATTGAATTTATGCTGACATTTGGCAGTGCAAGCAGTTTACTGCTTACACTTATTAAAAAGCTGTGTTCCGCTGCCCGCTAGCAAGCAGTGTATATAAGGTGGATAACTTGGCTGAAGCTTAAGCGCGTTAAAGTTATTGGAAATCCTATTCGAAGTGTGAATACAAATTATTTGAGACTTTTTAAAATGAAATAATAATTTGTTACAATAAATATTAAAACATTGAAATCTCTTGCAATGGAAATATAGGAACCCTATTGTTGATTAAAAACAGCTGATATCTTGCCGCAACTTCTTTAAATAGTCCCCATGAATATTGTTATATATATATATATGGCTTTAGGAATACTTTGCACAGACCTATGTTTATAAAGGTATAAAATCCTATAAAATCTTCATATATCGACCGAAGTAACTTATTGGTAGGGCGATGGCTTGGGAGTGCTGAGATGAGTTTATTGACACGGTGGGAACGAGATCTACAACATAATTGAATGAACATATCAAATTTCAATCAGAGCTAAATCTTATTAAGTGCCCAACTGCCAAAAGAAAAAAAGGCAACAAAAATAAAAGATATTAGAAGAACTAGAAAATCTTTCACGCCTCTGAACAACAGCGAGAATAACAACAACAACGTAAATGACGACAATAACACGCCCCGCAGCTAATCAGGATCTAATGGCGATAAATATTTCATTCCATATTTTTTTGGCAGATCGCACGTACAGCTCTCAAAGAGCAAAGTGCAGACACGCCTCATCTTTGAGCTCATACTGTGGAGAGAGCAGTGATGTAATGTTAGCCACTTTCCGGCTATGTCAGTCATTTGTAAACTGTGATCCAATATTATAAAAAAGAACCAACCTAGAGATTTGAGTTCAGCTTTGGAATTAAATAAAATTTTACTCTGTTATTGGATTTTTTTTAGGTGCCTCAAACATTTTTCTTATCATGTTTTTCTTATTTGTCAATTAACAGTTGATATTTGTCGAAACTGATACCGATTTGTAGTCGCAATCGCTGTTTCCAGCACCATCAAGCCAAAGGCAAAGGTAGCAAGTATCCGGCAACAGCAGCAGCAAAAACGCCAGACTAAATCCTCAATGCAGTCGACAATCGTAAATACGAAGACCATGATCAAACATACACACAGGCACTGACCAGGCACTGGCCATTCAGGCAGTCCGCAAAATCACCAGTTGGTCGACTAAAGAAGGCAAATGCCGCCACCTCCACCTCCACCTCCAGCACCACCTAAGTCTTTGCCTTTAACTTTTCCATTCCTGTGTTATGAATCGTTCAGTTTTAAACAACTTCTTGAGTACAACATGGGCGGGTGCGCCGCTAAAAATGGGGATGTGGTTGAAACTGAAGATGAGGATGCGACTGGCTGCCATTATGAGTAATGGCAATAATGCCTGGCATTTATTTACTTGCCGCGCTTTATTGCCGGCATCGCAGAACACAAACTAAAATTCAACAGACTGCGCTGCGTGTGCTCTATGGCTATTTTTTTGTATTTTTTATTTTTGCGTTTACATTGGTAGGGCCTACACTCGCATGTGGTTGCATTGTGGTTGGGAAACGATTTTACAATGGGTTACTCGAATGAGCAATGAGTAAACACTGAGACACATAAACTTAAGTACAGACTTGAGTTTAAGCAGAAGTCTCGCTAGCATTGCTTATATAAGTAAATCAATGAATAAAAACAAATAAAAACGCTCATACATAATTTTTAAACTATCAAAACTTCTCACGTCATTGTAATATTGTGACCCAATTAGAGCATTTCAACTTTAACTAACACTTGAACAAAAACCAAAAAAATAAACATGAACAATTCTCGAAAAATCCCAAACAAATTTATTCTTTCTATGGCAAATCTCCCACACAAACAACGACTTCAACATGTTTATTGCTCTTAAGCAATGTATCTAAGAGAAAGCATACATGCTCTCTTCCTCTCTTAAGTTGCAGCTTTCAAAACAAGAATCTTTGGAGTAGAAGAATATTTGTATGACTGCAACTTTCTTTAGGTGTACGCTTTTCTTAAAAGCAACGCGCCAACACAATGGGAACCTCAGTTAGTAGCCAACACGCGACGCGTTCAGAACGACCAAGCAACGAGCCACGACGAAGATAAAGAAGAAGAGCTGGCCATAAAAATACAAATAGTCTAAGGATGAGAGCAGCGAAAGAGAACTTGAAGTGAAGTGCAGTGCAGCCGAGAAAACACACATCGTACAAACTGCGATTTTTGTTATTGTTTTGGTAATACACAAACAATAATAAAAATATAACAAAAAAATTCAAAAAACCTAAAAAGGGTAGTCACCGATAAGCAAATAAAACTTAATGACCAACTGACAAGTGGATAAACATCTTCAGCAACAACAAAAGAATCTGTGAAGAACTTCATAGGTATGTGAACTTTAGCTACTTGCACAAACAATTCTATACCAATAGTTAGATATAGCCGCAAAGGCGCACTCATTAGCGTGGTAATGGCCGTAGGAACTCCGCTCGCAAACTATCCATGGAAAATTCTTGACTGCGGAGCGGTTTCTTCTTGTACTTGACTTGTTTTGTATTCTTTCTATTTTTTGCATTTTTGGCATGCAAAATGCAGAAATTTAATAAGCGCTTTCCGCGACTTTTTGTCCGTATGCGACCTGGTCGTATTTCAGCTAACAGTTCTTTATTCTTTTCTTTTTAATGTGTATGTTGTCTGTTGCGGTTGCGTTGCACAAACAACACTTAGAGGCTTCAGATGCTTGATGCATTGTCCAGGGAATGGGTAGGGTGAGGGGGGAATTGGTGAGCAACTGAAATTCACTGGCTAAAATATTCAGTCAGTCGTTGGCTCGTTCGTTCTTTTGGCTTGGATTGCGGCACTTTTGCGGCAACTTTGCAAAAATTCTTGGCGTTTGTTTGTGCAACGTGTTGTGGCGTGTTAACGGTATTGTTTACAATGTTAATACAATCCCAGTGCTGGGTGGCAGCTTAAATAAATAATTGAGACGCAGAACGACAGCCAAAACGATTCGCGTCGCTGCACACGGAAAAGCAAACGCACACAGCAGACTCAGTTTACGAAAAGGCCGAGAAAACGAATGACTTAGGAAAAAAACTTGCAAGAGAATCTTTAAATTGAGCGGGCTTAAGGGCCAGCGTCTGCGCAGAATAATTGCCAAGACACATGTGTATGTAATTTTAGGAATATTCCAACCACTTACTGTAATCAGTTTTAATGAGTTTCTTGTATTTGAGCTTAAAAAAAAATCAATCATCTTTGTGGTTTAAGCAATTTTTAGATTTACTATTAAAATAAATATTTATCTACATATTTGTGAAACCATATTTTCTCGCATAAAACCAATCGTAACTTGACGCTATAATTATAATCTTATTGAAGAGCTTTCTTTACGGTTGAAAAATTGCAAACAAGACAAAAAAACTCTTCAAATTATCATACGAATCTGCACAAATTAAATAATATGCCAAGCAATTAAATAAGAGTTCAACGACAAAACAAAGAAGAAAATATATAAAAAATCAACAAGAAAAAAGGTGGTAAGAAACTGACTATTTATTAGAGATGAGAGTTGAAAAGAACTGCAAGCACACATTCCACTCACCCTTTGCATCCCCCTCTCTCTATCTTTTTGTGTTGCGGGGCATGCTAATGATGTAAGTTAAACATTTAACTGTTAAATGTGCCGATAGCGCAAACAAGACAACGACAAAAAAATGTTTTGCGGCATCAGTGTACCACAAAAGATGAGCCGAAAGCGACGAAAAAAGTATAGATCTCAGAGACTCCCAACTGCCGACACCAAACTCAAAGTTCGAAGACAAATTCTTTGGCTTAAAGTCTGATCAAAGCCGTTACAATGGTCGCAGAATGCGGCTAAGAAACGCACTCGAATGCCGTCAAGAGATGCTAGTCAACAAAAGGGTTAAAAAACAAATGAAGTGTGTGTGTTATTGTTGTGTGTTAGAGTGTTCGGTTGGAGGAGCATGTGAAAATGTAGGTTGCATTGGCAATGAGTGAAAATGTTCACGGTAATCTTGCCAGAAATTACCGTTTTATTGTTGTTTTTGTGGTTCTTGTTGTTGCTGTTGGTGTTGGTGTTGACAAAGCGGCAACTAGTTGCTGCTGCCGTTTCTGCTACTATTGCCGTGATTTCAGCTGCCGCTTAATGATCATCATCATTAGATTGCATGCCGAGAACTTAAGGGGTTCTTTTACAGAAGTGCCGTGACAACATGCCATTCACAATCTACAGAAACAACAGCTCCAATAATATTTGATAATGCAAAGCGGAAGCTATAAATGAAGCCAAAGTGAACGACATTTGTGTTTGTTGGTTAGTCAGCTAGTTAGTTGGCTTGTTCGTTACATTAGAGCATAGCATTTTTTAATTGCCAGCAATTGACTACCGGAACGGCATCAGGTACACTGTTAAAAAGTTACCTATCTTTCCAAATCTAGAAACTTGCTTTTTCCCAGGTAACTTAACTCTTAACTCATTTCATCCAGCATGCAATAGTTCTACTTTTGAAAAATAATATTATTCGCGGAAATCTCATCATTTAATAAGCGCACAATTCACCCCAGGACTGCTTTGTTCTAATCGCAAACCTTTCTAAAGTATTCGTGTTAACCTGGCTTAAAAGTTCTCTCAGTGTGCAGAAGAATCATTAAATTAATGCCAAACAGGCAATAAACTGTAACAGGCCGCCAGCTGCCGGCTACATTTTGCAAAGCTATGCCAATCTTGAGAAGTCTCTGATGGGGGAGAGGAAGTTCTCCAAACATTACCTCAAGGTCAACTGCAGCGAAATGCTCTAAGCAAAATTCCTTTTTGGCAATGAGCCGCAGCTCAGTTACCGCTCACATCTGATATGCTTAAAAGGCCAACTCACAAAAGCAGACCGAAAACCGAACACAAGATATAGATGAGCCGCACGTAATCTGATATCGCTAAAACACGACAAAAAAAATAAAAAAAGGCAGAGTTAGTTTGCCATGTGAGGAGAGGGTTTTCTTTCTGTCTCGAGTTCTTTTTTGTTTTGCTATCAAAACAGCATCAGCAACACATACACATGCTGCCATCCAATGGAACTGGCCAAGACAACTAGTTGGCAAAGGGGTAACGGGGGGGAGGGAGGAGGACTGCGCAGCGACTGCATGGACAGTTCCAGGTGAGTGCACAGAAAAGATTGTGCGGTAACAACAGTGAGCGGAAGAGATGACAACCAGGTGCATGCATCGCGTACATATAAATCAAGAGCTGCTCAACACCGGAGTGCAGCAGAGAAGTGTTTTTATATATGCGGAAAATTTAAAACTATACAACCACCGATCGGTCTCACGTTAATTATGATCGGAATGTCTACTGCTTCAGATAATGTGTCACTTATATAGAGTCGTACTTCGATTTTTGAACATCGTAATATTTAACATTATAGTAAGCACATTTTCGAAACCATACAGAATTAATTACAGTTATTCACAGCAAATGAATTTTTTATATTTTTGAACTTCCGTAATTTGGCCATCAACTTAATAGCAATAGTTAAACGCTTTCATAAATTACAAGCAACACTTTATAATAATAAACTTAATAACAATAGCTAAACGGTTTCATAAACTACAAGCAACTCCTTGTAATAAATCTGTAGCCTGAAAGTTCGCCTTAGTTGTGGCTGGAGATACTACATGAATTGTAAGCGGATGGATTTCATTGTCTTCAGTTGGCACTGACAGCTAAGCGGCTGTCAGTTATTTATCAGAACTGTCCGCCTATACCATTTGTGGACTGGAGAGTTCTCTGGCTGATAATAAAATTGCATGTCACGCAAATTTGGTTAGCTAGTAGGCAGTCTAACGGCTTTTGGGCATGTTTACAAGTAGCCCTGACAAATGTGCCCGGAAACTGTTGTTACGCACACATTCTCATACGAATTTGCATAGCCAACAGAATTAAGGGAAAAGGGAAAATGAAGTACTTTAAGGTGCAGTTTGATAATGTGCATTGTTCCAACATACTCAACAGAGTTCTAACAAAAGTTAAAACAAGTTTGCAACCTGAAGAAGAGTTGGAAGAGCTCGAAGACCTGGTAGAGCTGTAGCAACTACCTGAGGCAGACGTTTGGGTCGTTGGCTTCAGAGCTTGCAACTTGGCCCCAAGTCGCATTAAATTCAAATTGCCCAGTTGAGACAAAGTTTGTGCTCCAAGTTTTTTGTTTGTTTGTTTGCTTTTTTGTGGACATGATTTATGCTTTGATAAATATGAAGTCAATATTAATCGGAGCTGTCAGGTTGACAATTTTATTATAATGCGAAAAGAGAATCACGAACTGTAAAAAAGCGGCAACAACAATTTGGTTTAATGCCCTAGCACAAAGCGACTGACAAAATTGATGGGCGAAAGAGCTGAAAATGGCCAATGAACTTAATGCTCTGGGTACTTAATGTGGCTTAGAACTTGGCTTCCTCTGTGACTCGCTGTGAAAGGTGTGTGTGTGTGTGTGTATGTATGTGTGTGTGTATTTTTAAGCGGGTCCAGAAGCACTATTGTGTTGAAGTTGGAGTGCCTTTCCATTGCAATCACTTTATTGTGCAGTTGTTCTAATTTCATGTACCTGGCGACTTTCACCCGACCAGTTAAAGCCCAAACTGCTGGTCATATGCAGCGTGCCGCTCAGCACCCAGCCCTAGGAACAGTTAATTAAACAGAACACGTGCCAAGCACACATAACTATTAGCTACATATAATTATATTTAAAAACTGAAGCATCTGATTTGAACAGAAATTTAGTTGCTGACGGTCAAAATATTCGATTAGATCAGTGAATGAGACAAAGTATTTTAAGAATACAAAATTTGCAAATATGATCTACCAAGATTAGGTGATCTATTAAGATTAGTGGGAAGCACAAAAACTATATCTAAAGAAAATTAAGCTTCTTAGAAATTAGCTTGAATGCAAACTGGGAATACATTTACAAATTATAAATTTATGTATTCGTTAAGATTTTTCTTAATCTACGCATATCAATAATTTAACATTAAAATACAAATACTCTTTTTTTATTGAGAGCACAGATTCTTCGAATAGCGTCAGTTTGATTTGTTGGTTCTCGTTCGTTTCTTGTGCTGACTTCCGCTTGGCAAAAAAAAAAAGAACGATAATCAAAAAAATAAGAAAAAGAGCTGCAAAGTCTGCGATGCGATCACTGCAATCGCTGATGTTGAGGTGCATAAACGACGCCCATTTATTGAGCCCTCGAGGCTTTAATAGCTTGAGACGCGAAGCTGTGGCTGTGACTCGTGTGGATTGATTGGTGGTGGCGAGCAATAGTGGGGTGAATTGTATGAAACATGTTTGCCTGCCAACAAATGACAGGCATTTGTCTGCCATTCTAAAAGGGAAGCAAGGGAAGCAGACGAACTGACGAACAGACAGACAGCCACGCAAAACTTGCATCCATTGAGTTCGACATGAAAATTGCGCACTGGTTAAAAATGCGATGGATGTGGTGGCTCTTGTTTTTAATTTGAACACAGAATATTTTGAAGAAGCCACACATGCACGGTCTGGGTGGCCTCTTACTTTATGGTCAGGTGTGTCTGCAAACCAGCTCTCGTAATGTTAAGCTGGGAGCACGCGTGGGCAACAAATTGTTTTGGCACACTATAAAAAAATAAAATAAAAAAAAACAACGAACCAACAGCAGAAACAAAAATAGCAACAGCAACTGGCACAAGTTTCACTCGATTCGAAATGGCCAAGTTAGAAATGGTGTAAAGTAAACAAAGCAAGAGAATGGCGAAAGAATTCTTCACTAGTCAAGATCTTATTATTCATATGCTTATGCCACAGATCATTCATTGATTTCGATTTCCGCCGCCAGCTCGAGTGCTCGACTTTGCCTTCGATTCGCAAAAAGTGAAAATGTAGGCTTAGGCTTTGTATATTATTATCTAGAGATTTACATAATCTGAACTCAACTTGCAACTGGGTGAAAGTTTTCCTTTACTTTTTTTGCGCCACAAATTATAAGTTAGAACGCAATATGCCCAGTAGCCTGTTGGGTGCTGATTAGAGCCTAGTTGTATGTGCCTTTCACAAATCATCGTTCAAGTCTAACATCGAATGGATACCACAGCCCCCCACAAAGGAAGTGACTTGAAACACAAAAATCTGTCAGTGGGGCGTTGCTACTGTGTCAAATAGTCAAATCGAAAAGTTTGCTGCACAATAACAAGAGTATCTGTCAGATACAAGATACAAGTGCTCAATAGCTAATTTATTGCCTGGAATTGATGTCGCGCTTGAGAATTTATAGCTCTGCTAGTTTTATTGATATCAAAAAAAAAAAACACAACAAGAAGCATTGTTTGTGCATTGTCTTCTTCTTATTGTCATTTTTCCGCTGCTGTAGATTGGTAAATTGGTTTATGGGACAGCTAAAAGCTGCAGTTAACTGGGTTGATTTCTTTGGTGGCTCTGAAAAAAAAAAACATATAGTTGATTGCCTGAAACTGAATTCGTGTTTGACTCTGATGAAGATTCTTTATACTATAATTGACTTTACACATGAGAAATTATTTAGAAATCAAATTAAGCAGGTATCGTTCTAGTTTATGGCTAAGAAGAAAACGTTTAGTTAAAATATAGCCAGATCTTAAGATGCATGGCATATTAAAGCTCTCGGAAGTATATACAGAGATGCAAAGCTTAATCATTGGTTCTTAATTGTTCTAAAAGAAAGTGAAGAGAATCGCACACAGTTGCTCAGTCCCATTCAAACTCTCTACAACTTTTTCTGCATTTTATTTTAAAAGCCGGAGATTTTTCATTGACTGTCGATTTCCCTATGCAATAATTAAATGATGAAACTGTTCTTAATCTAAGCCGTCAATTGCCACAGCTGGACGCTTCAATCTTTTGGCAAAACCTTAGCTTCACATTTAATTACCTTATAATAATGGTAGCTTACGGCACTTAATTTAGCACTTTCCCCGGCAATAAACATGAAGACACAATAAAAATTAATTGCTTTATTAATTTGTCCAGCATTTCTCACAGTGTATTTCTTGCTTTTGTCAAAAATTATGTTGTTGGGGCGTAATTGTTGGCCCCGTTACAATGCTGAGTTGAGTTCTTGGACACACTCGTGAAAGACAATTGCTCCCACAGCCTCGACAAGCAGCTTTCTTTGGTGATTTGGTTTTGACTTTGAATTGTTTTGCTTTGCATTTGCTATTGTAATAACTGTAATTTATTTATGAGCTTCATACACACGTTCTGCATACTTATTTGAATTGTATCTGTGAGTGCGTCTCATGCGCGCTAGATATCCACAATTCCTTTAAAGCATTATTTATCTCGCGCGGATGCGAATTGCGTTAAAGAGCTGTAATTAAGTCGAAAGAGTTTTCAAGACGCTTTTCACCAGCACTGCCAACTGCAATTTCCGCCGTAAAGAAAGTGCCAAATTAAGTATTTACCAACTCTTAGCCCTAGGCCAACAGCTGCGATACTTTGCTTTTATTTCAGCTCACTTTTCAGACAATCTCTTAAGTTAGCAGAGAGAGAGAGAAAAATCTCACTTAACTGACTCAAAAATTCAGCTTACTCAATTTTGTTTGATTCTAGCGTCTTTCATGGCCAAGTACGCTTTGTTGGCATGCAAATGAGAGCCAAGTGAATTTAATTAAAAGACCCAAAAACAGTAGACAAAATAAAAATCAACTGCAGTGATTTATTGTGTGAAACTGAAACCGCTTCTTTTTCTCGTTTTGTAAGTTTAGCTACTAGCGTGAAAGTTTCAGCGACAGTTCGGGGGCTTGACATTAAGATAATAGCTTGATTAAAACTTGTCATGAGAACGAAGCACATCAGCCGAGTTTCTGCTCGTATGCCAAGCCATGTGACGAGCTCCAATTAAGCGGACATCTTGCTCTTGTTTGCACAGTTTCTGTAATTTTCAGTGGGTCTGGTAAAGTCATCAAGTAGCTTGTAATACAAAAAGCATTGCAACATTTAGAATCTGTGAAATATGCACATGACAAAATATACATTTGTTCTACTATTAGAGCTATTGTAATCTCTCTTGGGCTGGTTTAACTTTCAGTCTTTTTTATCGTTCTTTTTCAATCACTCTGAGTTCTGCCGTCCCAATTCTGGCTACTCATTCTTGTAAATTGAAAGTATTTCTTTTTGAAAGTTTCATTAGCTTGTAAGGTATCATTAAAATATTGCTGATAGTGTCTGATTGACTTCTTTAATTACTTCTGACTACATTCTTTTTTGCACTTCTCAGCATTGACAATCTGTGGAGCAGTTAGAGTATATATATATCGGTTTACTGAAATCGAAACGCTTGATATTCCTTGTGCCATGGTTTGCATTTGCATGCAAGTTTGTCGAGTCTGTCGGCAAATCACGTTCTTAATGAAAGTGGATGTTGTGGTGCATGCGCCTGACCAGTTGTGATCGTGTGGTTTCGTTCTGGAAATGTTAAGACTGTTTTGGTTTTGGTTTTGGTTTTAGTTTTGGGCTCTTTCACTGGCAGTGACCGCCATTTGCTTTGGTGTTCTTTGATTTTCACGTTTGTTTATGTGTTTGTTTGATTTTTCGCATGCAACTCTTGGCCGGTAGAGACACGTCCGACTGTGAGTGGTTCTTGATGCTGTGTGCTGATTCTGAGTACCAGTTTCCTTTTATTTTTTTCTTTCCCCTAAGATTTTTTTTTGTTAATTCTTGTCTTGTTTTTCCTTGTGTCCCTTTTTGTCGATCAATATTATTTATAGCTGCCGTTCGTGTCAAGAACTGAGCTGCGATTTTAATTAATGGTATGTTGTCAGAGTTTCCGCTATAGAGACGTTGCTTCCCATAATTTCCCTGCCCTATTTCAGTCCTTGTGAACCAATTTGTTTACAATCTTATGTGAGAAGTTAAGCACAGAATATATGCAAACAAAGCTGTAAATTTATGCGAAATATTGTAATGAGATCAACGGATGATGAACCTAACGAGTGTGGGACAAAGAAGTGAATTGAGAGAGAATTAATTGGAAGTGTGAGGTTTTCCTGTATAGCATGCGCACAAATAAATTGTAAGTTGTTAATTGCGTATAAGCACAATTACATTTACACATTTTTTAGCGAATCACAATTGTGAAACTAAACGAAATTTACATTACTTAAATGTTATTTGTGTAGAGAAAATAAGCGAATGAATCAACGTACGAAACAGCTATGGTTTCTATGAAATTCCTAGGCATGACAAAATGCAGATGTTTATCTAAGTTTTAAGATGGTTTCAAGCATTACAACCAGTTCAAAGTTTGCATACAATAAAAACATGTATTTTTGGCTGGCCAGTCATTATGATATTATAATATTTATACAGTACTTTTAAAAGGCAGTCACTCACCTGACCTTATACCCCTTTTCTGCTTACACTTTAAAATAAACAAAATTCTTGTGGAACTTAAGTTGAAATAGAGAAAGTGAGGATTGAAGAGATAACCAGAATTCATAGAGTTTGAATATTTTAAGGTTTTTACCAAATGAATTTCCAATAATAAATGCAACCAAATAAATTCCATATTGCATTGAATTAAAATTTTATTCATATTTATATGAGCTTAAGATAATTTTTTGAACAGTGTATCTCTATTGTTTTGACCTACAGCTAACAACAAGCGGCGACTACAAATTTCTTTTGTATTATGCTTTATTAAAAGTGTGGCAGAACTTTGGCAACAACAACAACAACAACGACGACTACGACAACGACCTGTATCATTTGCTCATTTGTTAAGTGCTGCTCCGTGGCACGTCAACAATTGTGCGGGTAATTCCAACTGGTTGAATTCAGTATATGGCTGAGCATGCGCTGGCCACCAGTTGCCGGCAGACGCTTCGATTCGCTTGTCATTGGAAAGTTGCCGCTGCGTGACACACATTTCACGTATTAGACACGACCCCAGCTGTAGCTGTAGCTGTCGCCGTAGCTGTGTAGCCGAAGCTGGACCTGGACTTGGGAGTTGAACCTGGAGCCAGACTAGTTGATATTTTTGCTCAGAGAAACAGTCGTACCACAAGCACAGCCCGCACCCCAGACAACTCAAGACTCCGAGTCGGAGTTTAGTTGGAGTTGGAGTCAGTGACGTTTGCTGCACCCCCCCTGCTCCACCGTCTCGTTGGATCATTCATGCGTGCAACGGCCCACAGCAGCGGACGAAGAAGAAGTGAAACGAAGATGACGCTGCGCTTAGTCAGCATATTATCGGTGGCATTCATTTCTATATTGCCCGCACAGTTGGATGCATTTATCACGCAGAATACAGGTGAGCCACGAACCCCCACAGCCCAAAAAACCCAAAAAAAACGAAACGGTAACATGCGTGAAAATATTGGTAACAGTAAAACAGAAGAGAAAACAACATTTGCTTATTTGAGTTCAAACTTTGAAACTTGTAGCTTAGTTTAAGCTCAACTCACTTAAGTCGGAACTTCCTTTTGAATTAGTCAAAATGATTAAACGATAACGGAAATCAGGTTTTGGTTAAATCAAAGTTTAAGAGCTAGTCTAAATTGGAGAGTTTTCTAACAGGGCTTTTTTTTTTGTATAATAAGTAGCGTTGGACTTCTAACATTAGAGTGTAATATTATATTGCTAATTTTAAAAATTTAATGAGCTGTAAAATTTATATAGTCAGAAAATCTTGAACTTTGTCTATTTGTAAGCAAAATTAGTTGTGATATCAAATTTTAGAGAAATTATTTAACTTAAAATATTGAATATTCTTAAAAGATTCTCATATAAAACAACTTATCCCAGTTGGCTTTACTCGGATAAATGTTACACTGTACAAACTAAAAAACTATTCATAACTCTGTAGTGTTCACATCGTCGCTCTACACCTTTGAATCACGTGAGATTTTCAATATACGCTTCAATATATATACATTGAAAGTTAGTTTGCTAAGAGAAAAGAGAGAAAACATTGCTTTTCAACATGAGGGCACAAAAGTCTAATGTTGAACTGCGACCGGTTCAGTTGCCGTACCAGACAACCGTCTATTTGCCCATACCACAACAAAGCATGGTGCCAAACACGACTGTGTTGAATATGCCATCGATGGCACCACCACAGGGCTTCATAATGGTCACCAGTCCACATGGAAATCAAGTGTATCCATATATGATACAGCAGCCCATGATGATGCAATGGAGAGTGCAACACGATCAGCAGCACCAGCAGCTCCAGTCCGAAAATGCCCAAAATGGGATTGAGGCTGTACAAGATCAGGAGCAGGAGCGGCTGGAGAAATTTGAGCAGATGGAGCATATGGAGCAGGCTGTGCTGCCAGAGAAGTCGCATTCTAAGAAGCTTTACCGCTATGGTGCCTCACCGGAGATGATGATATCGGGAGCCGCATTTCCCTCATACCATGCCGATCCACAGAAGCTAATAAATCGCTACCATGTGGATCAGTAGCATATTCAGGCATCAAACTGCTTGAATTTCTTGTCTCAATAAATCTAGAGCATTTTAAAATCCAACTGGTTGAGCTCTTTCTATTTTACATTTTTTTCTATCACTCAACATTCAGGCTGTCATCATAATGGCACCTGGTTTGCGGACAAATCGGTGGTGCCCAGCATGGAGAAGTGCCTCAACTGTCAGTGCAATCGAAAGACTCTTGTCTGTCGTTTAAAAGTTTGCCCGGAGATGCCAATGCCACCGCCTCGTGGCTGTGTGGTGGTGCAAAAGAAGAACACCTGTTGCCCCTATTTATCATGCGCCCGCTTGGATGCCTTCTACAAGATACCCACCAAGCGACGCATCATCGCCTATCTGGATCACTATGAACGAGAGTCCATCGACCGGGTCGTCAATGACAATATGCTGCAGAGACGCTCAGATGACTCGGATGTCGAATTGTTTGGTATGTACAAAGCAAACGACACATCTATGCAGAATATATACTAATTTGTTTGTTTACTTTTTAGTATGTGTAAAGAATGGAACTGTGTACAAGTCGGGATCGGCAATGTCCTCATCAAATCTATGCAGCTATTGCTACTGCATTGGTAAGTGCATAATCATGGTAAATTATGTGTGAGTAATAAGAAGAAACTGCTGCAATGGGGGAAATGAACGGAAATCGAAGCTTCAAGTGACGAGACCTGGAAATGGGAACATAAATTAGTAGCAATCACCAGATCAATAGGTGGCAACATAGAGTGGGAACATTATATCAATGGTATGATTGGAAGAGTATGTAGTTAGTCTAAATTACTCTGTAATTTATTCACAACTGGTTACTTACTTTGTATAAAGATGAATGAAGTAGAAAAAACTTAAATAGTAGAGGAAAAAAATAAGAAAAATAAATTTTATGTCTTAATTTGAATTAAAGCAGATTTTACAATATCGAACACATTGTGCCCATAAAAGAGACAAAATACATTTTTTATATACAAAACAAAATTATAGAATAGTTTATAAGAGCAGTTTTTAGGAATAATATAATATGATATTAATAATTGATAAATTAAATTTTTTGCTATGTTTCCCAGGGGGTAGTGAAAAGTGTGTTAAGCCAAAATGCATGTTGCCCGTGGACGGCTGCAAACCGATATTTGTCGACTCCACATGCTGCCCGGTGAGGTACGATTGCAGCAGCAAGACTTCGGGCAAATCCTCACAGGAGGTGCGCTATCGAAAGAACTCCAATAAGCACTTCCAGCGCATGTCGCAGCGATTGCAACGGAATCGGGGCTGCACTGTGGACTCCCAGTTCTATGCGGAGGGGCAGAAGATGCGTTCGGATGCGGACAGGCCGTGTGATATCTGCTTCTGCATACGCGGCACACGTCGCTGTGCACCCAAGAAATGTGCGCCAGCTTTGAAGAATTGCATTCCGGTGGTGCCGAAGGGTCAGTGTTGTCCCTCCAGCTACGATTGCGGTAGTCAGCGAGATTATCGACGTTCGCAGAGCTCACGTCAATTTAATTTATACAATCTACTGTTTGGCAAAGAGGAGCAGGACTTGGACGCAGGTGCAGCGACGTTGATGCCACAAAATTCAATGGCCGAGCATTATCCACTGGATCGTCATCCAACCGAGCCGCCCGTGGGCGATGCCCTGCTGGCTAGCAGCGAGAAGAGCATTTTTGATACTTTACGCGAAGGTCTCGAGTTCATCGATGGCAACAACCAAAAAATGCTGGCCAACAACATGGACCTGGTGGGGCGTCTGTCGAGCACAACAGCAATGCCCTCCATTGGCAAAGAAGTTTCGCCGGAATCCAGCAGCACAACTGAGCTGAGTTTTCTGGACTTGCTGCTGGGACCCAGCACGGAAAATGGGGCAACCATTACGCCAGTGTCAACAACGTCAAAGAAACCCATCTCCTGGGTAGATATACTGCTGGGTCCCGATGACGAGGAGATTGCCACAGCGACAGAGGCCTTTGTGGGTGAGAGCACAGAAATGCCAACCACATTTAGCACCACAAAGCACAGCATAGAACGCATTGCCGATGATTTCGATGATCGTTTGGAGGAAGGCGAGGTTGCAGTGGGTGAACTACCAGCGGAGGCTCAACAAATTGTCTTTTCCAACACGGCAAGCTGGCCATCAACTAACACCACAGCTAAGCCACCCAATCTATTAAATGTTCTATTTGATAATCTATCCGAAATGCTTGATAATAATGAAACGAGTACAACAACAACCACAACCACAACTAGGCAACCCATCGTTTTCCATGCACCACCCATGTTTCGTCCGCTGGGCAGCAATAAACCACACCACATGCGCATTAATTCAAAGCTAGCCAATCTGACGGTCACACCACCAATGGTTGTGGTTACTAGTAAATATGGACAGCCAGTAACCTACGGAAATATGCCTGGCACCACCACCACTACAACAACAACCACGACTACTTCTAAGCCAATACCAGCAGTTAGCACCACTAAAAAGGTGTTTACGACAAGCACAACTACACCCAAGCCGACGACAACAACAACCGCGAAGCCGAAGCCAAGCCAAACCACCAGACGAACAACCACCACAAGCAAGTCACCCACAACAAGCAAGCCACCCACAACAAGCAAACCACTAACAACAACAACCACAACGAAGCCCACATCAAGAACCACCAAAATTACCGTCCGTCCCAGCTTAAAGCGCAACCAAACGGTTCACATAACGAGCACCACCAAACCGTTGATCATCAAAACGAATCCGACCATTTTGGAAGCGGAACCTTTGGATGACAACGATAGCATGGCACCCACCTTGCCGCCCAGTTTGCCCAACCTTAAGATCATACCCTTTCTGCCGACGGATGCGGTGGATACTGCACCCCTGCTGCAACCACACGATAACTACAACCATCAGAATTACTATAAGCAATCACATGGATTGCATCCGTCGCAAGTGGCTTCCGATAAAATGGATATTGACATATTAGATTCGCCTTACGCTGAGCAATCTCAATCCCACACCAACAACTACAACAGCAACAACAATAACCAGAATGATCAGGCAGCCTATAAATACAAATTCAGTGTGGAGGTGCCGGCAGTTGAAACACCACCCGAGCCTGTGGTGCAAGTGGGCGGCAAGTACGAGGGCAGCGCTGGCTATGTAAAATTCGATTTCAAAGATCAAGTGGTGCAGCCGCCAGTAAACAGTGGTTTCTCGCCACCCACCGAAACGGAGGGCGGCTTCATGCCCAAGGATCCGTTGGTCATCGATGGCGAAGTGCTGCAGGATCATGTGACATCGAATGTCCTCCTGGGCGATAACTATCATGTCACACAACATCTGATTGATATAACAACACCTCAGGATGGCAACGACACGGCATCAATAGGTGAGTTAATTCTTCTTATTAGAGAGAATAAATGTAAGCTCATATTAGTGGTGGTGATATATTGGTATCGCTAAAACTAACATAAATAAAATATTGATAGTCAGTTTACATATTGAGTAACTAATCTTGAAATATTAAACCTTATTTCAACGGAAACATCGAACACACCTTGATAAGAAAACGCTTTTAACACACAACATTTTCTTATACATATTGAACTTTTTTGGTTTTCTCTGTCCGAATTTGGTGTACCACAGAAATCACAACCCCAGATCCGTTTAAGGATGTCATACACACGGAAAGCTCACCTAATCTCGACGCACTCATTGAGGACCACCAGCACAAGAAACCAACAGAGCAACAGCAACAGCAGCTGCAACAACATATCGAGAGTGTTACTTTCAGCATAAGCAACACATCCGGCTCTAAAGCAACAGCAGCAAATACACCAATAACAACGACGACAACCAAACAAGCATCGCTAATAGATAAAAGTGAAATAAATAAACTAGATGAGCTACTGGATGAATTGTTGGGCATGAATCTGCCCAACCTAGCGGCAGCAACAGTCGATAGCAGCAGCAATAGCACAGTGCCGCCCTTCAAGACACTGCCAACAGCCGCAGCTACAAGAGCAACCACAGTGACTACGAGTACACCACGACCAACTGCCACGCCCCCAGCAATACGTGGCCACAAAAAAGGCAACAAAACAAAACAGAAGCCATCGGGCAATAGACGCAATCAGCCAACGAAAATGACAACAACACCAGTCAGAAGCAAAGGTCAAATAGCCACGCGTCGAACTCCCGTTAACAACAGCAACAACAGCAGCAACAACAACAACAACAATAGCAGAAACAGCTCAATGGCCACCGCAGCGCAGACAAGTGTTAAAACCAAAAGCACACTACCAACTACAATAATAACATCATCACCAACAACAACACCAGCAGCAACTACAAGCACAACAACAGCAACAAGCACAGCAGCAACAGCAACAGTTGCTACCAGCACAGTGCATCCATTTTTAATGTCGCCATTCGACAAATTGCCCTTCATGGACGCCAGCTATGAAGTGAGGGCGCAACAGCAGCAACAACAGAGGTTGCAACAGCAACCGTTACAGCAATTTCATCATTATCAGCATGCGCCAAGCAGCAGCAGCACAACAACAACAACAACAACAACAGCAGCAACACCAATCGCAGATGCAAGTGGTGCCACCAGGCTGGGTGGTGCAGGCAATGGTATTGTGAGTGCCGGTGATGGCCTCATGGATCCAACGGGCATACTAAAATTAGCTGGCTGCAATATTTACGGTCGCATGTATCGCGTTGGCCGCATTATAGTCGAGTTATCCAATCAATGCCTTGAATGCAAATGCACCGAGGTGGGCGTTAAATGCGGCCCATTAGACTGTTAATTTAAGGAACCCCCTCCCTCTTTCCAATCCTGCCCCCCCGCTTCAGCGTGCGTGTGTGCTTAACATTTAAGCCATCTCCTCCAATTGCCCACTTTCCATTTAAGCTGTTAATTTATGCACATAGCATTTAGTTAATTTTAAGCCTTCCGCTCTTTAATCTACTCGTAGACTAGTTTTAGGCCACAAATTGTAGCTTCGCGTAATAATAAGTTGTATTGTAAATGTAATCAAACTTTTATTTAATTCAACGCATTTAATTCATAATTTGAGTCTAAATAAAAAGTTGTAATGAAAAATTTATAATCAAACAAAAATTGGATTATATATTAATACTTAATTTAATATTAAATTATTACTAATAAGGGTACATTTTTAAAATAAAGATATCTTAACAATAATAAACATAACAATAAACTGTTTTATTCTTTAGAAAAAACGAAGATGGCTCAATTAAATATTCGATGAACAATATTTCAATTCTGGTTAATTAACTACAGAACCAGTAAAGATTCAATGTTTATAAATAAAATGTAAAACAAATGAGTCTGAAGCAATAAATAAATATAAACACTCAATAAAATATGTTTAGTAATCTCCAAGCTAAATACTTATTTACAATGACAAAGCTAATAGATGTGTAATTTGAAGCAAATTACTTGTCTGAAAATCTCTGTGATTCAGTTCACTAATAAATAATTAATGAGCCCGACATAGAAAAGTTCATTAAAAATTGCTGTTTATGATTCCTATATTTTTTCAAAACTAATTAGCTAAGTATGTGCCTGAACCATATAAGATCGAAGTGTGTAAAATTAACACTTTATTCCAGACAATTCGTTTAGCATAGAAATTTATGCACGTCCTAAAAGAACGCGTTGAAGTCAATTGCGTGACCAAAATTTACACATAAGAGCACACATGAGAAATATTAAATACATATTTTTATAATTCTCTTTCCTGCCGACTTGAGTGGAATTACAAATGTTTAATTCTAATTTAAGCAATACATAATTATTATGGAATTAGTTAGAAACAACGCAAACCACAATGCTTCAATCGCCGATAAACAAGAAATCCAATTAGCAAACCCGCCGCTCCCCCGCCTAGATGGGCCTCCAGACTAATGCGTGGATCCCGATTGTGATTAATGCAAACATGAAATGCGGTGTACGCCACATTGCTCACCAGCAAAAGCAACAAGGCGGCAATGCGAATAAAGCGATGCGACAATTGTGAGAAGTTCTATTAAAAATAAAAAATGTAGAAAATAAAAACGAAATTAAAATTAAATTGCGGTTGCATTCGATGTTGCCACAGTTGACTGACCAAAACCAGGTGCGGCACATGACTGCACAGCAGGGCATAGACGCCTGCCGATGCGCCCAATAATGACAGCTTCGGCTGTAGCCAGGCATTGGCCAATGCACCACAAACGCCACCCGCCGTATAGACCACACCCACCCGCCAATGACCCTGCTCCAGTTCCAGCCAGACCCCAATGAAGCACTAACAAATACAAAACGGAAAAGACAAAAAAAATACGAAAACATTAGGCGTTCGGTTGGAAGTGGTTCAGTGGGTAACATTAACTCGCCTGCAGACAAATGTTGATCCACAGGTGCCAGTGATCCGCATGGAGCAGCATGTAGGTTGAGAACCGCCAATATTCGTGCCACAACTCTGGCTTGTAGATGAGGCGACGTTGCATACAGTCATTGACAATCAGATGCAGCGAAATCTGCAAATGTGAGTGTGGAAGCGACAATAAATCACCCTAAACGCTGCATAGGTAATTAGACTATGCTACAAAACTGTGGCCAAACGGTTCCATCCTGTAATGCAAGTAATACAATATTGCTCACATATTTTTTTAAGCCTTATTTATTGTTTAATTAAATATCAAGTTATGTGAAATTTTTGCAGAATTTATGAAAGCAATTAAAAAAAATCGAAATTAATTCCCTAATTGTTATTTGGAAGATTAACTACTCTAAAATTATCAGAACTCTGCACTCTAATAAGCACAAGGTGCGCCTTGTTGCACAGTGTTATCGATCAGAAAGCCACAAAAAATTATGTCAAGTCATGTGTCACTTTCGCTCAGCAGCCAAGTGTGAGACGTCCAAGTGTGAGTGCCAAGATGCCTCAATGCGCTGTGCCGCTTGACATGTCAGCAGTAGCAGCAGCAGCAGCAGCAGCAGCAACAACAACAGCAACAATCGCAATCTTCGAGACAACAACACCAAATCGGTGCAACATTCATCACACCAAATATGACAAATGCCAGTTGCAGCATTTAACAACAACGCCGACTAAAATGGCAATAAAACTCGAGCCACATCGATTGTGATTGGAATTGTATTTTAGATTGTGTAATATGGCATGAATATCGGTTTGTCGGGCTGGGCTCAAGCAATTAATTGCGATCTAGTCATTATTGTGCGTAGTTAGCGAATATGTCAAATATGTTATAGCACAACTTCGCACAACTGCTCATTAATAATTGGGTCAAATTATGAAGATGGGAACCGCAGGCAAACACTTTTGCGACTTCTCCCCAGTTGAGTGAGTGGGTGTTGAAAATCGAATGCAACAACTGGAACAAATCGTACAACTTGTGCAGAAAACCGCAACACTTGCTGACACACAGCATCGCAAAAAACACTTGGCAGTCATCATAAAAATTGGAAAGGGCTACAAGTTATTTATGAGTCGGTAAATGACTGAAAGGTATTCGTCATGAAGAATTAAATTTAGAGTTTATTTTGGACCATGAATTGTAAAAATTTAAATATATTGTAAATTTAATATTTATATACTTAATCTGTCCATTTCTGTAATCAGTCAAACTAAAATTATATTCATATTTCTTAACCGAAAATCTATATCGAAATACATATCCCTTATACAAAAAAAAATAAATGCAATCAATTTACTTAATGGTTAGCTACTACTTCCTTATAATTACTCACACATGCATTTGCAAGAATAATGAAAAAATAAACCGCAATACGAAAATGACATGTGAAATCAGTTTGTTAAACTCGCACATGCTGATTAAAAGTTCAGTAACCTCAGAAGCCGCGCAAAAAAATCATAATGTGAGCATATATTTATATCGATATCAATTGAGGTTGTCGAACAAAAATATATAAACCTATACAATCACTGATAAGCTGTTAAGAATAGAATTCACAAAACGATTCTCACGAATTTCGTATTCCGAGCATAAATATTCAAAATGACTGAACACAGCGCAAAGAGGCATGTGCGAAATATAAACAAAAAGTAAAAGTAATTATTAACCACAAGTGGCGCTAGAAGTGGTGGAAGATAAACACAAATTCAGAACTAAATTTGTTTGAGTGAAAAATGGAACAGACAAAAAAAAAATCGTACAAGCACACACAGACACTGATTGCTCAAGTAGATAGAACATTTGGCTCACATCATTACGCATACGCCACATTGGCTGTGACGGGCGAAATGTGGAGCAACTGCAGCCGCCGCTATCATTGTGAACTACCTGTACAAAGCACATCAATAATAGGAACCAGGGCACACGCCATTGACGTCTTCGCTCCGTTGTCAAATCATCAATGAATATTTTCTGAATTGGCGCACATGGCACAAATGGCGGCAACAGCAGACGGGCATCCTTTGTGTCCTGTTTGTCATCAATGCAATGATGCACAGACATAATGGAAGCGCACACACACTCGAACTAAAACACTTGAATTATTAACAAATTCAACAGAAAACAGACAGCAGATAGAGCAGCAGCGACGTCCGCTGCGTTGTGCTTTTAATCCACGACTACGCAAAATATCACACACAAAACACATCCCAAATGCCGCACACCTATCGAGCAAAACGGTGCCTTTGTTTTTGTTCTTCTTCTTCGTTCGCTATGTTTAAATCGTGCACGTATCCAATCAAAAGTCATCGATCGTTTGATCTTTCTTTGTGTTTCAGTTGAGTAACTCAAAAAAATGGTTGCATACTTTCGTGCGGCAACTGAAAGTTAATTTCGTTGCAAGCGGTTTGCGTCTCGGATAAATGTGTACAATGCTATTGCGTGTTTGGCTTTGCAGATGACTGCTGCATTTAAATTTGAAAATCAAATCTAGTTCGAAAGTTTCTCGCGATTTGCTTAACATTGTCGGCACTGAATCGATTTTCGAAAGCAACAGCATATTGTTCCTTTTTTGGCGTGCTTGATTAATACTGCATTCAAATTTAAAAACATAATTTTCGCTCAAAGCTTGTTCAAAAATTCTAACTCAACATTTCCACTTGGAAACTTTCAACTGCCATTGCAAGCATTTTTGGCAATTTGATATCTTAGCTAATTCGCCACTTAAATTTATAAACCCTATTTTGGCTCAAAATTCATTTAAGTTATGAAACTGCTATTAAATTTTATGGTAGCAGCTTAATAATGTTGTACATTTTTAAATGCACATTTTCAACGCCTAACTTTATATGTTCTCACACGTTGGCATAACTTAATTGACCCAAAGGATTTACAACATAATCAGCTTCAAGCTCCCAGCTCCAAATGTAGCTTGCACAATAGAGAATAACCCTTCACATTTGACATTTAGTAAAATCAACAAATTGAAAGTTGCAAAGTGCATTCCAAAATGATAGAAACAACAAACCGAACTCAAAATGCTTACACGAAAAGTTGTCAAACAGGGTGTGGTGAAAAGCTTTTGAGAAAATGGCTGCAGCCGCTTACGCTCAATTGCTCGGTTTGTTTGGCTCTCTCTTTCGGGCTGGGCACGTGGCTTGGCGTGGCGTCCAGCGCCTGTCAGCATTGAACCAATGTCCTTTATGAATGGCTTTCAATGAAATATTTATATAAGCGAAGCCATTCAGGGAGGGAGTAAAACAAACGACGAATAATTATTTTGGTCAAGTCAAGTTTGGCAACAAGCGGCGAGAAAATTATGTATGTAGAGCGATACCCACTTCAGATTGCGTCGAATTTCATTATGACACGCACAAAGTCATTAAGGGTATCCCAACACAATGCTACGTGCCTCGGCAACTCCTTGAGGTCGAGGCTCCCACACAAGTTAAAGCCAAAATTCAGCAAAAATGAAAACTGCGTAACTTATTTGTTAGGACTTGTCTGCAGCCAAGAGAGATTGGCTTCCCAACACCCACCAACTTGTCAGGATACTCTTACTGAAGTTTAATGCACTGTAAAAGCTTATAGCACATTTAATGGTATACTAAACTCAACTTTAATGCGCTGGAAGACCTTCTAACAGTTTTAAAGCTCTCCTACAAAATAACTCTAGTTCGCACGTTTAATACTTTATTCATATAAGTATTTTCCCTAAGTCAAGCTAAAAAATGGAAAACACATTTTGTGATTTATGTCAGGAGCATTAAAAAACTAACAATTGAAGAAAAATTAGGCAAGAATTTGAAAAATTTACCAAAAGTACAAGCTGAGCACAGAATCATAGAAGGTAGCCACCTAATTTTCTATCGCTTCAGCTGCGTGCGTAAAATTAACATGCGGCGAGTCTTGGCAAGCCATCTGCACAGTTTTGCCCAAAAGCTTTGGATGTGCACGTAATTTTAGGCCAAACGAAAGAAACGTTTAGGCAAATCATTGCTCAAAATCTAAAGCAAACAAACTCATTACGACAAGCCCCAAGATGTGCACAAGAAGGGGGCGTCTCCCCCACATGTATGCAACTTGATTGAGTGACTAAAACGCTGCCACTTGGGACGCCAGTTAGGATGGGGGGCGTGGCAATTGGGTAGCGGTCTATTGCGGTTTGAGTTTATGACCGCAATTTTATTGATACTGCCAGTGGGAACAAATAAAAAGGGAAACCGAAACAAGAAATCTACAAACGGGTAGCTATAAAGCGCTTCGTCTAGTTTCAGATTGGGGCATGTTTATTACAAGAAAAGCACTGCAATAACAATAACTACGACCAGCAGTAGACTAATGCGCTTGTCAATTTACTTACTTAGTTCAAGGGGCCAGGGAGCAGGCGGGGCTTATCAAAATTTAAATACCCAAATGATAAAGCCGCACCGCAGTAAGGAGGAGGATAGAGAGTAAGCGCAGTTAAATCTATTCACAAATTTTTGCAGAGTAGACAAAGCTGTGTCTGCGAGCATGTGTGTGTGAGTGTGTGTGAGTGTGTATAAGTGTGTGTATTTCCCAAGTGCTATTACGGGCTGTCATGTAAGACTATGTGTGTTTCTTGTACCCACTAAAATCGTTTAAATCGGGTATTAAGTATTAGACTAAAAATTATAAATTTTTGACTTAACTTACTAAATTTATGTTTATAAATTATTATTTATTTATCATATTTATAAGTTTTGTATTTTCTACAGATATATTTTCTCAGTGCATATAGATCAGGTGTTATTTGGGATTTTATCACAAAAAAAAGGACATATTTGAATGACAATTGCATGCCACACAAATTGTACAAGCAATCAGACTCAACTAAGCAGAAAATATTCAAGAATTGATTTCTGCTTGCAACATCTGTGTTTGTTTTTCAACATAAGCAGCTACGAGTGTCTGGTAACAGGATAACCTCTCGACGGACACACTCTATTAGAGCACTCTCTTGTTTATATTTGTGCGGGCTTAGCGCGAACTGAGACATGAGCTACAAGGCAACTAAGCTTTGTACGAAATGTGTGTGCGTTGAATGTGTGTGTGCTGAGTGTGCTGTGTGTGCTTGGTATGCTGTGTTGTGCGTGCCTCAGTTGCAAACTCAATTATTAACTATGCCAAAGCAAAAGGCAACACCTTCAACTTAGCCTTCTTGTTCGAATCATAAGTAACTCCTCGCCTGCGACTCTGCCCCCAACATATCAGGACTTGGATCCGTCAGCTCGAGGGAAATTTGCATTTTATCATCCATGTGTTGGGCCTTAATGCTGCAAGGGGCTTTGCTTTTAATTGGTTTTCTTAGGGCTGCGCAGCATGAGCGCGTTGTGTTGTAGTTCCTATAGTTGTTAATTTGGCTGAAAGCCGCCTCGACACGGCTCTAACTTATAATTGTTTAATTAGCAAGTAAAATACGGTGAAAATATGTGGAAAATATTAGATTAGGCTCACAGCATGTTGCCAACTGCAGGTAAATTGTTCCGAGTGTCTCGTAATGGATGAGTGAACAATGCGAATAGTTGCAAAAAGGATTTTACGGGTGTTGCTCACAAAGTGAAATTAACGAGATTAGCTAAAGGAAAAAAAATCAAATTTTATTACCATACAAATGTGAGTGCTGTTGTTCACATTTCGAATTATCGCTCAGTGTACGCGGGACTCACATTTAATAAGCTAAAAGCAAATGGACTGCGCACAATTCCGAAAGATATTTATCCTGAACGTATGCGCATTATCCACACAATAAAGTCGTTTTTATTATAACAACACACTAAACAAATAACGGTTGAAATTGAAGCACCACTCGATGTGGCAATTTAGTACAGAGCGTGCAGCTAAACGAGGCAGTTAGTTTAGAGAGCAACATACATAAACAAAATGATACAAATTATGAACTGGCTATCCATGGTGAGCAGATCAAAATTTTGCACAAGAATTTCAAATATTTTAAATTTACTTTATATTTTCCAGGGCTTTGGCCTGATACCCTTAAATCGTCAGCAATCAGAGTCGACCTTCGTGATGGACTATGCATTGATGTTGATTGTGCCCTTTTTGTATTTGGCTACGTATTTGGGAATTAATATTTTTGACCGTTTTGGCCTGCCCTATCTGGATGCCTGCAACAGTGTCTGTCGCCTGAGCAACAATCTCTTCACACATCTGGGCGCCTTTCTCTATTTGACCATCACATTGCTGAGTCTCTATCGTCGCAAACAGTTCTTTATCGAATTTGAGGAGCGTCTCGCCGAGATCGATGTTGTCATTCAGAAATGCCGTCGGGTTGCCGAGCTAGATAAGTTGCGTGCCCAGGTGATTAAGCATAAGGTAGCCTACCATTTCACCTGGCTCTTTGTCTTCAGCATTTTTATCTGTGCCCTGTACTATGATTCCAAGCAATTGTACAAGTGAGTATAATATATTTACATATAAATCAATCGACATTCCAAGTGTTTCATCTTTGTTTCGTAAAAACTTAACAGACTTGCAGAAATCACATAAATATTTTTTGCAAACAAATCAGAAAGATGACTTTGTTTTTATTATGAGTACATCTAGAAATCATCGTCAAATGATAATTATTTTGGTAACCTTACAAGTTTGACATCGATTATCGTCAACTAAATTCATAAATCAAACAAAAGCGACATCATAATCATGTCAATCTACTCCTCTCCTCCTCTCTTGCTTAACTTGCAGCACCTTCGGTGAATATGCAATCATACCATTTATGGTCTCAAGCTTTCCATATTTGGCTGGCAGTATTATTCAAGGGGAATTCATCTATCATGTATCTGTCATTTCGAATCGCTTTGAGCAAATAAATACGCTGTTCGAGAAGATTAACCAGGAGGCTCGACATCGTCGCGCCCCCATCACCATCTTCGACATTGAGAGCGAGGGAAAGAAGCAGGAGCGGAAGGTAACGCCAGGTGAAAAGGCAGCTGCAACCAAAGCCTTATTCAGCAATGAGCCAAAACTAGCGGATGAAATGAAAAGACAAAAGGCACAATCATGGCCAAATCATGACGACGAAGAGGAGCTAAATACCAGCGAGGAGGAGGACAATGATATTTTAGAATACAACGATGCAATAGGGAGCGAAAACACCGAGTAAGCAATCAAAATACAACAATATTCTCGGCATGCCGATTATTGAACTTACAAAATAAATTAAATTATCAAATGTCGCTTTTTTCCTGCACAAATAATTTGCATTTTACTCATGTTTTTTCTGGTCAATAAAAATTGTAGCAGCACCTCGGAGGCCAATTTGCCGGATCTGTTTAAGCTGCATGACAAAATACTCGCTTTGAGCGTCATAACGAATGGCGAATTTGGGCCACAGTGTGTACCCTATATGGCGGCCTGTTTTGTGATCACCATTTTTGGCATATTCCTCGAGACAAAGGTCAATTTCATTGTGAGTGGCAAGAGTCCCCTGCTGGATTATATGACCTATTTGTATATCATCTGGAGTCTAACCACAATGGTTGTCGCCTACATTGTGTTGCGTCTCTGCTGCAATGCCAACAATCATTCAAAGCAATCGGCGATGATCGTGCACGAGATCATGCAGAAGAAACCCGCCTTTATGTTGAGCAATGATTTGTTCTACAACAAAATGAAATCGTTTACATTGCAATTCCTTCACTGGGAGGGTTACTTTCAGTTCAATGGCATTGGACTCTTTGCACTCGACTACACATTCATATTCTCTGTAAGTTAGTTCAACCAACTGCATTTGACAACTGACTTTCCGTTGCCTTTTTTGTTTTTTTATTCATTTCTTGTTTTGTATTTTTGCAGACTGTGAGTGCAGCCACATCGTACTTGATTGTCCTGCTGCAGTTTGACATGAGCTCCATTTTGCGCAGCGAGGGCCTGTTGACCTAATCGAATCGTTATTCAAATTGAATTATGTGCAACACATTTAATGTTGATTTTTCTCTGCATTTTTTTCTTTTACATTTTCCACAACTTATACCTTTACGTCAAACACTTTTACTGGCACTATAGAAAATGTTGAAATCAAATGGAAAATACTCTTTAAATTTAAGCAATGCTTGGTAAATGTACATTAAATGAGAAAAATGTGTTTTAAATTGTTATGCAAATGTCTGAATGTTGTCTTAAAATCTATATTAAATATATTTATTAAATATTTAACTGACAGCTTGCTTTTATTAGTAATCCTGCAACTTTAAAAAGTTGAATTGAATATTGCGTATGAGTTAAAGCCCAAACCTATTTAACAAGGCAGAAAATATCGGAAAACTTTAAAGAATATAGTCAAATGTCACAATCCACAAACATAGTCAATATATCCTGCAGATTTGTAAGCGTATTATAAATCCAGATGAAAGCAGACAGCCACTGATGTTCACTACCGTTAATCGCATCAGCGCGCGTTGTCCAACACTTCAGCGGATTCAGTTGGGTAGCTTAAAAGTGCTCAAGCATTGGATGGGGCTGGGGACACTCCAACACAATTTTATGAAATGTCAATTGAAAAACACGATTTGCCAGTCACTCAGGCTAAGCAACCAGAAACTCAGTTACGAGGACAGAGACAGAGAGAGAGAGAGAGAGAGAGAGTTTAGAGAGAGCTGCCAACATGGAGTAGGATGTGATTTCGCTCCATTTTGTGGCTGTCAAACGGAAGCGGAAAAATGTGAAGCAAGTGGAAGAACATGCCGCAATTTCCGCTTTCAATCACGTTTAGCACAACGGAAATGTGCTTGCAAAATTCACTTGCACTTGGAAAATGTCAGCACCCACGTGTATGTATACATATATGGAGCACTGTTTGAATATTGCATTTTGGTTGCCCACTCAATATACGTGTGCGGGAGCTCAATTAAATGTTAATTCTATAATAAGCGTGTCAAATCAAATTGATTGGTGTGAGTGTGTGTTGCTATTGCTTAATATTTCGAGCTAGACAAAGTGCGGTTTATGTTACAGTTCAGTAATTGACACGACGGTGGCAGTTTGTGATGCATCAGCACCACCTCCGAGGGCCATCAATGCCATAAATCAACAGGAGCAGCGTCAGCAAAGGGCACTTGCCGAGCGGAGCGGTAGACTACACCGTGAGAAAATGTTATTGAATTGTTTATTTGTTTGTTTTTTTTTTAAATTTAATATACATTAGAAATGGAATGTTTGAAGTAAAGTATATAAAGACCTTCGAATTGAGAGCGCAAGCAAACTGAACAATTTGATTGCCAGCATTTTACAACTTTGCCGATTTAATAATTATATTTACTAAATTATTTGTGATAATAAATGTTGTTAAAGCGTATATAATTAAAAGTGTATTGAATTACTACTCAGTAGGCAACCAAAAATTTCTTACTGTGTCCAACTACACATTGTCGCCACACATCCGTTGCTTTGGCCCACAGGGCAACAACAGGAGCAGCATGAGCAACAGGCCTCATATTACCTGGAAATTGGGTCAACTGTTTCCCGTTCCACTTCATTTTGCCTCCCTGTTATCCCCAATGTGATTTGGCAAGGGCAACGTGACCAAGCTAAATGTCAGGGCACCTTTAACAGTTCATTTCGAATGTTGCAAATTGTATAAACTACCAACAAATAAAAAGAGACAAGCCAACAGACAGAAAGACAGACAATCAAAAAACAGGATGCCAGGAGCTCGAAAAGTCGGTATAACACACAAAATGTCAACAGGTTACAGTTGTTCGAGCAATTGAGGCTAAAATGCAATGGCCACCAGAGCATAAAGTTG
Organism: Drosophila cognata; assembly: GCA_035041535.1. Lineage (NCBI taxonomy): Eukaryota > Metazoa > Arthropoda > Insecta > Diptera > Drosophilidae > Drosophila > Drosophila cognata. Next base: position 5,561,531 of record JAWNLC010000234.1, on the reverse strand, counting down.
ACCTTCAATATTAGCTGTCATTGTAAGTGCGGGTTTCTATGTCGTTTACATGGCAACATGAGGACTTATTATACTAATTTATTTGCTTTGCACAGGACATAGTTGGCTTGATACAATAAACATTCAACGATTTACGTTGGCCATTCAGTTTTAGTTCACTTGATATCACAATTGAAATCTATCATAAAGACAATGGGTTAATGAGCGTCCTTGTTCGATTGACATATTGTGGTATGTGTTTTATGTAATAATAATAAAAGCGATAGTAATGACATTACAAATTAGAAAATAATCAGCAACTATTAATCCTAGCAGGATTTATTATGCGTATCTTCCAATGATCAAGTTTTTAATATATAAAATTAAATTTTGCGAAACAAATTCAGCTCCTTTTTAGTATATAAGAATCAATAACAAAGGTTTGCTTATTCCACTCTGTATTTAGGGTATTCAAACCATAATTAGACTTCAAATTGCAATTAATTAAATATCATTATAACCTGTTAGCTATGTTGCGCAACAATGTGGCAACACTGCCTCAGCCTGTAATCAAAACAAAAATAAAGCTTTTCGCTGGCAGACACAGACACTACAGGTGTCTGCCTAAGTGTGGCACAGCAGCAAACAAAACAACAGAGAGCCGTGCAGCAAGTAGTCAGCAACAGGAGCACAAGTGTGGTGAGTTTTACAGAAAGTGACAGCAAAACATAGATAGAGAAGGAGAGAGTGCGCTCTCAAAACGCAACACACACACGGAAATTGAATATCCTTGAGGAGAACAGAAGCATGCAGTACAAACTCACGCAAGTCAAGGCAAATTGTGCGAGGCTGTTGTCGCTGCTGTTGTCGCTGCTGTTGTCGCTGCTGTTGTCGCTGCTGCTGCTGCTCCTAGTGCTTCTTCTTGCCACCAAATCAAATCAAACTGATAACAAACAGAAAGAACAACAACGACAACAAGCGACAGTAGCGACCGGATGCGTGAGAGAGCCGAACTGGCATTCGCTCAGCACACGAAGCGCAGGACACGAAGCACATTTGCAGACCATATTTGAACTTTAAAGGATAGCGGAACAGTTCGTGGCGGAGTTGCGAGTGCGTTGGTTGTCCTGCGCTGATAAGCGGAGCTACTAGTAATCAAATAAATAAATATAAAAAAACTGAGGCCATTGAAAAGTGTCCGTGTGAACAATTTCAGCACTCAGTGTGGGTGGCAGCACACGTGTGTGTGTGTGTGTGTGTGCGAGGGTGTATGTGTATTGGTTGTTGTTGCTGCCGTCAATTTGTTGTAATGAAAAGTAAAAGTCTAACAGACTCCATTCATTTTATAGAGATTTAATTAACAGGCACGCGAACATTTTGAAGCCCAAATCCACATTTGTAACCGATTTCGAAAATTTGTGTCTTTTCAAAATTTGAAGTGCGTTTCATGTGCAGCATTTTTGTGCGCTGTTGAATAACAAGCAAATAGATGCGCAAATGGCGCCGCGTGGGCGTCTGCCTAAAAAAAAACGTATGTGGCAAAAATGGCCCCGACCCTCGTCTCTCTGCATTAGCCCGCAGCCCGCTACCCATGTTCACAGTCAGATTTATCTGAGATTTTTACTTACAGGTTGTTCTTTCAGCTGCGACCTTGTAGAAAAGTAATAAAACTTTGACTGGAGACGAGTGTTTTGCATAGAAAGTAGCCCAGGTTCGTTAACCAACGGTATTACGTGTCTATTCGGAGCCAGAAAAGCCATAACTTGTATGCCTTTTTTTACAATACCAATTGAAATGCGTCAGGCGTTTGGCTCAAGTTTTCAAATGACACAAAATAAAGTTTGGAATTAAAATTGATATTTTGAATACAAAAAAAGCGTAATTCCAAGCTTTGCATAAATTTAATTGTTTTGCTGTATCGAAAAAGTATGCTACGAAAAATAACTTCGCTACAGATACCAAAAATTTAAGATACAACTTCAAAGTGCTAACTGACAAAGTTTGTTAGTATTACTTGGCCACGAAGTTGCAAGAGAATCGATTGCGGATTGTCAAAAATGTGTGTTGCACAGCGCCAGCAAGCAGCAGCAGCAAATCGCTTATCGGCTGGTATCCACTGTAGTTCTTATCTTATGTAAAATACTTGCCGCCAAAAGCTAAAACAAAATGCTTTCCTGCTTCTCTGGATTTTCCGATCGTTTTGTTTAATGGCATCAGAAAATACCATAAGCGCAACTTTTGATTCACTTAACTAATTTTCAATTTACAAATTTTCGAATACACGTTTCATAAGTAGCTGACAATATTGCCTGTATTAGACATTCAACGAATAGTTTGGCATAATTAAATGCTTTGCTTTAATGAGGTACGACTCGCCAAACTTTTATTCGGCCCTTTCTAGCCTTTCCTTCTGTTTACTTAAACCTGTAAGTATTTGGTAAATACCCGGTTCCTGTTTACGCTTAAGTATTTCAGGAGCATTTTTAGCAGAATGTTTTTGTTTTTATTATACTTAATGCTTTTGGCTGTCACGTTCTGTACACCGTCGGCAATTTGTTAGGGAATTAAATTTCTTTCGTATGCCCAGCCATAAAATATTGTAATTAACTTTGGCCCGCTGGCCAAAATACTTTTATTGAGGCCGGGGCTCTAGCGTTAATGAGGCAACAGGTTTCAGAGTTTTATGAACTGCATCAATTAACTACATGCCAAGTTCACAGGTAATAAATATTCATAAATCAACAATTTAAAGAATAAAAAAAGAAGGATGAAAGGAGCGTGAGGGATTCCAGTTGCGGATGCTACTTAAAAGTTTCCACTGTCAACATATTTGGGTCAGCAAGATGGTTGCTCAAACAAAGTTTTCATTTTATTTATTATTAACATTTATTTGACTCTGTACGCTGCTCGATGGCGTTTACACCTAGCAGTCAGAGTGCCCTAGATAACTGAGTTACCAACTTCATCGCCAATTGCCAGTGTGGAAAGCTTTGCAAAATAAATGCTTAAAGTCAAATAAAAGTCTAATAATATCAATCTGATGTGTCAAAACTTCATAAATATATAAGCATTCTGATGTTTTCGTAATAGATAACCTTTTATAAAAGAAAAAAAAAACGTTGCTTACATTGGAGTTAAGCAGCTGATTTCTGTAAGAAGACGTTTATTTGCAGAGATCCTTAATTTGTTTGCTTTGTTAGACCACACATAAAATTTCATTCAAGTCATTATTTATAGGTTTAGGCGAGTGCCGTAAATAACCTTACACAAAACACACAAAATATATATAGTCTTTTTAATCTCGTATTTTAGCAGCAGATTAAATATTCACAAAGCCCATTGAGCTACTTATAATTCAATAATGTAGAAAAAAATCGCAACGAGTCGCACAAAAATTATGAAATAATAATAACAAATGCCACAAGTTCCACCAACAAACAACAAACAAATTAACTTTACATAAGACAACTGCAATACCAAGCACAACAAGAACAACCACAGACCCTTATGCGTGTTCGTATGTCTCCTCAAATTTAAATATTTGTTTCGCACATTTTCATCAATAGAATTGCGCAGCTCCAGAAATTGTATTATAAGAGACAATAATATCAATACAAAATAAAATATATATAAATATATGTATGTACATATATCTAAAGAAGTGAAAGCCAAAAGCAATAAAAGTGCGTGGGCCTTTTAAGTGAACATATAAACATATAAGTGTATATGCATACATACATATATACATATAAAGAAAACAAGAACGCTCTAGAAACAATACATAAAATACTTATACAAGTACATAAAAGCAATCATAGACAGAGCACACAGCTGTGTAGAACAAAAGCGACAAGTTAACCAACGAAAGAAAAACAACAGAAAAGCGACAGCGACTTCAAGTGGTTGTCTCTGAAGAAGACAAAGCGTTAACATGATTTGATTCATTTTGAAAGAGAGGTAAGACACACATACATATGAGCAAACATACATTACGTTTTCTATAAATCCAGCTTAATATTTCTACAGCAACGACAAAGAATTTTAAAATATACGTTTGAAAAGCCATTTTTCCATTTCCATCGGTTTCCTATCCCATCCACACACTTTTTGAGCAGTTTTGCCAGGGCACTTGCTTTGGGGGATAAGACCGATTCTCGCTTAGGGTATACAAAAGAGTTTCGCCTATCAGATACATTTACAAAGCACGTTTGTACTTCCTTTGTAACTACTTCAATTAAAGTGACTTGACATTCTTACTTCTTTTCTACGCACTTAAATTAAAGTCACTTAATTTAAAGCTTAAATCGGCTCCTGTTAGAATGCTCTTTAAAGCGAATTTGATACATAGCGCATGGCCGAGCGTGTTATATTTATCAAAGGGTCTTCGCTTATATATATTTTACATACATACAAATATTTATAATGATGCCACATTATTATACATAATTGAATGCGCTAAATTATTTACTTAGTGACTTGTGAAGCACTCGATGGGCTTTGCCCGAACTTCGTTCTTTTGGGCCTTTTTCCTTTTTTCGGATCGAAACAGGCAGAGGAAGGAGGCAGCACGAGTGGGAGGGCGCGTTTAAAAGCTTCCCCTTCGCTTAATAAAATTAAATGGCTTTAAGGACGAAGGCAATTCCCTGCGTTTTCAGTCGATGCGCAGAAAAGTATGCTATGTTATTTTTTGTACGGTCACGTAGCTGTACTTTATGGGATTTGCCCATTTTATTTATGCATATTTACATAAATATCGATGGCACGCTGGCTGCTGACGGCTTACAGTGTTCATTCACCTTTACTGACGCACACATTTTACACTTGAGACCAGCCGCAGCAGAAGCAGCGGCAGCAGCAATAAAAACAACAGCAACAACAATAGACACAAATGGGTTTTTCCAGCATTTTGCCGAGTTTGGCGACCCTCGGGTTGAAGTACCCCCAGGTAGTTGAAAGGTTGCACATTTATGCTAATGTGCGGCATAATCAATGTGGCAAGCCCCATGAAATATTGATTCATAGATGTAGCTGCTAGTTGGATTACGATTAAATGGTTTGCAACGATATTAACAAATTTCGTTTCGAATAAATGCAATGAAAATTAATTTGAATTTTGCAATTTCGAATTGCTATTTTTTCATTATTTCTTATTATGCAAAGCATACAGCTTAGCAAATTAATTTGTGTGGTGCCCGAATAATTCGTTGTGGCCACATTAATAATTGCCCAATTTGCATAACATACTTTTCATTAAATTGAGTTAAACGCATATATTAAATCAGCTTACACAAATAAAACAAATGAATAGAGATGAGAAATGTTTAAATAAATCATGCTGTGAAAAGTAATCACAGTGTGTGAATTATTCAATTATATTTTGGGATACAAATTTCGTATATAATACAATTGCAATGCTTTGAATCACTGCATAACAAAAATATATATTTCTGAAAAGGGAGACACTGCGTCATTCCTGACTATCGGATTACACAAATATTTCGGAGTGTACATATTTGTGTGTGTGTGTGTGATAGGATAACTCGTTTTTGTTATAACTAAACAAAACAAGTTTGTTGATCTGCCGTTGGTGGCTGATGTAACGAGTAGATTGTTATAGTGACTGACAATAATTGATATCAATAATTGCAAATGAGTAAATTGTATACAAATCATTACGTAATCTTATTAAATGTCTTGATATGCGTTGGTAGGCTAAATGCTCCATTACGATTAGATTAAGTTCATAAGCCTTATGTGGCCTCTTGCACATTTGTCTTGACTGCAGCCCAACGTTTCTTGTGTGCGACAGTTGCTTGTTTAGGCCGTAAGGCACACACTATTGTCACACTTTCACACACATATGCATAGGTAATTTACAATGTACATAGACCGTATAGACAATACAGTACCATTGAGGAAGAGTGAATGCCATGTGGCCGCTTCTGGCAGTGATGGCCTGGGCGATAAATATTAATGACTTTGTTGTGGGAATCGCTAGGTGGCGAGTTTTCCCTTGCCACTTTGTTTACATTTGGACTTGTCATTTGTAGCGAGACAATGCAATAAAAAAAACACGACAATAAAAATTTTCCAGAAGAGGTCACAAGACGTGAGCATACTCTGTAATAAATTGGTAAGAAACTATCTTATATATTTTGCGTTATGCCAGAAGTAAAAATTAAATTCTATTTTTGGATTTATAAAAATGAGGTTTCTAAAGCAAATATAGTAGCAGCTGGGAGTTTTAATTATTTATACATTTTTAATGATAATATTATAAATTATATTCAGACGATTTTAAAATCATTTTGATTTCAAGTATTTTTCTATAAAAACTATCAAATGAATATAGAAAATTTGAAAATTATATCCATTTAAGGCAGCGCAATCCAACTTCTGTTCTTGCTACATATTTCAGACTTAAGTGGCGTCAAATTGATATTAAATTCCCATGACGTGAACATGAACACCCATCAAACTGTGAGGCCAGGCCCAAATCAATAAACTCATTATGGCTCTTATTTTTTTTCTCTACTTATATATATATTTTTTTTTTTTGTTATGTGGCACGCATTGAAATTGACTTAATGACCAATTTGCGGGCAGCGTAATATTATTGGTCTTGCCGCTCAATTATTTAGTATAGTTGTACATGTGTAGTACTTGGCTGGTATTAGGCAAATTAATAAAATTAATGCTAATGATATTGGCCACTATAAAAATGGCTTAAAATGAACCATGAAAATAGCAATACAAAACAGCTGAAACACTTGAAGGTCAGAACGAAAGTAATTGAAATTTATTTATAAATTAAAATGTTTACGTTGCCATCCTTATCCGTCAGCATATTTACCCATTTCATCACGTTTCAATTAAATTGATTGTGGGTCTTAATTTTAGCAGATTAAAAGCCACCCACTGAAATAACCAAATATTAATAAATACAGAATCACAAAATTGTATTTTTACATATTTATTCCTTTATAGAACACAATTTTAGTCAGCAAATTTATTTTTATAGCTTTGAATTGCATTTGAATTCACAAAATTCGCTTACGTTGCGTATACGTAACCACCACCCGTAACCAAAGATAAATATTAGCCATTTTGGTGGTTTTGCATCTATATGTCTAAATAAACAGCGGATTTTGCAAGCTTTTTTAACTTGACTGGCTGCTAAAATGGATGGGGATGACATGCGGCTGATTATAATAATAATCCTGGCGATTGGCGATGACGACAATGTCATGTTTTATGCCCGTGTTTATTGCTAACCGTTAGAAGTATTAAATCCACAACACGTTGCGCGTTATATGGGCATGACTAAGCAGCTTGCCGTGAGAAGCAGACACCCAACAACAAACCAAAAATAAAATCAACGATGTTGAAACATATTGAACAATATGCAGCAATCATGTTTATAGAAAAGTCGCAAAAAAAAAACGGAGCTAAAAATAAAAGGCTATCTAAACGGATATGCCTGTTATCGATTGCTGTTGTTGGTTGCCGTTGTCAATGTTTATCCTCTCTGCTTCTTTGCAATAAGTCGAATAAACTCTACAAGCGAAGGCCGTGCCCAACCAACCTGTACCAGGCAGCGGCATAGTTTGAGGATATCGGCCGATTTTAAGCTAGCTGTGAAAAATTCTTCTTTATTTTTATACGCACAAGTCTGTGTCGCATTTGCTGTGGTCTCATTTATGCGATATGCTTAGTTATGCAAAAACCCTTTTTTTTTCTTCAAATAACATGCGAGAAGTCAAGTCATGTATTTAATTTAGTTTCGGGGGTTCGGAAAAAGTTGAGTATGCCAGAAAACCAAAAAATGTAAGCAATATGAAAGAAGTCGTTGATTGATTGAGATTGCTCAGCTGCTTTGTCATAAGCCAAAAACAATAAAAATATGTGGCGCTATTCATTTTTTGTGTACTTTTTTATTGTACGACTATTGCCACGCTGACTTCCTCGATTTGTACTTATTTTTACGTATCGAAAATATCATATCATAAAGTTTAACTATATACACTCTAAAAGTAGCACAAATTGAAATAAATTGCTGTATTATGCAATGGCTTTACATTCATTATTAGCCACAGAATTACACTTAAGATACTGAAACATTACATAAAATTGCTTTGTGTATCGTAAAGATTATCCAATATCCTCCAGCGACTGTAATCAATGATCCGCAAAAATCGTTTAAATTGAAACTTCTCTCGTAGTATCAATCTATTAAATCGTGTCTATGTAAGTAATAAATATGCTGTTTTCTGACACAGCCTTGCAATCATTATTAGCAAAATATGTGTACGACTAAAAGCACACCCACTTCAGTGGTAATCCTCTGATCTGTTACACGCCTATTTTGCATGTCATAAGCAAATCCAGCAGTAGTATATACGTATATATATATTTAGTCAGGTCTTTATCATCATACAAATTAAGCTGGTGCTTAGACGCCTACGGCTGATGCTTGGCCATCAATTCTCTGGGCTTCGGCCCCTTGCACTGGCATTGTGACTATCAAACATTTCAAATCTTGAGACAATTTCGCGCACAGGCGTTTTTCCCACGAATTAGTTTTTGGGGAGAGCCAAAAGAAGAAGAAAAAAATCCTGAGGCTGGCATTAATTTAATGAGATTTTGTGCCATAGCCAGCGGTTAGACTTTTGGTTTTGCTTTGCTTTGCTTTTGCTTGGCCGTCATCTCATTTGCTTTAAGTGTTGGCCAAAATGGCATTGATGGTTAGGAAATGAAAATAATAAAAATAAAAAAAAAAATGGAGCACTCAACGCCTTTGCCGTCCTTAATGTGCCAGCTCTGTTGCCTGGTTGTCGCCCCGTGGCCAAAAGGCATCATAACCCAAGCGGAATAACTGAAGTTGTCAGCTGTTGATGTTTTGACTTTGTTTATCTTATTGCTGATGTTGTTGCAGTTGTCTATTCTGTTGTAAGCTGAGTTGTTGTTGTTGCTGTTGCCATGTAGGTGCTTTGCATAATGTGTACGTTCAAAGGAACATTTGATTTCGCACGATAAGTTTGACCAAACTTGTTTACTTGTGTTTGTTAGCCTCTGTAAATTAGCTTGTAGAAATTGACAAGGTTCGTTGAGGCGTGCAACTTTATCGGGGATTCCCAAGCACCGAACTAATCTGTTTTCCCTTGAAAGAGTTTGGAAACATGTGCGGGTGTAAAGGAAAAATTGCTCTAAAATAGCATTTAAATTGAGTTCAAATAAATAAAGAAATAATTAATACAAAGGACCAGCACATTTCAAATTCATTATCCAGACAAATATTCCAACTAGCAGCTTTGCATGAAGCCAAACAATTGGTTTTTCAATTTTCAGCATATGTCTGGCGAATAATAGCTTTTGAAGTACACAGAAAAAGTTCTGTTCTCAGTAGCTCTTGGGGATTATTCAAATGGCATGCAAGACCCTATCTCTGAACAGCGGCAGCATTCTGACATAAATTCCACCTCTCAACATTGAATAACTTTAAGCGCATCTCCAAGCATATTGCCAGCTGGTTCGGCTTGTAGTCGCATCACACAGATAAGGCGCACATTATAAAGCCATAAAAATAACGACAAGCATAAAAATCAAATCATATATGTACATTGCAATGACAATTGCTGGCGAAGCTGCTGTTGTTGTTGTTTGTTTCTTTTTTTGCAAACTGGTATCAGAACCAAATCACGATATAGCATTTAAGCCGGTTTCCAGCACATAAAGCACGCATCAAATTATTATGATCGAAAATCAATGACAAAGAAAACTGACAAAATCAGCAGTAACTTTTTTTCCAAATTGGGGGCGTTGCTGATTCTGGACGCAATTGTTTAGCCTGGGAGGGTTGGCAAAAAAAAAAATGCTCATTGCGAGTATTTATAGCGAGGGCAACGCACAAATGTGTAAGGCAGATAAAAACGTGCTTATGAAAGGGTCCAAAAAGGCCATAAAGATAGTTTATGCCGTTTGCATGTGCCAGACCAAAAGCTGCCACACCCGCCAGTGAAAGAATCAACGCTGCCAGCCCGTGGCAAATAAAGCCACTGGACACAAGCGATAGAAAGCAGCTCGAAATCGGGGGCGTGTCTGAAGTGTCCTGAAAGCTTTGTTTACTTAGTTGCCGGCCCAAACGAGGAAGTCATTTAACCCATATAAGGTTCACAAAAAACCATCAACTTGCTTCTGACACGTGTAAAAGCTGGCCAGCTTCTGCCCATAAAAAAAAAGTATAAAGGCTTTAAGACGCAAGCCTTTATAAATTAAGCCGGCAAGCCGACTCGGCCACCAACTGTGTTGGCAAAAGCCACAACAGCAACCATAAACATGTTGACAAATTTCTTATGCGGCTTTCATGAGCAAAAAAAAAATATAAAAAAAACATGGCGAAAAATGTTGCTCTTTGCATGCTGGCAACATTTAAATACCCTTAAATATGAACAAAGAAACTTGAACTTAAAAAATAATGCTTTAAAAATTTAATAAGTACATACGAAAAAGTACTAAAAAGTACTTGTATATAGAAATGACACAAAATAAAAAAAGTGTAATAAAGAAAGAATCGCAACACATTTCATGAGTCAGTCGTAATGCCCACAGTGCGTGTATAAAAATCCACAAAGTAATATTTTAAGAAATTTGACACAGGAAAACGAAATTTGTACACAGAAGAACAGAAGGCAACTGAGTAGCAGCTGCGTTTGATGTGCGTGCCCCTGCCACACTGGGTTGGGGAAATGCATTTTCCTGCTATTGCCACATTTTTACTGTTATTTCGTTGGCTCGAAGGTATAAACTTTCATCGAAGTGCAGCAGTTGCGACCAGAAGAATAACACCGAAACGGACATTTCAAGGATTCCTTGGGCTTGACTATGACATTCTTAACTTTACGACTTACAAATCGTACTTTAAGTATACCTAAAAATTTTATAATTTAGTCATAATATTCTTAGATATGGCTCTTTTATTTTTGGTTGCAAAGCACAATAACAAAATATACTTTAGATTACTTTCCCTAAGTTTCTTAAACTTTTTTAATAAAATATTATACACTTCCATATAAATTAAAAAATGAAGAAAGGTAGAAAAATAGTGGAATGAAAGTGAATTCCCTTTCCCAACAATTTTATGGATTTTTTTTTGTTCAAATTTAAGAACTTTAAATGGATTTCACTTGTGTCAGCATTTATTTTCTACAAACATTCAACAGCAGTTTTCAGCGGGTTTTAATATCCTCAAATTGTTTAAGGGTTGGCCTCTATAAATACAAACATATAATTAAGCCCTTTTCTACATCGCAGATCAAAGAGTGCAAAGAGCGAGTAAAGGGCGGGGTGTCGGGAACTTATTTGCATACGGATGCCGCTTCTCGGATACTCACAAAAAGCAAACAAGAGTATTCCAAGAAAGAATCCAAAAACAAATAGAATTTGCAGCTGATGCCGCCCCTCATGCCAAATGCATTCTGGTTTTACAAGTGGCGAACAAGTGCCATAAAATTGCAAAAACAGTACGGCAACTGTAGTTTAATGACTATTTGATATTATGCGATTCCGATAATGATTCTTAGCACGTTTTTCATATAACCGCAAAGCAAACACTTCACTGGGGCAAGCACTTAAATATACGGGAAGAGTATATTGCCATTCTGTGGCAAGCTTGTAAAACTTTATGACTGCATTTGATAGGCGTTGAAGTGAGCTGCAGCCTTTACAGCCAGAATAATAGATTTCAGTTTATCGACTAGTTATGGGTATAACATCTGAAAATCTTGGTGAAGGAAATATTGGGGTATCTGTAGCTGGTGTCATTAGTATTATTGCCATCCCAGTTCTAAATAATAAAAAATTACTTTCCACTATTGAATTGCAACAATTTTTGAATTTTTATTATTTCTATTTTTATTTACAAACATAAAAATAAAAAAAGTAATACAATAAAGTACGTTGTCAGAAGCCGAATCAACACTACAATTTCTTCGTAGTTTCCAGCAGTGCAACTCGCGAAAAATAAATTAGTAAAATGGAGGAAAACAGAATAACAAATGCAGATAGGCAAAAATAGAGAAGGAAATGAACAAACAAAACTTATGCTGTAAGCGTTTTCACTTAACTTTTGTGTGCCGTCTCTCATTTTTGCAGCTGCATGTTTTGCATGGCAATGCGAAAATAGCTGCCACGCCCACTCTGGCACAGCAGCCAACAGAACAGGCACTTTCGACCAGTTGCATGCAAATTAAACCGCGCACTGTCGTTGAAAATGTACGCCCACATGAACACGCCCCAGCGGAATAGTCACTTTGCCGAAATAAATATACAATTTTTTAGAGTAAATGAAAAAAGTTAAATAAAACTAGCTGCGATTACAAATAATTGTTTGCAATTTTTGGCTGACGGTTTTGGCATTTAAATTAGCTTCCATCGAAAGAAAGTTGCATTTAGTTTTGGGACCTCTTTTTTTGTAGAGCTTAGCGCTTGACCCACTTTCGCTAGATCTACGAATTTATTACCTTAGACAAAAAAGAATAATATAAATTGCAACTAATAGAAGAACAGGCGACTCTAGAATATTTACCCAATCTATAATGTGAATCTAAATGGCTGGAATAAGGATGTTTTATGCGTGAATTCGTCGGAATTAATCTGCTTAAGTATTTTCCCACGCCTGAACGAGCGACACTCAATCATAAAGTAGTGCCCGCAGAAGCCATTAAACGGCAATGCAATCAATCTATAGACATTAAATATTATGTGCTGGCGAGTAATTCGCACAAAATGGCAGGCAATCATTTTGAGCAATTCTTTTGCAAAAAGAGCCGCAAAACGAAAAAAGGGCAGAAAAGTTGTGCAAGGCAAATTTGGCAAAAGCCAGGCGCACAACTTTCGACCACTTTCGTCAACTACATTTTTTACGATTGCCGCACAAGTTTTCGCAGTGCAAGCAAAGTAAAAGGGGAAAGTAAAAGCATTTCAAAAAAAAAATAAACATAAAATGCGCCGCCCTCTTTTCGCCCACTCAATCCCTTCGCAGACATACTGAATATCCAGCTATCTCTCTCTACGTAACAGTTTAGTTGTCATTTTGCTGCTAGAATCCTGTTAATGCAAAAGGCATGTAACATAAGCATTTAGCATCTGCATGTTATTCTTAATACCCTGTAGCCCCATAAACGGGTTGTATTGAAGAGAGACATTTAAAATTCCAACTAACTTTATTGTTTGAAATACTCAAATTTTTGTATGCCACAAATAATGAATTCAACTTTCAACAGTAGATACTTCAGTTGAAGGCACAGGGTATCTTATGGTCGATTTACCAATTTGTTTGTATTCATTTTTTACTTTTTATTTGATATTTACATTTGGTGCGCATTCATGAAGGACTCATAAGCATGTCGCTGGCTGAGTATATGTTGTAGAGAGAAAGTTTCATGCAAGTGTTTTTGCTTATTTCGTATTTGCTTTCATATTTATTTACGAGTTTTTTGTTTTTTCTTTTTTGTTGGTTGACGCGGCAGAAACCACGTGGACACACACGCATATCTATACACAAACGTACACACACTTAAAGTTGTGGACAGAATGTGGCAAAAGCTACAACTACCTTTATTTTTGCTGACTGGCCCTGACGGATGAATTTTGAGGGTTGACGCAAAATAAATATTTTAACAACTTATTTATGTGTTTGCTTCATGATTTCAACGTGCTGGCATGATAAGTGAGCATTTATTTTTGGTTTTGATATAAATATGACTAATGGAAATTTTCGAAAAAAAATTCTGAAAAGAAGCGAAATTATTTTCGGTTGCAAATCTCAAAAAATCACTAAATTCAAGGTTCAAGTCTCAACTAAAAGTCAGCTCTTAATACTCGTAAATAATGGGATGCAATTAAAGAGCTCAATTAAATTAGTTGAATAGTTACCAGCATTTAAATACCAGTCAGTATAATGTAATTATGTAGGACTTGTTAAAGCTGAACAGGTGCACAATCTGTAATTACAGTAAGAACTCATATTAGATGACAGAGCGGTAGACGCACAAATTAAACCAAAAAGAGCAAGGGGCGTACACAGACAATTCATTTAACTAATTAAACATGTATAATTGAGTCGGAATACGGATGGAATGTCCTTAATGCTGACTAGGACATTTTGCGGTCGTGGGCGGCAATTACTATTATTATTTGTTTGTTTTGTGTTGGGCAAAGTAATGCGTTGAATTGCTTATTAAATGAGCATTATGTGCAAACTTGACAAAACTTTCTCTCTTTCTCTCTCTCTCTCTTTTTTCTCTTTCTCACTCTCTCTTGCGTATTCTTTCAGTAGCTACACAGTGGCAAATGCAAAACAACAATGAAATGCATGCTCAATGCAGGAAAGTGGCGCAGGAAGCGGCTAACGCTGGCCGCAGGACATGTCGACAGCAGTTGTCAGGGGCTACAACAACAGCAGCAGCAAGAGCAGCAACAACAGCAACAAGTTGCTGGCAGTCGTGTAGGAGCAGCAAAACAACGACTGCTGTTGTTGCTGATGTTGCTGTTGACAACTGAGTGTGTGAATGCAACAACAACGCCAGCAACATCAGCAGCAGCAACAACAACAACACAGACAACTGGTTCGGAAACAGCAACTACAATACCAACAACAGCAGCCGCAGCAGCAGCAGCATCGTCGTCTGCAACATCCGTATCATTACCAGCCCAAAGCAATCCTTTTAAAAACATTGTACGAATCGGTGATGGCAACATCGTCACACGTGTAAGTAGTGATCAAAGCAATGCAACGACGGGGCAAGCTTAATTCAATTGAACTAATCTGGGCAAACAACGAAAGAGAGAAAGAACTTGAAATTTGAAGAAACTTTCGGACTGAATTTCTAACAAACACAAAATATCTTACAATATAAAGTTCAAACCAGAAAACATCCTTTTATATCTATAAAGATACACCCATTCTACATATAGATACATATATATATATAATATAATATATATACATATATGTTATACCTTCTGATTTAGAAAATCACGAGCACACCTCTTGCTGAGTGTGCTGCTCTTGTGTTCTACAAGTACTGCAGTTTAAATAAACGCCCATGTGTCAGCGCCTTTCAACAGTTTGTGGGCGTGATAATTTCCAAATGTGGCAACGTAATTGAATTACGTTCGCAATTGCGCATCGTTTAACGGAATATTACGTGAAACTTAGTAATCACTCGATGCATGCAACCTTGAGAGGCAGCTGCTACTCAAGAGGCAGCTTAATTCCTCAAGTGCAATTGCTGCTTAATCGAAGAGCTGAATAGCCTGCAAAACACAGCAATCTAATCAGATTAAACGCTGAAAATTGTGTAATGGAGTCTTGCAGATATGAGGTGTAGCAAGAAGTGCTTGAATGGAGTACCAATATGAGAACAAAGAAATTACAATGTATATAATCAGAACTGTAATAACAATCGATTATAGAAATCGAATTTTTTGTTATACTCGTATTTTATAGAGTTTATAGTTTATTTGTTATACAAATTTGTTCCGAAATTTCAACAGATTCCTATTAAATTGTAGTTAAATAAAGAGATTCAGCAGCCGAATTTGATCAATGAACAACCCTTGGGAATGCCCGGAAATACAATTATAATTTACTTTAACCAACTACTTAAAAGATCATCATTGAAAAAGAAAACAAAACAAAACAAAACAAAACAATGAAATGATGGGACACGTTTATCCATTTGGCCCAAACAATGGGTCAGCAAGCGAATTGAAGTCAGCCCACATTTGGGAAACTTTTAGGCGAATAGTAGAACAAAGTGAGGCTAAATAACTCAATTTTCCACTCAAATGATAAAATGCGACGATGACAAGGTAGAAAAAGGCTGACTGAAATTAGGGGTTGCTATTGGCCATGAATGTATTTAGCCAAAATTTATTTTTAATACGTTTGTCAACATGTTGACCAAGCAAATGATTTGGGTACGCTGCGGCCAACACTTTGTACGACAGTCAGGCAGGCAGGCTGGCGGCAGTGGGTCCCTGCGGGCATTTATAAATACCTATGAATAGAGCTCTGATTTTTCTCTATTTCTTTTGCAGACGGCCATTGAGCAATCGCTGGTAACGATACATGACATTGCCACCGAGAATCTGGGCACACTGTGCATCTCAACGCTTTATCGACCGCTTCAAGTGCCCATCAACTCGGAGCGCTTCGAGAGCACCAGACAAAAGGCAGATTTGGCGGCATCGATACTCCAAGAAGTGGGCATCATACGACATGGCGGTAAGTTCTCCAACAATCTCGAAATACATATACATACAAACTAACACCTACAACACCTGATTTATGTAATTATGTTATTGTTAACAAAATCTGTGTTTTTATACGTTTTTAATTTGTACAGTTGATTTAGGAAGTTTTCAGATTACTCCATTAAATATATGAATTGGAAGGCTAAGTTATCGATATAACGGAATAAATTTGATCTGTGCATAGTATACGAGAACTTATATTCAAAATTTGTAGAGTCTCACTATTTTAGTCTATGATATGGACTACTTTATACAGAAGGGCAATTCGGCAATTGGTGCTTATTAAGAATATTTCCACCTTATGTATGGACATGTTTCCTTCTGCCTTTCTAGCATTGTAAAGGTGTTCAATAATTAAATAACTGACAACTTAATTGTACAAGTTAACTATATGACGACTGACATGAACTTTGACAGACACATATGTACATATATACAAAATTTGACATCACAAATGCTGGGCATAAAATGTAACTAGCTTTTTTCTTATTAATACGTGCTTGTGTCACATTCCTAAATATTTAAGTGGCATTTGTCGGAATACTATAAATTTAAAGAAACCAACTGCAAATTGAATATACACAGACACAAACACAAACACATGACAAAGGTTAGGCTTTATTTTGAAGCCCTTTGCTTGACGCACATAAATTGACTGCAGAGTTAATTTCAGTCAGGCGCTTCTCAATCAAAGCATTTAAGGGCAGCCAAGCAATTGATATCATTTCGGGTGCCAGATGGTAAGAGCCTTCATCTCTTAAGAAATTGGCTTAAGTTTATACGATTTGTAAGAAGCTTTTTTTGCGCCCCCCAAATAATTTATGCAAGACATCAAAATTTCAAGGATCCCACAGCACCATCAGATACGACAACAAGTGCCAAATTCTATACACCATTTACATACATATGTACATACATATATATATGAATGCATACATAAATACGTATATATTCTGTACATACATAAAACATCCTGTTGCTTGCCGTAACAACAACAACAACTATAAAACTGACAGCAAATTTGCTTTCAGTTTATGCGATTTTTGCTGACACGTCGCACCTTTTCAGAGCGGATGTGGTCTGGGAGTTTCAGCGCACAAATCATGTGCTTGTCCAGGACACAAAAGCAACTGGTGCGCCTTAACGCTGAACAACCCAGTTGCTCCACTTGTTATTATCCTGTAGTCGAATCGACGCAGTGCGATGAGTTCATTGTGCGTCTGTTGTCCTTGACTATATTTAAACAAATATATAAATGTATATATATATATATACATACATATATACATACAGTAATACAGAGGGAAAATAAATCTTAGCCCACAACAATTCGTAAAAAATGTAAATATAATAAAATTTGAAGGAAATAGATAAATTTTTCATACTCTCAACCCGAAAAAATTCAAAGCAAAAAAAAAAAGTTTTATTTATTTTTGTGTTATATATTATTATTTGGTTTGTATTAAACTGATTTATTATCAAGAATGTTTTTTTTCTCTAAGTGCATCCACATGTACACGATATACTGCTGGCACTGGCTCCGTTTGCCGCCAAGACTGCTGTTTTTCTCTTGGCTGGGACCAGTGTGCGGATTGCGACTTTGGGTTTGCGGGCTTGGGGGATGGGGTTGGACTTGGATATAGTTGCGCTGAGGCGCTCGGCATGACAGCGTGTCGCCAGCCAATGGGGTTGACAACGACGCACTTGTGGCACATCAAAAATATCCTGACACCGCCGTCTCCTTCCTCATCCACATGCATGCAGCAGAGTTTTTTCCCACATTACATCGTATTTCGTATTTTTAATTTAAAGTTGTGCGTTGTTATTTGTCAGATTCGAATTGTTTCCATCTCTGATTTGCGCAGTACTTAATATGACCCCATCATGCTGTTGTCACATGATAAGCAAGCGAACGGAGGCTGATTTCCATTTAATCAGTTTGCAATTGTTGTGTGAACAACAAGCATACGCATCGTTGCACAGCGACACACACACACATGTTAGCCAGCAAACTTTGTATACACGTGTATGATAACATAATGATGGTTGATAAATATGCATTAAAGTTCCCACTAAATACATATATTGCAAAATTCACAGTACAATGTAACATTTTCATCTGCCAGAATTTGAATTTTGAGTGGAATAATTTTAATATTGTCAAATATACCAATTTTGTTATTACTTGATCAACAAAAGAATGTTTCATATGCACAGTCCAGTGAAATTCCGCAAAAACAACTGACATTGTGGCAAGAGTCAAATGGCTTTTGGCTTAACCGAATATCTGGCAAATTTAATTGCGCAACAAGAGCAGCAGCCACATAAAAAGTCAACAGCCATAAAAACAGAGCAAACACCTGCATAAATACTCCCACTCACACCCACACACGTACATATGTGTGCATACATAAACCATATGTGTGTGTGTGTGTGTGTGTGTTAAATAAATGCCAATTTTACATAGTAGAAGCCCCTTTCAACTGAGCAGAGGAAAAAAACAAAACAAATTGGCTACAATTGTGCAAGTTGCGCCTGTTTGTTTCTGACATCTACACAAAAAGCACTTGCAAGCGACAAACACACCTACGCAGAGCACCTTCCTCGTCGATGGCCATAAATGCCTTAGCTGGGGACCCCAGAAAGATTGATGATGTGAACCGAGTGCAAGAAATCGCACGCAGATGATGAATGAGAAACATGACTACAACATACACTAAAAAAAAATAGATATATATCAAGAAAAAAAAATCTGAAAAATATATGTCATAAGTTTGGGAATTTATAATTTACTCAATTCCTAAGCTAGTTGAGTAAAGTCAAAATAGTAAATTACGAAATTTACTTAAATTATCAAATCCTTAAATATTAAATTTTAAATTGCAAACGAATGGAAATACTGTATTAAGAAAACTTTGATTCAACTCAGCTTTTTTCTTTGTGTACACACACAATAACTATATGCGTGTGTGTTTGTTAGGTGAGCATCTAAACTGAGTGACAGGCCTTGGCTAATGTTGTTTACCATAAGGTTCCAGCCTCTTAGACACCCGCCACCCCTTCGGTGTGACAGACCCAACCTGCCATTCAGTTAAAGACATTCACAGCCGTCGGCCGCATAGTGGCAAATGTTTGAGCTTGTGGCAACACTTTGACGCAGTGTGACTTGTGTGTATTCTGTATGTGACGACAGCCTTTCACGGTTGCCCCATTGGACCTCTTCGATGCCATTTTGCTTCAACGCCCAAAAACAAACTTGCCACATTAGCTGCTGCTGCTGCTGCTGCTGCTGCTGCTGCTGCTGCTGCTGCTGCTGCTACTGATGTTGCTGCCTTCTGCGTATTTTCTTTATGCCTGCCACAAAACAAAAACAACTCTAAAATAGCTTGGAGCAAAAGTTGGCAAACATTACACATACTAATGAATTATATATAAAATACGAAAGAAAGGCAATCTTCGGAGGGTCGAAACTTAAAGACCCTTCAATAAATCAAAGTGCTCCCAAGACACATTTTGTCCGACATGTAATCCCATCTTTAAACCATCAGATATAACAAAGCGAAATGAAAAACTTAAATTAGACTTCCAAACTGTGGCTGTAATATGATTAAGTAACGTGACAAAATAATAATAATAAGAGAAAGTCATTTTTTGCACTTTCTTTAAGATATCTTAAAGTATGGCAAGTCTTAAAGTTCTTAAACCAACATTCGAATGGTTAAATTAGCTGGGCAAACAGATATAGCAAAAAGCCGATTAATAGCTTGAAATTTGAAATACAATATTGAACTAGCGCTGCACATTTCCTGCCATAAATGAATATAACCCTTTCAGAGAGCAAACATAGGAAAGAAATTGCCACGGAAGTTGCGCTAATCGAATTTAAATAAGTTTACTTTGCAAACAGTTGTTGCTTTTGTCCCTCGGCTCACTACGCTCCGCTCTCGCTGCGTGGCAAGCCGAACAGAAATGTGGCCGCTTAGCCGAGTGTGGCACAAAAAAAAAAAAAAATTAACTTTTGACAGGCACAGCCCACAAGGGGCTGGGTGGTGTGGATGGCGTGGGTGCGGTTGTAGCTGGCACCCGTCGCGCATATTAATCATTGTTGCCGGAGCTGACGTTTTCATTCATGTTTTCATTTTTTTATCCACCAAGGGCACAAAAAAAAAACCACTTGCATTCTCTTTGTGGCACTTTGCCAAAGGAAAAAAAAAGAAGCGATTTCAAGGTCGCCAATGACAGCTGCGCCTGAATTAAATGTGCCAGCAAATTTTTAATCTGCGCAATTCAACTGGACCGCATTTGCCACAGCGCTGCAAACGGGGCCAGAACATTAAATTTATGAACTTACTTGTACATATATATGTGTGTGTGTGTGTGGGTGCAAATAAATCTATTTATTTGTTATTATGAAATACAATAAAAAAAAACAAACACACAACAAACACGCATTCTCACAGGAATCTGGCCTCTAATTGGGATTAAACGCTTTATTGTCGGTAATAATCGTTATTGTCGCCATTGGCTTTAGTTGAAAACGTGCTGCACAATTGAAAAACATATAAAATAAAGAAAATTTATTTGCGCGACTGGCAATTTGCAGATTTGTTCTACTATTGTTGATCTTCAATTATGAAAATTCGTATCGAAAATGCATACAATGAAAGAATGAGACTTTATTGATTTGTTGGCGAATTTATGTCGAATTATATAATATATGTTTTGAGTGAAAATTAATAATAACTATTAATTAATATACCAAATTTGCTTGAGTGGAAAAGAAAATTTGCTGCAGCGAGGTGAAAACTGTGTAAATAAAACGATAATTAGTCAATATGCAACTGTATGCTGCAAGGTCTTATCTCAACAATTAGTGCGCCAGCTGAATAAATGATATGCAAAGTGACTGGGTAACCAATTAAACGTTAAAAATTAAAATTTAATGGGTATTTATTTTGTCTGTTGTCCGATGTCTGTTTGATATCCGCACGTGTCTCGCATTCCGTTTCCCATTTAATTTCCGACATTTTTTGCAGCACGTAATTATTAAATAAGTTGCATTCACCTGCACGCTGACCTACATTCTCGATTTGAGTACATACATTTAATTTTGGAGTAAACTATATATATATATATATGTATATTATATATATTTTTTATAGGTCTCTCGGATGCGCTGGCCAAGGGCTTGCTCACCGATGAGTACATAAATGGTGCACGCATTTTAGCTTTGAACTTAACCAACGGTGCGGTGCAGTCCTATGTCTGGTGGGTCAAGAGCGGCCACGATAAACTTGGAGAGACGCAGCGCTACGAGGAGGATGGCCTGCAAATTGGCAAAAAGCCTGCACCCAGCTATCCCTGGTAAGGACAGCAACTGAGCGCCTAACAGCGTCAATTACAAGAGCACTCCTGCAGAACTTGTTTATACACTTATCCCAAGACTAGCAGGGTATATTCTAATTTCACGTGTAATGTCCGCTGACGACCTGAAACTTGAAACATTGGATAATCCTCTACAAGCTAAGAACCGGTGAATGCATGCTCCATCTGTTCTCAGCTTTTAGGTTTTGCTTTGATATTAGAGTATTTGTGTAGTCGGTTACATACGACTGCAATGTTTTTAATGGTAATATTTGCATTATTTTTTTATTTGTTTTGGGTTTTGCAGGTTTGAGGACGAGAGCAGCACACCAACATTGCGTTCACCAAAGTTTGCGCCCAGCCCGCCGAATAACTACTACAAGGGCTGGTGGACATACCCGTACTTCTCGTGTGCGCTGAGCAAGTGGCTCGTCTCGTATAGCATCGCCATACCGCCCAGTGGTCGGCATGGATTACGCGGCTTCATCAGTGTCGACATCGATGTGACCACGCTGCGCGTCAATCAGTGCGATGCCACGCCTTATCGCTTCAGCAGCCAGCAGCTGTTGTTGCGCCAGAGGCAACAGACGCGACGCTCCACAGTCGCTGCAATTAATAATGATGTGGATACCATAAATGATTTGCAGTCTTTTCACAGCTCACACAAATGCCATCGCGCCTCCATGGTGGTAAGTGTGGAGCACTCGATTAATACACTTCTTTAAGAGCATAGATCACATACATGTATAGTATATACTATAAGAGTTTCTCAGATATAAGGCTCATAACAAAACTATTTATTAATAATAATATATATACTATAATTAATAATAAATAAATTTAAATATGTATATAGTGCGACTATCGTCAGCCCAGCGCGGAGGCGCCGACAATAAGCAGTGGAAAGATATTGGCATCGATGTCCAGCAGCAGTTGGTCACGTGGAGCGTATCAGTGTCTGTGCAAACATGGCTTTTATTCGTTGCGGCATCCGGATGGCTTCAATGGCACTATTATGGAGATTGCCTGGCAGGAGCATCAGGATAATATAAGCAATTACTATACGGACGTATTCAAATGTTTGCCATGCGCCGCCGGCTGTGACACCTGCACCGGGCCCGAGCCTTGTCTGGCCAACTATCATTGGCCCTTCAGGTGCGTCTGGCCAAACTGCTTTGTTGTCTATTATATATTATATTTTTATTGTATCTTTGTTGTTGTTGTCTATTATATATTATATTTTTGTTGTATCTTTCGTAGAATATCCCTGCTGACAATTTCAATTGGTTGCGCCTGTGGCACTTTTGTGCTATTATGTTACCTGTTTCGTCATCGTCGCGTCAAAGTCTTCAAGGTGGCAAGTCCCATATTTCTGATGATCACGCTCATTGGTTGTGCTATCATGTATCTGGAGGTGAGTGTTGTTAACCCTCTTCTCTCCAACAATTTCTCTCTCCCTCTCTCTCTGTTTGAACACTACTCCGCCGGCAACAACTTAACCCATTAAAAGTGCCAGCGACACAAAAAGACCATTACGAGTGAATGAGAGGACAAAGGCAAATGGCAGCGGTAGTGGTTGCTAATGTGACAAAAGGTCTCATTTACAATTGACCCACATGTTGCAAAGTCCCCCCAATCACCGACCCGACCTCGTGGTTCTCCACGACCGGCATGCGCAACATAAAACTCCTTCTTATGCGTTTTTGAATGCGGCTTTTAGTAACTTGCTGCTGCTTCGGCATAACAACTTTCTTAAATCAGTTTGTTACTGCTGAAAATATAAAGATATTTTTCTTTAGACTAAAAGTTGAATGATTATAATGCTGTGATAATATTACAATGAAGTAACCATTGATCTAAATTAATTGTTTTAATTATCTCTGTTATCGTCAATCTTAACTCTCAATAACAGTTTGCATTCACTTGATATTTAAATATCCCACTTACTTAATTCAACTCCCCATTAATGTAGAGTATTTAAGCAGTTGTTTTAAACTTTCTGTCATATTGTTTACAATTATGCTGTCAACATTAGCCAAACGAGACAATGGCATCCCCACCGGCCACATAAAAGCCGGAGAAAACAATGGCAAACTTAGGAGTTGGATAAACGACAAGAACAACAAACGGGTTAAGAGGTTTTTTAACAGCAAACACAAGGAGTTAACGACAGCTTCGAGAGTTTCAAGCGTATCATTGTACTGAATAAATGTAACTGATTTTCTAATCAAAGTTTATGCTTAAAATCTTTAAAATGAGCGAAGATAAACGAAAATCGAAATGTGGTGATGATTTGTGGCAGCCCAGCGTCATCGAAGAGGAGAGTGAAGACGAGGCTGCCCTGCTGGAAGCATTGCGGGAAATGGTAAAAATACCAGATATCGAACCAGAAGAGGATAATGCGCCGCTTATGTGCGATCGGGTTGAGCAAGGAAACTTAGGGGTGAGACTGCAAAACCACCCAACGGAAATGCAACAAAAGTGGATCAAGACTTTATCCAATTCGGCAAGTCAATACGAGCTCACAACGCTAAACAGCAGCAAGAAGGAAAAGCCAAGGAAGCCACAGACTTTGAGTGATAAGCTGAAGAGGAAGGTAATTGATGAAGCTCCGAAACAGTCACTAAATTTTGGTGTTAGGCTGACGAAGAAAGAATCTGATGAAACACTGAAACAGTTGCAGAGTTGGAGCGATAGGCTCAAGGAAAATAAAATGGTGGAGACCACGAAGCAATCTCAACCAGTGGAAAATAGCACTACACTGCAGTCAGAAACACGGGTGGACAAACAGAAAAGATCAACTGAGGAATCTAATCGAATGCAATCCGAAACCTGGGCCGAAAGGCTGAAAAGATCGGACACCACCAAAAAATTAACCCAATCTGCCGATTTTCTATCTACGCCAATAACGCCTGAACATCAAGACAAAATGCAGCGCATTATAGCTGCATCCATACCGAAATCGAACATTCAAGCCAAAAAACTGTCCAGGTTGCAACCGCCAAAAAGCCATCCACATCAGTCGAGGAACTCACAACGATCGGACATCATAAATATTGTGAAGGTGCCGTATCGAAATCCACTCAACTCTGAGGCGGAGCATGAACATCCGCCAAGTCAGGATATGATCACACCAATCGATGATAATCTGTACTTCTTTGGCCAAGCTAGATCCGCGAAAAAGCAGCCGACTGCTGTGGAATTAAGCACAAAGGCAGCTCCGAAAACTCCTGTCGAGTTTAAACGACCATCTGCATCAAGAAATATCAGTTCAGCTAGGGAATCTATACCAGGTGCAATGCATTTCAGCAGTCCGAAAGGACCACAGCAAGCAGCTAATGATCCTATGATTGAAGAAACCACTCCAAGGTCGACAACAACAGCTGGACAACCAGGATACTTTGTTAGTGATCATCCTTGGTTCAGTCAAGCTAGCCCAGTTCCAAGTGCAACTTTACCAATGACTGATGGCTTGTCTCCGTATTCAGCTAATCCTGATGAGCTAGTGTATGCAGGAGTACCTTCTCCGTGGACTATGCTTAGGTCGTCACCAGCAAAGGCTACCCGAATCTCGCCTATCTCTAGCTCCAGCATTACACCAATCACTAGTGGGTCCCCAATATTTAAACGACCCTTAAGTGGATCTCTAGATTCAACTGAAGAGAGCTCCACGTCGGCAAGCAGCTCGAGGGATGTGAGCACACGAGCTTCCAAGGAAGCAGCTTCTGTTTTTCGCAAGGCAGTCTCGGCCAGGTCAACTAGCCCGGTTTTTAAAGCTGCTCCAATTTCCGCGCCCCACGATGAAGATGCTGAAAACGGCATTGTGAGAAATTCCTTTACAAAAAATATTATGCGCTATTTTTTTAGCGATCCACCCGAAAGTGCCAAAGCTGACACCAAGAATGCAAATGCAGCTGGTTTACTTAGTGAAACGGCTGTAACTGTTCCAGGATTGGTAACTTGTGGCTTGGTTCATCCACTGGAAGATAGCAATCGTGAGTCCAACGACGTGATTGCTGTACCGCCCCAGAAAAGAAAAGTTGAGCCGGATAAGGATGAGAGTCACTTGGAACGCTCGGAATCGATGCGCACACTGACCATTGTGGGCAAAAGATCGCACATAACAACCATCTATCGAGATCACTGCCACTTTGAGCGACATGGCGAAGGTGTGGATAAGACGGCCAAACGGAAATTGATTGTGGCAAGCGTATTGTGCCTGTGCTTCATGATCTGTGAGATAATTGGCGGAATATTCTCACGCAGTCTGGCTATTGCCACAGATGCCGCCCACCTTCTGACGGATCTTGCTGGCTTCCTGATCTCACTATTTGCTTTATATCTGAGCACTCGTCCGTCTACGCAACGCATGAGTTTTGGCTGGTACCGTGCCGAGGTGATTGGCGCCATGATCTCCGTCTACTTAATCTGGGTGATAACGGGCATACTCGTCTGGCTGGCAGTGGAGCGACTCATCAGCCATCAGCACGATGTGGATGCAAGGATTATGCTGATCACATCCGGATTGGCCATACTTGTCAATCTCGTCATGGCCCTTCAGTTGTCCTACGGACATTCCCATGATGCGGGCCACGCACAGCGACAGCCTCGTTTTCCTGTGCCAGCGAGCACATCCAAGGCGAGTGCTTTGAGTGCCACTCTCGGGGAGCCACAATTGATGCCCACTTCGATCTCTCAGTATGCCCATGCAGGCCAGGATAACATCAATGTGAGGGCGGCCATAATTCATGTCATTGGCGATATGATTCAAAGTATTGGCGTCTTTGTGGCCGCTTGCGTGATCTTCTTTAAACCCGAATGGGCATTTGTCGATTCCATCTGCACGTTTGTCTTCTCGATTATTGTGCTCCTGGTCACGTTTCGGATACTGCGCGATGTCCTGATGGTGCTCATGGAAGCTACCCCCGACTATATGGACTATGGCGAGGTGCAGCGAACATTTCTCAGCATTCAGGGTGTTGAGCACGTTCACAATTTACGGATCTGGGCGTTGAGCATTAATAAGGTGGCACTTGCCGCTCATCTGGCCATCGGTAAGGATGCTGATCCGCAGATCATATTGGATCAGGCCACAACATTGATACACAAGCATTACAATTTCTTTGAGACCACCATTCAGATTGAGGATTATACGGCGGGCATGGAGGATTGTCATCAATGCCTGACGCCCGGCAAATCACAGCCAAATGTTAATGAAAATGGAGATGAAAACAATAAGAAAATGGAACAAAACACAAAAATTGACAATCAAAACTCTGCCTAAGAATGGATGCAGTGCATCAGTTGAAATCGCAAATAGTAATGTGTTTCCTAAGATATTTATAATAAAGAAATGCAATGTGATTGCTAAAGGGTGGATAAATGTGGTTTTTTTTTGGAAAACTCATCCAAATCTATACACAAAAATAATTATATTAAAAATCTTAAATTTGTTGTGTGGCAAACAGGGAACATCTGAGATTATATTTATGCAAGCGTCAAATTAATATTTAGTAAAGTTGCTATAGAAAATTAAATCCATGAAATCTACAAAATAAGAATTTATTTATTAGCCACACTTTTGGGACAGTTGAGTCTTTATTTATTCAAAATCTATTTTCGATTAATTTTAAATGTGCCTGGCTGTGAACGATTTTGACCCCCATTCCGACTGTCAACTTCTTTTGGAGCATGTCCGCTGTCAACTTAACGACTGCCACTTTACCACCACTGGGATTGAGTCCTTCTTAATCGCTTTGCAGAGACTTGAGTGCATTTAAGATGTGTAAAGAGAAAGAGAGAGAGAGAGAGAGAGAGAGGGAGAGAGAGAGAGAGTCTCGTCATAGATTTAAAACAAATTGCTTTTACGCATTTTACAGATGGTTGCCATTTTCCCGTTGCTCGACTCCGGCTGGTGCATTGCCACAAAGTGGACACGTCACATGGGCTTCTGCATTACGTACACCTCGCTGCTGATGAAGACCTGGCGGTGAGTCCACCCACTTTCACGCACTTTCACCCATTTTCACTATCTAAACGTTATTATCGCTTGTAGCGTATCCTTGACTTATCGCGTAAAGTCGGCCCATAAGATCAAGTTGAACGATCAGCAGCTGCTGCAGTGGATGGTTCCCATACTACTCGTAATGCTCATCTATCTGGGCACATGGACTATTTCGGCCACGCCCATCGCGGAGGTGGTAAGTGGCACAAGCGTATAATTTGAATTTTATGTTATATTAAACTTAGTTTATTTAAAATCCTTTTCTTATGTTATGTTATCCATGCAAGAATTATTAGAAACAACTCCCAATTTTCGAAACCAAAAACTTTCAATTCTTCTTTCTTATGTGCACCATATTATGCCATTCTAATCTAGCTGTAAATTTATATAATAAATTTTTTAAATTAATTTGTTTCTATCTTTTTGCTACAGATCTACGATCAGAATCATCTAAAATTCAAACAATGCTCGTACAACTGGTGGGATCATAGTTTGGCCATTGGCGAGGTGCTGTTCCTGGCCTGGGGCATACGGGTGTGCTACAATGTGCGCAATGCGGAGAGTCTGTACAATGAGGCACGCCTGATCTCGTATGCCATCTACAACATAGCCATTGTGAATATTGCCATGGTGGCGTTTCAGTAAGTGTTGCAAATATCAAGATGATGTTGCCACAAATATGCATATGCACATATGCCACATGACATATATTCATCCACACACGCACACACACGCATGCTCGGGCACGCCATGTTCATTAAAGCGTATGCTGTGGCCACGCCCACAATTCCAAGAACAGCAGCCGCCTCCACGTTGCGTTTTAATTAAATTCTTTTGTTGTGTGTGCGCGCTCGTTTCCGTTGTAATCCTTTTTGTCGGCCTGCAAGGACATGCTGTGCCCCGTCCTTGTCTGTCCGTCTATGCCTGCCTGCCTGCCTGCCTGCCTGCCTGCCTGCCTGTCTGTCTGTCTGTCTGTTTGTTTGCTTGCTTTCCGCATTTTGTTTACAATCGACATTCCACGGATTTCTTTGCCAAGTTCGCGTTGAGTGTGGGCTTCCGGCTTCAGGGCACGTTGCCGCCAGCCAAATTGAAATCCTTTCAAGTGCCTTGATAATTAATGCAATTTGTCCTTAAACTCCGCTTTCTTAACACAACTCTCAACTTGTTGCGACTTTTTGATGATGCTGCTGGCATTTCAGTTTAGTTTTTGTCCTAGTTCGTAGGTTTTACTTTATGGGTTGTGTTTGTTGCCAGCTATTTTGTTAGTTATTTGCACAACTTGCAACATGATGATGAGAAACCAATGCAATTTATGGGCTAAACTGGCAAACTTGGCTGCGAAATTACAAAACATAGTTCCGCCAAGTCTTTACAAATTGTAATTTGTTTCCATTACTTTCCCACTCGCAAAACAAAACAAAAAAAATAGCGTAATGCTCTTTCCGCATGCTGGACCCGATTACAAATACATGTTGGGCTTTGTGCGCACCCAACTGTCCACGACGACGACCATTGCGTTGGTCTTTGGACCGAAGATAGCGCGGGTCTTCAAGGGTCAGGGCGATAAATGGGATCAGAAGGCCAAGGTGCGCAGCATAACCGCATCCTTCTCGCTCAACGGTGTCGGCCTGGTGCCCGAGGAGTCGCCCGATCTATATCAGGAGAATGAGGAACTCAAGGTATGCACTAATCAGATATATGTATATATAGAAGACTACAGCTAAGTGAATATAATGGTTTTGTGCAGGAACAAATCCAAAAGCTGGCACATCAAATCGAGTTCATGAAGACTGTTCACATGCAGATGAACAATCGGCATCTAAAGCCAAAACCTGGCGGCTATTTTACCATCACATCGACCTCATTCCAGGCGCCCTACAGCAAGAGCACTGTTTCCACGGCACAAACGCAAACCGGCAAGGACGAAGTCAGCGGGTAACTAACCAATAAAGATTACAGTCAAAATATCCTTGCACATCAATGGGCCATATACGACTTGCATTGTTGATCTAAGACTTGGAAAACCTTTTCATGCAAGTCAACTTTAGCATTTTCCCATTTCCTAGTAGTCAGATTATCCCAATTCATGCATATATTTTACTAATAATTTGGGAAGTTGTTGTCAACATTTAACTTCAATTGCAACCCATTTCCTTATGTATTATATTATAATATATGCTTACAGAGATATATCAATGCATATGTTATATTTATTCGATCTTATAAATTACCTGTAGTAATTTTCAAATATAGATTTACTGAGAGACTGGCTTACATAAGTTGTGTGTAGCCTTATTCACCCAATTGAGATTAAATGTCTGTTCAAATAATATTACCCCCTGTCAGGATGTGAACACAGGACATCCCTTTATAATTGTATTAAATGATGTAATTGTGTTTTGTTTTCACAGTGTTGCCGGCAATGCGACGCCATCGAAATGCAAATCGCCGAAGGGTAAAGTCTGACGGGGTCAACGAAGTGTTAAAGATTGCTCAATAAATGTTGTTGATGGACTTGGAGGGGTTGTAGACGACGATGCAATTGATTTTAGTTTCAGCCAACAATCGGCAGAGCAAGACCATGACGAGCGAGCGAGGGAGGAGCAGGTCAAGCGGGAGTATGGGGATGAGGAGTCGCAGCAGCTGGAGGCGGATTTATTACGGCAATTTCGTCGCCTCTTTGCGCCCATTGTGAACGACAGCTTGCAGTTGTACTATGAGCTCAACGAGGATGATGCGGATGTGCAACACATACGCATACATCGCACCGTTGCGGAGCTGAACGAATTGACCAGCAGCGAGGAGGAAACACTGGTCACACAGCTCAATTCACCGCTGCCGCTGCAGGAGGAAGAGGAGATGGAACTGCCAGTGCCACCGCCACCGCCGACACTGTTAACGCCCAGCAGTGGCTCAATGTCTTCCACATCGAGCAGCTGCTTGTATGCCATACACACGCCATCGCCGGCGCATCCCTGTGGTGGCCAGCGACTCGAGTCGCCGCAGTCTGGTTGCACAGAACCGTTGACCATAACGGAGCAAGTGCAGATGCATGCACCGCCGGGGCATGCACATTATAACAATAACAACAACAGCAATAATGAACTGGAGGATGAGCACAGCAGCAGCCATAATAACAATAATAACAACAACACATCCTGCTCATTATCCTCAACGCTGACGGATAGCAAAACATTGGATGGCCGCACTCCCATTGTGGTCTAGCATGGATGACTAATAATCGATTGCTGGGCAGCTGTCGCTTTGTCTGCTTTGCATTTGTGATTTCATTTACACAGTCTAAGGAACAACACAGCAACAAACAACAACAAACAACAACAAACAACAACAACAACAAATCGGAAGGAAGCCGACAACAGTAAATCGCTTAATGTTTAAACTAGTCTTAAATAATGTTTGTGTGTTTCTTGTGTCTCTGTCTGTCTGTCAGTCTGTCTGTCTCAAAATTGATGAGCTGCGCAGTGCGCTTATGCGTGGCAAAGATTCGTGATAAACTATACAGTGATCGCTCGATAATTAGAACGCCTCAACAACTGTCGAAAATCACTTTTGTTTTCTCTAATAATTATTTACTGTATTATAGAATATTTGTAGCAATATTTGTAATGAATTTCGAATCTGTGCATAATTTACAATTTCTAAGCGATCACTGTAGAAACACCCCAACGATGCGCTAGTTGTGCAACTTAGACTTAAATTTGTAAAATTTTAAACATTGATTTAATATTTTTAAATATTTTTAAATATTTTTATTGTATGCTATATCTTATGATACTTTTCGAGTAGTCTGTGTGATTTTTTAAATTAATTTTATTAACTTTAATAATCATTTACGTTGTCTTTTTATTCAACTTCTTGATCACGATCTAAGCGACGTATAAACGCATTCGCCGTGCATCCTAATTCCCTAGACAATTGCCTTTCTGTTTCTGGCTTCTTAAACATACGCCCCCAGTATTAAATTAGGTTCTCAAAACATTTCTTGATTTCATTCTCATCAAGCGCAAACATTGAGCAAATTTTTTTCACTTCGTTCGGATTGTGAAGGTATGTTGATGGAAGATATACTGGCCAGGGGCCAGTTAATTCTTGTAGAACGTCATTTGGCACGTGACTCATAGAGTTGTGTCCTAGGGTTTAGTCATATTTATTCTTTCATTTCTCTCATGCACCGAGCAAAAAATTAAAAAAATTAAAGGAAAATAAAACAAATCAAATTCCTATTTCTATATGGCACTCAATCACAAAACTTTTTTTGCATTTCGGTTTAATAGTAATTAGTCAAAATTGATGTAACCATTCCATCATAAGAATCTTCTTATATACAGTATACATTCAACTTAAGGTTAGCAAAGAGTCGATTTTAGTGTAATTGGTAATGGCAGAAAAACAATTAAAAATAAATAAATAAATAAATAAATCAAATATAAAGAAATTTTTGAATTATAGCGTACAATTTTTAAAATAAAAGTGTTAACGGGCGCGCAATTTTCAGAAAATAGTTGGGCATTACGTATTAAACAAGAAAAAACCCTTGCAACAAATTATACAATTAATTAACAGTTAAGTTAATGTAAAATTAACATATACATATTGAAGATAAATTAAAAAAGAATTGCATAAATAAATGTTATAAAATGAAAACAACAATTTTAAAGAAACATATTTATATTTGTGAATTGTGTTTTTATGGATTTTGAGATGGATTTGATTTCAGTTTTAAACGATCATAATT
This sequence comes from Drosophila cognata, assembly GCA_035041535.1. Lineage (NCBI taxonomy): Eukaryota > Metazoa > Arthropoda > Insecta > Diptera > Drosophilidae > Drosophila > Drosophila cognata. The sequence goes on along the minus strand of JAWNLC010000234.1, from coordinate 5,529,111 downwards.
TGCTTTAATCTGAAGATGATAATATACATAATATTATTACTAAATATAAACCCAATTTCAAACTTGCATAAAACCTCAGAAAATATCTGTAACTAACCCCACCTGGGAATCCTGGGAATCAGAAATCAAATCACTATGCAATTCAGATATATATAAAAATAACACTAGAACTGAAACCAGTTTTTTCCCCGATATAAAACCCATTGCCAGATATGTCACTTATCATCATATTTCATATATCTATATACAAAAAATTTCCTATTCCAAATTATACACATAAATTGCACACAATTGCTTCTGACCAACATGCCGCATCAAAAGCGGAGGCAGGCGTTGACGCAAAGTCAAGAGCTGGACGAGAATTTCGAGTGCTTGCTTCGTGTGGCATACGGCATTGGTGAGACACTGGCCCGTCCCAAGGATCGCAGCATTTGTGGCAATACACTGGCGCAGCTGGCCAATTTCAACAAATCGGACTCGTTGGAGGTTAAGCAAAATGTGCGCAAATTCCTTAAATTTTATTTAAAAGTGCTGCGCTGGACGCAAACGCATCAACCGATTGAACTCTACGAGAAATGGGTGAGTTAACAATTGGGGCATAGAATTTCTCTTGTCTAATCCGACGGAGCCTTGCAGTATGGTAAAGTAGCTAATTCATGTGAATCTCCGTCGCCGGATGAGAATGAGACACATGTTTGGCTGGAGAAGGGTAGATCGTATATGGCCATGAAGCACTTTGACGATGGCTCCACAATGATCTACTCGGCGGTGGCCAAAGATGCCACCAGTGGCTGGGCGGAGAGCGGCTTTAAGCTCTTGTCGGAGCAGAAAGATTAGATCTTATTATTCAATCTAAATTGCTATATATATATATACTATATATATATATTTATATATTCGAGTTTGTAAAATGCACAAATGTGTCGCGAGATTCGGTGTACAAATGTTTATCTTAAAATAAAATACAAATTGTGAACGGAATGTTGAACGGAACGTGTGTAAAATTCGCTTAATAACTAAAGCTTCCAAACAGCTGAAGAAGGCACTTGTTTTGCTAAAATTTCTTGCTGGGAATGGGATATTTTTATTTCTAGCTGCGCATCAATTTCGCTGTGCCCGCCATCAATGCGAATCCGAGCAGCATTTGTAGTGATTTGTGCATGGCTTGCAGACTGCTGGCTGCATTGCAGCTATCGCTGGAGCAATAGCACTCCTCCCAGTAGACGCCATTCTCGTAGACGCCCCAATTGCAGACGCCAGTGACTCCAGTGTCCGAAACGGACGCACAGCGTCTAATCACCTGACGCCAGCGACCATCCCCTGTAAGTTGGGAATATAACATAATTACTCAAAGACTATTCTATATGAATGTATTCCAACTACGCACAGATGAAGCCGCGTGGTCCTTGCTGGATGACCTTCATACAGAAGGATCCGGGCATATGGGATTCATCGCTGTTGCATTCAATGGAAATGTGTTCGGTGCGATTGAAGCGCTTGTAGGCACCACAACTGTCGTAGCCCTTGCGATCCTGATCCGATGAGCACTGGAAACAGCGTATGGCCCAGCTGCCTATTTTCGTGCGTAATTAACGCAGTAAAAATACAATTTTTAATTAGTAAACATTTGGCAGCCACACCCAAGAATTGAATTGCTCAGAGCAGCACTTTTGGGTTTAGATGAGTGCTTACCACATACGGCAAGCGAGAGCAGCAGCATGGCACAGCGTGTTAACGTCAACATTTTCTTTATTTATTGCTTGTTATTTGTGTGCATAAAAATAAACTAAAACTAAATTCGTTTAAACAAAAACAAGATGCTACGGAATTAGTGTGACCGCAATGTAAGCTGCTGTTCCGTGTGACTGGCAATAGGTTGTGGTGGTCAACCGATAAGTCGCCGGCATGTAAAATTAATCGTGTGCAGTGTTAGATAACATCTCATATTTAGTACTCATAAAGCGCGCAATTACTCAAATAAATAAATACTCAACTAATTAAATTAGCCTAAAATTTTGGTTTTTAGATAAGAATGGCAACATATTTGCAGCAAGCACGGCTAGAAAATCATTGGATATTTGTTCAAAAAGTAATTTCGCAGAATAAATTTCTATTTGTTGAACATAGTTTTTGTTTTATTTATTTGTTTCCCATGTGCAACATCATCTTGTACAACATTTCGATATGTGATTATGTGTTTAAGGTATTGAAACAACTGCATAGTTTACATATATTGTATGTATATTTATAATAATAATATTTACGATTAACAGCAACCACCTAATAGGAGTATTTGAATATGAACTAATGGTTATTTGTCGTATTTCATATTTACAATTTGCTTGGCATCAGCACACAATCTGAAAATTGCAATATAGTTTTCGAAGCGCAGCCACACGGTTTACAATTAGAATAAATAAATAAAATACTATTTGATGTATACATATGTGTGTGTGTATATATATATATAAATATAAATTTTAAACAATATTACAAACTTGCAATTTGGCTAATGAGAGTTGTACGCTATTTTAATTTGTATATAATATCTAGATAAATATATATCTAATTGTGGGAGGGGCTGTGGGAAGGGGTTTCCATATGTACATATATAATTTAAATTCAATTATGATAAAAATATTTAAATAAATAGCATGATTCAATATACAGATTATAAAAATACTTTAACAAATTCAATTCAATTTAAAATTGCATTACTAAAATACTTGTTCAAAACTGTTTTGTTTGTTGTTTGTTAACAAATGCGCAGCGAGTTCGATTTTGGATATTAATACATATATATATATATATCTATAAACATGCATATATGTATATATAGAGACAGAGGATCTTTCAGTTTGAATTTCTATAATACTTATGGTTAACTTTATGCTCTACTTGCATTTCCTAAACACACTTTTGATTATTTGTATTTTATTTGTATTTTTATGTTCTTGTTTTTTCCGCCTTCTTTTTGCGGGCTGCTTTCGGCCCACGACGCACTGGAATTGTGTCTAGTTGTAGTTGAAATTGAAGTTGTTGTTTTGGTTTTTGGTTTTTTCAGGATCAGGCGGCACGTTTGTTGCAACTGCTGCGCGACGCAGCTGCTGCTGCGACGGGCTGATAACAATTGAGATTGGCGGACATGCGACCAAATGCGGCAGCCATGCGATTGGGCAGCTGAAACAGTTGCTGCTGCAACGGCTGATGACGACGACTGGCAGCAGCAGTGGCAGTGGCAGCTGTTGTTGATGTGCCACACTGCCTGAGCTGTGCCACGACTGCTGCATGCTGCACGTAAGAGACACGTATGTTAACCGCATCATCATCATCATCATCATCCAGATCCACATCATCATCATCCGCCTCCTCATAGTAGGAGAAGCCCGCCGGTGGCGGTGGCATCGGTGGCATTACATCAACCACCTGTGCAACTAGCAGCTTTTTTCTTGTTGCAGCTGTTGTTGTTGCTGTTGTTGCTGCTGCCACCGTCGCCGCTGTGCCCGCGGACTATATGTTGGCATAGTAGGGCGCCGCAAAGCTGCAGTGTTTGACTCGCAACTTCTGCTTGTAGTGATACTCCTTCAGATAGCTCTTGAGGCGATCGGGCAGCTCCATCTGACTGACGCCATCGTATGTAGTGTTCGAGACAATTGTGGCACGTGCCAGCTGTTGCAGCGAGAACGTCTGCCGGCGATGCAACGGCAGCGTCAGACACGGCTCAAAGAACATCACGCACGACGGATCCTTGTAGTGCTCCAGCAGACCAGTCACGGTTAGCGCAGCAAACACGCAAGGATCATGGCAATCAAAGCTGGAATAATAAGCGATGACAAATTTTAGCCGTTAGTCAAAAAGTCATAAAATAATTTTTAATTTAAGTTGAATGACACCTGTGCCTCGAGTTGCACTCTCGGCTGGAAACAGCAGCTGGCAAAACCCATTAATATGCATGAATTTTACAATTAATCAAAACCTAATGTGCCATTTAAGGCACAGCTGCGAACAGAATAATAGAGTCACTCTCATGACAAATGTTTTCAAATGTGAACGAAGACTTACAAAAAAAATCATTTTTTTCAACTTGTTGAAATTGAATTAAAATTCAAATTAATGAATTAAATTTTATGACGTTTGAAAAAATTGCAAAACTAATGCTTTGTTTTTTTCATTTGTAAGAAAAAATGTTGCAATGGTGCTATTATTTTTATCGCAACTGTATGTGTCACCAAGAGAGAGAGAGAGAGAGAGAGCAAGAGGAGAGAGAGAGCATGTAGCTATGGACTCACCTAAATTTGTGGCCGCTTTGCTCGATGCGGGCGTGCAGCGTTCGTCCGTATTTGCGGAATGTGACAGAGAAGAGGAAATCCTCCTGTGCGGAATCGCGCAACAGAAATGTGCCCTCAGGTTTGCCCTCGAGCAAGCGTTCCGCCTCATAGCGATCCATTTTGCCCCAGTAGAAGCTGCTGTTGCAGATCCGCTCCAGATCGGGCACCAGACAATGCATGAAATCAATCTGGGAATGCACTCGCACCCCAGCACCATACGGGGCAATAGCGACGCCGCCGGATGCGGTGGCGGTAGAGGATTGTTCTTGCGGCGGCAACACGTTGGCGGCATCCACCACTCGTATATTGTGGCCCCCCACGGTGACCAGCGGCGTCGTCGTCGTCGACGTGCATCCACAATTGGTTGCCACTGCTGCTGTGGCGGGTTCCACGACCAGTTGCTGCTGCGGCTGCGTCGAACTGATCCTTATGATGACGGGCGATGCCCAAATGGCCAATTGGCTGACCTCTGCCACTGCCACCGAGTTGCGTTGACGCTGACGGTGCTGCGCTGCTGCAGCGCTACTGCTGGCGACGCTTAACGTTGGCGGCGTTGACCGTCTGTCGACGGTGCTGTGGCGTGTCTTGCTGCGCGACGATGTTGTAACAGTTGCAGCAGCTGCTGCTGCTGCTTGTGTGTCCTTTTTGTCCTTGCTGGACTCGAGCATGCCGCGCAGACCGCGCAATGCATCGCGACATTTGCATTTGCAACAGCGACGCTTTGGTGTGCTCGCTGCTGCCCCCGCTTCTCCACCTCCACCTCCTGCTGCTGCTGCTTGTGCTGGCAAAGTTTTGCTACTCCGGCTGCGGCAACAACTGTTGCCACTGCTGCTGCTACTACTGCTGGGCGCTGCAGAAAAAATAAATGAATATCTAATTAATTAGTAATTTGTTTCTTTTTAATTTCAAATTCTTTTTATTTCATTTTATCTATTTTATTTTTCTTTCATGTTTTCCACTTAGCAAATTTTTTGTTAATCCCCAAGTATATCCCAAACACCAACAAATTTAAATTTAGCACGTTTTTCCGAGAATCATTTAAATTGTTCAAATTTTCTGCTTTCATGTATAATATATCTATATACATTATATTTTGTTTTGCTTTTGAAATTCTTCTGAGAATATGCACATATATAATTTTTCCCGTATTTGCTTGATTTATCTATATTATTTATGGCATTTTCATAATTATGACACATTTTCAAACACTGATTTTACTGCTAATCCTTTAACTGTCTGCTGCCAGCTACTGCTTGTCACATTTATTTATTTGCACAACTTTATTATACCCCTTTTTTTCACACATATATTCCGAATATTCACACATACATACACACACACACACATAGAATTCACATTCGTAATTGCTATATTTGCTTATCTGCTGCTGCTGCTTACCTTGCGCGCGTCGTTGTGCTCCGCTCGACAACATTTCGCTGACTGGCGGCTGCGGTTCGAGCACCTCGCAATAATCGACACCTTCGGCACCGTTAGCGCTGATGCTGCTGCTCGTGGTGCTGGGGCGACGCCGACGCAACAATGACGACAACATCGTTGCCTCCATTTCCGATTCATCGTCTTCGTTCGCATCGGCGTCGGCGTTGCCGTCAGCGTTGGCGTCAACGTCATCGTACAATTGTAGCATTTTGACCGCAGTCGACGCCGACGCAACACTTCCCGCGAAATTGTTATTCACGAGTTGTTGTTGTTGTTGTCGTCTTTCGGTCGGTTCGGGCGCTTCCGTTAAACTGCCAGCAGTTCGAATCGCACCTGAACCCGCCGCTCCCGTTGCCACAGACAGTGTCAACATTTCAACATTCACAATTTGCCCATTTGCATTGAGCGTATCCGTAGACATTGCGGCGCCTCCCTTAGCAAGTGGCAATTGTTGTTGTGGCTGCTGCTGCTCCTCCTGTTCCTCACTGCTCCCACTTCCATTGCCATTCTCCATTTTGGCCAATTCTATTTTAATTATGATTTGTCGCACCTCGGCTGACAACACCTTCTCCTCCTCCTCCTCCTGCTCCTCCTTAACCGTAGGCGTTAATCCTTGCAAACTGATTCTAGTAACTGGCAATTGCTGCTCCGGTTCCTGTTCCTCTTCCAAATATGTTTGATTTTTGATATTCTCTGTGCTTTTGCTTTTGTTGCTGGCAACGACGACACTTTGCTTGCTCAATTGATGACCCATTGAAAGCTCTCTCTTTGTCTCTCTCTCTCTCTCTCTCTTTGTCACTCAGATCCGTACTACTGCAAGTTAAAGGGAAAATTGTAATTATTAATGAATGTTTCCTTACAATAAATATAAAACAGATGACGATTAGTTATTAGCTATTGTTGCTAAAGTTAATGTTAATGTGATTATTTTTCTTAGCATTACATATTGTTTCCACTGGAAACTTATTAACACTCGCACACGTCAATTAACAGCAATGCATTTTTGTACTGAGTGAAACTGCCACATTATTCTGAATTGATTAAATTTGCTTATTTGTTATAAAAAATTCATAGAGCTCCGCATATGATTTATTAGCTATGCCCTTTTCGAGCACTTTCCCACAGCAATCCGCGCGATTCTCAACACTGTTAAGCGAGTGTGAAATGTCTTGACCTACAGCAACAAACGCGCCCCCAGCAAATGCAGCAGCTGCCTGCTTGGCTTGTCTACTGCTGACTTAATTACTCGACTTGAGACGAATTTAAATTGGGTGTGTTGTAAAAAGAGGGACCCCCATCACATTCCTGCTTTGCGGTCATTGAGCAATTTAATGCACTTCCACATAAATTCCCTTCCTCTTCCCCACCAGCAACTCACCCCACACACCATTTGCATTTGATGACGCCAACGCCAACGCACACACACAGAGCAGTTGGTAACAACTCCAGCGCCTAAAAATTGACTCATGCTGCGATGCTGACGGTTCCAAGGAATGGAACACCCCCTTCCAGTAGAAATACAATGGCGTCGTACATAGTAATCCCACGCATCGGCTCCCGCACACACACACACACTCACACATTCTTTTTATTACCCTATATGCGCTATATTTAGACAAGGGCATGAAGTGCTACACCCCACTCCTCACTCGCCCCCTACCAAGAATGAAATCTATGCGCTCACGTTTTTTCTCAATAATACTTATTGTTTTCCTCTTCTTCTATTGCTCATTTTCTGGGTCAGTTGTGATATGCGTTGCCAATTTCACAAATCATTGACATTCGTAATTGAAGACGTCCGTATGCAAAATACCCTGCACAACTCGAGAGTCGCGTTCAAGTTTACTACACAGTAATTCAAGAGAATCGCGCGAGATTTGAGATTCATTGGAAATATTGTTCAACACTATTTCGCTTTGAATTTGTAGTTGCTGAGTAAGAAACAATGTGGAATCCTTATCGTTGATATTTATCAAAATTACCAGGTAATGAATAATGCGTCATGCATCCAGAGTCAAGGGCAAACACCACTTGGATGACTTGCCACGCACAGACACAGACGTCGTCTCTAATGACTCATTTGATTAGGTTAACCACCTCCAAACAAAAAAAAAACCAAAAACAAAAAAAAAACCAAAAACAAAAAAAAAACCAAAAACAAAAAAAAACCAAAAACAAAAAAAAAACAGTTAAAATGGGAGCTGCTGAAATTGTTGCCAAGGTGCAAAATATTTTGTCATACTAATGGTTGGTAGTTCCGTGGAACAATTAGATCACCAATCTGGCGATAAGTAATGACAATTGCACAATTCGTGATGCAATCATGAAAAAGTTGCACGTGTTGCTTGCCTTTTTTTTACAAAGAAATTGTAACGGAATTGCAAATAACGAGTCATGTTCATAATGGGCAATTATTAGTAGCACATTAAAACTAACATTATTTTAAAATCGTTTTTCACATGAAGCTTAAAACTGTTTTATGCGAAGTTATTTAATTAGTTAATTGTAGCCTTGAAAAGTTCATCATCATCAGCTAATTCTGACATCATTTAATTGCATTTTCAACAGAAATCAGCATTTTGCTATCGCTAATTGGTTGTCAAGTTGTACAGCTCAAGTTTTAAGCAATTTGCGGCGTAGTTGCTGATACATTCATAACTGTGGCTTTCTCGTGCACTCGATTTCCCGGAATTTTCACACATGTTTCCCATCCACATTAAGTAATTACCAATTTATAAATTTTATTTAAAAAAAAAACATTCGCGTATTCAAGCTTTAAATGGAAAATCCATTTGGGGCTGAGAAGCTTTACAGTTCACTTCCCGGAAATGCGACACACAAATAAAGAGCTGAAAGCTTTTGCAGATTAAAACGTATTTAGCCAGAATTCAATCAATGTGCAGCGGCAAGCAAAAGTAAATGCAAAAAAATTAAAATGCTTTCAAGCGATAAGTTGAAAATACAAATGGAATGAATGACAGAGAAAAGCACCGTTAGCTAACTAAACACTGTGGCGCCATCTATGGACAGCAGCACGTGCGTGCTTGCACAAACAAACATATAAATACACAGACACAAATGGCAGCGACCTTTCTCAATGTATACGGTTTGCACGATCATTAAATCGCACTCGATCAATGAATCAGGTACAAACTACGACATTCGTATGACACCATACGTTTTGTATTAATAATTTCTTACAAAAGCCCCAAGCACACACACACCCACCCATACACAGAGAGTGAACAGACTGGAACACGACTATATTTACGACAATGATGAAATCCAGTCGTGTGCTTAGCAAACCCGCATGGCTTCAAAAAAGTAAGCACCCAACTTTCAATGGAAACATGAAGTTTAAATAAACACAGAGTGAGGGAAGGAGAGGGCAGATAAAATCGTAGCAACAACAACAATAATGCGCGTTCTACAAAGCTAAGTAGGTAGGTAGGCATGAGTCACAGAATGGGGTTCACTGTTGTACAGCAAGGTGTGAGGCGATATGCAAGGCACGAGCTTGGTTTACCCAGCAGCTAGCAGTCTATCGAGTTCCCTACATGCATTTAGCAGCCCGCCTGGCGTTTCTTCTTTTTTTTTTGAGGCAGACAATGCGAAATTTCATCAGAAATCCAAATACAGATAATGATCTAAACATAACTGGTTCGTGGTAAAAAACGTTGATAAACGCTTAACAGAAAGCTCCTCCCTCTTTTGGGAAAGGGGCGCGTTTGTCGATGGAAAGCTATTATTAAAGCGCAATTTTTACTCATAAGCATTTGTAAATATTTCACCACCGATGATACTTAAAGATTACAAAAAATCATTGTAAATCGCCTATTTAATCAGTGTGACAAACGATACAATAAATATTCCATATAAATAAATCTAGTATTGTAAAATGCATAACTAAAATAAATTTATTGTACAAAATCTGCTGCTCAAAATTTGCAAGAGTCAAGTTGAAAAGTTGTAAGGAAAAAGATGACAAAACTTTTCCAATTTAGTACAGCAAAAATGAAAAACAAAATAAAAATAAAAAAAAGCATCAAAACTAAATGTGAAGTAACAGAAAGCAATTCTCCACCCGTTAAAACTTTATATAATTCTCCTCAACCCCCTACCCCACTGGAAGTATTTAAAAGGTCATTTAAATTGGTAAAATAAAGTATCGCCGCTCTCCTTGCACACACGCTACTCACTGGCTGCTGCTGCTGCTGGCTGCCTATTATGAGGTTTTTACGCTGAAACTGTCACAACAAAATGAAGTGAGTAGAATTACGGTCAGTGAGGACAGCAGGAGGAGGATGAGTTGCTCGATAAGAAGAAGATCGAGGCACAGTGGGATGAGGATAGTCAGTAAGGCAGCAGCAAGTGCAACATCGCAGAGAACTTAAAAGACAAAGTCAACTTCAACGAGCCAATGGGAAGAAACCACAACTGTGGACGAGGGTGTGGGCACAGCGGATGAGAGGGAGGGACTGTGTGGAGACAACAAAGGCGATTTGAGACAGACAGACGGGCGTAGGATTTAAAGCGAATTCAATTACTTTTTGGTTGCCGCCGTTGCTTCTCGTTGACTCCGGCTTCTTCTTGCTCCTCGTCTTCGTAGTCTTCTTTTTCTGTTGTTCATTTCGTTTTTTCGCTTTTTGCAGTTACTTGGAATTCGCAAATGAACTTCGCTTGAAAACAAAATCACATGCAAAGCACAAAGCGGCCACAGCAACAACAAAGCACAAAAGTGCCAAAGGAGCGCAACGAACGACAGGCAGTGGGGAGAGAGAGAGAGTGAAACAGATGGGGGAAGGAGGTTCGGCCGACACTGTGTGCAATGCACGAGAAATGCCTGAGAAAGTGTTTTTTATTTTGATATATTTTTCGTAAGAAAATTAAAATGAGAATTATTTATTACGTTTTCATTTTGCTTGCCCTCGCGCTCCTTCGTCATGCCGAGAAGTATTTGCTGCGGCTCCTCCTCCTCCTCCGTCATTCATTGCGCTTTACTCGAAATTATAGTGGTATGATGAACATAAACTTTTCTCATGGCAATTCGGCATTTATATGCCAATTTAATTAACATTTCCAACGAAATTTTTCTTTCTCTCTCTATCTCACCCACGGCGAGTTTTTTTGTGCCAATTTTAATCTATAGCTATCACACTCTCTCTCTGCCGCTCTCTGTGTGTGCTTATCATGCGGTTCGCCGTGACTGATATGCTTCAGATTTGGCCATTGCTATTGAAATACCTAGAGAAATCTCTCATTGACGTAGGTAAACACAGCGTCAAACAGTAAAAATAATCAAATCAAATTCCCATTAGATACCATTGTTTATAAGTACGTGGGTATTTGTGCATACCTTAGATATGAATGCACACACACACATTTACAGTATATGGCTATTAATATTTGGTGGCAACGTTACGTAGACAACAAGGTGTCACAAGGTGTTTATTATTATGTGGTAATTCCGAGGAGCTTTCCCATTCAAACTTAACAATCGTTTTTTGACAACGCTGCACTAGGGGTATTCAGTAGTGCAGCAAATGCAATTTGTTGACACATTTTTACAGGCCATACGCATAATGAGCATATATGCTTGTTCTTTTTTTGTATTTATTTTTATCGCGATTTTTGGGCAGTCGCGTTGTTATCAGCGACACATGGATACATTTGATATTTAAATATTTTATCTACGGCGACGACGGGTACAAAGTACAATGGTATTTTATAAATTAAGTTAATGTGTACTGCAATAAAAATATTAATAAGACGCATTATAAGATTAACACGACTGTGAAAAGTGGCAAACATTTCGTAGAAAAGGCTCTCATGATAAATCTACCATAATACAATACACACACACACACACACACACACACACACACACGCATATAAGTATACAAGCTATTCTTGGAAGGCATATGTGTACACACACATATACACATATACACGCTACGCTACTACGAATGGTGAAGTCATGAAGTTGTTTAAAGGTATGCAGCAGTAAACCAACACACACATACGCACAGCGTTTGTTGTTGTTGTTTTCTGATTAAACGAAAGCACTAACGAAAATTTCTACTTAATTTGCTCATTTTTAGTCCATTTGCGAGGAGAGGGCGGGGGGGGGTCTACCGACGTCAAGGTTTCTGCGTAGGCCAATGTTTAGGTACAAGTCAGATAAAACACACACACTTGCTGACCTGAAAAGTTTTGCAATTTGTGTGTTTGCCTTATATGGTAAGTTGCGAATTATGAACATGAGAGACGAAAAACCTAACGGTGCTTGCTTGGAAAACCGACAAAGACAAAGCAGAGCTTTAAGCTCGCTTCAAAGAGATGGGCTCCAATAAGATGGAATGTGGATAAAGCATGTGATTCAAAATATGCCTCTACTGATACATTGGATAAGCATATGATATAAAATGTTGTTTTAATGTTTTACAAACAGATACATTGTCATTTTAATTGCTTATCTTTCTCTTCTCTTGATTCTCAAATGGTTTTCTTCATACAGTTGCGGTCAAAATAATAGTAGTTCTGCTTCTCATTGCATTTAATAAAAATGTTGCACATTTTAATAAAATGGGTCGCGGCAAATATTGTACTGTTGAAAATCGAGACCTCTTCAAAACCTTCAAATCAATACGAAAAAAAATTAAATTCACCATCAGTACGTATCCCTAAAAACTGCATATATTTCTGTCTCATATTGAGGTAGGTTTCAAACAAACAAAACACTTGCAAATCGCCAAATAAGGCAATGTATTATATTTCTTCAAGTTACCTTCGTTTCCTGCACTCCACAAATGTCAATCAGCATTTTTTATTTGTGCAGCAACAACAATGACAACGATTAAATTAAAAAATATAGCGATTACGACGATTGAGACGACTTCAACCGGAAGCTGATAGGCAAAATAATATCAGCAAATTATAAAATACTCAGCACAATTAAATTACTTGTACTCAACATATATATGTATATAGAGTATATGCATGTGTGTGTGTTATCTACCTAAGGGGGGGACTTGGAACTCATATTATCATAGGACTAGGTTCATTCTTAAAAGTAATTACCTACAAAATATAGCAATTGCACCAAGAGTTATTAGTACAATGACTTTGCATATGAAAATCACAATTGTTAACGAGTCCGGCCTTTGATAGTATTCATGTGAATCAACACACACATATACAAGGCTTATCACACACACACACACAACAAAGAGCGTTGTTAAGTTGAAAGCACAAATAATTCCGAGAACAATCAAAAGCGCTTCGTTTTCCATGGAAATCGAACGCAAATATGTGCACAACAGACAAGAGAAGGAAGAGAAGTGAAGCGAACAGTGACAAGTGAGAGAGAAAGAGACAAACACACACACGGGGCTTAGATAATTTAACTGAACAGGTTGGTTAAGGGGGTTTTAAGGGGAGTGTTCAAAGGGTGGGCCAAGTAACTAGACATACGATATCAAGCAAATTTAGATTAGGGCGAAATCTTCTAAATTAAATCTTACAAAAGTGACACAAATGAAATTTAAAAACGAAAAAATTAAAAATGGACAACAAATCTGAAGAAACCACCAAATAAACAAGTCCAATAATTAACCGGTTTCTCAAAGCAAACAAATATTATAATCAAATAACAATATCGTTGTTTCACCTTTTCAATAACATCAAGATGTATAAGTAGGTCCCCCTTCAAGACTTACACAATTTAGAGAAAAAAAAGTATAAATACAAATAGTAAACAATCAATTGAATAGAATTACGCTAACAAAATTGAGTGTTTTGCACACATTTCACTTTTGGCATTGCGGCGTTTCAATTGAACAAGTTCACGCGAACAATTAACAATGAGCGCCAAATGAAAGGCACAAAGAAATTAGAAAAATAAAAACCCAAACACACACACACACACATACCCGTAAATCAAATTAAATTTCCACGAAATCTGCACATAAATCGAATAACAAACACTAATACAATAGAAGGTAATAACAATAGCCACAGCTGAGCGTAAGTCAATGGGGAGAAGAGATACCGAGAAGCGAGATAAAGAGGGAGAGAGAACGACCAATCTTTATTGTGTTCATGCGTGGCTGCGATTATGATATCTCTCAGCTACAAAGAGTATGGCAAAAATGGTGTGCACAAAGCACTTACTCACAATCGAGATTTTCGCGAAAACTCAAATTGAAATTGGAGTAATTAAAGGAAGTCTAAAAAAAATTGTATTTTTTTATATTTATTTTTCACCCAGTCGGCTATTTTTTTTCATGACTAATGGACAACAATATAATGCTGAAAATGTATATTTTTTTTTGACATTTCCGCTTGCTTGTCAGCAGAAAAAATACATGTTCAAGTTAAACAACCATACCTAATAAGGTATTGACAGTATTTACAAATAACGCATCTTTTAGTTTTAAATACAAAGTGTTAAAAGTACTTTCTAAATTGTTGGTTTCTTAACAAAAAAAAATTTATTTCGGTGTTTTTTTTTGCATTTATTTCAGATGCTCATAATACAAATACGCGATATGTATAAGTATATTTTTGAAGCACAATTTGGCATTTTGGACAAAAGTTATTTGGGCCCCGAGGCCGCATCTAGACAAGCCAATTAAACAACGCCAAAATTACACTTATCCTTTTTTTTTTTCTTTTTCACTGCATACAATTTCAGTTTCACATGAAAAGCTATTAAAAAAAAACAGAACGCACTCAAGTCTTAATACATAAATTCAAGGAAATGAGCGGAAGAAGCTGGTCAGAACCAGCTTTTACCGAGAATGATCAAAAAAGTGCACACACAGAGAGTATGTATATGTATATGTATGTATGTGTCTGTGTGTGTATGCATTACAACAAAGTTAATAACACCTTTTCTTGTGAAGGGTAAGTCGTCGAAAAATATCGTCGTGTATGAAGTATGGCTTCAGCCGAATTGACTCAAGTCTCTCTCCTTCTCTCTCTCTATCTCGCTGTCATGCCTTTTATCTGTTGTGTGTGTGTGTGTGAGAGAGAAGCCAGCTTCAGCTTGGTGTTAAATGTTTGCAGCCGTAGCAGCAGCATTTCATTCAATAGCCGCCACAACAACTACAGCAACAACAACAACAACGACGACAGCAGCAGCAGCTGCCAACATCAGCACCCGCCAACTTGCCGCATTCCCGTTGCCCACAAATGCTGCTTGGCTATTGTGTTGTTGTTGCTTTTGATGTTGTTAAGTCGCTCTGTGTGAGCGCGAAACAGTGTTGTCACATCCGCCTTTATTCTGGCTTGACAATGTTTAGCTGTTTTCTTCATAATAAGTTTAGTTGCTCATCTCTTACTTCAGAAATCATATTAAAATATTATATGTTTTTAGCTTTTTAACGACAATTGCCTACGTGATCCTAAGCGAATTATTAAATACATTAAGCCTCAGTAAAAAAAACAATAGGAAATATTGCTTTCTCATGATAATTCACATTTTATGAATTATGGATATTTGTAAATAACTAATACACGCTTCATTTATATTTCTTTTTTAAAAATTTATCTCTTATGTTACAAAAAAGGCTGTTTTTACTCGCCAAAAGTGCGCAGCACTGACGCGAAAGCATGAATGTGTATTTGTGTGTTGTGTGTGTGTCCGCATTGTTGTTGGTCTTGTTGAGCTGCTGCTGCTGTTGGCTCGCTGGTTGGCTGTCTGTCACTTCTCGGAAATCGGTCTAAATTAGAAAATGCGTTTCTGGGAATATCGTATCTCTTTTGGGCACAACGAAATAACGCAACGGCGACACCAATCCACTATATATACACACGTATTATAGATACTTACAAATATATTAATATATATTTACATATATATATGTATTAAATTAAATGAATTTATCAATGATTTTTGTCACATATATGAAAACCCAGATCAGTGTAAAAATTTTTGCTGTTGCCGTCAATTATTTACCTGTTTAATCGCTGCTCTTGCTACTTTTTGTCGTACTTGTGATATTTTTCTGGCTTGTTGGCAACTTTTATTGAAATTGTATTTTAAGCATAATTCATAAATTTAGCTGGCTACAACAACAACAACAACACTGCCACACAAACATTTGCACATAGTTATCTTCTTTCTCTTTTTCGCTCACTTCTCAATTGGTATTTAGATATTTGATGCTTGTTTAACACACAACGCGTTCGCGATTGTTGCACTTATGCACAATTAAATATGTGTGCACTTGAATACGACCGTTTTGGACATTTCATCAATTTAGGCAATTTTCACAACGACGTCGAATTTCAATTAAGCAACCAAAACCTTTACCGTGCGACGACTACGTGATGCGCGTGCAACGAGTTCCAATTATTTCTCGTTTGTGTCACTGACACACACAATACTATCACAATGTGAAGTTGGCTGCGGCCAAGCATCACTTATCGATATTTGTGCGATAGTTTCTGCTTTTCCATATTATGGGCTTTCCCTTTATGACTGAATAATAAATAATAATTTTGTCTTGCCATAATATTGGAGGATTCAATAATGAAAGGTTTTATCAGTACCACGACACACGAGCTGATTATCATTATCGATAACAATATGCATAGGTTCACTGGCAACGCTGTTATCCGCGCGCATATTCAAAGCTTGAATTGGGTGATTGCAGATATCAGCGCTGGCGCTGTGTAAACAACAGCGAAGACTGATTAGCTTGTTAGCTACAATTTTGCACTGTGCTGTATACTTATGAAGATATTTGCTCATAGAACAAATATGTCGGCAACCAAATAGGGAGACACAACTTTAGACAAAGTAATCTCTACGGGGTATGGATGCACAACAAACAGTTGTCACTCAACCCCAAGATGAAGAAAATAAATAAATTAAAATACACACACACACACACATATATATATATATATATATTTGAATAGAAAGAATGATGTGTAATTTGTAATGCGATTCAGTGTCATTCGGTCAGTCAGTCAGTCAAGTTGAGCAGCGGCTGCTTTGTCGTCGTCGTCGTCTTCAACTGCAATCTAATTCAATTGAAATTAAAACGCAAATTGACAATTATACAGAGCATCTCCGGAAAGAGAATCTGCCAGTATTTCACAGTCGATGCGTGGACAGCAGCAGCAGAACAATGAGTGCTGTGCAGGCAACGGCAACGGAACAGCTTGAAATGAAACGATCCACATCGATGCCAGTGAAGCCAAGGCCACTGGATCCCCCCAGACCCCTATCGCGCTGCCCAGAAAAGGAGACAGTCAACGATAACACAGAAGTCGACTATTATCCGGAAAGTCCAAATTGCTCGCGGCGACGCAAATCCAAACAGACGTCGTCCGATCAATTTGAGACGCGCAGCGTACAAAAGTGGGTCACAACAACAACAGCAAAAAACTAATTTGATTATTTGTTTCTCTAAGATTTGCTCAACTTGAAAAATTTCCAACGTTTCTTTTCAGCTTTCCCTATACTCTGGACTGGGCGGGAAGCACCATTGAGCTGAGTCCCGATGCGGATGCAGATGGATTGCGTCGCAGCAATCATCGGGTAATGGATAAGAATGGACATGAGAATATCTTGTTCCGGCGGATACCGGAGAAGTCGTGGCGCTATATGCGGGATGCGATAACTACGCTGGTAAGAACCATGTTCGGCCAGAGAGCAACAAAGGCGAAATTAACTGCATCTGAGCGATCGAATATATATAGTATAACGCCCAGTATTCAGCGCAAATTGGATGAATTGGCCAACGAGTCGCCGACGAAAGTCAAGCAAATTCCCAAGCCAAAAGCAATCGAAAGCGAGCGTGTAACATTTAGCATTTAATATTCAACATATACTAATAAAAAAAAAAAACAATAAACTCACATAATTTAATTTAACACAATTAAAACAAAGAAAACATGTATCAAACATTTTACTCTTGGACTCAAGAAAATCGAATTCATCATCACAATTGAAACGCCGATAACTATCAACTGCAATCGACGACAAATCGATATCTGGTGAATCGATTTGCAAATGAAGCTTTGACAGCTTTTAGGCAACCCATTATTAAACACATTAATTTAACAAACAAACCAATGTAACAAAAATTGTAACTGGTTGCATAATGTCTAATTAATAATATATGATAATAATAATAATAATTATATGCATAATTGCATTTTTCAATCATACTAACGAGAATTGAGACACGAGTTATCTATTGATGCCGATTTTTTCCGATACACAGATCGAAATGGAGTGGAAATATATGCTGACTATGTTTATTGGCAGTTACTTTGTTAGCTGGATCTTCTTTGGCGTACTCTGCTATATGGTCGCCTATTCGCATGGCGATTTCATTTTCGATCCGATTAGTGGTCAGCGCTTGGGCGAAGGCAACGATCCATGCATTTATGGTGTAACCAATTTTGTGGCCATGATGATATACTCAATTGAGACGCAGACGACGCTGGGATTCGGTGAGAAATACGCCAGCGAGGAATGTCCCGAAACCATTTTCCTGTTCGTTATGCAAATGATGTGCGCCGCCGGCATTGAGGGAATCATGATTAGCATTATCTACGCGAAAACGGCGCGACCAGCGAAACAATTAACCAAGCTCAGGTTTAGCGACAGGGCGGTGGTAAGCCAATAGTTCTTTAGCCTCCACTGAGTATATACATATATATATATTACAGATTTGTTATCGCGATGGTAAACTATGTTTGCTATTTCGCGTCTGCGATCTGCGCGAACAACAATCCATCGAGTCTAAAATACGCGTCTACATGATTGTGGACAAACCGTGAGTCAGACTACTCATTATATATATATATATATATATATATATATATATATATATATATATATATATATACATATAAATAATTGATATTACAGCACACGTGAGGGCGAGCTGATTAAGGTGCACACCGAGCTGCGGCTGGAGGGCAAGGGTGAGCAGCTGATTGTCTGGCCGGACATTGTGTGCCATGTCATCGATGAGGCAAGTCCACTTTATCACTTCAACAATGCCAAGCAGTTCAATGCCGCACAATTTGAGCTGTACGTGACAATTGTGGGCACATCGCCGACCACGGCACAAAGGACCGAGACGAAGACATCGTTTGTGCCGCGTGAGATATTCTGGGGTCAGCGATTCGTCAACATTATCCATTACGATCCGGCCAATGAGCGTTATTTTGTGGACTATGAGAACTTCAATACGACCATATCGGTGAGTATGGATTTTCCCCATCACAACTCAATCACAACTCATTCTTGCTTCCTGCCACTGGACAGGTGGACATGCCCGTCAAGCTGACCCCGGCCGAGCAGTTGCAGCAGCAGCAGATACAATTAAGAACAGCAAAATGAATTGCTGTTAAGAACATAATTATCAATCTGCATTTTCCAATTGTTTTAACAATCTTTACCAAACAGTATAATTTTTTGCTC
Source organism: Drosophila cognata (assembly GCA_035041535.1). Lineage (NCBI taxonomy): Eukaryota > Metazoa > Arthropoda > Insecta > Diptera > Drosophilidae > Drosophila > Drosophila cognata. The sequence continues at coordinate 5,509,893 of JAWNLC010000234.1, read as the reverse complement.
TTGACTTTATAAACTATTATTATTAAACCTATACTTGCAGCATTAATTGAACATTCGTATCCATTGTTGCATAGAATCTGTACGGATATTAATCAATAGGAAACTTGACCTGTTTACCACAGATAAGCGTTTCCAGATCCCTGCTGACGGAATAAAAGCTCTACTTGCGCCTCGAGCAAATGATAAAATGTGATCTGGGATATATTAAAGGGTGGCCTGCAAGAAATGATTTAGCTCCACAGGAAGGGCGGGAGCGCTACGGCGAGGCCGCCGTTGCGCGTCGGAAGTAACGTTTTTTTTTTTGTATTTTGAATATTTATGATTGCTACTGTCCGATAAATCAGCTGTTTGTTAGTGATGTGCAGATTTGTGTAGTGTCGTGTTATCGTACGGTCGGTGGGCATGGGTAGTCCCACCCCTAACGGGGCATTGGCTGGGCGGATTTGTATAAATATATACATGGTTTAATTAAAATGACACAAACTGAGATCGCAGATAACGAAAGTAATTCACAATTAGCTGAATTACCAACACAACTTGTGGACATATTTAAGGCACTTGCGGAGAATGCGAGCATTGTCTTCAAATCCCAGCAAATCGATGATCCCGAACTGAATCTGCTGGAGAAACAACAAATTGTGCAGGAAGCATTTAACAAAAATCGAGAGAATTTTCTTATACGTTTTGGCAGTCATCTGGACGAACGACAACTGAGCGAGCTGCAATCTCTGGTCATAAGAGAGCCCATCAAGCCGGACGAGAGTCTCGAAGACATTCGCCTGCTGCTCGAAGATTTCAAGCGCAAACTGCACACACGCTCCATATGCGTGAAGAATCTACGCTATCAGGCGATGGAGCAACTGCTGCAGAAGGGTGAATACTTCAGTGAACACGAAATGATGCAACGGGCACCTGAGCTTTACCAGGAGCTGGTCGGACAATATTTGACGGAGGCAGAGAAAAAGCAACGGGACAGCTACGATGTACGTAATACAAGTTTCTCAGGCATCTTAATGCATACACTGGAGCAGAGGCAGCGTGATGAAATGCTCCAGCAGATCGACACCACCCTAAGGGAGGAGCAAGAGACGACGGCGACGACAGCGGCACCATTAAATGATTGTGATATACCCGACGCATGTCGCCAGCAATGGGGCGGCTTCGTTGATGATGAACCAGTGGCCTGTTCGACGAGTCGAAATATTGGCGCACCAGCCGGGAGAATAACCACAGCCGAATATTATAATCCCGCTGAACGTGAACTGCTGCGCAACGAGTTTATGGGCTTGATGAAGGAGCGATTTCTCAGCGGACAGGACACGGATTTCGATTATACGAGCGTCGATGACAATGCCCAGCTGGATGATCTGAAGCAAATCGAACGTGATGAAGAGGATGCCTACTTTGAATCCAGTGACAATGATGGTGATGATGCTGATGAGGAGGCAATCAGGCCAGTTGCGCCTGAGCGACGCTCCTCCAGCGAGGAGGATGAGGATGAACTGGACGTTTATATGCGACACTTGAACAAACATCCCAGTCTGCAGCATTAGTTTTTATTACATAGCTTTAAACCTAGCATTATAAGGAGCTCAAAAACATACATACGTATATGTATATGTATGTATATATTTTTTAAAACTGTTGCTTAAACTTATGATTAATCAGTGCAGTACAGTGATCGCTCGATAATTAGAACTCTGAAATAAAATTGGAACGTATTGGTTTTGCTGATATGAAAAGTTTCGAAAACACAAATTAGTCTAGAAATTAATAAATAATGAAATAAGGCAATACAACATTTTTAAGAATATATAAATTGAGTCAAAAGTCAAAGCCTACTTTCAGAACTAAAAAAAAAGGTATTTAAAAAAAATTGAAATTTTTCAATGAAAATACTTGGAAATTAATATAAAAATCAGTAAAAAATTGACTAGACAGACTTGATAGTGAATATTGCAACTGCATCACAAAAAAATTCATTGAAACATGGTTTTTCTTAAAGTTCTTAAATGAAACATTTTGAAAAATTAGTAAATTTAAAATAAGTCAATTCTAATAGTATTTAAATTATTTGAAGAACATTTCAACTGCAACTGATTAAATAAACTTGAAACCTATTGGGTTATTAGTCTAAAATTTAGTTCGTTTAAAATAAGTCATTTGCAATAATTAAAATCAAATTAATTGAAAAAAAACCATTCTAATAATCTAAGTGACCATTGCAACTGCATCGAGGACTAACCGAATATTTAGATGCTACAACCAGAGAATATTAGTTTGTGCTTAGAAGCTAAGAAATACATGCAACTGAGAGTAGCTACTGCGACCAGGACTACTACTACTATCTGGGGCGGCCACGTCCACGTGGAAAGCCGCGTCCACGGCCACGGAGCACTTTGCTATTTGGTGGCGGACTCTTGGGTCGCAGCAGTTCGATGCGACTGGTGCAGCCGGTGGCTGGTGCCTCGGCGAAATAGGTCTGATAGAGTTCGGCATTGAAGTTGGAGTTGGTTAGCTCGGGTCCAACGGTCAGCCAGCCCGGCCTGATGCTCGAATCGCGACCAAAGACATGTAGGCGTCGTCGTCCCAAACAAAAGTGTTCGATGATATGAAAGATTTCGATGGGCTTCTCAAAGCTGCCGAATTCCTCCTCCTCGGATATGATTAAATCGATGTCGACGTTGGCGTGTATGAAATCACCATCGCTGGAGCGGCGTACGGTGCCCTTGATGCCCATCAGGCAGTGTTCTTTTGTGCGCTGGAAAACAGCCTTCGGTATCGCCTGTTTGGAATGGCCCGGCTTATTGATATTCGTGCGTATCCAGCAGATGTCCTCGCACCTACGAAATCCCCACTTTTTTAGACAATTGCGTCCCTGATCCAAGCCCTCCGATGAGCCACACCAAAGGAACACGAACGAGCGATGAGCGGCTATCTCACCGATATCCAAATCTATATGCAAAGACATATTCGAGATAATATATATCTAAATATATGGATCGACTCACTGAGTATATCGTCCCAGTTCCAGAAGACGCGAGGTGCCCCGCCCACCGTGGCCACAGCGGGAGCAGCTCGTGCATATTCCTCCAGCGGTGGCTCAATCAGAATTACATCGAATTTAGCGCCCAACGTTTTCACATCCAACGTCTTGAGATCTGCCTTCAGATACATTGGCGCCGATGCCGTATCCTGAATGAGTTTATCTTTCAGCTTGATCAGTTCCCGCAACTTGGGATATTCCTCGAAACGATCGGCCAGTCCAACATCGCGTATAAAATTTTGCGGCCTCTGGCCGGTGTCCACGAAATGCTGGCAGTAATCGTTGTGCGGATTGGAAGACTGTGTGCCCTTCAGGAACGTCGATGAATCTCTGTAAATTATTTCATTCGGTGTTTTTTTCGATGAGGAAGCACCGCCGCCATCCTCCTCATCCCGTTGACCTGGCGCATTGAGCTGCCTGCTGCCGCCAATGCCGCCGGCATCGTCTGCATTGCCCAGCACCTTTTTCAGCTCATCGACGCTGGACAAACCGAGCTGCGAAATTAAATATAAATATTTAACCAAAAAAAAAAAAAAAAGAACATTGAAAAGTTACCCACCGTTTGGGCAAGCAGCAGCCGGCGCTTGCGGGAACGCTCCTGCGAACTCTTCAACACATCGCTCATGGCAATTTGTGCGTTTAATATTAAATTAATTAAAATTAAATCCTAAAGTTAAAATAGAACAAAGACAATTAAAAACGCGTCTCGACAACGCGATAGAGATTAACCGATTGCCACTCGATTGAACAACACACGTGAATGGCAAATACACCAAGAAGAAGCAGCAGAGCAGAGAGCGGTCGGGCAATCTGGCAACGCCACAAAGCGAATGCCATTCACAATCAGCTGCCGCTACAAAAAATCTTTTTTTATTGTAACATCAAACACGGTTTAAATTAGTGAAATTTTTAGCGAAATCAAAACAAAATAATCGCTGCAAAATGACGCTGCTGCGCAATACGCTGCTGTGCACGCTGATTGTGCTAGCCGGCTGTTTGTTCTTTGTCGCAGCACAGGGTAAACTGAAGGTAAATCCTCAGTCTCTGCCCCTTTGGCCACGTCACTGACAAATTCTGATTCTGATAATGATGCCGCATGCCGGCAACTAAAATAATGTGGATTTTCTATTTGTAGACGGGCCTGTCGCTGTCGGAGAAAGTGGAGAACCTCGTGGAGATGAACATGAAGAAGCCGCTTTTGCGTTTCAATGGTGCCAAATTTCGTGAATATGTGAAAAATGCGCCGCGCAATTACTCAATGATTGTGATGCTGACGGCTCTGGCGCCGTCCCGTCAATGCACGATTTGTCGGCATGCCCACGAAGAGTTCACCATTGTGGCGAACTCCTATCGTTTCTTACCGATCTACTCCAACAAGCTGTTCTTTGCCAGCGTCGATTTCGATGATGGTTCCGATGTCTTTCAATTGTTACGCTTGAATACGGCACCGGTTTTCATGCATTTCCCCGCGAAGGGTAAGCCAAAGGGTGCGGATACTATGGATATACATCGTGTGGGCTACTCCGCCGATTCCATTGCGAAATTTGTTGCCGAACGCACGGACATAACCATACGGGTCTTTAGGCCACCAAATTATTCCGGCACTGTTGCCCTGGTCACGTTGGCCATATTGGTGGGCAGCTTTTTGTATATACGTCGTAATAATTTGGAATTCTTGTACAATAAGAATTTGTGGGGTGCTGCGGCAGTATTTTTCTGCTTCGCCATGATCTCGGGACAGATGTGGAATCATATACGTGGTCCGCCGCTGGTGCATAAGACGCAAAACGGTGGCGTCGCCTACATTCATGGCTCCTCGCAGGGTCAACTCGTCGTGGAGACGTACATTGTCATGTTCTTGAGTGAGTCCGCCTCCAAAAGTTGTCCCATTCCACAATTCTAAACCGAAAACTCTATTGCAGATGCGATGATTGTGCTGGGCATGATTCTGCTCATCGAGTCGGGCACACAGAAGCCGAATAATCGTAATCGGATTATAGCCATTGCGGGCTTGGTTTTGTTAACCGTATTCTTCTCGTTTCTGCTATCCGTATTCCGTTCGAAGGCGCAGGGTTATCCTTATAGGTAAGCAAAAAACTTAACTTAAGACAGTCGAAATAAACATTAATTTATTTATATTTGTTCGCTTTACAGTTTCTTGTTCAAGTAGAATCCGACTGAGTCGCCCAACAACCAACATCATCAATCAAGTTCAAGTGGAATGTTATTAACGTTTTATATATAGTTCAAATTGACAACAAAATAAAAAAAAAGAAATGCAAACGATGAGAAAAAACCAAACAGCAGCAAGCAGTGTGTGTGCATGTGTATGTGTGTGTGTAAAACAAATTGAATTGAATAAATGCCACTACTAAATTGATAACAAAATAAGAACTAAATTCGCAAAAATGCGAAAAGCTTTTATTATTTGCTGTTTTTTAATGTAATTAAAATAATTAAGTAGTAAAGAATGCACAAGCCCCAAATGAGAATGACACTATGAAAAATATAATTTAATTAAATTCACATAAGAAGAAACTAAAATGAAGCCATGCCTAGAGCAGCCAAGGAATGATGGCATGTCGGCGTTTGGGATAATCCTTGAAAGTGTCCTTGTACCATTGATGGGTGAGCAAGGCATTAATCGTCTGATTGCTAGCGACCCACAAAAAGATCAGTTTCCATGTGATGATGGGCGCAAAGAGATCCGCAAGGCAAAAATACATGACCACCTCGAAGAACATGTGCGGCGATGAGATGTAATCGAACCAGCCGCCACTGGGCATTAAATGTGCCTCCGTCTGAACGTCGCCTGTCTTTGGATGCCGGCGCAACTTGACCAACAACAAATTGCTGGCATATTGCTGCCAGCAGGCAAATAAAAAGACGACTATATACAATCCCTGGATGGGTGTAACATTTTGCAATGTGAACAGCGTCGGTTGCGTGCCACGCACAAATCCCGCCGTATTGCTCAGCAGCGAGATAATGGCACCAAAATAATGCACATAGCCAACGGCATAATGGGACAGATTGATTCTGCTGTGCCTGGAGAAGATCTGCACAAAGTTCGTCTCATAGAAGCGACGCACACATTGCACGCCGAGCAGCGCTGAGCCCAGCAGCGCTGTATTTGAGTCCACCAGCACCTGGCGCTGACTCCGTCCGCCGCACATAAAATCCAGGAAACGGTGCACGTATTCCGGCGCCCCATCTTGATGCCAAACGGCGCTACTAATCAAATAGAGCGCCAGCAGTGACCAGGCCAAGGCAAAGATGTAGAAATGACTGAACCATGCCTTGGGTACCTCCAAGTGGCTAACAATTGCATCCGTTTCGCCTTTGTGGGCATGTTTGCCATAGCGGAACGATTGACGAATGCAGTTGGGCAGATGAGATTCGACCAGCGTCATCAAACTGCCCATCAAAACGATCGATATGATGAATATGATGAATATCAATTGAATCACATTGATTTTGTACTGATCGATGAGATCCTCGAGGGTGCCAATCACTCGCAGCAACATTTTTCCAGTTAAGATTTCGAAACTGTTACCAATTAATTTACAACTTTCACCGCGAGAAATGCGCTTATCAACAGCACAAGCAAATGCACGTCTGCCTTTCGTTGCGAATGGCAAATGTGCAGGGCTGCAGAGATTGCCCGTTATTTCAATTTGCTACTGTTATAAAATGGCGATGCGCGCTTTATTTAAATATTTGATAAAAGAAACGATGATATTTAAAAATGGATTATTTATTTGCAACAAAGCTAAAACATCAAAGTAAAATTTGCTACATATAACGCTATATAATTGATATTACTATATATGTATATAGTTCGATGCGATTATGATATGCCAGACTAGAGTAATATGTATTTTTGTGCCTAATACTGCTGTGCCATCAAATTGCAGTTGTCAATCTTGCGTATTGCTTACTTTTGTTTGATTTTACTTTTTTTATTTGAATGAAGCGCCTTTTGTTTAACAGTAGAGCACTCGAGGCGATGTTTGTCAAATGTCCACACCACTCCGGCCGAGAGTGCCACCCTTATATGGTGGCGGTTTGGGACGTGCATATAAACCAGAGGCGCCACCATCCAGCAGATACAAACTGTTGTTGGGACTGCGTGTGGAATAAGCCTTGAGATGGAATACATACATTTCAAAATAATAAATTACGAGCCACAAACCTTGGTGAACGCATGCTTATGTTGTCCAGCAGAAAATTGGGATCCTTGAGACTCTTTAGCGTTGTCACCGGCTGCATGGGATTTGTGTCGGAGCATTGAACCATTTGCACCGTCGACGACATCGGATAATCCAAATTAATCGAACTTTAAACACAAATACATTAATTTGTGAACAGAAAAAATAAAGAACAAGTCTTTTAATGAGTGCTTATTTTAAAACTAAAGATTCAAACGAAAAATTCACCTGTCTTCGTCAGCTTCCGAGTCGCTTTGCGTTTTGGCGCAACACTCTTCGCATATGTGAAAAATATTGGCAAAGAAATACTCGGAATGTGGATCATAACTACAAAAAAATAATAAACAAATATAAATAATTACAAAAGTCGAACTAACAACAAATAATAAATGACAAAACTTTTAAATTTTATAATAATCTGTTTGGAAGAAGAACTTACAACTTCTGATGATGAAAGCAGAGCACAGCAGATAGAATGCCAACGAGGATGGCAAGGATCATGCCCGGAATGGCAAAAGCAAACGCATACTCATCGATATAGTTGCGCGCGGGGACATCCTCCCGAGGAATACCTATCCAACGTTCCTCCTGATCCTCGAAGTGTGGTTGTGGTTGCTGTGGTTGCTTTTGATGTTGCTGATGATCCTTCTGTCTGCCACTGGCATGATTGTTGTGATAGTGTATCTCGGTGGGCGACTCCATGCCGACCATTTTGAAGGCACACCAATCGAGCTTGAAGCCAACATTCTCGAATATCTTTTGCACAGAGGTTCGCTTGTAGGTGCACGATGGCAACTTATACAGTGGACGCACTTCCTCCTGCAGCTCCTTCAAGCGTGCCGAAAACTGCGCAAAGCTGCCAACGTGCACAATTACACTGTAAATATAAAATTAAAAGGTAAGATTTTGATCAGAAAAACCTGAACATCTAAAAACTTAAATATATACATTTAATATCTTTTATATTATTTATTTTAATACATAAATTTAAGATTTAGAATTAACATAGATAATTTGTATATGTATTTTGTACTATTATTTTGCATCAATGACTCACCCCTCGCGCTGTTGCGGGCGGAGTGGCAAACGTCCGCCCATATTTACGGCGGATTCCATGAATACAATGCTGAGATCATCTTTGCTGGCCGGCCATAGATCCTTGCGAAAGATGTTGCGTAAATTCTCCACACGTCCCGGATCCATAAGATGCACCCAATTCAGATTGTCAATCTTCATTTGGATCACATTCGGTGTGATAAACTTGTGGGCGACAAACATTTTGATAATCAATTGACGCGTCTCATAATTCTGTCGATTTAGGGCAACAAGATCCAAGTTGAGGGTTTTCCCAGCCACCGAATCGGGTGGTGTGCCATAGAGGAAACCCGCATGATACTCATGACTATACATATAGCGCATCCAACTGGGCAAATCGGGATAATTCTCCAGCGATGGACGATAGCGAAACTGTTCGCTAATCACTTGATGCGTCCAATTGAAAAGTTGCGGTTCAATTTTATAGGTAAACAATTCGCCAACGTTCGCCTGCAGCTGTAGGTTATAGCCATTGCAAGCTACACCCACCCAGCCAACAATTAACAGCACTATTTTCATTTTATTTCGAATTCTATGCTTTTAAAATGTACCCAAACATTTCAAGTGAAAACAAAACGCATTCTGAAAAATTATTTTAGTGTGTATCTGAATGCGAATGGAAGAGAGAGAGAGAGAGAGGCAAAAAGCGCAGACGCAGTAAACAGCTGAAAAGCTAGACATTATCACACCTGTTGTGATAGGTCAGTAAAGTTACACTAAATATTTAGTAATAAAAGCTATTTAATTTTAGTTAATAAATACAAAAAATTGCAAACAAATTAAAATTCAAAGTTTAACGTAAGAATCGCATTTTTAATGCACAGTCTGGTAGCACATTAGCCATAAACATCGATATTTATGGCGATAATCGATAAACGCTTGTTGACATCGGATATTTTTAATCAGCGAAAAGTTGTCACAAAAGACGTGGCTCGTCGTCGCATGGTATTTTCGCGCTAATTCAAAAGTGTAATGTACACCGCCAGATAGCCTTTAGTTTAACAACACGCAATATGTTGTCACTGCTAATGCAATTGTTTTGTTATCTGGTCGCATTCATATTGGCCACCGTGTTGTTGGTATGTAAATGGCACAAAAACCGATAACTCTGCTTCTTTTTTTGTTACTCACAATTTTTGTGACTTTTTAGATGGTGTTTGTCTTGTTGTACAAAACAAAACCATATCCGATTATAGCACGACACAAGGATGAAAAGTTCTATTTGGATCCAAAGACGATAAAAACAATTGAATTTCCCAGTTTGGATGACCCGCCCACCTTGGAGCTGAGCGTCATTGTGCCGGCCTACAATGAGGAGCAACGATGTGGGTATTATATTTTTTGGAATTGTTTTTGAGTAATGATTAATCACATGATTATCACATGTATAGTGCCTGCCATGCTCGATGAGTGTCTGAGCTTTCTCGATGAGAAGGCCGCCAGGGAAACGGATTTTAGCTATGAGGTGATCATTGTCAGCGACGGCAGCAGCGATGCCACAGTTCCTGTGGCCCTCAAATACTCCAAGCTGCATGGTGCGGATAGATTTCGTGTGTTGGAGCTTGTCCAGAATCGTGGCAAGGGCGGCGCTGTTCGTCTGGGCATGCTCAGTGCCCGAGGCCGACAATTGCTCTTCGCCGATGCGGATGGTGCAACGAAATTTGCCGACTATGATAAACTGGCAGAGGCATTGAACAGTTTGGCGCCTGAATGGCGACACGATGGCATCGCCATCGGTTCACGTGCTCATCTCGAGAATGAGTCAATTGCAACGCGTAGCTTTTTTCGGTAAATAAGTAATCCGAATTGAATTTGTGTCTATTTGCTCTCCCAATTTAATTACGATTTATTAAGTAATTTTGATCACTTCTATTATTCTCTCTCTAAGCACAATTTTAATGCATGGCTTTCATACGCTTGTCTGGATATTTGCGGTGAGATCGGTACGAGATACACAATGTGGCTTCAAGCTATTTACACGTGCAACCGCACGTAAATTATTCAATAGTTTGCACGTGCAACGTTGGGCCTTTGATGTGGAGCTGCTTTATCTGGCCGAACGTCTTCGGCTGCCCATGATCGAGGTGGCTGTGCGCTGGACAGAGATCGAGGGCTCCAAATTGTCGCCATTCTGGTCGTGGCTGCAAATGGGCATTGATCTGTTTATGATTTGGTTGCGTTATTTGATCGGCGCGTGGCGCATAGCTGCCAGTCAGAAGAAGGAGAATTAAATAAAAAGGGACCCTCAGCGACGGATGCGCATTTAATAATTATTTCCTACAAACTACTATTGTAAAGCTTATTAATCTAAGTGCACAGTATTTAAAAAAAAAAACAAATTCTGAATTGGGAACTCTAAACTGCATATTTATTTTCTTTTCGATTTAAATTTGTATATATTTTGCGGTGCGATCGATAAAATGAGAAGCAACGCTGAAATTCGAAAAATGCGGCGGTCGCTCGATTACAATACAGTCGACACAGCGACACGATAACAAATCGATAGCCGTTTTAAAGTTACGTTGCGTCGGCGCGTTAGCTACTCAGAGCACCGGGACCACCGCGCTTATATTTAATAATACATATTAAGCAATAACCAATTTGAAGTGCTTATAAACAAGTTGACCAATTACGTGTCTAGTCAAAGAGTGCCGGCTGCACTTGCTGCTGCTGTTCGCGCACTTAGCAAAAGTCTCGCCGCCTGTTGCGTCTCTGTGTGTGTGTTGGAAAGTTCTCATGCATACGCATGTGTGTGTGTGTGTGCGTGTCACAGCTGAGCCAAGCGGAATTGTTTATTAAGTTTTCTTTTGTTTTTGAGCGTGTCTGCCTTAGCCGAGCAGTATCCAAATGCTTTACAAGCCGGTCGCGTCGCATATTCTTTTCCATTGTTTTCGTCGTAAACGAAAGTGATTTGTTGTTGTTATTTTCGTTTTGGTTGTTTGTTGCTGCAATTGCTGCAATCAACGGCACTTGTGGTAAGTTTGGCACATTTATCGAACTCGCTCACTCTCGCTCTCTCTTTCGTTCTCTCGTTGGAGCTTGAATTGCAATTGGTGCTTTAAAATTTATTGGCTTGGATTTGTGTGTGATCAGCACATTTGAATTTTGCGTATAAAAACTAGAATTTACAGTTAAAGTCACACACACATCAACTCTGCCCACACACCCTCCGCCCACCCCTTAACACTTTTCAATAGGAACCAATCAGAACGTATTTTGTGACATTACCTTAGAGCTGTTTGTTTTTTGTTCCTTTTGTCATTTTCTTTTATACTTCTTTGAAGCTGAAAACTCGTTTTGATTTTTCGATTAAAATTCCTTCAAAGGTCGCCGTGAAACGCCAACGCATTCCACGCCCCCCTGAAAACGGCAAAAAATCAAATATTTTGCTAAAAATAATAAAAAGAAAAAAAAAGATAAAATATTAATAAGCAAACAGAATGAAAACTAAACGCAGACATTTGCGTGGCGAAATTCAAAGTCGTCGCCTGAAACTGAGTCTTTTCTGCTGTGTTTCTTGAGGTATATATATGTATATATATATAAATATATATATATGTATATATACCATGGTCATGGACACGCCTCGCCTCTTTGTTGCTCCATGTCCAGCCAGAAAGGCAGCCTCTGTCTCTGTTTCTGTCTCCTCCGGCTCGGGCGAAAGATTTATGTGTGCGCCGCTGCTGCGATCCTTTTTGCGGTGTTTTTTTTTTATTATGACCTGCAAATTTGACAGCATCAACAGCGGGTGTGCTGCGCTACTGAAATTATGGCTATGAAATGGCAACACCAATCGATACTTTTTACTTGTTAAGTGTCAATTTTTGGCCAATTTCATTAATTTTATAATGGACTGATTAAAGAAAATTGTATACAAGCTTAAAACATAATTCATTAATTTGTCTTGCACAGGGTGTCTCAGAGTCGAGCATGACATGAATTGCATAGTTCTTGATGGCCAATGTGTGCTGGACTCTCAACGCTCTGCTTGATTAAAGTGCCTCGCATGCATATACGATGAAGGCGAGTGCTTTCGGCGGAGGAGAAGTGGAGTGGTGGGCGCTGGCTTAGCAGTTATTGTTGTTGTGCATTTGTCGCTCTTGTTTGTTGATTTCCATGCACAGTCGCATGCGGCTTTCTGTTGCTGTTGAAGTGCGATAATTCACACACGATCTCTCGGGTTAAAATATTAAGAGAGTATAAGTATCAGTCAACTCGATATAATCGATATTCGCAAATCGATGAAACCTACATACGAATATCATTCCCACATGAAGGTGCTTCGCCATCTGTTGTCAGCTGTTATCAGAGTATTATGACCGCGAAATGTAAAGTACTTTATCTAAATAGATAATTTATTTATGAACAAGCATACATATATACGAAGATAAGAAATATATGTAGATACACGTATAAACTTAGTGTAATTCAAAATAGATATTTTGGATGCGGTATTCAAATTTATAAATTTTTTAACAAATACTAAAAATGATATAAAGAAATTTTGGAAGTTATTGGTTGGAAAATGCAACATGAATAGGTTTTATAGTCTTATAGCTTTGTAGACTTCAATTCATCCAGAACCCCTTGCTTGGTTGGTCGATCGTCGGGGTTTTTCGCCCAGCAGTTTTTGATCAGTGTCTGAATGTTACTTGGGCAATTGGTAGCAGCCAATTCCTCTAGGGAGGGTCGTAGATCTACACGAATTATTGTCAATTATTATTATCAGACACTATGTGTGGAGATGTTGCATACCTTCGACATCAATTTTTCTTAAGAGATCAATATAACCTCTCTTAAGATCCTGGTCGTAATAAGGTATCTGACGCACAAAAACTTCCCACATTGTAATGCCCATGCTATACACATCGCATTTGTGATCATAACAACAGCCATTGATAACCTGTGCGTTGTAAACGAAGTTGCGTAATATGAATTAAACGATAATATCGAGATATTATATTTACCTCGGGTGCCATATATATGGGCGTGCCCCGTTTGTTTGACATAACTGTTTCCACTTTTCGTACCATGCCAAAATCACAAATTTTCAAAACTTTTAGTTCAGCGTCAAGTAACATATTGAGGGGCTTAACATCGCGATGGACGGCATTCAGATAAACCAAAGCCTAAAAACAAATCGTGAATCATAATAATAATCAAATGTGTGTATATATATATATATATATATGTATATATATAAGTACCTCTGCCGCTTGAGTCAACCAGCTAATGCTATCAGTCAGTTCATAAGTTCTCTCTTTTTGCTCATGCAACAAATGCCACAGCGATCCGCCAGCCATATATTCCAGAATTAAAAAGCTTATATTGTCGTGAGTCGTAGTGCCATACAGTTTGATGATGTTCTCATGATTGGCCTTGGCCAGATTATGGGCCTCGCTTAGAATTATTCTCTCTGTCCTGATGTTTCCTTGTAATTCTTTAATAGCTACTACTGTGCCATTCCATGTGCCCTTCCAGATTTTTCCAAAGGAACCTCTACCAATTTGCTTAAAAAAAAAAATCGCATTTGTTCGTAATATAATTAATCATCATTAAATTTATAATACTTACTTCTTCGCGGGTAACATTTTTATATTCGATGTTATTCAATTGCACGGGTGCCATCTTTACTCCTTGGAATTCAAACGCAGACTGAACATTTGCAGTTGAATCATATAATAATGCATATAAAAGCAGTCACGTAATTTTTCGTACACTGAAAAAAAAAACTTCAATTAATTTTTTTTTTTTTTCTAAAAAGCCTTTCAAAATTGTATTCTGTGTTTGTCCGCCTAATTTGAAAAGACAAAACGATGAGAAAAAGAAAAATTAACTTCGCATTCCTAGTTTAGCTGTTAAGAATCAATGCAATTTAAAACTTAAAACAAGCACCGATTTTTACAACTGCTTCTCAATTAGTTCAGTACTTCCAAAATGGTTTTTTTTTCCCATTAAGTCGAATGCGTTTAACAAATATGCTAAAAAACAAACAAAAAATAATGTGTATTTAGAGCTTCAACATCAATTTTTATAGTCATTGGTCTACCGATAACGACATATATATATATTTACATATAGATAAGCATATTTGATAAATTCTCGAACGATAACGACATATATATATATATATATATATATATATACAGTGTCTCACAGCTCAAATAGACCAGTGTCAAAGAAAAAAAGTAATTGCCTGTCATAAGCTAATTATTCATTATTTTTCAAAAATTCCAAAGACCTATGGTAGGTACATGTATTAACCACCAAAATTAATATATGACCTTAATAAACTGAGGTTTCCCCACCTGCTAGGTAGGATTATGTAAAAAAGTACCCAATTTTTTGTGTACAGCTTATTTGGACCAGGTACATTATGGACACCTGGGACCCATAGAACCCACATTTTTTACCTAAAGTTGAGTATTTTCGGTATAAATAGAACAATCCTTCGTAGTCAGTTTAGTTATATCCTGCATCCCGGGTGCAATAAGCCAACAAGGACTATGGACAAACGGACTACCATTGAACAACGGAAACTCATCCTGGAACACCACAAAAACGGATATTCACATCGCCAAATATCTGAAATGGTCAATCTGAGCAACTCAACCACGTATAACATCATTCGGCGCTTCGTCGACGCAAATCGGATTGAGGGCAAGGGCAGAATGGCACCAAAACCGATTTTCACCGAAGAGGAGGAGCGGAGGATCATCAGGAAAATAAGGGCAAATCCCAAGCTATCGACTCCAATTACGTTTTTTCTTTGACACTGGTCTATTTGAGCTGTGAGCCACTGTATATATATATATATATATATATATATATATGTCGTTATCGTTCGAGAATTTAACAAATATGCTTATCTATATATAAATATATATATATGTCGTTATCGGTCGACCAATGATTATAAAAAATTGTGTGTATTGATGTTGAAGCTCTAAATACACATTATTTTTTGTTTGTTTTTTCGTTCGACTAACTCAAGGGGATCCAAATATTTTCTCTGCGCACATAAAGCGCCGTTATTAGAATCGATGTCCAACTGAACATATGTTTTGATTGTGCACGCACTTTAAGTGGCAACAACTGTTGACGCGATCTCCAAACAAGTCTAATCCCTAATCAGCGGCAGCACTCAGAGTGCAACCGGCTTATGCCCAAGGTCATCTGACCGCAGTCCAATTGCCAACTCGTTGATCTCTGTTCGCTTTTACGCCTGGTCGGCTGGCTAATTAATTGGCCGTTTAATCGCTCGAGTTGCAATTCTTTTGTTGAGCCTCTCTGTCCCTGGCTCTGTCTCATATTCTCTCTGTTGATCATTCTTGACTGATTTGTGATTGATGGGTTTATGTTTGTTGTACACCCACGGCAATTAGTCGGCTAGTCGATTCGGCCACGGTCAATGGCATAAGATTCGCACGCCCACAACGCTTTCGACTGATTTATGGATTGAGGCGTTGTCGCATGTTGTAACCCAACAATATTTGGCCATAACATTGACATCATTTTATGGTAAACTAAAAGCTAACTCTCTCTCTCTCTCTCTCTCTCTCTCTCACTGTATTTCTTTGCAGACTATCTCCCTAGCTTTCGCAATGTTGAGCAGCAAAATGCATCGCAGCTCTCATGGTAGCATCAAATCGTCCTTATCTCTGCGCTCCAGCGGCAAATCCTTTCAGGTCAAATTGGACAAAATGTCAGAGCATCTGTATGACATTGTCAAAAGTGGCTCAATGGTGAAACGGGCCCAAAACAAGAAACGCTTCACCCCAGTCAACTATAAACATCGCTGGTTCGAGCTGACAAAGCGTACGATCTGCTATTACGATGTGGAGAATGTGGAGGTGAGTGAATATGCCATTAAAATATGTATAATATAAATAAATATTCAGATGTACATAAGCAAATAACACAATGGCATATAACAGCATTCATGGTTGCATCTAGCCAGAGATCGATAACAACTTTAATTGACATAAGCTCAACTTGCAGTCGAGTTTTTGAAGAAATACCACTAACTAAGAAATACCTCGATCGAGTCGCCGCTCTCAAGAACCTTTGAGTCGATTTGAAGCATTTAAATAATACAAATATTAATTTAAATATAACACATCAAAAATGATACAAATAATTACCATATAAATATATTACTATGTTTAGACGCGCACTTTTCACAAGTCTATGTATCTATGTGAAAATCTGTAATAATTCATTCATAAGAAACATTTTTGTGTTTCTTTAATTACTAAAAGACTCTCTCTCGCTCTCTTTCTCTCTCTCTCCGTATTAGTCTCTTATTCTATCGCTGTTTTGTTTGTCAGTTCAGCTCAGTTAATATGGAGACAAAGGCTGTGGGTTTGGGGTGGTGTGGTGTGTGGTGTGTGGTGTGTTGTGGTATTCATCTGACTGGCCATTATTCATGTTTAAGTGGGTGTCTCGGCTTGTTGTCATGGTATCGTCATTTATTGCGTCGTTATTGCAGCACCTAACGCAACGAACTGGAGTTAGGACTACCGCTAGGCTAGCTTCAGAGGTTGTGGGGTGGAGGCTAGCAATACCGGTGAGGGGGATTGAATTGGGAGCACAGCTGCCGGAGAGGCTTCGCTGCCGCTTTCGTTTCAAAACAAACGGACAACAA
Organism: Drosophila cognata; assembly: GCA_035041535.1. Lineage (NCBI taxonomy): Eukaryota > Metazoa > Arthropoda > Insecta > Diptera > Drosophilidae > Drosophila > Drosophila cognata. The sequence continues at coordinate 5,492,894 of JAWNLC010000234.1, read as the reverse complement.
TCGGCATTCGGCATTCGTAGTGCGTCGTGCGTCGACACATCGTCGACACATCCTTCCAGTCTCCCGAAGACCTTTGTGGTTGGACATAGAAAAACACACCCTGCCGCAACAGCAGCAGCTGTTTTTCGCTTTCCAGCGCCGGCAAAATACAGATAGAGATAGATACACAGAGAGAGCGAGAGTGCGAGAGAGAGAAAGAGTGCGAGAGAGTGAGAGAGAATGAGTGTGAGAGACGCACCCCCGTATTTTGTATTGTTCCTTATTATTATTTTATTTTGTTTCTTGTAGAGTTATGCTATCCTCCGTTATCCCCTTTATCGTTTCCAATTGGAAATCGCACGTATCCAGCTAAAACGAAGTTCACTAACCGACTCGAGTTTCAAACGTTGCCTCGTCGGGTGCGGACGTTGTTTTTGTGTGTTTTCTTTCCGTTACCGATTCGATTTTCCCATTTTCGTCATTTAGCTCGCCAACAAAAAAAAAAATAAAAATAAAAATAAAAATTAAACAAAAAAAATAAAAATAAGAAAATTTTACACATTGAATAAAACTATTTCGTGCACATATTAAGTAAATGCATTAATTTTTTGCATTTCCGCGCAATTTTCGCGTTATAGTTTAACACGCGCCCGGCATTCGTGCCACCCTTGAAAATTTTGTGACCGTGTGCTTTTTCGGCAAAAGTTCAAAACAACCCTTAGTCGCACAGATAGAATATATACATACATTTGTATATATTTGTAATTTCCAATAACTGCTTTAAAAATTGTGTACGTGCCCCTAACACACATATCTACATATATGTGGTATGTATATCGTATATCGTTTATCGTAACAGCATCCAAATCCATAAAGTGTAATACGGAAAAGCGTGTCGACGCATATATATATCTCTCGTAAAATATCACGTGAACCCCACCCAGAAAAGTAGTGTAGGAAAAACGACAAAGTTTTGCAAGTGTAGCGAGTGTTTTTGTCCTGGTGTCTAGCTATCCCCTTCTACAACCGCTCTCTCTCTCTCTCTCTCTATCTCTCTCTTTCTCTCCATCTCTCGGGCTGTCTCTCTCGGTTTTGATAGCCGCACCCCGTTGGGGGCGCCAGGAAACTCAAAAGGATTATAAGAGGTAAGCAGCCTACAATCCTTAACTTTAGTTTTTTAATTGATTTAGTTGAGCAACAAGCATATTAGTAAAATTATAAACATATATACTTATGCACCTATGTGAACCAAGCGCCTAGTGTAGCTATCTCAATGAAAACAGATAAGGATGTTTAGCTTCGATGCAGTTCCGTAGAAATGTTGGTCAATGTTGACTGGATCGGTTTTAAGACTTTTAATTCCACTGACAAAACGCAACAGCTTGTTACCAACAACACCTTAAGTAAACTCTACATCGGACTGGAACATATAGCAGATATATAATAGCTCTATAACAGCTCTTACTTTATCATTGATTCACGCATTCATTCATTCATTCATTCATTGACTAAGCTGGCAACCCTTCAGAGCTGCTGCTTTTGTTGCTGCTGTGTCTTATTTTCCGCTTCAGCTGCTGCGCTGCTTATGCCTGGAGTTTGAGGTTCGATGAACTTGTGTGTGGCAAATGCTCAATTAATTGAATGATACGCCTTTTGTCTAGTAGCAGACGATGTGCCGGATACTACTCCTACTCCTGCTCCTTACTCCTGCCGTCATATTGTTGGCTGGCTGTCTCTCTGCTGCATCATGTCTATATTGGGGTCAACGCTGCTGATTAATGCCCTCGACTCAGTTCAGTTTGCAGCTATTTGAGTCACTTTTGCACTGCGCTTTTGCTGGGTGTCATTAACCTTGTCATAAAGAACATCTCTTCACTCGAGAGGATTTACCTGGCAAATCCCACGAATCAGCTAGACTAGCCGGTATGCTAATTGAGCCTGCGCTTTGTTTTGTAAACACTCTGCACCTTCCTTCTCAACCGTACCGTATCCAGAACGCCACCGATCCGAGAACGGAGCGGTTCTGCCCTGCACTCTAATACATTTCGCACAGATTAAGGTTGTAAATAACAATTTTCATACGGACACACGAGCAACACATGCTAACAACACCAGCTACAGTACAATACACAACGTACTTTAAATACACTTACGCTTTCAAGGCTTAAATGAAATGCTTCAATGAGCACTAAATTGGTACGAAGTTAAAGAAAATATTACTTCCAGAATTCATATATATAAAATACATTTATATACTTGAGTAGTAGTTATGACTATGACTGTCATCCTTCATCCAGGAGGTGCATCATCTGCGCTAGTTAGTTCAGTTCTTTGCTACAATCTTCTCGCAGTCCATTTGCCTCACTACACTCCCCTGTCTCCAACTCAATTTGCGCCTCGTAACCATTTGGAATTGGCAAAATATGTTTTTATGGGTCTCTCGAGTTTTACGACTCGTATTCGTAGTCAAAGATGAAGAAGCCGCAGAGCAGGCACTGTATTGGAAACTCTGATCAATATACATAATTCTGCTACGGCATTCTCATATTAGCCATACAAATTTATCACCTCCCATTTCACTTTATTTCTATCTCTTTCTCTTTCCCTCTGTCGCAGTCTGTCTCTCGTTGGATTATTAGTCATTGAATGCATTCAAAGTCTTTTCGAATTGACACCTTTAATCTGCATCTTTTTTTCTGTCTTCTTGTTTTTTTTTTGTTGTTGGTGGCCCCAAAGCCGATTTCGTAGAATTACAGGCCTGCTGCCATTAACGGTCGAAACAATCCGATGCTGACAAATTAGTGTGCCAGCCAAATGTATTTCTTACTAAAAAATAAAATAAAATAATAAAAATGTACACAGCGAAAAAATCAAATATTCGTTGGGCGAAATTGTCAATCAAGCATGAAAGAAGTGAACAAAGAACTTATTCAAGATTCTGTTGTTTTATTTAAGTTGGTTTATTTTGTTTTTATTTAATTTTTTTTTTAAACGGGTTGCGTTAATCTTAGCAGCTCACGATTCCCCCAGGGACTAACTGCTGTTGTTGAATGAGTTTCTGGTGAAATTGTCGCCAATCAGCAAATGTTTTGCTGATAAGCCCAAGTTACAGATAAGATTGACACTTGTCTACACTCAGAAAAAATCAAATATATATGTATGAGTACATTAATATGGCTCTCTTATTTGCCAGCTGCTGCTTTGCTGACTAATTGTTGCCACTTTTGACCAATTACACATGTGTGTGTGTAAATGTATTTTACTTATACACATTACATGTCAATTGTTGGCTTTGACTGGTTTCCCAACAAAAGGGGCCAACCCCTGCAACTTGTAACCGATTATGAATCATAATCAAAAAGGTAGCAAAGAAGTGAAGACAAAAAAAGCTTGTTCGCCGCCTTGCTTCTCTCTCTCTCTCTCTCTCTTTTACTCTATCTTTCTCTCCCAACTTCGCTCTCTACATACATGATTTGCCTATTAACGTTATAGTTAACTTTTTTGTATGATTCATCACAGTCACAATCCCATCAGATGCACTCAACTCGCTTTGTGGTGGGTCCACCATCCATGACTCGAATGCTCAATGAGCCTGCTACATCTAATGAATGCGTCTGTCTGCCTGTCTATTCAGATCATTTGCACCCGCCCACCTATTAGTCCCCCCTCTTCATGCTTCATTATGGGCCTTCTGAATAAAAATGTTTAACCATCGTCAGGCAACCTGTCTGCTGCCCCACCCTAATCTCAGTATTTTTTGCACCTTTGTGTATCGGGAACGCTTCGAGCTATTGCATTTAATGCTGTGAATTTAAGAGCTACTTGTAGCAAAAAAGACTTCCCTTCAATCTCGTCTAGAGTAGTTTGCGGACAGGCGTCTCCAAAGCTGCAGCAAGTGTCCTTCTCATAAACAAACCTTTAATTGGAATTAAGTTCAACATCAATTTTCTCTTGAAATCGAGTTAATCGAAATTAATTATAAATTTGTTGCCTCTTTTTATACCCTAAACTTATTGAATATTGGTAAAAAGGGGTATAATGAATAATTTCTCGTAAACCATATAAATTAATTTCAATTACACATCCACTACAAAAATATACCGGAATTTTAGTAATTCACGTTAATATTTGAAAAATCGGGTGAGAGAAATTTTCTTAATATTTTTGGAATTTTGTCAATTTATTTTTGATAAATTATTTCTAAAAAGAATAATTTCTAAAATTCAAGTTGATTTTGTTCTGAATGCAAAAAAAGCCATAATTTCAAATATATATTTTCCTTATCGAAAACGACGTGTGTTCGACCTGCAGTTCGGACATTCTCTATATTTGATTTTCCCTTATCGCCTTAGCTATTTCCGCTGCTGTTTTTTGTTTATTGTTGCCGTTAATTTAAAGCTCACGCGCGCGAACCGAACCGATCCAAATAATTGGAATTCAAAGCCGGTTAGCAAACAACCAACGGCAGCAGTCACCGTCTCAGTCTCAGTCGCAGTCTCAGTTTCAGTCTTGGATGTTCCAAAACTTGTCTACTTTCGTATTCGTTTAATGTTATCACGGATGATGATGGTCAACACAAAAAACAAAAAAAAACATGTAAATAAAACCGCAGAGCTACGCGTTGGCCAAAAAGCTATGGGCTCGTTTTCAGCCACATTTACCCTTACTCTCTCTCTCACTCTCTCTCTCTCGCTCTCTCTGTCTCTCAGAGTGTTGTGTGTGATGATTGATCTTATCGCGACTCGTTGCGCGTGAGTCATCTTAAAATACAACAACAACAACAACAACAGCAGCAGCAGCAATAGTCATTTAAAACAAGACAAGAACAACATCTTCTTCAGCTGCGATGTTGTTAGCTGTTTTTATTATTTCTTTGTACTTTATGGTCCGGACTGGGGCTTAAGTTCATAACTCAATGTGGCTGGCTGCCTCATATTTAGTGCCGCATAAGCTGACGTGCGACAATACGACGACTGTGGGTCGCATTGGCCCACCGCAAAGGCCGTTCATTTGAATGGCACCTTGGCACAAATTAGTCAATTTGCGGTCGGAATATGTAGCTTAAATTAAATTAAATTCTATTAAGATATTAAAGTATAAATATTTGATCAATGGCTTGTAAATTGCTCAAAATGTCAATGTTTAAATCATTTATCCAAAATCCAGCAAGTTTTCACGTTTTTCAAATATTTCTGAAATCATTTCATTAAATTAAATATATTGAACAGTAATTTACCCATAAGATGTGATTTTTTAAACTACTCCTTAAAAAAAAATTGCAAAACGAAAAATTTTCCAAAAATTTGTCTTTTTTTTACCACTGTTCAATTGACATCAATTTCGTTGTGAAAAAATTTCCTGATAAACTGCAATAACTGTAAACATGTAAAAATAAAAAAAAGAAGAAACACAGACCCAAACTCAGATGATAAATCGTCGCCAAACTTGCCTTGACTAATTTTTGGAGTGCATGGAAAATATATACAAATTTCACCAAATCAAAATTCCAAAGAAACTGTCGCTCGGCAGGCATGGCATATCGAATAAATTGCAACTTCTAGGGTTGTGGGGGGGAGGGAAGGAGGGAGGTCAGTTGGATTGTAGTGAGTGATTCAATCGCTTTGGCATCCGCCTCACATCCGGTTAGCATTACAGTTTTCAGTCTACAAGAGCCCTAACAACAAGTTGCAAGCCCCAACACACACACACACACACACACTTTTTTAGGGGGCGTTGCGCACTCATCGGTCAGGAATTGCGAAGGCTGCGCTTCTTCTGCATGGGACATGGACATGGATATATGAATATATCGCTGTATATGGGATATGGGCTTTTGGGCATTTTGCCCTTTTTTTGTTTTGTTTTGCCCTACTGGTCGGTAGAGGGTGCCGCCCTTTTCCTGTGCTAATTGCATTCAGTTTTTTTTTTTAATTTTATGAATGAAATTATACGCCGCCAGCGTTTTCCCACACGCACCAAAATTCTAAAATATACAAATAAATATTTAAAAAAAAAAAGGAAAAGAATTAAAAAAAAAAAAATTGGCTCGCCCGAGCAGGGACTTGAACCCTGGACCCTTGGATTAAAAGTCCAATGCTCTACCGACTGAGCTACCCGGGCACTTGCACGGTGATGCGCTGTGGCTGACTAACAAGCAAGCGAAAAGAGCGCACTTTGCTCTCGCTGAACGTCACTGTATGCGTGTGAGTGTGTGTGCGATTGTTTTTGTTGCTATCTTTCTCTAACGCACATAATAAATGCCATATGCAAGCCGCCTAAAATAGACATGTTGAAAAGGCTATCTCGTGCGATATTTCTGAATACGGAGTAGTCGTTGTTGACTGCACAATTTATCGCATGAGATATTTCTAATTAAAAGTGGTCAAAAAAATATGCTGTTAAAAAAAAATGTTTTTCGCATGCGATATTTCTGTTTTCCTGTTGCGAAATGGTTTAATCAAATATGGCGTTGCTGTATTCACATATATATTTTTAGCTAATATTCACACCATATTTTTTTATTTATAATTACAAAAATGAGCAAACAAATATGTACGAAATTTCGTAACTTTATTGAAATAGTTTTTTGTTGATCTATCAAGGCGAATAACATTTAATTTTACATTTGCAATTACATTACACCAAATAGTTCGTTTTCATTGCTGTTGGGTGGGGGGGGAGGGGCATTTATCAAAACATAAAAATATACGCACAAATTGCTTTAGGCGGCGTTCTTGTTCTTCTTTTTCTTGTTCTTGTTGTTGGCGTCGTTTTTCTTCGTGTTTCTGGCCGATAGGCAATGAGGCAAGTATTTAAACAGCTAAGCAAGCTGAACATACATATATATATCTATAAATTCCAGTGCGTAGGGGTTTTTTCTTAATTTTATTCCACAGCTGTCAAGAGACGTCTGTCCCTCTCTCCCTTTTCCTTTTGGCCTGCTTCTCTTTCACTCTCTCTTGCCGGCTGTAATTATGTGAGGGTTTTAAGTTTGTTGTTTTTTTTTTTTTTTTTGGTCATTTCTTATGCAGGTTTGCCTTTTGACCTTTGCGCATTTATAATCTAACTGTGTTCCCTCATCTCTTGCCCCACCGCCAGCCCCCCTTCCACGTTCTTTTCAAACCATTTACCTTTCAATTATGCGCTTTTCATCCTCTGCTACTCCTCCCTCTCTCGCTCTCTCTGTCTCTCTCTCTCTCTCTCTCTCCTTCTATTTGTGGCTCTTTGTCATTTTCCCGGCCTTACACAAGTTTTCCATATGTTTGTTTAATACGTTTTAAGCGCTTTTTAAGCGTTCAAGTCACGATTTTCATATTTATATACGACAGCATATGTGTTTTGGTTTGCGGGGAGGGTGGGGAAGTGGGGAATTGTCTTACAGCACACCTTTTTTAGCTGATTGATCAGCTGTGTGTGTGTGTGCATGTGTGTGTGTTTGAGTTTGTCTCTGATGTTATCTGCGCGGCGCATCTCTGACTTCGATTTTCCGTATATTTTCTCATTATTATTTTTAATATACTCTTACGACTGGGTACTCGAATGTTTTTCATCATCCAAAACCGGAACCGAAATACAACTTTTTAAATAATCAGTTACCGATATTATTAGTTTATATCTAGCATGCAAAACCGACTACTGAAAAATAATCCGAAAAGCGAAACACGAGCAAAGAAAATGTTTTGGCCACATTTTAGCATCTCTATTTTCACAATTACATTCTAAATTACTTTCTTTCACTTTCTTTCCCCATGGGAAGGGTATTTAAGCATCGTTAATAATCAACTTAATTGTTCACTTTTGATTTTTGGTTTTCTCGTGTGTCTGCAGTTTCAATAAATGTAATTATTGGGATGGTGAATATAGCTTTTCTTAAGTATTTTATTATTATTTTTCTTTTTTGATTTTGTTTAGAGGCGTTGCTTATCGTTAATTTGATCGCCAACGCGCGCTTTTGTTTTCCCAGACTCGTATATGCTCTCTAGAAAATCATGATAACGATGATGATGTTGATAGATCACTACTTGATGATCGTTAGGCAAACAAGCATCCACGTAAAAATAAAATTCCACCGAAATCGTTCAGTTCATGCTTCGTCGACCTTTCCCAGGACGTCGACGCCAATGGGGGCTCAAATTATAGCGTAGGCTTTCAACAAAGATACAGATACAGATACAGATACAGATAGAGATAGAGAAGCACATATATAATGCAAATTTTTGAATAGAGTCTCTGCAAAGGAAGTCATCAAGCGGACTTCATAGAAACATATATAGAGATACAGACAGGAAGAGGTACAGACAAAAGATAGGTTCAAAACAGAAGTGAACATGACGCAGCACGACGCATTTAAAAAGATACTTTCGAAACGTTTTCAAGCAGCCAAATTAATTACATTGGGCAAACTGCAGCTCCGCAGATCAGCCAAGCATGTCCTTTGATGTGAGAAACCAGACCAACCAAAAACACAGACCCACAACACACACAGCCAGACACACACACACACACAACACACAAGACTCCAAACTCAAATTATGCATATGAAAAAATGTTTTTCCACTTGCATTTTCATTGAAAATATTATGCATCTAATTTTGTATTTGGCTGCTTGTTGTTTTCTGCATTTCAACACATGTGGGAAATGAATTAGTCAGAATGACTTGGCTTAAAGTGCTATACCAGCAGATACCCTGTACTCAATACAAAAAACAATCCACAATTGATAACTATTAACAATCGATTTATTGTTTAGAAACATTTTTGTAAGATAATCGATTTATTTTTTCATTTATTTTTGATATTTTTGAAACCATTCTTAACATTTTTGTGCACAGCGTAAATAAATTCTGAATTCTTTCCATTCCGTTCAAGCAAAGCATAGCTCTTATCCGGGCTCAGGTCCTTGGCCATTCCCTGGCGCATAGCCTAACCCATGGCCTAACACTTAAGCTAGCTCATACCCTAACTCATAGCCTAACTCATACCCTAGCTCATACCCTAGCTCATAATTGAACTCATATCCTGGCTCATACCCGTACCCATAGCCCAACACAGAGCCTTTCCCATACCCTAGCTCATACCCTTACCCTTACGCTATGCCAAAACCCCAACCATTTTCCATTGAGCCGTGAAATTGAAAAACCATTAAATACTAATGTTCGAACCGAGTATGTTGCACTTTCTGCTTGCATCTATCTGAGACACATACTTCAGTCGGACTTGAAGTTCTTTCGTTGTTGTTGTTGTTGTTGTTGTTGCTTTTAATTATTACAGTTATAATTTATATGAGACAATTTTTCAAGCATACTGCTGCCCCCACGCTGCATGTGGTCAGACAGACTGACTGACTGACGGACAGAAAAGACACCCAGGGGCGCATTATCAATCATTGGAGACGTCGTTCCCAATTCTTAAGTTTTCTCCGTTCCATTGTCATTCGCGTGGATCAATCGCGAGGAAGAGGGAGTAGGGAGTAGGGCGCAGGGCATCGGGCATCGGGTATATTTGAGGGTATGGTCGTCAAATTCGTTACGCAGCTCAAAGTCGAATGTTATTTGAACATGCAACACACACACACATAAAATACATCATGCAACAGCGCCGCTTCTTGTTTGCTGTGTTGTGTTTCCATTAATCAACATTGAAAGGTTGCACTTTGAGCTGCGGCTCCTTCTTGAGCTGCACTTCAAGTTGTTTGATTTGCCTGAATTGCCTCATTAGTTGCACATTTTGAACGTGGGAGGTTCTGAAACGAGAGCTCCTCCAGCCCAGTGGTATTCACTTTTAAATGTGTCATTGACTTTTCATTGAACCCATCAGACTTACTCTCAAGCAATTATTTTAAGCACTAAATGAATAGTAATGTAAAATAAAAAAGCATTTTTAATTTGGTAAACCAAGTTTCTTCATTTTATTGTTCTTAATTCGCGAAACACTTTTTCATCTTTCTTAGGTATTCTTTAATTCGAAATTCCACTACAATTTTCACAACTTTGCAGTAATTTTTTGCGTTCTTCTCATGTTTTTCGCCCATTTCCACGCATCCTTTTCTAACGCTCTCAATTTGAAATGCAATTTTCACTTAATCTCTGCGCTATTCTTCAAAGGACACATTTATCTGAAGCATTTGTTGTCGCCGTTTGCTTTGACAGTTGTTCCTTCAATTATGCACAGGTGCTCCTAAGTCCCTATCCACCTTTCCTAACCAACAAAGGCTTTGCTCTCGGTCCCGTTTCGTGTTTCCTTTGGCATATTGAGTTACTTTCCACTTTTTTTATGCTGCGTTTCCATTCTTTCAAGTGCCGCGGAAATTGCACGGCAAATTTTAAGTATACAATAACAAGGCCAAAGGTAACAAAAAAAGAAAAGGTTCTTAAATCCCCTAACGCAACAAATGATTCAGTTCAGACTTCATTTAAATTTCTTCAACTTTAATGACAGAATTTAATTCGATATTCATCTCAGTCAGCAGCTTCTTTGATACACACTGAGAGAAATGAAGAATATTCGAATAGTAGTAACAAGACAACAAACAAATTTTGTAAAATAAGTTCTTGGATGCTGAGTTGAGTTCATCTTATCGATTACATTTCGATACAAATCGATGGCGATATAATTTTGATGAGCTCATTTAGGGTATCTTGTAGTCGAAAGTACTCGACTAGAGCATTCTTAGTTTTTGCTAGCTGACAAACGCTTTCAACAGCAGTATTTCATTCAGCCTGCGGCAAAGTTCCCAGTTTTGATTCAACACCTATTTGATTTGCTGTCCACTAGTTCCAACACCAAAGTTTTCTCTTCGCCATCTCTCTCTCTCTCTCTCTCTCTGTCCATCTTGCAGCCCTGAAGCTGTCTGTTTGAATGTCCAACTGCATTTAACGCCAAATTTGATTAATGTTGCATTAATTGACTTTCACTTTTTTGGTGTTTATTTTTTTTATATTATTTTTTTTTATTTTGTGGGCAGCCTTTCGATTTCGGTTTCGAGTGTCGATCGTTAAATCGAGAAGGTCTTCAGCTTAGTTAACTACCTTAACCCCCTTTCTGCTCTGCTCTCCCGCTCCCTCTCGCTGGCTATCTCGTCATCTCTTTTGCTTAATTGAAGTCTTATTTAAACATGTAAATCGGGAGCAGCTGTATTTTATACATATCTTGGGATATACATATATATATATATATATACATATGTGGGCAACCCACTCGTTTTGCCATCTATTGGTGCCACATGTCGTATTTTGCCAATATGCTGCTCCCCACAGACACACACACAAGCACACACGCACACCATAAAATACACCCATTTATGTAATGCATCTGAAAGTTCACTCAACTTACACGTAGAGTTTTTATTTCGCTTTGAATTCTCAACTCACAACTTGGCCATAAATTTTCATTCATTCGCATCTTTCATTTCCATTTCAATTGCTAGTTTTTGCCCGGGAAATGTGCCACAAAATGTGACAGCAAATGTGCAAAGGAAGCGTCAGAAAAAGGCTTTGACAATGTTGCCCCGACTGAATGTTAAAACTTCACGACCTGTCTGCCGGATAGCCGTTTAGCCGGCGGTTGTTGCCGTGTTCTAATTGTGACTCTTATTCATTTTTCTTTAGTTTGCGTTGGTTCGCTTGTGTGTTACTGCCACGCCCACTCGTTCTATTTTCTATACACTCGTTGAATTTTCATTGTGGCAGCCTCATGAGAGCGTTAATATTTTGTAGTTCATTCAGAAAAACCATTTGAATGGTCGATAGAAGTAAATGTAGATATTTATTTATTTAAAAATGCAAAAATATATTACATAAAAATATAAATAAAATTTCAAATAAAATTTATATCTGGGAGTATTCCTGGTGATTTCCTGAGGCAATATATTTAAAGCTCGTAAATTTTGTTTGCAAAAGTAATGCGATAAAAATGAATCATTTCCTTGTGTCAAAACACTTTCTCCACACACTGTATATATGCGCTGCGCAGCTCTGTAAAGAACTTTCAGATACAGATCTTATCATCATCATCAATTTATTATCATTATCATGCTAATTATCATAAATAGCGCTGTCTTCCGCTCATTTAATCTCAATCTTTTTCTCAAATTAACACCAATTGAAATCACGCATTCTTTTCTCTTCAAGTGCGTTTCAATTTCAAATTTGGATTTCAACTGCCTCAAGCACATTTTTTTTTCTTTTTGTGCTACTTGAAAAAATTCCTATTTCAATTTGTTCGCATTTCTTGTATATATATGTATATATATTATTTACTTATTTTTCAATTTTATTATGTGTGTTGCTGGTTTTGTTTACTTTGGCTTCTCTTATCAGCTTGCGAGACGTTGCAGGAAAGCTAAGAGGAAGTAAATTTTTTTTTTCTTTATTTTTTTCTTTATGATTTGGCTGCTTGTCGTCGTCTGCCCTGCCCTCCCACTGACCCCAATTGTTTTATTTGCCTCTGCATCTGAGCCGTTTTTTGCCTCTTTGCCTCTTCTTTTTCACTTTACAGTCTAAAGTGTTTCGTTGGTTTTTGTTGGGGTTTTTTTTTTTTCTTAGTTGAAATCGCTGCTTGTTTATTTGAGGTCTTTATGTCAACTTCGTTGCTGAGTATTTTGTTGCTTAACTTTTTTCCTACACTCTGTTCCCAAAAGGGAAGAAAGAGTATTTTAGCTTCTTCTTTTTTTTTTAATTTTGGTCTGGCAATAAATTGATAAAATGTTGACTTGCCTTCCAGCTGAACTCGAGAGCAACTCATTAAATTTTAAATGTCGTTTACCGGCAAATGCCTTTTGTTAAGGTCAGAAGAGACTATATAACTTTATCAAAGGATTTGTCTTAAAGCTACAGTTTCAATTTCACTTGTCTACCAATCAAAAAGCATCGATTTATATACTTTGATACCGAAGGTATCAGACAAAGTGTTAAAATTGGAGTACTAGCGCTACTAGGAGGCTAGGAAATCGATAAAGCCACATTTCGTAGATTTACATTACTGGTAGCCGCCTTTTAGAACCGATAACAAATTTTGATGACCACGCCCACACCTGCACCCATAATCGCCCCTAAAAAGGATAAAAGCCTATATCTCCCGCAATTTAAGAGCTACAGATGGGAAACTTGGAAGGTAGATTACCAAGGTCTAATGTAGTTTTAAAACCAAACTTGAAGGATAGATTACTAGGAAGTTCCATCAAACAACGGTATTTCTTGGCTACACCCACAATGCTTTATGGCACCTGTTATCATATGGTATTACTTAGTGGTAACAGTGTATTTCGCAATCGGTTACGCCCCACTGCAACGTTCTTTCTTCTTTGTTTGGTTTTAGATGTTTTTTTTATTTACACTTTTGGATGAAGCTCTGGCGATAAGCGACAAAAGTGGGCTTAGGGCGGCACAGAGACCGATATGCTTATCTCTACGGGTTTTCACTTTATGACGACAGGCTGTCTCCCCCCCCCCCCCACACACACATACGCACACACATTTACCCCTACTAATTAAGCTAGCCAAAAAAAAAAAAAAATAAACAAAGACAGGAAAAACTTCTTAGGGCTTCCCATTCCGCAGTTTTTTTTTTTAAGGCTCTGTTCAAGTCAATTAGGCCAATTATGTTGACTTAATTGCGCTTGCAGCACAATTGAGGCAGCAACAGCCTCGCCTACCCTTCCGACAGTATATGCGGCACACGTGCAAAAATTAACCCTCGCTGTCGTCGCCACAAAGGAGCAAGGCAGCCAGGACGACACTTCAGTGCCGCCAAGTGGAATGCCACGCCAAAAAAAAACCCCTCCAAAATAAAAAAGCTTGCAAAAAAAGAGCTGAATTTTTGCTAACACTTTATTAAAACCAGTTGCATATCTTTGGCGGTTTTTTGTGTTGTTTTTTCATCTTGTTCGTGCTTTTTAAATCGATTCAATCTCAACCACGGCGGTATTTGGAATACTCGTTGACTTGCCTGAAAAGCAAGAAATTTTGGTATTTTGAGTAAAAATTGTTCATTCACGATTTGAAATTTAAATGTATATTTAAATGTTATATAGATGTCAAAGTGTGATTTGGTTGCTGAAAACCGAATCCCTTTTGAGGAAGTTATGACTGTGGAAAGTTTTGATGTGTACCCAGAATAATATCGACGCAAAATCGCGACTCAAACTTTAAACTTAAAAATAATTATATCAAATACAAAAATAGCAAAAAGAAATCCTCTGGCAAAATCAATACTTCAGCTAATCTAATCCTCTTCTTCTTCATCTTCTTTCTCCCAATTTTTTTCATTGTTTCTTAGCGACGACGTGAACGGGGTCGAATAAATTTGAAAGACGTTCGCCTCGTGGAGGAGGCAACGGTTAGCGGAGAGGGTGGCGATCCCTTTGCGCCGGATGTAAGTGGCATATAATGTGAATTAGATTTTGTCGATATTGATATTGATTAACATGAACATTAACCATTACTTGCACAGGGTTATCCATTTCAAGTGGGCTACTGCGAGACGACGTCGCCAACGGGCGCACAACAGCAACAGCAACAACAACAAGACCAGACTGCTAACGGGAGTGAGGGGCAACTGGTTTTTAGAGCTGTGCCTCAATACACGCTTTACGTGATAGCCAACAGCGAGAAGGAGCGCACCGAGTGGATACGCGCCATACGACAAGGTAACCATCTCCATCTCCATCTGCATCTCCATCTGCAACTTCATCTCCAGCCGCAAAAGTTTGAATGATGACCCCAAAAATCAGTTAAATACAGTCGAAAGCACACACGACTGCACCATACTCTGTTGACCGTACTAAAAGTACAGAGAAATTGTTGATGCTCTTAAATAATTAAATACATAAATAAATAAATACAACTGTAAAATGTAAACCCATAAACTTTAACACTCATAATTTGGCTTATAAACTTCAATTCTAAATAGATTCCTCTCAAATTGTAATTTAAAGTTAGCGATTATAAAAATTTCATTTAGAATTTACACAGGGAGCGAGAACTTTCGAAATTACAATCAGACACCAATCTGGCAATACTTCTGCCAACTGAAAATTCGTAGAAATATTTTTGCTTAAGTGCGGCTGCATTTGTAATGCATTTAAAAGCCAGCAAAACTCCGCTCAGGAGTTACCCAATTTTGTGCCATATCTTCTTGAGTTCCCATAAAAACAGTTCGCCTTCCATTCAATTTCGACAGGGAATCGCTCACGCTCAATTTCGTGTTGGATTTGCGTCCTGCAGTTTGCCATTAGAATTAAATTTATTCGGCACAATGTTGCCAGATATCTGTTTACACTCGAGCGAATACTCTCTGGCATCTGGCAGTTCCTTACACGTATCTGGCAGCACTTTTCTCGAATATTTGCCAATAATATTCGCCAATTATGGTCATCAATTAAGCGAAAGTGAGAGTGGCAAATTAAATTTACTCGCCACAATGCTGCCAGATATCTATGTTTGGGTATTTTTACTCAAGCGAATACTGTCTGGCATCTGGCTGGTGCTTACACGTATCTGGCAGCACTTTTGTCGAATATTCGCCAATGTTGCCAGTGTGTGTAAATCCATATTTTATGGTTATCAATTAAGCGAAAGTAAAAATGGCAAACAAATATCGCAAACATATGTTGGAGTTTTGAGTCTATAGATGAAGGAAAAACCAATCTACTCATTCTCCCACAGTCGGAACAGAGTATACAGAAAAAAAGGTGCAGATGCTGCAGCTGTGCCAATGGTTTGAGCACGATAAGAGCTGAAGTAGGAGTTGGAGTTGGAGTTGGAGTCTCTGCATCAGGGCCAGCTTAATGCTTAACCCAAATCAGCACAGTTTACTCGCTGCTGTTTTGGGTCGAATTTATTTATTTATTTATAATACGCTTCTTAGCTCTTTCACTCTTTTTATATCTTTAAATATCATTCTCTCTCTCTCTTATTTGTTGCAGTCTGCGAGGACAGCAATACGCCCAAATCGTATCGCTATCATCCGGGTCTCTGGTCTGGCAAGAAGTGGAGCTGCTGCAAGGGTTCAACAAGGAGCACATTTGGATGCCGGGCCGCCATCCACTGGCGTGAGGCCAATAATAATCCAAGTAAGCACAAAAGTAGACACAACATAGTGTCCTCCTCCTGCTGCCTCCTTCTTTCCAATCTGGTTGGGGGTCGTTCTGACGACCAGCTGCTACATTCCATTGTTTGCCGCTCTCTCCCGCGACCCATCCATTTGTAAACTCGGTGCCTATTTATAGGGCGGCAGAAAGGCCCAGGCAACCATGTGGAATATGTTCTTGTGTTCTCTGAAATGATTCTGGGGGTTGTGCATTTATCATTTGGTTAAGGTATACAAAAAGGCATTTCAATTTTGTCGCCAAATGTGTAACGCTCTATATAAACAAAATAATTCAGTGCCAGAAAACTTAACATCCTTTGATATACCAAATGGGAAATAAGGATTTAACTATTTAAACACTCTCAAAATACGGGAATCAATGGATCTCTTTAAAACTATGTAGAATCATAGAAAAATATGAAAAAATGTTGTTTTTTTTTGCAAAAGAAATTAATTTTTATTCTTGTCAAAACACTTTCTCGAGACACTGTATTATAAGATATTATTTTATTTAAGATCAGTTTGATATACTTAGGGTATTGGATCAGCGTCAAGGAACACACTAACGGTTCTTGTTTGTTGTTGAACTCGCTTTGTTTTGTTGTGCTTCGCTTTGGCATTGCAACATGTGGCGATAAACTGTGGCAGGCATTCGTCGTGGCTTGGAAATGGACGTAGGGGAATGAGGCTGCTGTGGAGTGAGGCGGAGGGGTGCGTTTTGGGGCTGAGGCTGAGTCTGAGGCTGGGGCTGGAGCTGGGTCTGGGTCTGGGTCTGGTGTCGGATAATGTGCTCCGATTTTAATTTCATGCTTGAAGCTTTCACCTTTGGAGAGCGAGCGAGCGAGCGAGCGAGTCATTCATTAGGCACGGTCGAGCCTAATGGAGATATCAGCAGCAGCAGCAGCATCAACTGGAAGCTACTTCTCCTTAGCTACACTTCAAAAATCTAGAAATTCTGCATACCAGAAAAACATTTTAGAAATTTACTGATAGTATTTCCAGTTTTTTTTCAACAAACAGGTAATATTTAAAGAAAGTTTAACGATTATTTGCAAAAACAATTATAATTTATGCAATTTACTTTTTATTCAATTTTTTTTTTATCAAATTAATTTTGATAGCATATTAGAAATGAAAGTATTTAAAATTTTTAAATTTGTTTTTAATTTATTGGGCTGCTATTTTAGTCAATTGTTTCATTCTTCATTCCGCAAAGACAAATTAATTTCAGGCATTCCGCTCTTTTATTTAAATCAAGCGTTAATTTAATTATTTATTGAAAAATAACTATTATTAAATTCTGGGGGACTTTTTGTAGTCCTACAGAGGAGAGTATTACAGCTTTGTCGTGTAACGTGCATTTCCAAGATTCTCGACAAAGCCGTTGTTTTTCTTGTTGTTTTTTTTTTCTCTTTGTGCATTAGCTGTGGATGCTGCACAGACTGTTGTTGTGCACAAGACCGACTGCATCCGATTGCAACTGACTGCACCGCTACCCCAACCACCGGCTTGTTGTTGCCACAGCTATTCTTGACTTTTCACACATGCTTGCCATTCGCAGCGCTTTTCTCCATTGCTCGCCTTGTCGCCGCCTTGCACAATTTGACACATTGTGCATTGCTCCGCACACCTCCCAAGCACTGCCCCCCTTCCACACCAGCGTCAACTGGGTACCCATTTGAGCTGTTAATGAGAGTGTATCTGCAAAATGCGCAGATACTTTTGCCAACGCGTGTGTGGTCGGAACAAACAAAACAGTCTCAGTTCTCTTTTCAGTTTGTTTGTGTGTTTGTCTAATGCATTTGGCCAACTGGCAATCAACTCGGCAGACTAGCTTACCAATTCCAGGTAGTGGCCCACAAACAAGTTATTGGCCATGATTTTACTTATATTACAGGATAGAGAGAGCATCTGATATGCAAGCGATTCTTCTGTGTTATTGAATCTTCAAAAGTGCAATCCTAACTTTATTTTCTATGTATTCGATTTGTCCACCAATCGAATTCGATGTTTGAATTTAATAATTTCTTTTTGAAAAGAAAAAAAGATTTGACACTTCTGAAGGCTGTTGAGGTACAACATTCTATCTTCTTTCTTATATTGTATGCTCATTGTTCATTCTTTAATTATATAGGCAGACACCTTTAATATGAATGCATGTTGTCAGCATTATCAGCCCTTATCATCCCCTTCATCGATTTTCATTTAAAATCCCATTAAACACATAGCCATTGTGTAAATGTCACATTTGATGTGTCCATTTCTCGCTTCTCTATTTAGCAGTCCTGCTGCACTGCGAGATGAGAACTTTTCCCATCAGCTCAACCAATTACTTGTACTGCTTGTCTGCTCAGCTGATTTCAATCTCATCCGATTGAGATGCAGCCAAACGGAACAACTGCCCGCTTTGTCTCTCTCTCACATTGTGAAGGAGGTGGGGGGCTACCCTTAACACAAATCTGCTTGATGAGGGTGTGAGGGGATTTGCGAACTTCACTTTAGGTTGCCATTAAGTCTGCCATATTTTTTGGCAAGTCATTTTTCGGCAGCGAGGAGATGAGATCTCCTTTGTGTGTTGCGAAATCGGGTCGCCTTCTCAGCTGTGTGCCATTTATCAGCCAAGCGAGGAAAGCCGAGACGAGGCTCTCTTTGGGATCACTGTTGTCAGTTGCCGTTACAATAAATTAGCCTGTCAATGAATGCAATCTTCGCCCGCGCATTCCAGGAAAA
Source organism: Drosophila cognata (assembly GCA_035041535.1). NCBI lineage: Eukaryota > Metazoa > Arthropoda > Insecta > Diptera > Drosophilidae > Drosophila > Drosophila cognata. The sequence goes on along the minus strand of JAWNLC010000234.1, from coordinate 5,474,099 downwards.
AAGAAGAAAACAAAACAAAACAAAAGAAAATACAAAAAAATTACCCATTGCTCCCCATTCGTTCAGATTAATTGTGGCTTCGTCTCTCATCCTTTTATTTCACTTATGTTTCTCTTTCATACTTTCGCTGCGTGTCTTGCGTGTTTGCGTAATTAAAAAAAAAACCGAGCTGCACTATAGAAGTCAACAGCTAGTCGCAGTTTTACGATGTCGTTAGCCCCACTCACACCCGCCCCTCCTTGCACAGCCAACCCCTTGATAGCGGCAACACACTTGTCAAAGATTTATGCTCGCCTTGATTTTAAGTGCCTTTGAAAATAGTTTCATGTCTCTGATTATTATCGGGACTTTTTCTCTGTCATTCTTTCTCGCTTTCCATCTCTCTCTCTCTCTCCCTCCATCTCTCTGTGTCTCGTCTAATAAGTCCGCACTTGAGCTCAAGTATTACACAAAAAAACAACAAAAGAACTTTGCAGTCGAGCGTAATCGACTGCGTAATGCTCTGGAAAATATGAATGATATATTTGAGGACATCTCCAACAACCTACAAACCGAATTTGATGACTTAATCTTTAAAATTGTAGCTTTATCGATTGGGAATTATTGATTTTATCGATATCCTAGTCGCTTAGTGAACGTAGCACCCCAATGGCGGACATTCCACAAAACCTATATACCATTAATACCTTCGGTATAAGAGTATAACAACAAAAGAGAGTAAATCACAGTTAAAAGATGCCCTATAAGCAAATGGGAAAACAATCGCAATATCACAAATCACAAGAATAATCCTTAAATATTTCCATAAAACACATTTTGCTTATCTTCGGAATTTTTTAAATAATCTTAAACTATAAGTGATTAGAAGTCTATATATATATATATATATATATATATGAACGAGTTTCAATTAAGACTCATCTTCTACTCTCAACTCTGTTCGACCTGATTACAGGGTATGCAACAAAATAGTCGCAGTTTTCTATTAGATTTAGGATTTGTTTTTGTTGGGTTCGGTTTCGGTTTCGACTTCCACAGCGCTCTTTTTATATATTTTTTTTCGGACACCCCCGCGGTGCTGGGAGAGATGCCTGCTGAAGTTCCTTGAAGTTGGAAACTGGTTTCTTTTTTTTATTTGGCTTGGTTTGTTGTTGGGGCATTCGGGGCATATATTCGAAAAGCCAGTTCGATATTTAAGAGCGACGCTGCCGAAAGAGCGAAAAAAAAACAAAAAAAAAAACAATAACAAACCAGTTTTTGCCAGTAGAAAAAGTAAACAAAAATTTTGTGTCTAGTGTGTTTCTTGTGGCGGGGCATGTGCAATGAACTTGCCCCGAGTGCTGCGAGGACTCCAGGCGCAACTGCAACTGCAAAAGGGCGGTGGGGGTGGGGTCGTAGGAAGAAGTGGAGTTGCTTCTTTTGTCGCTGCTCTGATTAATACATATATCTTGTGCTCCCTCTTTCTCTCTCGCTCTCTCACTCTCTCTCTTTAATTCGGTGCTGCTCCTATTTAACGATAGGCAACGCAGTTCCTCAACCCAAACCCAGGTTCCACAGTCGTTCATTTGAAAGTCACAAATGATTGTAATTAGGCGCTTTTGTTGCTCATTTGTAGTGTCTCTTTTTTGTTTTTGTTTTTGTTGCGTCTCCTTCAAAAGCGTCGGGTGATTGACCATGAAAAGAGCAACAGCAGCAGCAGCAGAGAATCAAAAACTCTAAACCCAGACACAGTCCAAACGAGCACTTTGTTGCGCTGCAAACATTGGAAATGTCTAAAAACGAGTAGCTCGAAATTTGCACTATCACGACCTACATAGATATGTGAATATTATATTAATATAATTGAAATATGGCATATATTTACAAAGTGAAAAGTTGTACAGATTTATTTATTATTTATACGAATTAGAAATTTAATTATTTTCTATATATTTATTAAATCGTGTCTACTTATTTAAATAAGTAAAGTAAGGGTATCTGCTCGTCGTTATCTTTTAGTGCACAGTTCACAGTTCTTGCTTTTTTTTTGCCTTTGCCTTTTCATGCATCTTTGGGTGCTGCTACTTCTTACTTGACTGACCTGCCTGCCCTCCCCCACCTGTTCTCCCTTGCCCTTCACTGCACACTCTTGCCAGCCTAAAGTTTTTGGCTTCCTCCTTGCCCGCACATACGCAGCGCTCTCTTTAAGTTCAGTCTGTCTCTCTCACATGTTTGCTGCTGCCTAGCATGATTAATGATGCGTTTCTGTTGTGATTCGTTCTAAACGTGGGAAATCAGTTACGGCAGCCGCGCTTAAAAGCTCTCTCTCTCACATGTGCTTTTTGAAAGGCAGCCTCCTCATCACTGCTCTCATCTTTATCGCTGTTGCTCTCTCTTCCTTTCGCTTTGGGCTACGCAATTCTTATTTTTGTTTTCTCGCCTTTTACCAATTTATCTTTGACAACTGTTTAAGTTAATCAACGCTGATGATGATTGTTTGCTCGACGTTTGTCTATAAGCAGCTTTCGAGCTCCAGGCCACACACACGCACGCACACACACAATGTTTGTTATGTAAATTCACAGCTTGATTAGAATAAAAATCCAACAATTGCTCAAGAACAATAGAAAAAAATATGTTTTATCTAGACACTTAAAATGTCTCCTTTCAACAGCTTAAAAAAAAGTTTTTCATTTGGTTGTAATTGCTAGTGTTTTGCGGAATGTTTCTCTAATTGCGCCATATTATTGATATTAGCCATCGTCGTCGCCATCGTCGTCGCCATCTTCTGCCATCTCCAACTCTATTTTTTGGCTGGCAGCCAACAACATGCACAAAATACCCCTTCCACCACCCTACATGCAAGTTGTGTGTTGGGCAATGCTGAAATTGCTCGAGTTGCCCAACTGGTAGATACCCTAAATTGAATTTACTTAACAAAAATTTTATGTGGGTTGATATATTAAATAGTAATCTATAAAACATTAACAGCGTTCTTAAAATACATATTATGAGCTATAATATATAAGTACTAAAAAATTAACATCGATTTTCATTCTGAAAAAAAATAAATATACCTTACATTTTAAATATGTACATGGTATGCAAACAAAATACATATAAAAAAAAACTTGCTTGTGGCTCTTCCTGTGCAGCAAATTTAACAGAACTTTAGAACTTTATTTGTCAGCACTGCATGCTTAAATTAACCAGCTCTCTCATTCTCTCTCTGTCTTTCTGCTTGCAGGTACGTAACTCTAACTGTAACTGCATATGGGTATGGGTAAGTTTAAGTGTAAGTGTGCCCATTGATTTGCCTAGACTCCAAAGGCAACAGCAACAAGCTGTTTGTCTATACATAGATGAATACACACGTATACACGCATATGTATATATGTGTGTGTGTGTACATATGGCTTTGTATGTTTAACAACAACTGCATTGCGTTCTTGTTGTTCTTTTCGTTGCTTTTGTTTATGTACTTTTTCCACCCATATGGCAGGCATCAACTCCCAAAATGTTGTCGTGCTGCTCTCCTCCACTCTTAGTTCACTCTCCGCTCTTCGCTCTCTCATTCTCTGAGCGCACGCCCTCCCTCACTCAACTTGTTTCTTTGGTCTGCTCGCACTTTTCAATTCGGCGTCTTCGTTCAGTTGCTTACGAGCCGTCTTTGAGTGCGCAACAGGCTTTTAAGAGAGCACTGCGCGCGTCATCATTGTTCAATTCACGTCGTCGTTTTGCCGTTAAGCGCGTGTGCCATTCAGAAAACAAAAGCGAAAAAAAAATAAATAAAAATCAACTTCGCCGTCAACTCTAGTAAAATTTATTTTGTCGCTATTTTTTCCAAGTCGCGTTTTTAATGTGATTTAGGCGAGAAAAATAACACAACGCCAAAGTCATGCAATGATAATTGTCAAGCCTAACAGTAGTCAAAGTTAATTGCATTCGGTTAATGAGCAAAACGTGGCGGCAACAAAATGTAAATCAAACGTCAAATAGCAACAAGAAAATCCTAGTGAATACAGCAAGTGTAACATAATAAAATAAAACAAAAGGAAACAAAACAACGAAAGAAAAAAACCATCAGCTGAAAAAAATGTAAATGCATATATAATTTCCAAATAAATAAATGCCAATTGTTAAAAATCATTTGACGCGAAAGTTATTACAGCTTTCAGCTAGTAGCTTTAAATGTGCGCATCTCCGAGTGCATTTCTAACAGTAAAAGTGGCTTATGTCACGTACACACACATACACCTCTGCATTTACATGCATACACATTCATATCTGCGTTGGGGCTTGGCGACAATCTGGCAACGCCGTCGCCGCAAAGCTGTTTAACTTGTTTCTTTTTTGGCGTGCGCAGTTTTTTCCTTTTAATTTTTTGTGGCTTTCTGCTTTGGACTTGCTGCTACCGCTGCTGTTGTTGTTTTTGTTTTTATCTAACTCGCAGCAGCTTCTACAAAACGAAAATCTTTTTTGTTAATTAACTTGTATAAAAAAAAAGCTCAAACTTTCGTGAGAACAAAAGCCCAAAAAATGGAAATTTCAGTTTATAGTTTTTGCTTTTGTGTGTTGCAAAAGAGCCAAAAAAAAGCACAACAACAAAACATGCATAAATTTCAGCAATTTATTGGTTTTTTGTGTCACTCTGTAATTGTTAATGTTGAATTGCGGCACGTGTTTGCTGCAAAGCAAAGGGCAATTTTAAATAGAATCTTCCTTCTCTCTCTCTTCATCTCCTTCATTGCAAAGCAATTAGTGCGCAGGCGCCTGTGTTGAGAAGTAGCTCAAATATTAAGTCGTTGCCTACTAAGCTAGCCCTAACCAGGTAGCTGCTGCTGTTAATGTCCACTTAACATCCTCAGACTGTAAATGTGACCCTCTCCTCTTCTTCTTGTGCAATTCAATATTGTTCATCTTCTATTGTGTTTTGTTGCCCAAACAGGATCTTCTCCTCCGCCTCTTCATCTGCTTCTTCTTTAGTTTTATTTGTTCACTTTGATTGCAATTGGGTTTTTTTTTTGGTGTTTGAATTTGTTTTGGTTTTTGCTTTATCAAGAATTTATTTGTTATTTTTCTTTCGGTGTGTTTTGAACGTTTCGGACCGTTTCGCTTTTTAGGCCAGGCACGTCTTGTTTGGGTCTGCTTATCACGTAGACACGTCACTTGAGTCAAAGTGAGAGACTTGACAAGTTCCTAAAGTTTTCCTCACTTTATTTACTTAAATATTGTAAAGATAATCATGTGTTTTTCTTTTCTTTTTTTATATCGAAAATCTCTTTCGGTATAATTCTTATCTGTACTTAATTTTGTGACACATTAATCGCCAACTATTTTGAGACCTTTCAGTTGAATCATAAAATTAAAAAAGAAAGAAAACCTAAAAACATTTCTTCTTATCTAGCTGGGCATTAAAAGTGCCGTTTCAAATTTCAATAGAAATCAATTAAAAGCAAAACTCGACTCATGTTCCTTTTATTTTTTGTTACCTCTCAACAAAAGCTTTTGTCTCAGCTTTTGGCTTTCAGCTGAAAAAGATCTGATCATAAAATGACCCTTAACCACTTGCCCTCCTCCAACTTGAAATTGTCGTTAAAAAGGCAGAAAAATAAAAAAAAACACACTTAAAAAATGCACTCGCCTTCAATTTGTTACTGTTGTTGTTTGTTTGTTTGACTGTTCATAATGTAACCTGCCCATAAAATGACGGCGAGTTACACAAATATTTTGATAGAGCTACCGAAAGAAAAAAATACAGAAAACTCATTTAAAGCCGGCGAGTAATTTCCCGGTAAATGCGATTGCCGTCTAAAGATCATGAAAGCCATAAAATGCGTACCCAACAAATCGAAAAAAAAGAACAACAACGAACATTTGGTAATTGGGATATTTAGGATCGTTGAAATATTGAGAACCCTGTGTGGCATTTACAGGTACAAATCCAAACACAGTGAAAAAAGGTACCTCCATAAGAGAGAAAGAGACGTTTGTTTGTTAATTATGCACCTTTTGGGTGGAAAACAAATTTCCACTTGCAGCGAGAAAAATCGACTCAACGATGACGACGACGACGATGACGACGACGGACCCAGAAAACAGGCCAAGCAACTGCAACTTTTGTTTGAGCATGGTTAATTTATAATGCGTCACTGAGATGATCGTTGCCAGTGTTGCCAATTTCAAGCATAAATAAGTAACTTTTCTCCTCTCAGGGAGATTTAGCTTTTTATAAGTATATTTTAAAATATTTATAATTGTGATAACTATTCACATTATAAAATTAAATGAACTAGTTATTAATTCTATTTTTTTTACAATTATATATTAAATTAACAGTTGATAATTAAAAATATTTTTTAGAGAGAAAATGTGAAAAGTTGAACTGAAAATTAGTATAGCTATTATTTTTTCAAGTTGGCAACACTGTGGCTCACCTCTCTCTTATTCACTTGCTCTTTCTCTCTTTCTGTGCGGATCCTTTAGCTAACGGTTATTTTGCTGCGTACGCTAATAAAAAGGTTGTTTGCTTGTGCTTGTTGCTGTTTCTGCAATCTTCTCTCTCCCTCTCTCGCTTGTTACTGCACATCTCGAAGGTTGTTGCCGAAACATGAACAGACCCGCATAAACAAGTTTCCTTAGCACTCCAGCCAAATCGCTCTTCACTGCTCGCTCTTTCTCTCTCTCCTCTAAATCTTGATCTTATTGGCTGCCAAAAGCTTTTGGAAGAACCCACACAACTTGTGTACCGTTAGCAATTTAACCAAAGTAAATTAACTCGATCGAGAGTGTATGTGTGTGGGAGAAGGTGGGGTAGTGTTGGGAAGAGAATTGCATGAAAATTGCATGATGAGTTCAAGGTCAGCGACGTGCCCATTTCATTTGGATGACAAGCGAAAGCCGGCTGAGTAAATAATCCCTATGCCCTGTTACCCTACTCCCCCCTACCTCATTCTCTCTCTCTCGCTCTCTCTCTGCCTTTGTCTGGCCTCGATGTTAAGTTTGAAAGTCGCAATGCTTGACCGCCTTAAATTTTTATTATTATACGACGATTATTATTATTATTTTGGAGCTTTTGCTTTGTGCACGTTTCTCAAGTTGCTTTTGGGTTGTTGTTTATTGCTGTAGTTGTTGTTCTTATTATTGTTGTTGTTGTTATTCGAATCAGGTCAAAACGGTTGCTTTCTTTCACTGCCACGCCTACCCCAAAAATATAAAAAACACAAGGGGGAAATTAAAAAATACAAAAAGAAGAAAAACACTAAAAAAAAAACATTTGCATGCACTGTGCGCTTTCTTTGCTCTGTCGCAAGGTCAAAACAAGTTCAATTTACATACATCATATAACACAATGGGGCTAAATCTATTTTGAAATGCCGACAAAAAGATAAAAGCTTCATCAGATAAAATCTTTGCGAGCGGTTTTTTTATTGCAACGATTTCAGTTAGTTTTACAGTTTTACAGTGATTTTTTTTTTGCTCTTTTTGTGATTGTAGATTTTCGAGCTCACAGTTATTGCTAGCTTTTTGTTATTTAAGTTTGAGTTGATAACGCGATAAGCTGTTTTCTTAAGTTATTTAGAACTTACATTTAATTTCATGGTATTTAAACTGGGATGACAAGCCGAGTATAATAAAGTGTAAAGCTACCTACGAGGTTATGAATTGGTTCCAAAGTTTGTTTCGGTATTCTATTTCGTTATTGTTTATGAACTAATAATTATAAATATATATGAAGTAATAATAGTTAAGTTGTGCGGTTCCACTTTAACATCCATTAAATTATTAAATTGATATTGTTATAGAGCTTACGTAAGAGATCTAAAGCTGAAGATATATTTAGATTTTGAAAATATAAATTACATTTGTTTTAAAGCATCTACTATCTCAAATAAATTTCCCGTTTATTTTAAGATCTGAGTTTTTATGCGTTTTTCATTCATGTTCATTGAGAAACACAAATAAAATTTTCAATCTGAAATCGTAAATTTCATCAGGAAAAAATTTGCTAAAATGTAAATTTTATGAGCCAATAAATTCTCGCGACGCCCCTTCTGTGTCTTTTGTAAAATGAGCGTATGAAGCAATTGGTATTTTTTTTTTTTGCAGCTCTATTTTTTTGCTTATCGTTTTTGGAGGAGGAGAGTTCATTTATTATGTGCCTGGGCTATTCTTGATTGAGTTTTGATTTATAGTGTTTGTGTGTACAAAAAAAAAGCAAATAACAAGTCGAAATTGATGTTAATTATGCAGCAACAGCAGCTAAAACTCAAGTCTAACTGTCAGCTCATTGAACTGCGCCTACGGCACACATTAGATACAGATACATAGATACATCAATACAGATACGGCTATAGATATGGCAACAGATACTTGCACAAATAAACTCAAATATGCGTACAGAATGTGTTCGCTTCGCATCCATCTGCTGATCCAAGGTCTTCAAAGCTCGTCATCATTATGATATCGTAAAACAAACTCGAAGACAAAGCGAGGTTTTTTTTTTCAATTTATATATCGCTGAGCGGGTATTAACCCAAGAATTTATTGAAGAACTAATAGTTTTTAAGAAATACAATTTTAAAGCTTTGCCTTTTATGATTTTCCTTCAATCAATCAATCACTAAAAGAAAAAAATCATCACACTTCGAGCGTATGTTAAAAGTGTTCTAGTTTCTTATTGATCAAGTCATTAAGTCATGGCTATATTCAAGGCTATATATCTGTTCCACTTGAAGATTTTGAAGTACACACTTCCCTCAGATAAGGGGGAGGGAGGCAGCGGATTGCCTGCTTAATTAGACCCAAGCAAAATCAATAAATAAAAAATTTAAAAACTTGATGATTTTGCCTCAAGCTATTAACGAGGCAACCTACTCGCTATTGATGCGGTGGGAATTGCGGAATGCTGGGGTGTTGGAAGGTAGGGGGGAGGGAGTTACTTAAGTTAACTTAACCTCAACCGACTTTTGTGTATCACGAAAGATTATTCATTGATCTTTTATCATTATCTCAATCATTAAATGCAACTTCAGCAGCTCAAAAACAAACTCATTTATTGTCATTATGCGTTTATTTCTTTAGGTTTCTGTTTTTTTTTTGTTTCGTCGTTCATGACGCAATTTGGTTTTTTTTGTTTGGTTTTAAATTTTCGTGATTTTGTTCTTCGCAGAATCTTTGACGGCATTTATAGATAAATATCTACATTTTTGTATTTTTTCATTGGGACTTTTTTTTTCGCTGATTAGCAATGCAAACAAATCACGTTTTGTGTTTAATAACATAAATCAAAAGAGATCGAGCTGAAAATAAAAAAGAATTGCAGCAGCAGCAGCAGCTGATTTCGTACTTGATTGATGTATTGCCAAATTGACGAATTCAAATTCAGTTTTATTTCGCTAGGGAACTGGAGGGTATTTGGGATTTGAAAGTTCATTTGTTACTACATACGTGAGGTCTATAGTAGTCGCTTGAAAGATTAACTTTAATTTGTTTTCTTAGGGAATTTAAAGTGCGGCACATTTTAAGAAAAAAATGCAGAATTTTAGTTGCGATTGATTGTTGAAACATTGCGTTCAGCGTACGATTTATTTATCATTATGAATTTTTATTTGTTTATTTATTTTTAAATTAAAGCGTACAATAAACCACAAAAAAGTTGGCCAAGAAACTAGCAAAAAAAAATAATGTCCATAAAACGCTTCCGCGAGCGTTGAACGATGAGCACTTGAAAAAGTGCCAAGTAAATGTGTGTGTGTGTGTTGTGTGCGTTTGTGTGTGTTGTGTGTGTTGTGTGTGTTTGTGTGTGTGTACGCTGTCAATCACAATTACAAGCAAGTGAAGCAATTGCCACAACCGTCAAATGATTTTAAATTGCCATCACAACAACATCAAATTGTTAATCGTCAATGATTATTTTTTGTTTTTAAATTTATGCTCAGATTTTGCATAACAAAATTTGTTTGCGCCGCGCGATTAAAACCGCACAGAAAACGCGCGCAGCAGCAGCGGTTGTTGTTGTAGTTGTTGTAGTACAGTGATGATACCCTGCGTGAGTCTCGCCGAAACGAGCGTCATTGGCAACATGAAGGAGCGCGTCAAGGAAATGAAAGTGTTTGGCTGTCGCCTCAACTTCTGGAATCATATTGGCCACAGCCTAACCAGCTCCAAGGCCAAAGAAGGTAAAAACTGAATCAAATTTTACTAAGCACCAGGAACTGAAATGTCCAAAAAGATTGCTCAAAAAATAATTGCACTGCATTTTAGAAATTCCATAAGCGTAAACTAACCTTATTATTATTCAGCGAGAATAAATCATCGTGATAAATTAATTAATATTAGCTTTTTGTTGTTTATACTACATAAAAAACATTCATAATTTAAGATTTCGCATATAAACTTACGATTTTACGGCGATTTGTATCTCCTATTAGGAAATTACGGAACTGATGCCAATTTAGAGTAATCAAATTGGAATAAGCATTCAGTTGAGTATCTGCTATATAGCTCGAGAGAATTAAGAGTAAAAGCGTAAGCCGATAGATAGAGATGTAGGGGATGTGATTACGTAGAAAAATCATTAACTCAATTTATATGGAGAAACTGCATTTTTGCTTTAGTGGAGCCTGTTTTTTGACAATACCAATTTAATATTAACCAATCAACGAAACTTAATAAATACCAATTATACAAAAAAGTTGTATTGTTTCTTTTAGAATTAGATTTGAATACCTCTTAGATATAAATCCCATGATTCGCATTTTAATTAAAATTGACTACTTAATTAATCGCAACAAAAAACACAAAAGTTTAAATGAATGCATTAAATACAAAAAGTAAAAGCGAGCACAGCAACTAAATAGCATTTTGGCTGTATGCGCTAAGTCTCGCTGATCGTTGAAACTGAACTCAAAGAACAGGCGTATCGCATGTCATTGCTAGTATTATTATACACATATGTATATATATATATATCTGAAGGCGTCGCTCTGTCGATGGATAATCACAAGGCTGGGTCCCAGACTGTATTTAAGGGAGAGACAATGTACAATCTGCGTTGAGCTGTCAGCTGCACTTCTGAGCCATTACAAGCTCGACTACAACAGTTCTCTTTTTCTTTACTTCTCACCTCACACTTCTCTACTCTTCTCTCTGCTCCGCGATTGGGGCAATTATGTTAAATATCAGGCTGACTGGAGTAGATGATGATGGCAGGCAGTTATTAGATGATCGCCAACGAACGCATCCTCATATGACAGACAAAATACAATGATCATTGCGATCATGTTGATGATCATGATGATAATGATGAGTAAAAAGCAAAATGAAACACAGATGCAGACAGCAGAAAGCAGGCAACAGACAACAGACAACAGATGGCAATTGCATAATTGAAATGAATTAGCAGGCAGCCAAGCCTCAAAGCACAGCTTCAGAGATAGAAGAGAGAAGACAGAGAAGAGTGAGAAGTGCACTGAAACTGAAAGTGGCAAGCGTGCCAATAAGGAAATGCATTAAAAGGGGCGTAACAAACACCGCACTTTTGCACATTATTTGCGTAAATATATATATATATGCATAAATCTCTGTTATGGAGATGCATCAATGTCAAAGTCGGTTGACAGCTAGCATGACTTGCCCCTGTGCATTGACTTGCAATAAAACACTGCATAAAATGTCATAAATTGTATAAGCAAAACTTCATTATATTCTACGCAGCATTTATCTCATTTCAGACCCCTTCTCCATTGAGTTTACTCATTTATTTTAGATATATCAAAGATGTTCTGTATTGAGTGGTTTTTAGTCGACTAACGTTTACAAAATATCTGTCCAAGAAACCAATACTTAATGAAATAAAATGCCAAAGTTGAAAATTTAATTTCGTAGTCAAACGAACCAAGAATCTTGGGAAAACTATTAACAATTCTACAAGTGCAACTATTATTATGGTCGAAACTGCATATCGATCAAATAATACAAAAATGGCTATAAAGTAGAGTTGCTTTGCGGTGGCATTTCTCAGTAAAGGCTTTCCCCTTAATTTAAATATTTTATTTTTTTCTTAGAGTGAACATCGCTGAACATTTGTAATTTATTTGCCAGTTATTTAGTTTATGCGCATCTTTGCCTTTGTTTTGTTCACTCACATGTGGCAATTATGGACTTGATTGAAAGCTGCCCCAAAGCGCACCTGAGGAATTTCTATCTGTATCTGTATCTGTTTGCCGGGCGCTGTTTATGTCTCTGTATCTTGTATCTGTATCTGCATCTGTATCTGCATATGTTGCCTGTAAGTCGTAGTAGTTGGGCTTAAAAGCAAAATGTAAAGTTGACAATAAAATTATCGCATTGTTGTTGATGGGTGTTTATTGTTGTTGTTGTTGTTGTTGTTGCTCTTGTTGTAGTTGTTGCTGCTTTTGCTTTGACTGTGCGCCTTTTTATGGCCTTTAGTTAACAATGACCACAAAAATTCGCAATTTGCATTTGCAATTTGAGCCAAACGGTCAAACAGCCACTTGACTAAAGGGGCCAAAAGCTGTGGTTTGTTGTTCCTTTTGTTATTGCTGTAATTTGTAATCGATTGTTGCTTGTGCTGCCAGTTGCCAGTTGCCAACAGTTGCCGGCTGCTTTAAAGTTGGCCAAGCAATTGACCAGCGGGGTCAATCAATTTTTACGCTTTTATACCCAGCACAAGGGGAATTCAGTTTATAGCAAAGGTATTTCAGTGGAACTGCCGCTAAAAAGTTGCTAAATATTGTTGAACTTGTTATCGACAATACATTGGAAAAACTATTTGCAAATATTTGCAAATATAAGTAAACACTTGCATTAATATGTTCCGAGAATAAGGGGAATATTTGCCTTGAGAATATGTATATATCGGTTAACGATAGCAGTACAATTTGAAAAGTACAATTTGAAAAGTAGAATGTTGCAATTTATATATAATTAATCTTGACGTACTTTTGATCAAAATCGGAAAAGCTCATTTCAATATTTCGCTCACTTGAGCAAAAGTTTATCTGCAATATATATATGTCTATATCGATAACGATAAATATTGAACAGAATATCAAATGTTGCGATAACAAAATGAAAAGGGTATTAAAGCAGTTGAATGACTTCTGATCTCACTTGTTCAGGCACAAGCACATCGATAGACGATATATATCGAGCCAGGCTATCGCAGGAATAGCATGACGTCATTACATTGTAACGTTGTGACGTCACAGTACAGAGTCGTGCCTCAATGCAAATTCAAAACTTGTGACACATTTGCAAATTGCTGTTGTTTTTGCGATAAACAACGTCAAGAGCAGTTGCCAGTTGGCAGTTACTAGTTGCTAGTTGTTATTTGTTGGTAGTCGGCACTTTGACTGGTACTCTCGGGAAATGCGCACGTATTACCCAGTCGAGAGTTGTTCGCTGACAAAAAAAAAAGTAATACAGCAATGAATTAAATATGCATATACAAAATGACCAATCTTAGTACATATAATATATATACATGTATAATATATATATATATATATATATTTAAATTGTTGTAAGACCATTCCGTACAGTGCTGGACACGTTGCTACGTGAGAGATCTCTTTCAGCTGGAATATCCGGTTAGCCAGCCAGGGCGAAAAATCTCCAACAACAATACAATTTTTGCATATAATGCGACCTGGAAACGAGTTCAGCAATTTTTATATATTGACAGCTTGAAAAATAAGGAAAAATATATTGCACAAAATACCCAAAAAAAAAAAAAAAAAAAAAACTGATGCGCAGCTTGAACAGAAACTATTAGCCAAGGCCAAAAGAGCAACAAAAGTTGCTTATCAAAAAAGAAAAAAAAAACCCAAACTACTTTTACAACAATACTTTTTATAACAACTTTTTCAGTCACTCGCCAAAGTTGTAGGCAGTTGCTGTTGTTTTAAACTTTAAAATGGTTTCGTTATAAATGCATAAAAAAATTCACGGCATCGTCATCATCATCATCATCATCGACATTCACTCGACCAAAAACTAGCAACAACTAATATTTATACAAAAATATTTTTGTCAGCATTTTTTGTTTTTAGCTTGAAACAAAACAACAACAACAACAAAATAATAAAATAAAACCACCCGCCCTTTGTTGTTTTTGTTTTGTTTTTTATTGTTGTCATTTTTCATATGCAAATTAAGTTGATTTGTTGTTGTTGCCGTTTGTTTTATGTTGCGTTAATTGAGCGCATAGCCAGCGGGTGGGTCTGGGTCAAGAGATTACAGCAACAACAACTGTATCCCAAACCTATTTAATACCAATTATGGCCAGCAAATTGGTTGGAGTGAAATTGAGAGTGATAGTTGTGAAAATAAATTGGGGTAAAAACATTTTGAAAGCCGCTTACGATGTTTAAAACATAATTAAAATGAAATTAGTTAAGCAATTTGAGCAACATTTTCTCACAACTTTTAGAAAATTAATAACATCGGTTTATATTGTTTGCAATGATTGATCGAATTTTTTTTTGTTATTAATTTTTCTTATGTTTTTGCATATTCAAATTACTCATTTTTTGATTAGACCTTTGACAAACTTGACAAAAATATCATATTTATTTATTTACAAAACGATGAGTTGCCAAATGCCTAATTACGCCTAATGTCTTATGAATAAATAGTATACTACAAATGTAGGAAATTGTTTGAGTAACATAAAATCCAATTATTTATTCTGCACGATTGTAAAAGTATAAGATACTTGGATACTACTACAAAAAACTGCTTTATCTTAAATACAATGGGACTCTAATCAGTAGTTATACAATCTAACTAATCATTCTAGAAGAAAAACTTTGCAAAGCTTTTTTTTTGTAGATGATCTCAGTAGAAATCGCACCACGTGACTTATTGTAAGCTATACATAAAGCTATATGTATATATACATAATTAACAATTACTGATGTAAGCAAAGATTTAACGACTTCTCGTTTAAAAGGGAGTTTCTAGACACGCTAACTAAAAGGGAGTTGTTTACCCAGTGGTGATTACCTCGTCTAACTCTCACTGGAGATTCACTTCTCTCGTTGTTTTCTAGCTGCTTCGAATTTCACTTCCGTCTAGCATGCAAATTACACATACTTGGAATGCATTCCACGCTGTAATGGCATTGAGTAATCAACTCATAAATTATTCTTTAGTCAATTAACAAAACTCGAATCAGCAGCAAGGCGTAACGCCCACAGTCTCCAGATTTCTTGGTCAAACTATTGCAATCTGCAATCAGGCAAGTAATTTGCCAAGCTTTGATACCCTGTGTAACCATTTGAAATGGGTGGAATTTTGCAAGCTGATTATCAAGAAACTTAACATAAGTGTTTATCTTATCGTTTGTTACGTAACAAATAACATAATCAAATGGAATATTACGTGACAAATAACGTCATAGGTTAAATGCTTAACATAATTTTTTATTTTAAATTAATCTAATATATCCAAATAATCTAATATATCTCTGTCACCGTCTCTCTCTCACTCTCTCAAAGAAACAACAAATATTCAGTTGTTCATCTCTCTTCTTCTTCACTTTAACAACAGGGTATCTGCCCGTTTGGCAACTCTCTTTTGTCGCATATTTCGCTATTTTCGCTGCGTATTTTTTCGCTCTCGAATCTAAAAGTCCAAATGTTTATTACGCATGAATCAATGCTGTTGTTGTTGTTATTAGTTTTGTTATTGTTGCTATTTAATATGCGAGTCACGCATGCGTTGAAATGTTATTAACCTACATTTGCATAAAAATGCTACAACAACAACAGCGATAAACAATAAAAATCAACTGCATAGCGATTAAAAATTGTTGTTTTTGCTGTTTCCTGTCTGATTGTTGTTTTTCTAATTATTTGTTGTTTTTGCAAAGTTTTCTTTATCATGCAAATTGCGAATTAGTTGACAACATTTTTCACACGCTTTTTATGCGCTTCGGATGTAAACATTTAACCTTAATTTGTTAGTGTTAGTGTAAATTGTTTGTTAACAGAAATAATTTTATTTTTTCCACTGTTCTGTTTGGTTTTGTTGGCGCTTATGGCGTAAGTTTTAGCAATGATTTAATGCTTATTCTAATCATCTCCTGCTTCTTCTTCATCATTTATTGTGCATTTTCATCGTGGCTCGTGTTGAAGCAATGAGTCAAAAAACCAAAGACGCTAAATTGTTTTTGATCTTTTTTTTGTAAAATGTTTGATGTCAGCAGCAATTGCAGCTTTTCATCTTCTTTGTCTTCTTTTGCTTTGCTTTACGTGTTAACAAAAGGCTGTTAAATGCAGTTGCGGTTGTTGTTGCTGTAGTTGTTTTTGCTGTTGCTGCACGCGCCTTCATCATGTGCATGATTAACAGCAACAACAACAATAACAGCCATAACAGAGGCGCATATTAGTAAAGCAGACGACTAATGGATCTTCATGTTTTTTTTTGCAAGTGAGCTTTGTATTTGTTCGCTCTCTTTCTCCATTTTTTGTGCTGCCTACTTTTAGGCAGCACTTGAAAAAGGGAAGAGTTGCCTTTAATTGCCACTAAAGTTATTGGAGAGAAAGAAGCTTTCGCACTTACAACTACTTCAATATATATAATTCATTTACTCATTGCTTTGCTTACTCTCTTACACACACATGCACACACAATACACTGCTCTCTTTGTCCAACGCAATCTCTCTCTTAGATGCGCGCTCTTCACAGTCGCAGATTTTCTTTTCCTTTTTTTTTTTTTTGCATTGCCTGTTGCTTCATCAACAGTTACAGCAACTCTGCATAATAGAGAAGAAAAGAAGCAAACAAAAAAGATCGCAAATCTTTACACAAAAACCACAAACGCATTTTTTTCTTTCTTTTTTTTGATGTATTATACAAGTGCTTTTTGTTTGCAACTTGTTACTTGATTTGTTTCTTATTTCTTTCTGTTTTCTTTTCTTCGCGCACAGTTTAATAAATAAGTATTGTTGTTGGCCTGGTATGGAACTTGGAACTTTAACGCTGCCTTTTTGCACTGTAACATTTAAGAAAATACAGCTACACAGACACACACACATGCATAAGCATGCACACACATACATACACATGCCCAGTGGGCAGAAGTCTTGATCTGCTGTGGCTCTGCTGTTGCCCAAGCAGCCATCGTTGTCGTCGTCTTCTTCTTCGTTGCGCTTGGCGGCTTCTGCTGCTGTTTGCTGCTGTTGTTGTTATTGTTGTTGCTGCTGCTTGTTACTAACTTTGATTCTCCGCACTCCTCGCTCTCTTTGCTCAAAAGCTTTGCTCTTTTGCTTTTCACTCAACGCCACCTGCACCGATTGTTGTTATTGCTGTTGCTGCTACAATTAAGTTTTACTTTATGTTTATTGCCTCTGCTGGCGTTGAAGTTTTTTTATTTTCCCATTCATGCGTTCGTCGTTCGCTTTGCTCTGCTCTGCTCTGCTCTGCTCTACTCTACTCTACACTTGCCAGCGTCGTCGCTCACCTTCGGCTGCTGTTGCTGTTGCTGCTGTTACTCTTCTTGTTGTTGTTGCTACTGCTGCCTTGCGGTGGCTAGCAAAAATTTCATTTGCCGTTTTGTCAGTTGGCTTTTAAACATTTACTGAAACAGTTCGCGACGGCGCTAAATCTAAACTTAAAATATACAAAAATATATATATATATATATGTATATGTGCCAATTAAATTCATAATTCAATTATTATTTTAGTAATAATGAGCGACTAGCTCGTAAATTTTATTGCTGTTGAGTAAAATTCGTGTAGTGCAAAAACCTTACAAACAAAAAAAAAGCCACATTCGTCTTGTCATGGAAATTTTTTACAAAATGGCTGCCGCTGCCATTGCGTGAAAGCCATCAGCATTATCAAGAAGAAGAAGAAGAAGAAAATGCAAAAGATTAAGAAGAAGACGATGAAGATGTAACAAAACACAAATCGCATAATAATCAGAGCAATCAAAAATTATAAATATATTTATATATATAATGTGAATTGTGTTTCGTATGCTGACAGGAAGCACTTGGGGGCCAGGCTGTGAACGTCTTACAAATAACGGTAAAAGCCAGTCGCAGCAGATCGTCGAACGCCTAAAGGTCAGGCCAAGTAGCATGGAAATGCCAGCAACAACAATAGCAAACAACAACAACAACAATAATAACAGCAGCAACGACTACGACAACAAATTTTTCTAAAAGGAAGCAGCAATGAAACCAGTTTTAACAACAGCTCCAAAGCGAATGCAACAACAGCAACAGCAACAAGAAGCAGCAACTGCTACAAATAACTGAAAAATTGAACAAGTGATTTATGTGAAAGTGAATTGACACAAATACGGCAAAATCTGCGTTAATCCATTTTTTTCTATTTCTACTCGAAATCTTGAAAGGAAAAAAATACTACAAATAAACAAAGATTTTGAGCGTGTTGCACGATTTGAAAATTTTGAAGCAGCAGTCGCATTAGAGATGATGCTATTATCGGCTCTCAAGCTGGGTAAGACAATCACAAAATGACTCAAGACCACATCCAAAAACGACGGCGTATACACTGGAAGAAAAAAACACGCACAAAATATTTAGTTTTCTTGAAATGTTGCTTTTACTATTTGTAGATGGTTTTGAACTTAATTTAAATTTTTCTGAAAAGGTTTCGTTTAATTTTTTTTAAGGAAAATCCGGATGCTTTGCAATTTGTACAATTTCATTCTTCTTTTTTTAAAGATTAATTGAATTAAATAAATAATTTTTTTCCTTTAAGATAAAGCTGAAAGAAGTTCAGCAATTTTCCTGTTGTATATTAAATATGCTTAAGCTCATCACCAACATTTCTCAATGTATTTCCCAAGTATTGTGAATGGTATTCAAATTGATCTCAGTGTAGTAGTTCTAATAGTTCTTGTATTCTTGGCATGCCCTTATGGATTTATTTAAAAAATGCCGCTCAACTTGTTTCAATAATAGTTGAAATTAATGCTCTTTTCGTGGGCGTTCTACGATTGAGTCACGCTTGGTTTGAATATAGCGCAGTTTCACCTGATCCGTCAGTCAACAACAGCACCACGAACAACAACAATAAACACAACAAATAATACAATAGAACACGTGTTTGAAAGTCTGACAAGTAGTCATTTTTTGCAAGGTCTGGCAGCTGCACATAAAATTTGCATAACAATTTGCAAAGCAAATTAACAAATAAAAAAAAAAAAATACCAACAACAAAAATGTGCAAGAAAATGCAAAGAAAATTACACAATTGGCCATAAACACGATTGCGGCTTGTATCGTTTGTGTTTATGTATGCAGATAGTTAATGACAAATTTGCTGTTGGGGCTGTTTTCGAATGTGGCTTGTTGCGCGCCCCAATCATAAGACATTTTAATATGCATATAAAATAGTTTTGCTTCCGTTTGTTGTTCGGGAGCAGGCCAATTGCACGGCTGTGCGAGGAAAATTATGAATAGAAAGCTTGCATTAATTGAGTAAAATCTTTTTGGAGGCAACACCGAAGCTTGAATACGTTGCTGCACACCAGGCTCGGAAAATTGTGGTTTGAATGGGTATTTTATATTTTAGAGAAATGTAAATAAAACACAGAAGTGTGCCTCAAATCGGAGGCGACACTTGAGCTTAGAGTTTGATGCATTTCTTATACAATAAATGCTTAAAAGTGGCAAATCAAAAATTATATTATCATATTTGTTTTCCTTACTAACTTAACTTTTGAAAATATTTCCTCTATATATCTCACATCTTATCGATGATTTATCCGTAATTTATCGCGACCAACTTTAAGTTATAGCTGCAACTTGCAATGCAAATGGCATTAAAGGCATATAGATGTATATATGTATATCTATGTGTGCCTGGCGAATGTCGCCTCGCTGCTTTTGCCAGACAATGAAAATGACTGTGGGCACTTTTCATTTGCATGGAAAATGGCATAACAAAAGCCGCACTGCTCAGCTGCTGCGGCTGCGACTGCTGCTGCTGTTGCTGCGACGCCGGCAAGTGCGCTGGGAAAAGAAAAACTTTCTATTTTTCTTCTTTCTATTAAGTCTGCACTTTTGTTGTTGCAACTAAAGCTGAAGTTGAAGCTGCCTGCAGGCTTTAATGTCGCCTATCGTTGGCACGTTTTGCTTGTTGTTTATACAATATGACAGAGAGACAGAGAGAGAGAGCGAAGTAGAGAGAGGGAGGTGTTGAGCCTGTCTTTTTTTCGGGGGAGTCAACTGAAATCGTGAGTTTTCACATGAAAAATGTGGCCTGCATTTTGTTTTGTGATATTGAAAAAATTGGTTTGGATCAATTGAGAAAAATGCTTTTCTCCTCGGCCCCATTGTCTGCGTCCGCAGGGCATTTAAAAATCTCAAATGTATATGATTAAATGCGCTTGGCTCGGCAAAACACTTTCGCTTCGATTAACCTTCACTTTTTTGTGATTTCAATTATTATTATTATTATTGTTATTTGTAATATTTTCGTGTGTTTCTGTTCGATTCTCGCCTGCGCACAGCGTACTTGAAGAGGCACCTACTCGAGCACTCGATTCGAGTGCTTACACAAAATGCGAGTGCTCAAATGTTAATGCTGCTTACTCATCATCATATACATATATATGTATGTGTGTGCAATTGTTGCATAACTTGCGCCCACAAAAAAATACCCCAAATAAATCTCTAAATTTTTTACTCTTAATTGGGGTTAGCTTTGGAGTTCAGTTTTGTGTTTTTTTTTTTTGGTTCGTTTGAATTTGCATAGTGAGTGAGAAATCTATTGACAGGCTTGATTGAGCCGATCAAATAGATAAAGCCATCAGTGCTAGTCGCCTTTCCCCTTACTTGTACACTTCAATAGCCAAGCAATCAATTGTGGGCGTTTCGGCCGCCTTGGAATCTTGGCGTTCGGTGTCGTATTGCGGTAATTAACCTTGACAAGAATCGAGTCTCGTGTCTCGCGTAAGGCGATTTTCGATTCGATACTTTGGCTCGGCTAATTATCGCCAACGAGTGTTGAACCAGCATTTTGTTGTACGCTTGTGTCATTTATAATATGTTGATTATATTTTTTTTTTCGCTAGCCAAATAGCCGGCAAATTGTGTGTGCCTTGAAAACGAAAGACTTAGGCAACGAACTTGAACTCAGCAAGCTAACCAAAACTTGTGCTTGTTGTACAAGCAAATTAAAATCCAAATAATTCAAATGTGGCAAATGTTGTTTGCACCTCAATAAAGAAGACGAAAAACATACAAAAGCTTTTGTATCTATCTATTCACATTAGATGAGATTTACTACTCTCAAAAAAAATATAAATAAAAAGCAATTTATCGAATTAGCTTACATCAACTTTTTGTAGAAAATAATGTTGGTTTCCTGCGGCGTTTAAAAAAAGAACAAACAACGAAAGACTTGGACAACAAACTTGACAAGCGGGCTTATACATTTAATTGAATTTATAATGTTTTGTGATTTAAGTAAAAACTAAAATGTAAACATACTTGTTTCTACAACCTTATCCATATCCGTTTCCGCTTCTAATTTCTTGTTGCTGTTTTTGTTTGTGTTCTTTTTTCGCAGGCAACGGCAGTTCTCCAGCCCAGAATTCAACGCGCAGCATCAGTCCAAACAACTCGACGACAAACAGTCAATTCAGTTTGCAGCACAACAGCTCCGGCAGCCTAGGCGGCGGCGTCAGCGGAGTTGTCGGCGTTGGCGGTGGTATTGGTGGTGGTGTTGGTGGCGTTGGTGGTGGTATTGGTGGTGTTGCAGGCTTAGGCAGCCCCAACGGTGTACCAGGCGGCGGCGGCGGCGGCAGCGGCGGTAGTTGCACACCCACATCGCTGCAGCCACAGGTAAATTGTTGATACTACTCACAAAGTGTGGCCTGATTTTTGCTAACCACATCTTCGATTTTTTCTATACCGTCCCATTTAGTCCTCGCTGACAACGTTCAAGCAGTCACCCACTTTACTCAACGGCAACGGCGTTTTATTGGATGCCAACATGCCCGGCGGAATACCAACGCCCGGCACGCCCAACTCCAAAGCCAAGGTAAGCTCTAGTTTTCAGCTGCACACTTTCTTATACACTGCAAAATAAAATTTCATAGTCCATCACAAGTGACTAGCTCAATGTTACTTATTTAATCTGAACATTCTCTCTGAATTCCAGGACAATTCACACTTTGTCAAGTTGGTGGTGGCACTCTATCCATTCAAAGCTATCGAAGGCGGCGATTTATCCCTAGAGAAGGTAAGCAGCTAACTTGCAAAACAATAAATATATAATTATTAATTTCTGTTTCAACTTAGAATGCTGAATATGAGGTCATCGATGACTCACAGGAGCATTGGTGGAAGGTCAAGGATACAGTTGGCAATGTCGGCTACATACCCAGCAATTATGTTAAACCCAAAGCCCTCTTGGGTCTCGAGCGTTACGAGTAAGCCAAGGCTGAGTTATAAACTATTGCACAACATATACTTAACATATTTTCTCTCTGTGTATAGATGGTATGTGGGCGACATGTCCAGACAACGCGCCGAGTCGCTGTTAAAGCAGGGCGACAAGGAGGGTTGCTTTGTGGTGCGCAAGTCATCGACCAAGGGTCTCTACACACTATCACTGCATACCAAAGTGTAAGTAACCGTTACTAGACATGCCATATAATATATTAGATAAGTGAGGTGATAAGCAAGGCAACAGCAGAATCAGAAGCAACCTGAAAGTATCCCTAAGCGAAGAAAGACTACTTTCGATATGTTTCGAAACTAGTTTTTAAATCGAAATTCATGTAAAAATGATTAGCTGATAACTATATTAATATTATATGTTAGATACTATATTATTAACTTGATTAAGTTCACAATGTAAATCTTTGTCTACTTTGTCTACTTGCCACAGTCCGCAATCGCATGTGAAGCACTACCACATCAAGCAGAATGCGCGCGGCGAGTATTATCTGAGTGAGAAGCACTGCTGCGAGACTATACCGGATCTGATTAACTATCATCGCCATAACTCGGGCGGACTGGCCTGCCGACTGAAGTCCTCGCCCTGCGATCGTCCAGTGCCACCAACGGCTGGCCTCTCTCACGACAAATGGGAAATCCATCCCATGGAGCTGATGCTGATGGAGGAGCTCGGATCCGGCCAGTTTGGCGTGGTGCGACGCGGCAAATGGCGTGGCTCAATCGATACGGCCGTTAAGATGATGAAGGAGGGCACCATGTCCGAGGATGATTTCATTGAGGAGGCCAAGGTGATGACAAAATTACAGCATTCGAATCTGGTGCAGCTGTACGGCGTCTGCTCGAAGCATCGACCCATCTATATTGTCACCGAATACATGAAGCACGGCTCGCTGCTCAACTATTTGCGCCGGCACGAGAACACCCTGATTGGCAATATGGGCCTGCTCCTGGACATGTGCATACAGGTTAGCAAGGGCATGGCCTATCTGGAGCGTCACAATTACATTCATCGCGATTTGGCGGCACGCAATTGCCTCGTCGGCTCCGAGAATGTGGTTAAAGTCGCCGATTTTGGTCTAGCCCGCTATGTGCTCGATGATCAGTATACCAGCTCGGGCGGCACCAAGTTCCCCATCAAATGGGCACCGCCCGAGGTGCTCAACTATACACGCTTCTCATCCAAGAGCGATGTGTGGGCCTATGGTGAGTGCCTGATCAAAATATATGTACTGATGTAACTCTAAACTAAATCTCTCTTCGTTTCTAGGCGTGCTCATGTGGGAGATCTTCACCTGTGGCAAAATGCCCTATGGCCGCCTAAAGAACACCGAAGTCGTGGAGCGTGTGCAGCGCGGCATTATACTAGAGAAACCAAAGTCGTGTGCCAAGGAAATATACGATGTGAGTATATTAAATAATATATAATAAATATATACAGTGTTGCGTCAGCTTATTTTCAACAGTGTCAAAGAAAAAACGTAATTGCCTGCCATAAAGTAATTATACATTATTTTTCAAAAATTCCAAAGACCGATGGTAGGTACATGTATTAACCACCAATATGAATGGATGACCCTCATAAACTGAGGTTTCCCCACCTGCTAGGTAGGATTATGTAAAAATGTAGCCTATTTTTAGGTGACAGCTTATTTGGATCAGGTACATTGTGGACACCTGGGAGCCATAGAACCCGGATTTTTTACCTAAAGTTGAGTATTTTCGGAATAAATAGATCAATACTTCGTAGTCAGTTTAGTTATATCCTGCATCCCGAGTTCAATAAGCCCACAAGGACTATGGACAAACGGACTACCATTGAACAACGGAAACTCATCCTGGCACACCACAAGAACGGATATTCACATCGCCAAATAGCTGAAATGGTCAATCTGAGCAACTTAACCATGTATAACATCATTCGGCGCTTCGTCGACGCAAATTAGATTGAGGGCAAGGGCATAATGGCACCAAACCCGCTTTTCACCGAAGAGGAGGATCGGAGAATCATCAGGAAAATAAGGGCAAATCCCAAGCTATCGACTCCAAAAATGTCTCAACAGGTGCAGGATAAAATGGGGAAAAAGTGCTGTGTGGAAACTGTGCGCATTGTTCTGCGCAAACATGACTTAAATGCCCGAGCACCACGGAAAAAGTTCTTTATAAGCGCACCAAATTAAGGGACTAGAATGACGGTCGCCAAAACTCACTTGGACAAGGATCTGGAGTTCTGGAACACAGTCATATTTGAAGATGAGTCCAAATTCAACATTTTTGGCTCGGACGGACGGAATTATGTGTGGCTACAATCCAATACTGAGCTGAAGCCGAAACACATATGGCAGGCAATTACGTTTTTTCTTTGACACTGTTGAAAATAAGCTGACGCACACTGTATATATATATATATATAATTTTAGCTAGCTGACTTTTTAGTATTCAATATTCTATCAAAACTACTTTAAACACAATCAAAACTCAGCACAAACCATTAAGCAAATAAGTTAAGAAACATTCAGCAAAGAGAAAAAGCAAACACAATTGACCTACTTAATAGCAGTTAAAGCTATCTTTAATATACCAATATATATATATATATATATATATGAATGTATCTAATATATAATTGGCCGTTATTTGGTTGCAGGTCATGAAAAAGTGCTGGTCCCATGGGCCCGAGGAGCGTCCCTCGTTCCGTGTGCTCAAAGAGCAGCTGGCACTTGTTGCCCAAACGCTAACCGACTAGAGACGTGGAGAGTTCAACAATGGAGGTGAATGGAGATCATGTCTGGGATCACGCACTGATTAGCACTGATCAACATTAAGCATCAAACATCAACATCAACATCCACATCAACATCATAAACATAAACACATAAACCTAAATAATACCTATAATGAGCTAAAGTTAACGATAGACAGACAGTATAATGATATATGCATTAACAATTAAGTTTAAGTGGAGCAGAGCCAAGTTATTCACGGATCGGATCGGATCGTATCGTACATAATATGTAGTATGTATGAACGGAAATTCTCGTACAGCTAAATGATTATTCACTTTTGAATTATATTATTTATAATACACAAATATATATATATAAATAGCATATATATATATACAGAGCTAAAGCTGAGCAAATGATATCATTATGTTTATATAAATCGGAATATAGATGTGTGTGTGTGTGTATTTATTATATGCATATGGTTGTATTCAGCATATAACAACAACAAATACATATATACATATATGGAGCATAGATAACTGTAGTTAATAGTCAAATTTTTGATACATTTCATAACGAATGCGATTAATGATGAAAATTATAATTACAATATATATATATATATATTGATAAGTATGCAGACGATACGATATACTACGCATATATATAAAAAAAATATATATATATAAAATGATTGTGCTTTCTTAAGTAAGTCTATATAGTTAAAGCAAACTCAAAACACCCACACACACACACACACACACAATAATAAAAACAACAACAAAAACAAAACAAAAATGAAACATGAATCTAAGAAAACTGATTATGCATAAATTAAATGTTTAAGCTCTCCTCCAAGTCGAACGCGAAAACAAAATAAGAAACGAAGCAAACAATTTTTTATTTAGATTAGAATTTTACGTGCTTAGCTTAAGTTTTGTGATTTATTGTTTAATCATTTCTCATTTGCGTTGCGCAAACAATTTTCGTATGCGTCTCAGTTTCTCTTTTTTTATATATATATATATTATTTTTTGCCTTTTAGCATTCGACCATATATATATATATATATATATCTTTACATGCATTCAATTTTAAAATGGATTCTTCAGTACTTTATTATTTTAAATTCATCATCAGCAATATGCATACGAATACATAAACACACACATGTATATATATATATATATAGAGATTTAAATATATATATATATATATTTTACCTAATTTTATGAGAAAAGTTTTACTTAATTATTTTTATCGTTCGCATAAGCCACAAAATTCGCAACATAAGAAACGAAAAGAAATACTATATACAAATAAAATGTATAATGAAAATTAACTTATTTTAGATTTTTTCCACGTTTTTTTTTTATGATTTATTTTGGTCTATTTTTGCTTTTTCTTTAGCAATCACAAAATAGAGAAGAAGAAGAGAAACCATCAAGATACTATGGGCCAGACTGAACGCACAAGAATTCGGTTTCACAGAGCCAAACGAAATAAAACCGAACCCGTTAACAGAACCAAACCGAATGCAACTGAAACAAGACTTATAAAGTATATATACAACAATGTGACACCAAAGAATGAAATCAAATGCAACAACACCAGAAATCAAATCAGCTAACAAACATGACAACAACATTTTATACGACATTTTGATACAGTTTTGATACAGAAAAGCGCTGCTTAAGCCAGCCTAAGTCTAAGACATGCGTTTATATGTCTAGCTTGTAAGAACAATCCTTAGCATAACTAACAATCTACATATATATATATATATATATATATATATATAGCATATAGAAATACAATCCTTTTGCAACACACATCTATGTTATACGTCCACAAGCCAAAACGAACCCTGAACTCTGATTACAAAACTGCATTTATGAAAAGAAAACAAAAGCCCAAGTCTTGGAGCTGATCCTAACTAGCACCGGCAGAGCGTCCTTTGTCCTGCGGTCTATATCACACACACACACACACACACACACACGCTCACACACACATACACATTACATACTATGAAATACAATAACCCCCTAGATGAACATATGCAATCCATACGAAATACTATTTAATCAAAATAAGCCGCTTAGTTGATTTATTGCGCCTATGCATATAGAACTATATATATATTATATACCATTTTATATAGATCCACATTAACGCTATAAACAAACAACAACAACAACAAAACAACCAATACACCAAAAAAAATCTTCAACGTGATATTGCTACTTAATAAATGATATAAATAAATGGTCCTAAATGTGTTGAAATTTTCAATAGCAAGGAAATTCTTGGTTTTACTTACCCATCATCATTTCGGACTTCAGGCTTTAAAAATTAACTTCTGTTTGTCGGGAAAATATATAGAAATATATATCTCTAGATCTCTCATTCAAAATTAATTTATAAAGTTTGTTTTTGGCTTTTAATTTCTCCCGAAAAGTATGCATATTCATTATAAATGCGAATGGTGATCATTTCCTTAGCATACCTAGTGGAACATTTGTGCGCCCATCCATACAAAGTTACGGGAAATGCACAGCAAGGAAATGAAAAATCTATTGGCGAACTTTTCAGCTACAAAATAGTGTAATCAATTTTAGATATAAATTGACATGGGCTAATTGCAATGACATGTTCAATATGCAAAATGTTGCGAAAAATGATCTTATATGGTTGTGGGTGGGCAAGCAAAAAGTTTTTCACGCACCATTTGGCACATGTGTGGGTGAAGGTTGTCTGTGTGCGACCGCAGCTCCAACCGAGAATAAATATGATTACATGAAAAACTGAGAAAAAAAATTAAACAAGAGGCGGCATTGTTAAAGCGCCATAAACGGCCAGATCGATGAGTAAAACCCAAACGAATTATAGCTATTCAATGAGCCATTAAGTAAACGCCAATTGCATTTTTGTGTTGTGGGCGAAACAGTCTAACGTACGTTCCAGATCAAAATGTTATATTCCTAGAGCAGCAGCAAGGTCAAAGCAATTGAAAAACCGTTAATAAAAATATTGTCAAAATAAAGTTGATTAACAGTGGGCGCTGCTGTTAACGCCAACGCAAAAAGCTTGCAAGTCGACTGTTAACAGCGGCGACTGTTAAGTGCGCTGCTGCTGCTGCTGTTGCTGTTGCTGCTGTTGCTGCTGCTGTTCATGTTCTGCTCTGTTAGCGAAGTTTAAACGAAAAGGCGACTGACGACAACATTGGCGCTTAGTTTGGGTTCAGCAGCGCTCGAGTGCGATACGAATTAGCCAGTTAAATCAAGCAAATGGAAAACAGTAGCAACAAATAGTTGAACTGCATATTATTTGGCAATTTGTTTTTTCAATTACACAAACCGCAAATCAGCTCGACGACAGCTGTCACTTTAACTCAATTAACGATCAGCGAACAACGAAAACAAATCTTCCACCTCCCCCCCCCTGCTCCCCTCTATCATCTATCTCGCTCGCGTCGTGTTGTCTCGTGTGTGGAAACGTGTACGCAGATGTTTTGAAAGTCCTCCAGATCGGGCTGCAAAAGCAACAAGGACTGTTTGCCATTATAACGGCTAGCCGTGTGCTAACTCAAAGTTTATTATTGTGCAAAGCAAAGTTGTAAACAGCAACAGCAACAACAACAACAAATAATAATAAAAACAATAAAGGGCGACAACAGACAGCAGGCCCAGACACACAGCTGTGGTAAGTACACTGCACAAAAATCATTTAGTTTCAATTTAAATTGTTATCCGGCTGTTTTTGAAGAAATAAATTATGTTCAAGGGAATTTCTATTTCAAAGTTAGATTTTTGTCAAATTGGCTTGATTGGACAATAAACAAAAAAGCAACTGTACCCAACCGTATAGCGGTATTTTCAAGTGATTCCAGAAGTGTCTGCATAAAATCTGTCACGAAGTCAACAATCAATTACAGATTTGAAGATTTGTGTACAAGTTTTTTGTTCATTTCTTTTCTTTTAATGTGCTTTAAACACGAAATACTTATCTCTTCGAAATGATTACTTGATTAAAGAACAAGCTAGCAAGAAGATTACTTACAACACGAAATTGCTTTTTTTTATGTTAGCCTTTATTTTGCGCTGTGCAGCAATTGGTAATCAAGGAACTGCAAACAATCTAGCTAATAAAATAGGCGTTAACCCGACTGACTCTTCCTGTGACTGGTGAATGTCACTGCAAACGGGAACTGCGACTGTGACTGTGACTGCGATTGCTACTTAACATTGCGTGCTTGCTGCTTATCCTGACCTAAAAGTTCATTGACTGAACGCAGAGTTGGGGCAGGAGTCGATTGGGTCGATTCTCAGCTTGTCTGTCTGACTATCTGTCTGTATTGGCATTTAGTGGCAGCAACAACAACATCTGTTTATGCTTGCAACTGGCTCCGTTTCATTGTTTTGTCAATGTTGTATTGATGTCACACACACACAACTCACACACTCATACACACACACACACACACACACACACACACACACACACATGTTGTGCCACAAGTGGCAAACGAGGAAATCTTTTTTTGGACAAGTTCATTGTGGCTTCTAGTAATTTTTCAAGCCCATGACATCAGCTCCATTAAATGCAAACCGGTCGACTTTACCTCAATCTCTCTATCTGTATCTCACTCCCTCTTTTTACCACTCCCTCTCGCACGCTCTGTCTCTTTCTCGCTGCCAAACTCAGTTTTCAAAGCCACCGATTATGAGCCAGAAACAGCAACAATTAAATTACCAAACTAAAAGAGAAGTGAAAAAGCTAGAGGCGTAAAAAAAAAAATCTACAAATTATGAATGTTTGCTGCAAAAAATAAATATTTATCAAATGATATAACACAGGGAAGGCAAAAAACAAAAACAAAATGAAAAAAGAAACAGATAGGCAAATATTAGTCACAACTAAGACATTAGCATTCCGCTTACTGTCTCTAATTATATATAGATGATTATATATATATTTCTGTCGGATATTGTATTTTATGCTTTGTGTGTTTTGGCAGGAGCTCTTGGCCAGCTTTCACTTGGCAAAAGCGTTTGCTTTAAATTCTCAAGACACAAAACACGTTTCCCAAATCTAATTAGATTTTGAGCACAAGACTAGTTCACACACTCACACACACACTCGCACATAGTTGACGTCAGTTTGTTGTTTATTTTGTGTCTTTATCATTTTGTGTGTGTGTGTGTGTGTGAGTGTGTATGTGTTTCATTTGTACCCGTTTTTGGCCCAAAACACTTTATTTGGTTGTTGTTGCTGTTGCTCCTACCAGTTTGCCGGTATTTTGTGTTGTTGCCTTGTTTTGCTGTTAATTAAACTTAAACGCAACTTGATTGTTGTGATTTACTAACTGGGCAAAGAGAAAGAGACGGTCGAAGAACTGTCGATTGAGCTACAAAACGGTGTTGCGTGTGTGGGCGCCTTGTCTGGAGACTGTGCCAACATTTTGGACAACTCCATGTGGGCTGAAGGAAACGGCCAAGACAGCCACCAATACAGCCGGACGACGCAGACAACTTGCCCCTATTTGGGCGTAAAAGTTGATGATCAAACCTGGAAAATGAGCTCATTTTGTCTATATTTTTATTTCATATTTTTTTACATTTTTATTTTTGGCAATTTAGAGAGCGTGAAATGCGACTATTAACAACAGCAACAACAACAACAACAGCAACAACAAAAGCTCTGTTGTTAATTATGATTAAAGCTGACAGATGTTTTGTGGCACGGACTCAGCAGAGATTGAAGTGTCTAACAATATGAATTAATCAATCGTTTTTTCTCCATTTTTTATCCAACAATTTTCTATCAATAATTTATAGCAAGTCAGCTTTCAGCTGGATTTACAGCCTAAGATTTACAACCAAACCATATTGGATGAGAGTATAAATTATTCGCCTTGCCATAAATGTATTTTTATATCTCTTTGTTAATGTTGTTGAAATGATGGTTATGGATTCTAATTATTAAAGAAATACCCTATACCAAGTAGTACGAACTACATCAAGTTATTGTAGGGTATATAAAAATACAATCTTTAATAAACTCAACAGTTGAGTGACTGAAAACTGTTTGAAATAGATTCTACATAAAGCAAGCATTGGAAAACATTTTATTTGTAAATATAGCTCCAATCTCAACAAACTTCAAATTTGCTGTCGATCTCTGTACCTAATTTGACCTTGTAGATAAGCAAACTCCCTCAGTTTTAATGTACAGTACAGAAGACCGGATCTGAACACTATATCATATAGCTGCGATGGTAACAATCGAACGAAAGATGTATTTAAAATTATGCAATCGAGATTGAACCAATCAAATAATGCCCAAGTTAATGCATATGTCTGCTATGGTTAGGGTATTTGGGCATTAGTTAGTTATTCTTTCATCTTGTTACTTGATAGCATAAATTGTTGATGACGTGCGCCAACTTTTTGCATGGCTATTCTATTGTTTACTTATTGTTATTATTCTTCTTCTTGTTGTTGTTATTGTTGTTGTTTGTTCATTTGCCGTGTGTTGTTACCCATGAAGCGTGCTTGCGTGTGTGAGTTTGTGCTTGTGTGTGTGATGTGTCCGCGAAAAAAGTGCGAGTTCAAAGTTGGCATCATCTATCAAGATCCAAGTGGCAAATTTTGCATAGAGTCATGCAACGAAAATAGCCGACTGACGACAGACGGGTTTCTGCGGCTCAATGTTCGCAACGAAGACTACTACAGTAAGAAGAGGGAGAGACAGAGAGCTAAAGAGACAGGAAGAGAGAGAGAGAGAGGGAGGGAAAGAATGAATCGGGTTGGCTAACGTGGGCGTGTGTTCAATTCAAAATCAGTTTCAATTTGCTCAATTGGTCACAGAACCGGTTGCTGTTTGACCTGTGCACCTGAAACTCAAAACTCATAACTTAAAATGCAACATTGAAAACTGCACACTGAACACTGAACACTGATTAACTCGTATCAGTTGCACCATCTATAATTCAATTTTAGAAAGCACCTCCCCCCTGACAGCTCGGTCCTGCAAAGCGATGCAAAATTGCATGTCCGATTAACTTGATTAAATGCGACTAAGTTGTTGCCTGCCTCGTGCTTGTGCCACAAATTAAGATTAATAAGTTGCTGGCAGGCAACACTTTGAAACACACACACACACACTGTACAAAATGAGTGCTTAAACTTAATAGCTACATTTTGGCATTTTGTAACTCTGCAGAGGATATTTGTAAATGAATTGTACAAAAATCTTAAAATGAGACAGACTTTTTGACTATGTTCAGTAAATGTTTTCCATTAATGGGAAATCAAGACACATCCTTGCATCAGACTGTTGGTTTTTTTTTTTGGTTGAGTGTATTTGATGGTTGCAAACTGCAGCCACGCAAATGTCTGGCAGCAATCAGACTATATAGCTGATTCATCCGATTCCACTTGAGCGATGGCCTTATATGGTTTCGGCAGCACTGATTGATATTGAGCCCCGACACGGTACATGCCGCATCTGCCCGCCTCTTGCCTCCGGGGGCAGCAGCCAATTGAAGTGCGTTGCGCGTGTGGGTGCAGATTCAAAATCAGATTCAGATTCAGTGATGATGTAAGATTCGGTTCTACTCGTACTTAGCGGAGCATATGGTAACCAAAACACAACTGAGCAAAGCAACAAAAATGCTGCCCAAAAGCAAAACACACAAAGAAAATAAATACGAACAACAAAAACATGTTTCAATTGCGTGCGAGGTCGCGGGGCGCAAACACGCCCACTTTTTAGCCTCAATTTGAACAGCTTTGCTCCAGCCCCGCCGCTGCTGCTCCTCTCTGTCACTGCAGTCGGCCACGCCCACTCAGCAATTGGCTCAGCTGTGTATTTACATAAAGCGGAGCTGTTGATTTCACGGCCAAAGAAGTTGCACGCTTCCACGCTGCCACGCTGCCACATCAACTGTTAGTGCCACTGCCACCATTTACGTCCACAGCCACTTGGACTTTAAGTCTTGCTCTTGTTCTCTTTAGCCTCAGCCAGAGTTGGTCACGTGTCAACAACGTGACACGAACACGAGCACGAGCTGAGAATCAAGCTGAGCGAATATCACGCAGATTATATACCCTCGCAGAATGCAGTCCAAATAAATTAGAATAATAAACTACATATAAAAGATATATAATAATAGCAACAACATCTGAACTTTCCACTGGTCGTTTCTATTACATGATGATAATATATGCTATAGTAATCCGTTCCTATCGGCTCTGTAGCTAAAGTTCATTTCAAGTTTTAACAAGTTGGCCTTAAAACTGGGCGCAGATGCGACTAGTGATGCTGATTTATTTATTCATTTATTTAAAGTCGACTAATATCAGTCCACACATAAACTTAAAGATTAATTCAACTAACTTCATATTTAAATTTATGTATTTATTTAATGTCGAATAATATGAGTCGATACAGATACTTACAAAAATGAATTCAATTTAAAATAAAGATTTATTTAAATGATTTCTGAAGGTATTTAAATGCAAACTGATCCAACATCTGTTGCATGTATTTGGAAAAACCTAGAGAGAACCTAATGTGAACAACAAAAAGTCAAGAATAGATATACCATAACGTTCCCAGACGGAGACGTGACCAGCAAAAAGTGAGCAAGACACGGCTTCAACTCTAGTTTCAGGTGCTCGTTTCTTGGCATGCAATTGTCGCTCCATAAGTCATTAAAAGTAATCGTTTTGTTGGGCTTACATGCGCCAAACGGCCAACATTAGCACTCTGCATAGTTTCTTCTTCTTTTTTTCTTCTTTTTGGGGCGCAACCTTGTTGCTGCCAGATTGCCCAAGTCAGCCATCAGTAAGTAAGGGATAAAGGGCTGTCAAAGGGTATTGGGAAATGGGGGGGGAAATGTTACACCTAACGTTCAATCGCGTCAGCTAATCGCTTCAAGCACAGCCAACGCCAAAGCCAAAGCCAATTGGGGTCGTCATCGTAAAGTATCGATTACATCCGCTGCGATGTCGCGACCTGTTACCAAAATCGAAACGCAATCCCCACTGCAAGGCAAGGCAAGGCATATATCTAGCAGCTCCAAGAGTGCTTTTTACCGCCTTTTGGGCTATGTCGCTCTAAAAAGAAGGTCACGGGTTGAAGAGCCTACCACAAACTTATAGTTTTTGTCCATTGCTTGTCTTTTTCAGGTGGGCAAACAAATCACTTTGCTAGGGCAAAGTGGCCCAGAAAATTCGAAACAAATAAATCGTTGCAGTCACGTTCAGAGTTTGGTGGGGCCTCTCCTTTGTTTTTTTTTTTTGACTCCATGGAATTTATGCCATTGATTTTGATGGTAATTTAAGGATTTGGTTTATTGGGTAACTTATTCCAAAAAAAAAAAACAAAAAAATAAGAAATGAATATATATATATAATAAAAAAAACTATTTAATATCAGTTTGATATTTAAGCGTGCTTAACCACAAAATCAGAAAAATATCTTTCCAGTTATCACTTTTAACTATATACTTTACACAAATTGAAAGCTTTGCAACCTCCTTCAAAGATTGATCATTTGTATAGACAGATGAAGCACAGAACACAACTTTTAAATACCCAAAAACCCAAACGAAAACTTAATTTTGTGTAGATATATTTTTCGAAAATTGTTCAATTGATTAATCCGCTGATTGTGCTGCACCAAAATGACCAAGAATGTTAGAGATAAGTTAATGGTACAGCAGAGTTGATAATCAATTTCCGCACTCTTCTTTTTGCAGTTACACAAACCCAAATCGAAGTCGAAGGAAGTGGGACCCTGCAATATCCGTACTCTCAACATGGCTGGCAGTATTGAACAACGTCCGTGGACGCCAACAGTGCGCATTGGCAGAATTGCGGCAGAGACTACAAATCCGGGACCAGCTATTGTCCAGCTACCAACGCTAATTGGTAAGGCTATTCTATATTTTACATGCAATATTCAACTCAAATTCCGTATTGTAATTCACAGGCAGCAAAGTGCCGGATTCAAAGAAGAAGGGTGCACCGTCATATTCCTTTGGTCATAAGTTGTCCGGCAGGGATGAAACAACCGGACCCGGTCCGGCACAGTACAATGTGTCGGGTATGCGACCCAAGGGTAGAGATCATCCACGTGCCGCTACCCTACAGAGTCGTCCCAAGGAGTTGACACGCTTTGTGAATCCCGGACCGGGTGAATATGATGTGATGCCGGCGGCGAAGGCTGTCATTGATGCCACACCCAAGTACACATTTGGCAAGAAGCCGGCGAACGCCAAGTTTCAGCTAATACCAGGTAAGTCGAGACGGTCCTTATGACCCTACCGAGATCACAGTGTTGGTTGTTGTTGGTTTGTTGATGTTGTATTTGTTGTTGTTGGTTCCTGTTGGTTGTTTGAATGGCTATGCGTTTTTATTGTGGTGTGTACTTATTATATTGGTCATGGGTTGCATGCGCATCATTATCGCTATGGATTACGGAGAAGCCTCATATCTCAAGCAAAGACATCCAAGATATCGTCACGGAGACAGGCCGCATCATCATCATTGTTGTATATATAAGAATCACATTTCGAGTTAACAAATCCATGCAAGAATCGAATCTCATCCAAGCAGCGCGTAAGTAAACGCTGCCCTAAAGGCCATGAGCTCTATATCGCTCTGCATCTCTCTTTCTCTCTCTCTCTCTCTCTCTTAGAAGTCACGTAGCTGTAACTTTGTGCTGCTTGTTAGTATAATTCTCTCTCTCTCTCTCTACCTCTCTCTCTTAATCTCTTACTCAGTAGTCACGTAATTGTAACTGCTTGCTACTATAGTTGTCTCTCTCTTTCTGCCTCTATCTCTTTATATCTCAGTATTCACGTAGCTGTGGCCACTAGTATAACAAAAAAAAGCATATCCCAAGAAAATTCCAATTTTTAAATAGGAGCCTATTATCAAATATAATCACTTGGATCATATTTGCAAATTGTAGTATATTCAAAAACTATCGTGTACTAGATTTACTTCAAGCAAGTAAAAAGTGCTCTATAGAGTATGTCGTAGTCGTAGATTTTGAACCATGTACAATCCCAAATACACACTTTTTTGTTTTAATTATCACAAGCCTTTAAAGAAAAAAAATAATAATTTTGTGCACAAAGAGAATAAAAATGTTTTGTTTCATAAGCTTAAAAGTACCATGTATCACAGTGTAAATATTGTACAGATAATTGGTACATTTTTAGCACTATTTAAATATACAGAAATGAAGAAGAAAAGGAATAATGTAAAATGTACCACTGTTTATTTAGTCATTGGTACATTTGTACCACTGGTTATTTATTCATTGGTACATTTGTACCAACTACGGCAAACGTGGCTGCAACTGCCAGCTAGTATGGTATAGTTGTCTCCCTCCCACTCTTGACGACTTTCCCCCTCTTTCTCTCTCTTTTTGTACTTTCGTATTTAGTTAGAAGGTATTTAAATGTTGTTTCTATGTGGTTTTTCTTTGGTTTGGTTTGTGTTGATTTGTTGAATTTGATTTTTGATTTTGATTTGAAATTTAACATTTTTCTTCTTTTTAAAAAAATTAAACTGACCCACTCACTGACTGCCAATCGCGAATGCTGCGATAAACGAAACAAACCACAACATTTTTTAGGTCCCAACCATTATCAAGTGGTGCCGCTTGATGTGATTAAGCCGCGTGCGCCTCGTTATTCCTTTCGCATTAAGGTTAACGTTTACCTAGTTAACAATCCAGGTAACACAACTAACTGCTGGCCCAATTGGCCAATATGTCTGTCTGCCCAGTTAACAAAACCCCGCCATCCAGTTAATAAACACACACACACATTCTCACACACGTTCTCTTTTGCATGTGTTTTCCTCATCACTTCTGGTTTTCCTGGTGTGCTCCCCATCTCCATTTCTATCTCTATAACTCTAGTAACAACACTCCGTAACTCATTCAGTTTAACCCACTCTAGTCTTACCTATTGCCATGTTTGTAGTCTAAAATTAGAACAAAATGAAAAGCGTTACCCGTACCGTAATTATTTGTTTTATTAACACTAACAGCGCCAAATAGCTATAGTCCCGAAAAGGTTACGCAATCGAGAAAGAATGCGCCACGTTACACATTCGGTAGACGAACTAAAATCCAACACGATCAGCATACACCAGGTAATATGTTGTCAAACTCCCCTCCCCCGCCCCGCC
Source organism: Drosophila cognata (assembly GCA_035041535.1). Lineage (NCBI taxonomy): Eukaryota > Metazoa > Arthropoda > Insecta > Diptera > Drosophilidae > Drosophila > Drosophila cognata. The sequence continues at coordinate 5,436,696 of JAWNLC010000234.1, read as the reverse complement.
CCCCACACACAACCCCCTTCAAACCCACGAGCAACGAGGCACTTGGCTGTAACTTGTACCTAGTCCGTAGTTGTATCTAGTTAGACCTTGGATTGGATTACACCCGGCTAAACGAACACATTTCGAACACATTTTTAGTTATATTTTTAGTAATCGTTCTTATATCTATCCCATACAGCTCCTGGCGCCTATTCGCCCGAGAAGGTGAAGCTCAGCAGTACACCCGAATTTAGCTTTGGCATCAGACATCATGAGCTGCGATCCGACTATACGCCAGGTTTGTCTAGCTTCACTTGACCACAGCTCATAAATCAAGCACGCCTTCTCAATGTACGTCCTTCAAGCTGTAAATATCTCTGGCCATAAAGTAGTATCCATAGTAGCACTGAGCAAGCACAGATTAACCAATTTCAAAGTGTGCTTTTAAGAAGTTAAAAGCTGATATTTTCGCACACATTCTTAAGACCTAATAGAAAAAGTCGGTAAAGTAATCGAGTTCGGATCCACACTTGAATAGAGAACATGTCCCAGTGAAGCCAAGCCAAATAATCGGGGACTCGCACTCAACATCCAAAGAAATTAACCCAATCAATCAGATATTTTTATGAAGTAAGTTTTTAGTCGATTTGACGGCTTCGTGTATTGCATGATTAGTATTATATTTTTTACTGAACACTCCTTTAAAAAAAACACTTTGTTATGCGCAAAAGTTTCGCGTAAATTGAAATACTTAATTTGCCGTATAAAATTTAATTGAAATTGGGCAATCAGGTCGTACATTGAGCAGATATTCATGAGTAGCTTAGATTTAAGACTTGCATCCAATTGGCTTGAACATCGTGAACCCTTGCAGCACCTGGTTGTTATAAACCTGAACAAGTAGTTCTCGAGCACACGCCCGCCTATAGTTTTGGTCTCAGGACGAAGCACACACAGATCAACGATTCGCCAGGTGGGTTCTAATCATCAGACTTGGTCCAATCACAGCTGATTCATAAATTCTTCATCTTAGCACCCGGCACATACAGTCCTGAAAAGTCTAAATTGCATACGACACCCGCTTTTAGCATCGCTGGCAAGGCCAATCATGATGTGGTTGATGCCACACCAGGTGAGTACTCCGCCAAGTTGCAAGCCCACAAACAATGCGAAACTTTAGCTATATTCCCAACTCTTAATGGAATTTCCGCCTTTTTTTACAGCGCCCGGCGCATACGAGCCAGAGAAATGTGTGTTGAACAAAACACCCGCCTTCAGTTTTGGGCAACGTGTGCAGTTGAACAGGTCGCAAGAGACACCCGCACCCGGCACCTATGAGCCGGAGAAGGTGCGCTTGGATTTTGCGCCCTCCTACACGCTAGCCGGCCGGCACGAGCTGAAATCCGTAAGCCACACCCCGGCCCCAGGCTCGTATGCCCCGGAAAAGTATCGTAGCGATTACACGCCAGCGTTTAGCTTCGCTGGTAAGCATGAGCATCGACTCGACAGCTCCACTCCGGCACCGGGCGACTACTGTCCCGAAAAAGTACGGCACGATCACAATCCCGCTTTCTCATTCGCCGGACGCCATGACACACTCAAAGCCAGCGACACCCCAGCCCCAGGCGCCTACGAAACCGAAAAGGTGCGCTTAGACCACAATCCCTCCTACTCCTTCGCCGGCAGACACGATCTTCACAAGCCGAGCGACACCCCGGCTCCGGGTGCATACTGCCCCGAGAAGATTCGACAAGACCACAATCCCGCATTTTCCATGGCTGGAAAGCATCAAATGAAGATTACAAATTGCACGCCAGCCCCTGGAGACTATTGTCCTGAAAAGACCAGACTAGATCATACTCCTGCCTACACCTTTGGCGGCAGAAATGATCCCAAAGTAGAGAACCATACACCAGCTCCTGGTGATTATCACCCGGAGAACGTTCGACTAGATCACAATCCGGCATTTTCTTTCGCTGGTCGTCATGACCTCAACAAGCCAAGTGAAACTCCAGCTCCTGGAGCGTACTCTCCTGAGAAAGTACGCCAGGATCATAATCCGGCATTTTCAATGGCTGGAAAGCATGATCTAAAGATCTCAAATAATAACCCAGCCCCTGGAGATTATTGTCCTGAGAAAACTAGGTTAGATCATACCCCCGCCTATTCCTTTGGTGGCAGAAACGACCCCAAGATGGAGAATCATACACCTGCTCCTGGTGATTATCACCCTGAAAAGGTAAGATTAGATCACAATCCCTCTTTCTCCTTCGCTGGTCGTCATGATCTTCATAAGCCAAGTGAAACCCCTGCTCCTGGAGCGTATTCCCCTGAGAAAGTGCGTCACGATCATAATCCGGCATTCTCAATGGCTGGCAAGCATGATCTGAAGATCACAAATGGCACACCAGCACCGGGAGATTACTCTCCTGAAAAATCCCGATTGGATCATACTCCTGCCTATACCTTTGGTGGCAGGAATGATCCCAAAGTAGAGAATCATACACCTGCTCCCGGTGACTATCACCCCGAAAAAGTAAGGCAAGATCACAATCCTGCTTTCTCTTTTGCCGGTCGCCACGACCTTCAAAAGCCAAGTGCAACACCTGCTCCTGGAGCCTACTCTCCCGAAAAAGTTCGCCAAGATCACAATCCTGCTTTCACAATGGCTGGAAAACACAATCCAAAGAGCTCAAATAATAACCCAGCCCCTGGAGATTATTGTCCTGAGAAAACTAGGTTAGATCATACGCCCGCCTATTCCTTTGGTGGCAGAAACGACCCCAAGATGGAGAATCATACACCTGCTCCTGGTGATTATCACCCTGAAAAGGTAAGATTAGATCACAATCCCTCTTTCTCCTTCGCTGGTCGTCATGATCTTCATAAGCCAAGTGAAACCCCTGCTCCTGGAGCGTATTCCCCTGAGAAAGTGCGACACGATCATAATCCGGCATTCTCAATGGCTGGCAAGCATGATCTGAAGATCACAAATGGCACACCAGCACCGGGAGATTACTCTCCTGAAAAATCCCGATTGGATCATACTCCTGCCTATACCTTTGGTGGCAGGAATGATCCCAAAGTAGAGAATCATACACCTGCTCCCGGTGACTATCACCCCGAAAAAGTAAGGCAAGATCACAACCCTGCCTTCTCCTTTGCCGGTCGCCATGATCTTCACAAGCCGAGTAACACTCCAGCTCCTGGGGCATACTCCCCTGAGAAAGTACGCCAGGATCACAATCCAGCATTTTCAATGGCTGGCAAACATGATCCCAAAATCATAAGTGATACTCCAGCCCCTGGAGATTATAGCCCTGAGAAAACTCGATTGGACCATACACCTTCTTACAGCTTTGGCGGCAGGAATGACCCCAAAGTTGAGAACCATACACCAGCTCCCGGTGATTATCACCCAGAGAATGTTCGACTAGATCACAATCCTGCATTTTCTTTCGCTGGTCGTCATGACCTCCACAAGCCAAGTGAAACACCTGCTCCTGGAGCGTATTCCCCTGAGAAAGTACGGCAAGATCACAATCCTGCATTCTCAATGGCTGGCAAGCATGAGACGAAGATCACAAGTGAAACTCCTGCTCCTGGTGATTATCACCCCGAAAAGGTGAGGCAAGATCACAATCCCGCTTTCTCCTTTGCCGGTCGCCACGATCTTCACAAGCCCAGCGACTCTCCAGCTCCTGGAGCCTACTCTCCCGAAAAAGTTCGTCAAGATCACAATCCTGCATTCACAATGGCTGGCAAACACGATCCAAAGATCGCAAATGGCACACCAGCGCCTGGGGACTATTCCCCTGAAAAGTCTCGATTGGATCATACGCCTGCCTACACTTTCGGTGGTAGGAACGATCCCAAAGTGGAAAATCATACACCTGCTCCTGGTGATTATCACCCAGAGAATGTTCGACTCGATCACATTCCCGCCTTCTCATTTGCCGGTCGTCATGATCTGCACAGGCCAAGCGATACTCCGGCTCCTGGAGCCTATTCGCCTGAGAAAGTGCGTCAAGATCATAATCCAGCATTTTCGATGGCCGGCAAGCATGATATAAAGATCACAAATGGCACACCAGCGCCAGGGGATTACTCGCCGGAGAAGACGCGACTGGATCATGCACCCGCTTACACATTTGGTGGCAAATATGACCCCAAGGTGGACACTCATCAGCCGGCGCCCGGCGACTATGCGCCAGAGAAAGTACGCCTCGACCATACACCCGCCTACACAATTGCAGGTCGGACGAGCATCGAGCATGTCAGCCACACTCCGGCACCCTGTGACTACAGACCGGAGAACTGTCAGCTGGATGGCACGCCCGCCTTCACCTTTGGCATGAAGCTGAAACGGGAGAAGATCAGTGATACTCCAGGTAAATAATTGAGCACCAAGTGAATTGTTGTATTCATTTGACTTCCAAATGAGTTCAAATCGGCTCCTTCTTCCCTGGCTTTTTTAGCACCCACTGCATACGAGCCGGAAAAGCACAATTCTCAGCACACTCCAGCCTACACATTCGGCACGAAAACCGAGGTCAAGGTCACCACCGATTCACCCGGTAAAGAACTCTGCTTAGCATTACAATCTTCTAAATCTTAGGCTTACTTTCACTGGCATGTTGCTTACTTTATGTCCTCTTTTGTCTATATATATATATGTATACGTATGTGTTTTGTGTATCTGCATCTTGTAACGCCTGTCCTTAGCTCCCGGACATTATCATCCAGAGCAATGTAATCTCGACAGCTCGCCAGCGTTTAGCTTCGGTCTCAAGACAATACCGATGCCCATCATTCCAGGTAGGTGCTGCTTGATTCCTTTCTTTGTAAACTTTAAACTGGTGCTGGAACTTGGCATGCTTTATATAAACCCTTGCAGAACTCCAAGTTGCCTTACGCTTATAGCATTTTGTCCGATTTTTATCGCCCTAAAATTAAAATCGTCCTTAAAACAAGCAAATCTTTTTCGATCTTAAAAATTCTGATTTAGCTTATTCCATATTCGAATTTTATATATTTATCTGGTGTTTTTAAGCCTTTCTTCTTTTTTTTTTGTTAATCTAATCAATATCAGTTTCACAAAATAACATATAAGATCATATAGGTCTGCAAGGGTATTCGATCTTCGGCTATTCGAAGCTAGCTGTTCTTTGCCTTATTGTTTTTGTATGTACTATTTTCTGTGTATTTCATGTATATACATATGTTTTGTTTACATTATATCGGTGTACTGGCCTGCATACATACATATATATGTACCACATGTATATACAATACATATATACAATACAATACTGTATATCCATCAAAACTGCACTCACTAGAACCTAGAGGCGCTTACATTGAAGATCGCATATTGCAAAGACGTGAAAGACGCTTGGCTAGTCCCGGTAAGAGAGCTTCATCCAAATCAAAAATGCAAAAAAAAAATAAAATACTCGAGAACGTTTCAAATACTTTCATTTAAAATGCCTAATTGCAATTATACACTGAAATCCATTTGTTACACTGAACGCAAAGTGTGGTAAAAAAACATACAAATTGAGTTTGTAGTTAAAGTTGGATAGCAGAATGAAGTGGTTGATTATTGGAGTTTTAATATTTTGGATCGTATCATTGATGGATAGTAAATGTTGTAAGTTTTTAATGGAGAGAGAGAGAGAGAGTGAGCCGAAGGCAAAGAGAGAGAGAGAGAGAAAACTGCAAAATGTTGTCATTTTAGATGGACCAAATAAGGCGTGTTTGGTGAGAAACAAATACGAAAACGAGCGAAACTGTAACGGACCGCGTCGTCAATTTTATGTCTTCCATCGCATCATTTTGGACTGTGTATCGGTGTTCTCGAAGTGCCCGCGTGTCCACCAGTACAACGAGTGGCCCAGTCTCAGCAACTGTCAGGCAGAATGTTCATGGCATATGGAAATTAATATCGGTACCACCGAATCGGATACTACTAACACTACGACAACAACAACAACAGAAACAACAGAAACAACAACAACCGAAGATTCTGAATCTGCCGGAAGTGATGATGATTGATGAAAGATCACAGAGAGCATATATAAATATAAATAAAATATGAATTAAAAAAGTAAAGTAAAAAGTAAGCTTTTAAATATATTCTAGTTTAGTTTGCCCAATTTCCATTTAACAAATGTTACACATCCAAATGTAAGCAGGTCTGCAAGTGCTCATTTCTTATGGCAGTCGCAGGCATTGAATTGAATGCATACAGAAAATATTTGAGATCAGTATTGATCAATGGGCGAATATATTTTCTAGACTATAAATTGGGTGTTTCTCATCAGATCTTAATGAAATTAGTACAGTTGATCCAAAATATATCTATTTATATATATTAATTGATCAGATGATGATCAGACAGACAGATCTGCATTGCGATTGCCTTATCTCAGTTAACGTTGGGTGTCAAGTGTGATTTCAGTTGGCAACAAAAGTATTTGAAACGTTTTGTGAGCTGCTAGAGGCGTGGGAAACTACATACATGCATACACAGAGAAGAAAATCGTACCAAGTTCGTTTAACTAATTGTTATTCGAATGATTACTTCTCACTTGTGTTCCCGACACTCTCTTGATCTGAGAACATACATCTCAAGTTGAGATTAAGGTTCACCATTCTACATTGAGAATTTGTGGAATTCACATTCGTAATTTTGTTTTTTCGAATGCATTTATTTTTCTCTGTGTACTCGTATGCCTATGTATATATTGTGTGTAAGCGTAGTTAGCAAAATACACAATTGAATTGAATCTAATTGCAATCCGTATCATAGTACGCCACAATAATGACAACAGCAATGCAACCACAACAACAACCACAACAACAACCACTGAGACGCGCACTGTGAATGGCGTTGATGTGCCGGTGCAACAGGTGAATGGTCAAGTGGAGGCAGCAGCAACCACAAAGACAAGTGTAAGGCACACCACCACAAATGGCACCACCACCACACCACACACACAGCTAGCACCAGCCCCAACAGCAACAACAACAACAACAACCACCAAGACAACAAAAATCGTAAACAGCACAAATGACAATCAGAGCGATCAATCAAGATTGAAGCACACCACAATGCACCATGTGGCAAATGCACACGCCCAAAGCGGCGATCTTCAAGTCACCGCCCAAGGCAAAGCGGATGCCAGCACCACCAAAGCAGCGGCGGCAAGCACACGCACAGTGGTGCAAAGTGACGGTGCCATTGTCACAAGTGGTAAATCCATCAAATCGAGCACCGTCAAGTACGCTGTGGAGGCGAGCAGCGTGCAAGAGAAAATAATCAGGTAACCAATCAGGCCAAAATCCCCCATAATTTGTACTCCTTTTTCGTGTGTTTCTCTTTATTTGTTTTTTGCAGCCTCATCATAATCCAAGCTATCATCTATTAACCAAGCCATTCAAACAACCAGTCAACCAATTCTAACAACCTACACTAAAAAAAATAATATTTATATATATATATATATATATATATATATATATATAAGATTAATATTTGTAATACGCATCTTTTGTTAGCCGTGTCTTAAGTAGGCTTAATTCGTTTTTGCTACTGAGTACAAAATTCTTCACTTGGATAAGTTTTTCAATTCTTACTTACTGATTTTAATTTTAGCATAATTGAAACGTAATTTGAACTTAAGTTAAATAATAATCCACTTGATTTTCATTCCCTGTTCTGTTTTGAGTAGAGACAATATTTATTTTGATATTTCTTAGCCAAATAATCAAATCATAATTTTTGTTGGTATTTTACTTTTAAAAAAATCAAACTCATTTCAATTTTGAGTAATTCTTCAACTGAATGAAGCATAATTATTAAGTCGGTTTAATTTATTTAGAAGAATTTTGTACTTATAGCAGTTGAATATAGCGAAATCCAATTTAAGCTGGTCAGAGTTTTTTTTGTGTGTATTTTAATGTCTACATTGGGTGTGAAATCTTTTAATCTGCAGCTCCTAACGTCTACAAGATACCCACTGTCTTGGGCAGCAGCAAGGAGGGTCCCATACGTTCAGCGCCTGCCTTCACAATGGCCGGGCGGATGCGTCAGCCGCTAATTCCGGCACTGGTGTTGCCCGGACCCGGTTATTACGATGGCGAGTATACGGTAACCAAGTCCAAGCCACCAGTTTATTCGATGCGCGGCAAATACAAGATGACCAGCGATGATAATAAGCCCGGCCCAGGCGCACATTGTCCCGAAAAGGTGCGCAATTTACACTTATTATTTATTTATTTATTTATTTATTTATTTGTGTACAACTGAACTGACCTGCACCGACCCGCAGTATTGGGAGAAACGTTCGCAGCCTTCGATATCCTTTGGCATTCTGCATTCACAGTTCTGTGGCAATTTGGGCACTTACATGCTGCCCGAGCGTTATGCGCGCTGCCTGCTCTCAAATCGACCCGATAAGAACTTTCCATAAACTGAACATAGAGCCCCCTAATCCATTTAGATCATTAACAAGCCAAATTTAAATAAGATGCAAACTAAAGATAGCATAAATAAATATTGTTAACGTCAATCCACAGGTGAATCTATCTCACATGCCCTCCTACAGTTTCGGCATCAAGCACTCGCCCTATTTGGGTCACCTGAAACAGAAGGATAACGATTGCGATTATGGCTTTTCGGGCATCTGCTGAACATTGTGGAACAGTCCTGGAACACCTCTGGAACTTCTGCTCGTCCTCGCTCTGCTCAAGACGGTCTCCCTTTCTTTTACACAAAACATAGCTTCCTCACTTTCAGTTGCAAACTCCAAGTAACCCCAAACTCTTTGTGTGGCACACATCGAGCACTAACGTTAAGATTTGATATTTTTGGAAATTATATATTGTAAGTCCAAAGTGTTGTAAAATGTTAAAAATATACATATAATTCTATTCAACAAGTAAGACTGCTCAACACTTATTTCATTATTGCACGATGAACTTCAACAAAAAAAACATGTTTTCAATTTAAATGTAGTATCAAAGAGATATATCTACCTCTAGTGATTAATATATTTCTAAAATCTTTAGTAGTATTAATCAGTTAGTTCAACGTATTATCAAAACGGCTTTGCTTGTGAAAATCTGCTTCTTTTTTTTTTGTGTCAAAGTCAAGGCAGTGGAATGTTTGGCTACGATCCCGAATGAAATTCGAGGAAAATTCGAGGTGGCAAACCGGATTGTGAAGTGAATATAAATGTCAGCATAGATCGTAAACCACACCCTCATGTTTCGAGTTATTAATATTATTTTTGATTATTATGCACTTCACATATTTTGGGCATAAATTAAAAGGAAATTCCGCTCTGAAAGGATCTTTTTGCTGTTTTTTGTTCTTCAATTATTTGGCTAATTTTGACCTGAGTTGTGGTTGCAACCAACTCGAAAACAATTGTCAAATCTCTTATCAAAATCAAACACTCAATAAAACAGAATGAGAAAGGTGTCATTGCAATTGACAGAACATCCGTTGCACCCTAGTAACTTGTTGAGTTTACGGCTGACAATTCTGTGGAAAGGAAAATGCAGGAAAAACAGCAACAGGCAGCAGCAGGCAGCAACAGGTTTGTGTATAAAAGTGACTGCAATTGAACTGAGCTCATCAGTCAAAGCAGTAGTGCAAGCAAAATGTACATACCGAAAACAATGAATGGAAAATTAGTGTGGAAAGTGCTGGCAAGCGTCAGTTTTCGTAACTTCAATGATAATAAGACTTATCCGGTAATACATATCCAAGACATGCCTCGCAATGTCAGCTACAAAGTGGAATCGGCTCAAAGATCACACTCGAGACATGGCACGGGTGTCTATCTGTTGCTGGAGGAAAATCTCGTTATTTTCGTGCCACCGGGCATACATGTCAAGGATTCAACGTTCAATAAACTGAAGAGTGGCCTTTGCCACGTCGCCAAGAGGCGTCGCCTAACCGATAGGGATGAGTTCATCATTAGCAAGAAGCCAGTTCTCTTTCATCCCGATGCTGGCAGTGAAACTATCATACAGCCAGTACTTAATGTGGATAAGACCGGGAAAGCGAGCGAAAGTAAAACACCCAACAACTTAATGCTAGTACCTCAAAACAAAATGAATCTTTTTAAATAAAGTCTGCACTTTGTTTACCTACAACTAAATTGACAAGATATTAATAAATACTAAAACTTAATGTACTGAAAAACTTATTAATATAATTTTAAAAAATATAAATAAATTCTCTCAAACGATGTTGTTTTCTATATAAAAACTTCATCAAATCAGTAAATAAAAAAATATATGTACAAAATATAGAACAAAATTCTGAATTGATTTAGTGGGTTTGGCGTATTCTTCAAAAGTAAGTAGCTGGCACTGGTTAAAGTTGGTTTAAATGGATCTAATATAAATTTTAAAAAAGAAGAGAAACTGAATCTGTCTAAAGACATCTATCTGAAAATCTGTGCTACTTACAACAAAATGCTGGTATTTCAAAGACTGATTTTATTAAAGTTTATGCGCTGGTTATTTAGAAATAATTTGACAAAATGTTATTTATTTGAAAAACTCAGCAAATTTCAACATCTCAAAATCCACAAAAAAAAGTTTGACTTTAATTTTTGTTTAAGAAATTTATTGAAACTAAAAACTAAAATGAAATTGTCCCTTGGTTTTCTCTATAGGAGCTGCTCTCAAAATACACACATGCAAATAAGAAAAGACAATTGTTAATTATGTTGTGCACTCCATTACCGTTATGTTTTATTACAATCAAAAGTGAACAACTTATTTGCAAGACTCATAATAAAATATAGCATATCGCCGAGGAAACTAATTCTTGGTGATTTCGATCTCTGCATGGATACATGACTTGCCCTGCAAAAAAACAGACACAAAATACATAAATAAATATTGCGATAAATGTGTAAGTTTAAGTTTAAGTTTAAGTTTAAGTTTAAGTTTATAAGAATCGTAATTACTCACAGTATCATGCTTAATTTCACTGTCGATGACCAGATGACCCCGAGCCATGCTCAACATGGCCTTGTATTTGTTCAAATCGACGGTGTGTTCATTGGAGCAGATCTTCTCCTCGGCAACTGGGCATTTGGATGGTGCACCGAATAGCTTCATGATATCCTTGGCATCGCTGGGCGCCTGATCAATCATCTCGCATAGATCCATTTTGCCCTCCTTCATCACAATGCCATCCTTTTGCACCTTGAACTTGGTGACAGCCGTTGCGAAGGCCTTGTTCGTAAAGCAGCCACTTGGAACCAATTCGCACTTCTTGTTCAGCTTCACACTGAAGTCTTCGTCCAACTGGATAATGCCATCCGCACCGGCACAATTCTCCAGTTTCACAAGCTTTGCCTTGTAGCCATTCTGATTTCAACAAATTAATGATTTTAGTTAGCTTTTATTGGGCTTAACTGAGTTTCTAAGGACTCCTCGACTTTAGCTTCAAATTGTTGAGAATTGTAAAAGAAAAGTTTAAAGCGAGCCAAGCTGAAGCTAAGTTGTTTTTTAACTTATACTAATCTACTTAGAAACTCTGTTAAATCCCTTTTTTTATATTTATTATTATTTTTTAATTTTTGAACTTACACAAGCTAAGGCCACATCAAAGGCCATCGTGCAGCTGATGAGTACTATCAGAAAATTCGGCAACATTTTCGAAATGGATTTGAACAGACAATTCCTATTTGGAGACCTATTTATACCGCTCAGTGCAAAGGGAACTCGACTTTCGACTCACTAGTTCCGCAATTATTTACCCATTAAGCGGTGTTTGAATACTGCGATCGCTGATGGTTCTGGTCAATTGAAAAGCTGATCGCTGGACACACATTATATATATATATATAATATATATTTTTTACCATTTTTAATTGCTCTCGTTCAGGTATTTGGCATGCATGTTGATCAGAATCGGATAAAATCATATGTCAACTCTTACATAATGCTTAGCAAGTAAACAAATTAACCGACATGCTACGAAAATATATTTAAGCCATGGAAACTGGGAAGTTTAAAGCAACTGGTGCGATAATTAATTGCCGGACTTTATATTAAGTATTTTATAATAAATACTCTAAATTATTAATCATGCATTGAACTCGTGGAATTAACTTTAGCAATAGCATTAATTCAATAAACAAATAAAACCCCAATCAACTGGCTTCTTGTTGATATCTCTGCAAACAGTAACATTTCACTGTACATAGATTTAACAGCTCTTGAAACTGTTACGACAGTTTCAAAACGTACAACGTACAAAATGGCAAAGCGGTGCAAAGCTGGCTGCTACAGCACACAGTGCAGTCATTTAGTACACTATTTAGTAGTCCGGCAATGCTGTGCACAACACTTGCCGCAGTGTGTCGCAGACTTAACAGTTACGTCGGTGAGCGCGCTTAACATTTAGTTTAGTTTAACCAGTCACGCTGTTCGGACGTGTTGCAACGAGAAGCGCGTTTTTTCAAGAGTGTGTCACAATTCTTGAGTCTGAATAAGAAATAACGTCAAATACAACAACAGAAAATAAATATATCGAAAAACACAGTTTAAACTTGTTGACAACGCAATTAATAGTTTTTTGCGGCGTGGCGCGAGTATTTTCCTATTCTGCGTGTGTTTTAAGTGTATGAAATATTGAAAATGTAAGCGTTAACAAAATGTCTCAAAAAATACATCAATTATTCTTATAAGAATGTGAAGACAACAATCAAAAAAAGGTGATAATGTAGCTCAAAGTGTATGCAAATACTATATTGATATTCAATGGAAGAGTACAAAACAACAGAATAGTACAGATAGTCAGAGAGAGAGAGTGAAAGAAAGAGAAAGAGAGAGAGGGGACAGAGATAGCCAAGTAGCTACAGGTGGTACTACAAAGAGATTCGATAGCAAATGTCGAATATATTCAAATGAAATACAGAAACTCATAAGCGTATATATGTGTGTGTGTGTGTGCGTGTGTGTGTTGGTGACGTTTATTGACAGTTCTCAATGTTGTTTATTTAATCTGAATGCAATTTGAGTTTTTTGCTTCTTTTTTTTTGGTGCACTCAGGGATAAGTGCTCTATGTACTGAACATATATAGATATAGCTATATCAATGTCTGTGTGTGTGTCGTATTGTTATCAAATTAATTTTTCATTGATAAGTGTGTTTTTAAGTGTGTGTGAGTATGAGTGTGTGTGTTGCTGAGTGTGCTTTTGTGTGTGTGTGTGTTGGAGACATTCCAGTGAAACGAACGAAACACCAACACCAACACAACAGTTTTTAGCACCCAGGTAAAACAACCTGGTTGTGATTCATCGCTGAACTTTTGTTAAAATGAGTGTTGAGTGTTGTTGTTGTCGTCACTGTTGTTATTGTTGTAATGTTGTGGTTCACTGTAGACTGTGGAAGCAGTTAACGACAATGACTAGATCGTGAACAGTGGAAGTCTCTTAATCATCCACTGCATCTAAAGCAACTCCCAATTTCGTATTTTGTATTTATTATTTATTGAAATTTTTAAAATTATATTTCCCTCATTTGTCTTATAGATTTCACGATTTCTATAAACAATTATTTTTATTGTAATACAAAGTGTTTAAAAGTCGTAAACAAATGCTAATTCAAATGAATACATTTATTTAATCTAAATTCCTTGCATCTATAATAACAATATATATTTAGAATGTATTATTGACAATTGTATAGAAAATGAATTGTAAAAAACATGGAAATATCAAAAGGGGGGCTACATTTCCAAAGAAATTGTGAATACCTATTTCAGCATTGAAGCAAACATTTTTGACTCAAAGTTGCAGCCAATGAACCAGCTGTCAAGACAAAATGCAAAGAAAAAAAAAAACAAAAACAAATAAAAAAAAAGAATGAAAAGAATGTTCTTTCGTATATTTCTTTTGTTTTTGTTTTTTGGGCAGCGACCAGTTTTGGGCAACAACTTTCTTCAACCGGTTTCCAACCCAGAAGAAGCTCCCAATATGAATTTATTGGAGAGACGATCTGTCTCCCTCTCTCTGTTACCATCAATTGTTATGAGCTCATTCGAAAAGAAGAAGTAAAATGCACATTGATCGACACAATGAGTCAGTCAGCTTAAAGTCAAATCAGAGATGGAATGATGCAAAGATGCAATGATGCCAAGATGAAAAGATACACAAGCTAAATACTGCATGTGATCGAATCAAAGATACTTCCATATACAAATTGTATCTGCGGTATCTGTGTCAGCTGCACAATTACACGCTGTGTCCGATTTGTTTACTAAATGGAGGCAGCCAAGCAGCCAGGCAGCCTGGCAGGCAATCGAGATCTCCATTTGCTTCACTTGCTCCACTTTAACCATTAGCCACTGCCGCTAATTGCTGCTGCTGTTGCAGCTGCCTCCATCCATCAATCACTTCATGTTTCTGGCAAATTAGTGGGGTGATCGAGGGGCTGGCAGAAAGCATTCGCAGCATCAACTACAACTTGCAACTGTTTTGATAAGCCGGAAAATCAATAAAGCCAAGGCACTTCTAAAGAAAAATAACCGATTGCATTTTCACATTTTTCACACCAACACTTTTTCAACTAATCTTTGTTGGCATCTGAAAAATGTTTTCAATTAATGGCAATTGCATTGCTTTTCACTTTGTATCTGTTTTTAATGTTCCAATGCCAGCAAAAAGGTTGAAAACTCATTTTTTGTGAAAATTCCTACTTAAGGTTCAAGTAGCAAGTAGCGTAAATGGCTCGGCACGAGTCATAAATAAATAAATATATGCTTTAAAAAGTGCCCGACTAAGGTAAATGTAAGCGATATACCCTAGGCAAGAACTTGCTTCAATATTTCCTGTGTTCCATATTTTATTATTATTATTATTATTTTTACTTATTGATATAATGTATATCAAATTAGATAATCCTAATTTATATTTTGAATCATCTTTTCAGATTTTGTTTTAGTTTAAGTTTAAGCTGTGTGTCACTGGGGCAACAGTTTTCAAAAAAAATCATTTTTTAAGAACCAGTTTCAGAAACTTTTCTAGTATATTCTCTGTGTTTAATATTTAAAGCGAGGTGTCAAACAGAACAAGTTTCAGTCATATTATTGATGCTTATAGATCGTTAATAAAAGCCAATACCGAAAAAAAAAAGAGAAATTAGCAGGAATTTCCAACCCTTACCGGCATCTTTAAATTGATTAAACACCTTGATTGAAACATAAAAACAAAACAAAAATCATATAAATTGATCACCGGAAATGCAGTTGTTTTTCCCCCCAACTAAGTCAACAATCAGCCTCATTTTGCACACAAGTACGGGGTATATAAAATGGTCCAATGCTCTGGCTCGTGGAATACTAATTTAAAGCCAGGCCATTTAGCTGTCTTTTTGTTTGGTCAGCCGGCTTACTGGCTTGCTAGCTTTCTGGGTGGTGGCTGCAGTTGCATTTGCACTTGCAAAGGTTTTGGCCATAATTCATGTAAAGCTGTTAGCCTTAGCGTGTTGGCTTTCACCTAGCACAGAGGGTACGTGAGAGACAGGCAGATAGAGAGAGGGAGGGAGAGAAAGAGAGAGAGAGAGAGAGAGAGAGAGAGAGAGAGAGCTGGCTGATATTTCTGCTGTTCTTGATTATGTTTATTTAGAAGTTTTCTTATTTTCCTGCCCGGCATTTGCAGGTCGTAAATTTTGCGTACAGCTAGTGAAAAACTTGCTCCTTAGCACGCAGCTGCCAAATAACAATAAAAACTTAATCTCATCTGCCCTGCCAACAACGGTCCCCCACCCCCTATGCTACACCCCTCAAGTCATGACTTTTGCTTGCAGCACTCTTAATTTAAATTATGGCAAAATGCACGAATTGAAATGTTTTCAGCATTTTCCGTGACCCAAAATTAAAAATAACATACAACAAAAAAAAAATAAAGAAAAGAGCAGCCGGCGAAAATAAAAATAATAATTGTACTTAAATATTTCCATGGTAAACAGTTGAAAACAACTGAATGCAATTTTTTTTTTCTTTTTTTGGGGCCATTGCCAATTTATTGACAATTGGAGGCGGGTGGAGGGGCAATGTTGATAAATTGATACCCACAAATAAACCACAAAAAACAAATTGAAGATTGTTTCTGCAATAATATTTATGGCATTTGTGATTATTGTTGTTGCTTACAAGCCAAAACAAATAGTCGCTGCCTTCGATATGGCCAATACAACATCTATATATAATATATATGCAAGTCGGGCAGTTTGCCAACTAGACTTTCATTAAAATGTTTCTTAGCTAAATTGTCATAAATGCCACTTAATTTCAGACGGCAATGAAATCGAAAGCTAAAAGTAACTCACAAATTTCGCTCGTCGCAGCAAAAAGACAAAACATGTGTTTAGGTTTTGGCCATTTGTTATATAAGCCAAAATGTGTTCAAGTTAAACCGCTTTGCAGTACAATTTGCCACGTCTGTGACTCATCCCTAAGATGCATTTACAGCCTTTTGTTGTCTGTGGTTGTTTTTATTGTTGCTCGCACTTAATTTCACTTTTAATTCATTTCATTCATTTGAAATTTGCCACTTTCCTTGTAATTATGTAAAAAGAGCCGAGAAAAAACCCAAACAAGCTACTTTTTTTTGGGTTTGTGTTTAACCCGAAGCTAGCTACTCTCCCCTCCCCCCCTCCCTCTACCCATTTCTGTGACTGCTCTGCTCTGCTCTTTGCATACTCGACTTTAACGTATATTTTGTGATTCAGCTGCCGCTTTTAGACGACATTTTAATGGCCATTTTATCGCAGTACAGTTTGAATCTCAGAGATGAAACGAGGTAATCCACAGAGCTACGTTGACTCCAAAGTAGATAGCAGCTAAACCGAGAAAGCAATGAATTTCAGAAAATATAAAAATATATAATATATAATAAAAATATTTCAGAATAGAAATGCTTTTCTTAATCATGGAATATATATATAAAATATTCTAAGGATTGTCGATTTAGGGTAAACCTAAGACAAACTTTCCAGTCTTTGATCTTCTAAATTTCAGGCCTATTTTTTCGGAGTGTAGATTCATATAATTGTCAACTGTGTATTGGAAATATCAGAGGCGAATCGAGGCTTTGACTTAATCAAATAGCTGAAGCTGAAACTGAAACTGAAACTATCTAAAATGAATAGTGAATATCAAGCTACAATCATCTTTTACGTAAGTTTCTCTCTCTAGCGATTACAGTGAATATCTAAACAATCGTAAAGATAAGCAAATACACACACTCCAACACACACACCCACACATCACGCAATGTGTGCAGCATTTGCGAAACACATGTTAAACAAACTGATAACACGCTTTTTGCCTTTTTGTGCCTGGCAGATACAGTATCTAGCCCGAAATAAGAAACAGCAATTTACAAATACGATTAGATGTTGGCCTTTATCTGCCAGCCAGAGGGGTAGGCGGGGGGCGTGGCCAAGAGGGGAGCGGCTGCTCTGACAGTTGTATTTATTATTTCTGTTGTTGTCGCTGCTGTTATTCTTGCCAATTTATCAAATGCAAAGTTTTTGTTTGTTTTCTCAGTTTTGTGTTTCAGTTGTTGTTTATGCATCTGTCTTCCAGATTAGCAGGCCTCAAGTTGTTGTTGTTGTTGTTGTTGTATTTGTTTGTAGATGTTGTTGTTGCTGTTACAACGTTTGCACTTCAAGAATGCATTAGGAAAACAGCTCACCGCCCGCAGCTTCTGGAGCCACTGTGGGCGAGACAATCCGTTAGATTGCACAATCAGCCAACAACACCCCCTGCTGTGTGTATGTGGCATGTTGCACTTGTAGCCACGCCCAACAGTGAAATATGTCAAGAACCCACACAAAAAAAATGACAGAAGCAGCAGCAACCACAACTGGAATAAATTTCAGTTATTTCGGCACCACAATTATCGCAATTAACTGGCTCGACATATTGGTAAATATTGAGGCAAGCCCCAAATTGGCAGCCACAACAAGAACAATTGTTGTCCGCCTCGTCTGCCACCATTAATTAATTAGTATTTAATTAACAAAACTCGCTCAAACTTGTAATTGACATATTTCGCCGGCAAACACAAGAGAGTGAAGTTAATAATATTCATCGAGCCATTTGCAGATATATATATATATATATATATACATATGGACTACAGTTTTCAAGCTCTCTACATAAAATACACTGCAACAAAATAAAAAAAACAAACAGCTTTAACTTGTAACAAGAACAGCATTATTTATTTTGAAACTTAATAGTCGATTTTTTTAAATATTTTAGGCTTATATTTTAAGATACAAAAGTTAACAACACTACTTCAGTAGTTAGGCTCTTCAGTTTGAGGTATTTTTTTTCAATACATAATTGAAAACTTGTATACAAGATTATCAAACCTGAAAACCTGAAAACAATTCATAACCTTCACCAAAACTGTTACAACTGTTCGAACTAAAATACAATTCGGTTTGGCAACCTTGTCTATATATTTTTCGAAAAATTCAAATCTTACATATTTTGTCATTTTACAAATACCCTTCTTTTTTTTAGTGCATGCATATATGTATCTTTAATAAGATACGAAAATGTAGCCGTGGCGTAATGCTCTTTACAAAATGTGACTCTTTAGACCGAAAAAAAAACAACTAATGAATTAAATAGTCCTTTCGCTTGGCATGTGTTTTTTAGCTCATTTCGTCATCATTGAGGCAACACGCGAATCGCAAGTTGCGAGTCGAAAGTCGCGTCATGCTTCCCACAAATATGAGGAAACCATCTAATGATAATAATGATTAAAGCGGGACGACAGCCATTTCAAATGCCGACCACAATAAAGTGTAATTAAACGTCTACAAGTTGTATAAATTGGGTACCCACACCTAACTAGATACGATCTAGTCTAATGCATCATAGTAAAAACTAGAGATCTAGTAGAATATGCTATTCTATATTCCTCTAAATTCCCTTCTATATGCAATCATTTAACCCACTCTGCTACTTAATAACGTTTTTACATAAATTCCTTTAAATTTTGTCTTGAATCGAGTTAATTTGTCTTTCTATTTAACCGTCTTTTGTAGTCTGCTTTTCTATAAAATTATCTGGTGGATTTTACTTTTTTATCTAGTATCATAGAGTCAAATGCGTCAAGTTGATCTCATTCACTGTCTGTGCAGCACTCCGGACTTTGGTGTTCTGTTCTGTATACCAAATGACTTGCATTAATATAATGGTCTATAAAATAACGATCTAGTGTAAAGTAATGATGCCCTACTATAATAGTTACTCTCTATATATCCCAAAGTAATGATCTACTATTCATTTATATACCACAAGGAATTAATGTAAAATCGAACTCTGAGCGAATATGCCTTCGATTTAGGCAAATATGTTGTGCACATTATCGCATGCCATTTCTCATGTTTTAAATAGCTCTCCACGCAAATAGATAAAAGCATAAATCAATTGTTATGCTCGATGTGCTGTTTATCTATCTAGGTATCTCATGGAACAGCTCTCTCTCTCCTTAAGTCTCTCCTACTACCAGCATATTTTCAATCGTTTCGCAAGCGGAAAGCCCCCACACACAATTTGTCGAGCAATTGACAATGCTAACTATGATTTATGTGTGTCAATGTGTGTGTACGTACGTGCGTGTGTGTGTGTGCGTGTGTGTGTGCGTGTGTGTTTGCGTGTTGCTTAAGCGTGGGCCTGTCTGCCAAAACTTTGGCCACAAATTGGCTGAGACCACAAATCGTTTGTTGGCCCAAATTGCCAAATTTTCAATTTGCTTGCGATAGCTCAGTTTTTAATGAGCAGATGCATCGCGAATCAACTCTGCCACCCCCTCTCCCCCCTTGCCGCCACCCTCCCCCTCCCCTCGATCCACACATCTCCATTGTAGAAAATATTTCCTCATATTTTTTCGATTGCATGCATTTTTTGTTTTGGCTCAAAGCCAAAGATTTATTGTTGTCGTCGTTTTGTTTTTCTTCATGGTTTGGTTTTCTGCGTGTTGCCTAAGCAGTTTTTCCAATTAAGCTGTTGCGATGAAAAACCACTTGACTTTTCCACACAGCTACAAAGGTCAAAGTGTGTTCGGGCAAAGAGAGACAGACAAACTGAGCAAGGATTCAGCAGCAGGATTTCAACAATAAAAAACACACTTTGGCCAGCAATTCGAAATTGCAGCCATTAAAATCAATTTAACCCAGATGCGAAAAGAAAAATGGCCATGTGATGAGAATGCCACAATTTGTGGCAGCGAGGCTGCAGCTCGGTGGCAGGTGTATGTTGGACAGGCACAAGCTACTAGCGTGCAACTAAAGAAACACACACACACACACACACAGACAAACAGACGTATCTGTTGCACATGCAACCAACGCAGCAGTTTTGCCATTTATTGGCCATAAAAAATTTAACTTTTCGCTCGGCCAGCCTCTAAGTGTCAAAACTCGGAAGCCATAAACAACCGCGAAAACAATGTAGCAACAAATTCTCTGCCTGTTGACGGAGGCAAGAAATTTGTTGCAGACACAATTTTTTAGTTTTTCTGTGGAAACTTTTTAACGCTAAACGATCGTCATGTGTACAAATATTTGCGTTTGTTGTTCAACAAATCGATTTTTGATTAATTACTCTGTTAAAAGCCTCAGTACAAATACTCATAAATTCACGATTTAGCAAAGTGGAAAAGGAAAATCTGGTGCAGAGGAAAATATATTGATTTATGTACATGAAAAGTAATAAGAATAATAAATAATTGCAATTGAATGCAGACAATAAATGTTCTTCTCGATTTGGTGATGACTCAGTATATATTATATATACAATAATCTGCCCATCCTTGAATCTAAATGTAGTTTAGTTGTTTTGTTAAACTTCATATTCTGATTTCTATATGGACAGTGGTTTATACTAGATAACGTATTAATCATAATTGATGAATAATCGATTATGCATACATTATATGTTGATAGAAAATTCGAGTTTACAGTGGTCGATTGAACACTTATTTATTTTCCACTTGGCTTGATATTCACTCAACTTACTGCTCTAGTTACTGACATAAGCACGTTTTGAGTCCACCTATATAAATATTTATACAAGCACAAATTTTTGGTATAACATTTTAGTGAGTAGGAAATACGATCACCAATTGTAAAATAATAGCTACATATATATAGATATATATATGATCATGTTTCCGTTATAAAAGTTATGTGAGTAGGAAATACGAAACAAAAAGTTTCACATATCATATATATATAATTTCAATTCCATGATGATCAATAGTGAAAATGTCTACCAAGAAAATAAACCTACTAACATTGTTAAGCAAAATAAAATATGGGAGTGTTGGGGAGCTGTCCCCCAACTCAAATGCAACCGGTTCTCTAAACAAATCCGATATATTGCCGCTTCACTGGGCCACATTTCAATTAATACGCAAATAATGTCATATATGTAAACAGATTTTATGTGTGAGGATTTACAGTGCATACGTCATCATTATGCACACAACATGCTCAACATATATATACATATATATATATATATATATGTAAGTGTATGGCTTGTTTGAAGTGAGCCGAGGGCAGCCACTCGAGCGTGAACAGCGACATGACGTCATTTGGTAAACAAACATGTGTGTGTGTCTCTGTTAAATATAACTATTTGCTTTTTGCGTTGAACAAATTTGAAGTTCGCCAAAATGAAAAAATTAAATAAAATTGATTCATCATGCTAGATTGAGTAAGAATGAGGCTACATTCATTCTTGTGGATGGATATGAAGAAGAGCAGCTGTTGCGCCTTAAATAATACCCACTGCGGTCAAATTAAATCTGCTTGCGATTGCTCCCTAATTGCGCTTGGAAAAGCAAAAACAATTGCAGCCTTGGTAATTAGTTGGTTGGGTAGTGGAAGGGGTGGGAAGGGGGGAGGATTGTCCCAGAGGCGGGCTAAAAATAGTCGACACGACAGCAGCAACAATTGCAGCAGCAAAAAGTGGTCAAAGGTATGCGTGTGCGCCCTTGATGTTTTGCAAAAGTGGGCGTGTCTCCATGGCAACAGAACGACAACACTGCAATGCCAAGGAAGCAACAGACCAACAGACAACAACAAAGAGGCAGCCCCAGTTGAAGTCCCCGAAGTCAAAGTCCAGGCAACATTCTGCATTCATATTGCTAGCTGTGCAGCAGTGCGCAACATGTTGCCAGACACATTTACCATCCATTTCACAGGAAAATTATCCGATCAAGTTTTCATACCCTACGCAGACGCATTGCAAAGGGTTTATGCTCAGTGCAGTTGATATGTTAATTGGCAAACAGAACTAGTACAAAAATAACTGATAAATGTACATCATTACTATTACTTAATGTACTAAAAAGAAGGAAGCATTGCTGCTACTATCAAAATGCCATGTTAAATTTATGCTATTGTTATACTAAGAAATAAAATGCTGCGGTTAATTGGCTATGTAAACGCATATTTTAATGGTCTGTTAACTGATCTAGGCAGAAAATTTAAATGTGAAACGCTGTTATTAACAGCATTGAGCATTTGGCTGGGCATGAACAAAATACATATTTATTCCATGTTAAAAGATAAGTGCATATACACAACCAACGCGGCTATTAATTTAAAGATAAAAACACATGCAGATAAATGCCGCTGTTATTAACATTAGGCCAGAACTACTTTAACATTTGCCTATTGGCTGCACATTGAATCACTTGCTTATGCTATGTTAAGTGACAGAGCGCTAATGTTAAGGAAAGAGTCGTTATTTTTTGAAATGTGTGAAACGATCGACCATTAAGTAAAATGCCATATCATGTTTGATTCGATGGGTTGGGCTTAACTATCAATATTTGCCAAGTACATGTTTTATACGGTGTGGCACTTGGCCAAAACAAAACACACACTATACTCGATACACAGGTGGTACTTAATTAATTGATAGCTGGCTGCTTATCACACACAAAAAAAAAAGGAACACAGATAGATGAGTCATGGCTTATGTCCTGCCGCCGCTGACAAAGATGAATGCTTATGTTTGTGTGTGTGGGCTGAACTGGTAATTAGCCATTACCCAAGAACAGCAACAATAACAACAACAATAAGTTGGCAATGTCATTGGCCAGGCTTACATAAATGTCAGCTGATTTTGCACCTCTGTTGTTGTTGCTTTTGTTGTCCTGGGTGCGCCCAGCAAACTACAAATTCCTGTTTATAGCTGTACGCATGGGCCACTTGTTGTCAACGGCATCAAATTGGAGGGCCGCTTAGAAAGGTGGTGAAGGGTGAGAGGTGCAGATTATGAACAATTTAATGTGTAATGGCTGTTTGCCCGAGGAGCTGGCCCCATAAAAACAGGCAATTGCTGTTGGCCAATTTGTGTTAGCCAACTTGTTTAGTTGTGCATGTCTCGTTGTCATTTAGTGCCTCCGCGTGTGTCGCTCTTAGCCTAGGCTAAGGCTACACACACATAAAGCCAATGCCAGTGTTGAGCAGCAACAAATAAAGCCAGAAGTTTGCTGCAACTTATTTATGCAGAATATTTGTTATATTTTCCTTCTATATATTTTATCTTAGTAAATGTTTAGCTGGACTTAACGTTAAACAGCATTTGGCATTGACAACACTAACAGACCCAAATGCGAGCACGGAGTAGACAGAGTTATAGCCGTAGTTAACCGCAGGAGCCTTGCAACCTGTTGCTGCCACATACCACACGCAGAGCTGTGTTCCATTTTGTCATCTGGCATTTCACATTTGACATTTGGCATTTGGTGAGTGGCACACGCAAGCGACAGATTGTTCAACTTGCAACTTTGAGCGGATATCATTTATAGCGGATGTAAGTGATTAATTTCGACGAATTTTGTAACACTGTGCGTATGCGTAACGCACAAAAACAAAATTGAAAACACCACATTTTTGTCGTTTTGTATGTTGTAGTCTCCTCTTCATTTTTCTCTTTCACTGGCTGTTTTTTTGTCGATGTTGCTGTTGCTGTTGTTGTTCATGTGCACGCTTACAAAACGATAAAAATGCTGCTTCTCACAGATTAGCGACACAGTCCGTTTGTCCGTCCGCGTCCACATAAATATGTTAAAGTTTTCATGTATGCGTTCATTAATAATAAATGTATTTCTTTTTATCAACAAACAACAACAATAACATCAGAAGCAGCAGCAGCAGCAGCAGCATCAACGTCAACAACAATGCTATCCTGAACAGTCAACGCTCGCAACGAGCTCGGTTCGAGATTGAGAATTCAGTTGCTTGCCAAAGATTAAGAGTTGCGCTCGAGGCGGATAGCACCAGCTCATACATTTCAATAAATAAATACATATTCTATAAATAATGCCAAAAACATACAGATATCTGTTATAAACAATAATAAATGTGATAATAACATAATAATCTAAACAACTATTTTGTTGCAGTGCATTTTGAAGAACAACGGCGACCTAAGTGATTCTTAAACGATGGCGTTACTTGGCCAACTCTCCTAAAAGCCATAAAGATATAGATAAATAATAAATATAGTGCATATAAATTCACACAGTTATCAGACAAATATATATATTAATGTGTTTATCAAAATGCGGAAATTTGTGATTTTGTTGCTGTGCCTCATCGGGATCTCATATCTGGACTGCTTGTTTGCATGTAAGTACAGCATTTTGATTAAGCCTTAAGCCAGTAAGGAATTGATTTGATTTTTATAATTACTCATATATATTCATATATGTATAATAAAAATATTTTTTTTTTTTCTGAGGATTGATAAAAGCAAATAATTATGCAGTATAGCATCAGCACTGATCGACAATGAGGTGCTTTACACTTACTATATCCAGTTGGTATTTTAAGCTCTGATTCCAAATTTGAATTTGAGCATACTCTGTCGCACAATTGGCACAGGGTATGCATAGTAAAATATGATTTCAATTATGACCATGAAACGCTTAGCTCAGACCAATTCACACACAATTAAAATGCGAGAATACATATATCAAGTGCCCATCTATATTATATAATGTATTATATATAATGGACGAGTACACTGAAATAAAAATAAGCAAGTCAAAAATCAAAAAGCAGAACGTCTGAAAAAAAAACGTTTAAGTATGCTGTAGTCGAGTAAGCTCGACTACGATATACCCTGAGCACAAATCAAATATTTTTTCGACGATTTTGATATCGATAAAATAAAATAAAATTAAACGTCTGTGTCTGTGTCGCGATAACTTATATTCCAAATTGCAAAATAATGCCCCTGAAATTGGCTTATACAGACGGATCCAGCCTTGATCGACTAAGCAGTTGATCCTGATAAAAATATATTTATTTCCTCTGGGATCGGAGGTGCTTCTTTCTGCCTGCAACATACATTTGCACAACACCATTATGTCATGTTACATGTTATCTTTCACTTTTCATTGGTGCCTTAAAGTCTGAAAGAAATGCAATTTGTGTTTATCGAATCACTGCAGTTTTCTCACTGTGTACTTTTGTTAAATGAGTATTTATGCGATCCACTTAGGCTGGTCGCCAGGCAGGCCTTTAGCTTCCTGTCTTTTTTTTATAATTTATGAGACACGCTCGATCGTCTCATCTTTCAGCTCTCGGGGCTCTTCGAATCCCCTCTCAATCTCCCGAATCGCTAGACACAATTGTGAACTTCGAACGGGGGCCGTTGATAAGCAACAACAACAACAATAATAATAATAACAATTTCTTATTATATTTTTTCGGCCCTGGCGCCGACTCTTCCAACGAACATTAAAATGTCACACATCGGAATTTTGAATAATTAAGTTCACACACACACACACATATACATGTCTGCAATACATGTGTGTGTAAATATATCTATTGCATATTTCTTGTATGTGCTACAAAGCTACTCAGCTACAACCAGATCCAAGAACATTATACTCTAAGACTATCAGCCAGCGCTCGATTTCGCTTATCACCGCGCCAGTAGAAATAAACAAACAATTGACTTCGTAAAAAAGAACAACAAGAAACAAACCCAATCGACACAATGGAGCCGCATACCTAACTGTAGCCCATTGTAGCCCGGGCTGTCTGCGACTCAGAC
Source organism: Drosophila cognata (assembly GCA_035041535.1). NCBI lineage: Eukaryota > Metazoa > Arthropoda > Insecta > Diptera > Drosophilidae > Drosophila > Drosophila cognata. The sequence goes on along the minus strand of JAWNLC010000234.1, from coordinate 5,410,564 downwards.
TGCAGCTGAGCCGGGATCGGGGGCTGAGCCTTTGAAGCAGTCGATATTTATGCATGTCCATATCAATGATGTAACTTTATCAATTGCAAATGGATTGGAAACACTTTAAAGAGCTACCGCAAAATAACAAGTAGGAATACTCTGGTCGACAGTGCTCGACTAGGGGATACTCTAAGCCCAGCATTTCAACACATAATCGACTTGCTGAAAGTAGTATGCTGTTATTCGATCTTGATGATATAAATATGTCTGGGCAATTGTAATATGTCTGGCAATATGTAATATATATCAATTGCACGACTATATTTTAACAGTTGTGTTTTATATAGCTATCGCAAGTAGATAAGCAATTCGCAATAAATGATCTGAGTTATATTTCAGACTAAAAATCATTTTCGATGTTTATTTATTTATGTACAATGCTACATTATTTATTTCAAGAATTAGGTAAAGCCAGAAAAAACACAATCACATCAAAAATTGTTAAGTTAAGACAGAGAAAGATAAGAGTGAGCAATAAAATAAATTGAAATAAATAAAAAATAAGTTTTGCGACAGATAAGCACGCTCAGAGCTTTCGCATTAGTATTTAAAATATAATTAAACAGAGGGTTCCATTCGCATATATACATACTACACATTATTTTTATCTATTTATCTATTTGTTTGAGAGAGGAAGAGTGAGAAAAAGAGAACTAGAGTCAAAGAGCTAGAAGAAAATGCTTCACTGTATCATAAATATTGACAAAAATGTGTTTTTTTTCTGCATTTATTTCGTTTCCCACTTAGTGCCCCGCCAGAAACGCGAATTCGAGGATAATGATATATACAACTTCAATTGCGGCGGCTCTGAATTGTCCACGCCCCTTATAACGCCCTGCAAGGAGTCAATCAAACTGGAGGCGGGCATAAATTATACGCTGCACTGTGAGGGGAACGACGATATTGCATGGTGGCATGGGAATGAGGGCTTAATGAGTAGCGTTCCCTTCATTAACACCCAGGATGCACTGCGTCCGTTTGGCATTGCCCTCGAATTGGTCAATGTGAATGCGAATAATGTGGGCGCCTATTATTGCATCAATGCTTCGCAGACACCGACGACAAATAAATGGACCGAGGACACATTGGCCGAGCTGGTGAATAATGGTCAGGCGAGCACGATCTATGTGTTTGTGGATGACAAGGAACAGCTGCTGGTGCACTTGGACCCCATCATCTTTGCTAGACAATTCTCGGAAGTGATTATACCCTGTAAACCGGCCATGCCCGAAACGGAGGTGGTGCTGACATTCAACGGAGACGTTAGTATTTGAACTTTATTCATTTTTCTTCCTATTTAATGTTTTATCATTATTCACAACAAAACGCTTTTCAATTACTTTCCGCAATTACTTTTGACTTGGCTTGATTGATTGATTGGTTGATTGACACCAGTTACATAAGATATACTCAAATAAGCTAAAGCAAAGCGGACAATTCTACAATAGTTCGAGATACAATCCTAAGAAGGGATTTGAATTGTTCATTATCGACAAAGCGCCACCCACAATGAAGTGCAAATCGGATAAATCGGATGAAGACTCCAAAATATTTGAGGTCTATATGCGTATGTTAAAGACCGTCTACACACATACGTAGTTTAACTATATAGTCAGCTCCCATAATATATTTGAGTTCGTATGTACATACTGCATTTCCACATAAATACATACATCTATAAATATATATTTATAATTACTATTTAGTTTATAAAAATGTAGTGAGACAACGAGACGGAGCAGTTGACCAGTAGTTAGGAAAGATTTCCAAATTTCAGAGGCCAACGTTGTTGAAAGCAAGTCTTAGTCCACTCAATCGATCTATCTATAATCTATCCATCCAACTATCTATTCGCACCCTTAAACATAAATAATTCTGATATCCTGATTATTATTATTATTGTTGTTGTTGTCGTTGTTGTCCGTAGACCTTTTACAGTGAGACACAGGGTCGCTATGATCCGAAACGGGGTTTCGTTTTCGAAATACGAAGCCTAACCGATGGCGGTGAATATTACTGTACGCCGAAAATACCCTTACCGGATTACGAAGAGGAGGCCAACATCATTGATGTGCGCTTTATGGGTAACGGTCACATTGATAGTGAGTTTTTGCACCCCAACGTTTGTGATTTGTGATTTCCGTACATATGTGTCGTAATTATTGCTTTTGAACTTATTTTTGAAAAACCAACAAACACACACACACGCCCACACATAAAAAAAAAAACAAAACTTGAAGAGGCTTTTGGATCTGCACATATGGATAAAAGGGTTTCTAAGTTCTGTTCGACAAATCAAAATTAAATACATTAAACCACACACAGCACACCCACATCTATACACATCTCAAGTACAGTTGCTTCAAATCAGTTGCTTTAATACTAGAAAAAGAAATACTTATAAATGTGAGGTTCTCATGTGCATAACCTTCTCTCTGTTTACCATTTATTCTCTACGTCTACAATCTGTCTATAACTATAACTATGTGATAACAATAAACCCTTCCACATCCCCCGCGGACGTAGCATTCGGATCGGACGAAACTTTGGTGCAGGCTGTGGTGTTAACAAATCAAACGCACGATGAATTTAAGGTTATGGTTATCGATGACAAGGTCAATGAAATCAATAATGTTACTAACAGTGTAAATGATACCGTTGCACTAATCCCTGGTGTTGGGCATGCTGCATCCGTTGTCGATGAAGATATCGATTACGATAGCAATAGCGATAACGATAGCGATAACCCATACATACCCGACTCCCAAAACCAAAACCAAAACCAAGACACTGACTACGCATCCTCGTCGTCGTCGTCGTCGTCGCCTCGTCGAAAGCGTAGCGAAACCAATTTGGCCCCGATGGCACCCTCGCCCTCAAGGTCACCAAATGGGCGTAAGTGTTGCGGTTGTTGTCCCTCACTACCCCTTGTTGTTGTCTGTCTTCTTTCTGTGTTGCTTGTTACCTATTTATGCTCTTTTTTTTTGCAATGTTTGTTTCGCATGCTAAATACTAACTTAATTTTATTATTGTCACCTTAAATCGCTTATTATACACACACATACAATACACACATACAATACACACTTAAAAATATTCAATATTGAGCTAATTAAAGCCTGTGTGTCCACGTCTTTGACTAACTCCTCTAAAACAACCCCGACTAAAAAACAACTGCTTTGCATGTGGCTGTAAAACTATGCTTGCCCCAAAATTGAAATTGAACTTAAAGATTATTTGTGTCTAATAACGATCTACTCTCTACACACACACAAACAAAAAAATTACAAACGCTACAACAGAAGCGAGCGCTCGCCTCAATAAGCCCATAGTAAAATCAGATACTAATCACTATGCCTACGAGAACGAATCCTTTGAACTAGTCTGCGAACTCTCCGCACCCTTCGGCGTCAGATACGAAATGCAGTGGATCATGCCCGACAAAGTGGACAAGGTAGGTCTCTATGGCTGAGTTGAAATTGTACAACAACAACTGACATCCGTTAACCCAATTTATGCAGAACCGCACCAGCGTTATTAGAGCTATGTTTGACAATACGGCCCAGAATATAACACATCGGCTGGGTCGCAGCACTTTGACGGTGCAAAATGCCAGTTTCTCGGACAAGGGCACCTACAAGTGTATCGTGAGCGATCAAAATGAGAACAAAGAGTTTGCCTCCTATCGGATGCTCATCGTTGGTAAGTTTATTATTATTAAAATATTAAGAATATATAAGATAATATACTCATAAAAATATAAATATATATAAGAAAATAATACTAATAAAAGGATGGAAATTTGTAGATTAGAAACAAATTTCCGATGAGCATTTTTAAATTAATATCAACATAACGAGTATGCCCATCGCTTGCGTAACTATCAAATTGAGCTCAGCAGGAGCAGCAGCAGCATAATTAAGGAAATTCTTACTACTTATTTCTTAACAAATTTTGCGGCTATTGCTCATACTCTACAAATGTGCTCAGGGAAATTTCCCAAATCGTATTGGGTGGAACAATTACCTTATGGGCATTTCCAAATTAAAATCCCAAAAGAGTTAAGCATGTACACAAACCATACAATACATAATACACTGAGCTCGACTGAACTGATCAAGAATATATGTTTGCGTGGACAAAGACGCTTCCTTAATACGTAAGAAGATTAACAACAATTTTATAATATGCTCTGCAAGGCTATACAAACAAATGGAAATAATAGATGTGCTGCTAATAAATATATTAATACAGTATTATTAATAATTAATACATGGAACAATTGGAGGTCCCTCCACGCACACGCAAAGCGAGCTCATCCGCCATGCTTAACCAAATACTGTACTGAGATTAGCAGCAGCAGCAGTAGAAGTGTTAATAAATAAATGTTTTCCGCTTTTCTCTTTTCTTCGTGATCTACTTTTGCGACAGAAAATTTCCCAAGCAGGTGCAGTGTGTAATTCCCCATTGGGTAATATAAGCACAGCATGGACATGCACCACACAGAACAAATTATACTATCAATTAGAAGATAAATTCTACAGTTTAACTATATTTATTTAATAGAGCGCAACTCCAGTTATCTAAATGTATCGGAACCGACGAACAGTACAACGGTAAAGGGAGATGTCACACGCACCATACAATTGAGAGCGAACATCGGCAGCCATCCAATAGCCAAATACAAATGGTACAAGCCGAGCGGCATTGAGGTCTGGGAAACCGAGCCGAACTTCAAGATAATTGATGACGAGATTGGCACAACGCTGCAAATACTGCGCGCCGAGGTGGACGATAGCGGCACCTATGTCATCAAATGCAACAATGGCTTCGAGAGCAAGGAACTCTCCTTCAATGTGACCGTCAGTTCGGGTCCCGTTCTCAGCATGAATGATGTCTATGTGGTTGCTGGCCAAGAGGCCCATCTCGATTGCAGCGTCAAATCATTTCCCCCGGCAGTTGTCACCTTCTCATTTAAGCCGTGCAGCTTAAAGCCGCATTGGCCCACATGTGAAGCCTGGAAACCTTTCAGCGTGAGTATTTCATAATGATAATATTAATTAAATTATAGCTAACGAAATTTAATAATTTAATTGTGTCTCATTCAATCTTGCATACTAAATACTAATAAAATTCCCATGTCAATAATCTTCAACTATCATAACAATATGCTTTTATTTTCTGCACTGCTTTTAACTAACTAATCACTTGCATAAGAAAACTGCCTATATATACTTCACTTGCAAACTTCTTTTGTCAATTGTTATATTCTTCAATAATAATAATATTTTTTTAATTTTGTTATTCGATCTTCGCAACATTTATTTGCCGTTCAAAGTCCAAAGCAGTTCAGGAACAATATAAGGTACTCAGTTGTGCATAGGTTAAATATAAAGTCCCTCTTTCAACTCAAACTGAGCAAGTTATTATTTTTCGATTGAGTTGAGAATGTGTCTTGAAATTATTTATTCAGTACATAAGATGAAGCACTGACTACACTCAGAAAAAAATGCTCTAAATTTATGAAATTGCCAAGGGTAACTTACCTTATTATTCAGAAATTATATTTCCAAAAACAAGGGTTTTTCTTTTCTTAATTTCAGGGTAAACTTTGCCAAAAAATAAAAATAACATTTCATATGTACATAAATTTGAAAAACTTAAGATTTCAGAAGTTGAGAGATTCCCCACTGAAATTTTGAAAATATTTTTTCATTTCTTAAAGTATTTCTAATATTTCGAAATTTGTTTCTTATATTTATTATTTCGAGAAAGAAGAAAAACTTTCTAGTTTTCAGTGCGATTTTCTAAGATTCACGTCCATTTTTTTCTCAGTGTAGAGTTTGCTGCTTTTAATAATTCTATACCAAAAAGATAACAATCTAAAAAATCCCTCTCAAAAACTACAGTATAGAACGAACACGCGTCCAGGCACACTGAACATCGAGACTATCCACGAGGTAATCTTCTTGCCCACTGAGCCCGGCTTTATCGCATGCATGGCGCTAAACTCGTTTAACGGTAGTTCAAATGCATCGATCCGGGCACACGTGCTCCTGGGCAACATTGCGGAGAATATTACGATATCCGGATTGAGTCCGCAACGGAAGATAGCCAAAGGGGATGAGGTGCAATTCACTTGTGCCGCACTCGCATACCATTTCGATGCCAAACTGGAATGGTATCACAATGGCGTACTGATTGACGGTATGCGAGGGATTGATTGACTGATTGATTGATCGGCAGTAATAAATAATTTCCCCTCACATTCGCAGATATTCAAATGGACAGCAGCAGTACGGATTATACGTATACAAAGACACTCAGCTTTCAACCCATAGATGACAAGCATCGTGGCACCTACGAGTGTCGAGCCCATTACATCAACAATCCGGAGAAATACGTAAGTCGCGAAATCGACGTCTATATCCATGATCCAAAGGCACCGCATTGGATCAATCTGGACGCAAAGACTAAACTCAAACGCAATTTGGGTGATTCACTGAATCTCGTGTGTAAATCGGAAGCAGTTCCACTGGCAACGGTCAGCTGGTTCAAGGACGACATCGCGATCAGAGAATCGAATCGCACCCATATCATCGAGGATGGAACAATGCTGCGCATCAATCATCTCTATCCGAGCGATGACGGTGTCTATCGATGTGTGGCCGCAAATCGCTTGGGCAGCATTGGCAACTCCGTCACAGTGGTTATTACCAGTGAGTTGGATTTCCTTTTTTTATATATGACTGACTGATTGATTGATTTATACATTTGAGGTAGTTACTCAAGTTGTGGGCAATTAAAATGATAACAAGCATTTGCAAACCAATCGAAAATATTACTTTTGCAAATCACAAAAATCCTTTTCTTTATAAGATTATTTTTGTTTTCTCTATTTGTAGACATACCTGGCGTGAGTCAGTTCTGGATTTGGCTGGGTTGCATCTTCTTTATCGTGCTGATTGCGTTGTGCGCTTTCCTTGCCGTACGCTATCGCCAGGAGCGTAAACATAATATGGCCCTGAAGGCAGCTGGCTTGGCCAACTTTATGGATGGCGATGTGGAGCAAATTAATCCGGCCATGACACTCGATGAACAGGCCGAATTGTTGCCCTATGATCGTGGTTTTGAGTTCCCGCGCGAAAAACTGAAGCTGGGCAAGCAGCTGGGCGCCGGCGCCTTCGGTGTCGTCCTCAAGGGCGAGGCGGAGGGCATACGGAATGATGAACCCGTCTCCACGGTCGCCGTTAAAATGGTTAAACGTTCCGCGGTCCCTGAAGTGGTTCGAGCACTCGTCTCCGAGCTGAAGATCATGGTGCATCTGGGACAACATCTGAATGTTGTCAATCTGCTGGGCGCCGTCACCAAGAATATAGACAAACGTAAGTTTGAAAATTGGGAAAATACATATTGGAAAATGTTATGTTTATGTTTTTATTGTTTTTTGTACAGCTTCAATTCCATATTTTATATCTTTTAAAGACCCTTCTGCGTAATGCTTTGGGCTGTATTTGTCATACTCTTATGCTCAAGCGCCATGTTAATTCGTTCATTAAAAAATAAATCCTCTCACAAAGACAGATAAAGTTTTGTTTCTGCCTGAAGATGTCGAGTTCTTGGCCAATTGCCATAAATCGATAATTATCGATTGCCAACCAATTTCTAAAAGTACTCAAATTGAACGGGTAGTTTGTCATAGGAAAATCTTTAAATTTAATTATCTTTAAGTATTAAGTATCAAATATTATTTATGTTTTTTCAGGTGAACTGATGGTCATTGTGGAATATTGTTGCTTTGGCAATATACAAAACTTTCTAATGCGCAATCGCAAGTGGTTCATCAACCAAATAAATATCACAAATGATCGCATCGATTCAATGATAATGACGCAACGCATCTCCGACAACTTTGATCTCCACCGGTAAGTGTCAAAGTGCAAAGTGCATGTCGCACTAACAACTAATCCCATTAGGCTTATCACACAGAGCGACATCTTGGGGGTTAAATTAGAATCTTTCCAAAGATGTGAAACACTGTTCACACATAGGCTAAACATCAGCATCAATCACACCGGTTAGTTGATAGCCAAACTTTTTAATTTCAATTGAACTTTGAGAAAAAATTAGATGTTGTAGTTGCCATTTTTTATTTTTTTTTTTTAATATTTTGCACTGTTTGGCAGATGTGTTTGTCAATGAAGTTAGAAAGAGGGACGGGTCCAAAGGAAATGCAGAGTAAATGTGTAACTGTTGTCAACTGTGGAAAAGTTGTGGAAAATGCATTTGACCATTGGGCTATTTCTCACTTCTTGTTGCCCTAAAAGAATACATGTATGTAAATGTAATACTCTTGAAAATGTGTTTTTTTTTTTATTGATTTTCGCACATTTATAAATTGTAATTTCAACTCTTTACTGTGGGTTTGTTTGGCCAAATATTTTTAGTGGTGAACCGAAAAATACTGAAAATATTTTTGAGTGCAACGAAATGATTTAGGAAACAGAAATGCTGCTGACTTCATCGAAACTAACAATTGATTGATGTCGCTGTGTGTGAATCCCGCATAAGCTTAAACCTAATTGTAACTAACTATGTACGTTCTTTGTATCCCAACAACAACAACTAACAATAATTGAATTCACACACGATCCTCCCAAATCTAATCACAACAACAACAACAACTACAACAACCAAAAACTCTCCTTAAAATGATAACTGTGAATGTGGCTTGTGCTTGTGATTACTGGTAATGGTTATGGTTATGGTTATGGTCTTCTACTCCTACTACTCTCTGCACCGCTCTCGCCCCCTCTATCTCTCACTCACTCACTCAATGTGTCTGTGTTGCGTTAAAAAAAAACCAAAAAAAAAAATTAACAACAGTGATGGTGGTGGCTTGAAATATGCTAACGTCGGTTTCCCGAACCATCCATATATCAATCACATGAACTCCGTAAACAACAACTATACGCAAAATCATCGCAGAAACTCCGATAACGATCCACGGGCAGGCACCAGAGCTGGCCGTACCGTAACCGGTACCTGCAGCTACGATCCCCAATTGGACACGTGCGCAACCGTTATGACAACCGTACCGGAGGGTAAGCATGTTAAAAGACCTTCCAGTTCCAGTTCTAAAAATCACCCATTCATTTGTAGATGATCATTTGATGTCGAATAACTCAGTGCAGCCAGCCTGGCGGTCCAACTATAAGACAGACTCCACGGAGGCGATGACGGTGACCACCACAGATCTAGTCAGCTGGGCCTTCCAGGTGGCCCGCGGCATGAGCTATCTCGCGTCGAAGAAGGTGCTGCACGGTGATCTCGCTGCTCGCAATATACTCCTCTGCGAGGATAATGTGGTCAAGATCTGTGACTTTGGTCTGGCACGCTCCATGTATCGAGGCGATAACTATAAGAAATCGGGTAGGTGATAACACACGTATACTACACTCAGAAAAATTTGAGAATATTAGAAATACATACTTATACTTTTGGCGTCAATCATTATTCAATTATTCTTTAATTTTAAAATTATTTCTAAGATCAAGAAAAACTTTCTAGTCTTTAACGCAATTTTCTAAAATTCTGGCCTATGTTTTTTCTGAGTGTATCTGTTAATCGCAATCCTCACATCTAATATGCGATTCACCCAAATAGAGAGCGGTAAATTGCCCATCAAATGGCTGGCGCTGGAATCTCTGAGTGATCACGTGTTTAGCACTTACAGCGATGTGTGGTCCTTTGGCATTGTGCTGTGGGAGTTCTTCTCGCTGGCGAAAGTGCCCTACCCAGGCATCGATCCCAATCAGGAGCTGTTCAACAAACTGAACGATGGCTACCGCATGGAGAAACCGCCCTATGCCAATCAGGAATTGTACGAGATAATGCTCGAGTGCTGGCGAAAGAGGTAAACACTATTTTTTAAATCTTATATTGAATTATTTTAACCAATAATATTTCTCTGTTTAATTAGTCCTGAGAGCAGACCGCTGTTCGATGAGCTGGAAAAACGATTTGCAACCATGTTGGGCGAGGATGTGGCCATGGTAAGTAAATCAATAAATTACAATTACAATTCACAAATTTTAAGTCTTTCAAATTGAAAAATGTTAAAGTTAAGTTAAAATTATAAATTAAGCGATATAAAATTAGAAACCAGTTAGGAAGTTACTAATACAACTCTCTGCTCACCAAAAAGAAAAAGATCAGCTAAATCAATTCAATGAAATAAAATTACGTGTGTATCTGGGTGTATTCAAATAGAAAATGTAACAAAATTTATTAGAAAGATTAGGGAACCTGAGAAAAAATCCAATCATCCAAAAAATTTATTATCTTTAGTAATAGGGAAGGTAAGCAGTTAATCAGTTAAGCTAATGACAGTCTCCGAATCTCCACAGCACTATCTCGATCTGAATGATCCTTATATGCGTTCGAACACGGAGTACATGAAGAATCGAGCCACCGACTACTTATCGCTGATGGGTTCCCCAACGGAGTTGGCACCGGCGGCGCCTCGATATGTCAATGGACACATTGTGCCCGATATACGTGAGTAAAGAATCGAATGCATGTCAAGCTTAAAGGTGATAACTAACACACGCATACACCCATACACCCATACACACCCACACACACTAACCCAATTCACAGGTATCGAAGCATCGCCTGATGATTATCTGCAAATGAGTAGTGAGAAAAACATCGCCATCTTTTCACCCACGCGTCCAAATCAAAACAGAGACTTTGATGAAATGCCAGCCATACAAACAAGCGAAACCTCTTTCACCTTCCCAGATATGGATGCACCCCATCCCCAGTCCCATTCCCAGCAGCAGCATTCGCCAACACTGATCAACAACATGGACAGCAGCAGCGGCAATAAACCGTTGCGTCGCAAAAATGGCCTGCCCCATGTGGATGCAGCGGACCAGGCTCCCGAGGAGATACCCATGCTGTATGCCACAGCCGCATCGGATGGCGAACGCAGTCCGGAGCAGTCGCGTCGCTTTCCCAAGACATATGTCACGCCCACACCCTCGCCCCGTCATCACATCGAGACGCAGCTAAATGGAAGCAACAGCAGCGGTGGCAGTGACAGCAACGCTGGCGACAACTATGTTAACGTGAAGCCGCCACGCAAGAATCTGGTCAATAAGCCAACAGGCGGCGGCAGCGATGCATTCTCCAATCCCAGCTATCAGCCCCTCTCCAAGGTCAACGAGAAGGAGGAGCGGCGCTATTAATACAATCCATCAATCAATCAAAACGAATAAAAGAAAACCCAAAAGGAATCGCCGCGGTCTAGTTTTAAGTTTTATTCAACAGTGCTGCTTAGAGTGGCATTTGTCGATATTTTGATATAGTTGTAAGAAACACACACACAACACACACACCACACACACATATACACTGTATTAAGAATAGTGCCAGCATTTCGTTTAATTTTTAAGTGATAAGTTATTGCATTATATCATAACGTCATATTAAACTGCTTAGATATATATTTAGCACACATATATAACATGTTATCGTATTGTCATATTTCTTAGATCTATACATACATATATATATATACTCTATGTTAACTCTGTCTTTATCTTAGTCCATAGTTATTTGTCTGCCGAATATCTATGTGTATTTGTAAATATATATTTAACTCAATTAGAATGTGAACAATAAAAAGTATAATTAAATAAAGCATTCAATTTTTATTAAATAGATCAAAGCATGTTGTGCAATAATTAGAGCATCAACAGTTGGGTACTTTCTGGAAATATCTCAGACGGATTAGTGTCAGTTCTAAATTCAATTAAAGTAAGAATGGTTTCGAACTATCGTGTTCCATTTTTATCGGTGCTCTTTGTCAGCACTGACTAGTTATGCAAACGAAATTAACTGGGAATTAACTGCGCTGTTAGGAAATTTAGTGGATCTTCAGTTAGTCCCTGTCTGGCTTAAATGCGATCACAACTTTGTGGACTCGTTTGTTTGAGGTTTCCATGGACAACAATTTACAGTCGTCTGTGCTGCATTTACACACTTTGTCAGTAAATTTATGCGATGATTGTTTATTGATTTTTTGACTTGCATTTCAATTACTTTAGAGTGCAATTTTCAGATTTGAATTTATTCCTTTTCTAATATGTTGGTAAATATATTATATTTCTGTTTACAAGGAATGTCGCAACTTGAATTTGTTTACGCATTTTGGTATTGCAGGGCTGCATTCGTTTGATTAATAGAATTAGTATGCTGATCACGCTTTATTAAAAGTATGCAGCGCACAAGCAAAACATTTGTAATTGTCAGTCACTGCTCACTATTAACAAACATATTTAATTAAAACAAATCTATGCATTACTTTAAACTTGATCAGTACTCGATCAACATATACAACAAAAATGTTATACCTAATATTCCATTTTTAGCATATTTTAATATCTACAACAAAGCATTTAAAGTAAATAATTCACATTTCACGTTTTATGAAACAAAATCAAATTAATTACAACTTTAAGTATTTCGTATATTTTAAGCGCGAAAACCAAGAAATGCAACTACTGTAGCCGTAATTGGCAGGGCTACCGTAAAAACTTCGTAACGAGTTGGCAGAGCCAACTCGGCTTCGCCCACGAAACGGTCACACTGCAGCAGAGAACATAAAGCCTAAGCACGGCGTTTCTTTTGCTCCGGTAAATTATTTCATCAATTGCACATATAACAAACATAAAAGTGATAATTCACAATGACTTGAATAACATTAACCTTGTACAAACTTTTTTTTTTTTTTTTTTTTGTATTTTTTTTGGCACGTGAATTTGTATTTGTTAAGTATTTAGCCGCTAAGTGAAACAGTGCAACAAAATCAACAACAACAACAGAGGCAAAAAAGGAACGCCAGGCAGTATAAATAGAATAGAAAATAAAGTTGAATAACATACAATGGCTTTTAAGCCATAACTAAAACAATTGCTGGACAATTTGGAAGGGAAAAGCGCGGCAAGGAAGGCCGGTGGTGGCTTTGGAGGAGGCGGGGAGCTGCAAACAAAGCCGACGACAACAACACACACACACACTAGTACAGTCACACAGGGGGCACAATGGAGGCACAGAAACTCTACACAAAGTTGCTCAGTCTCGTCTTCAAATCCGCCGCAAATCTTTCCAAGCGTCGCCTGCAGCAAATCAGCATCGATATCATTGAACTGCGCCAGTTGCTCAGCTGTGTGGTCTGCTGTGAGCTGCTCAAGGATCCGTTTGAACCCATCGAACGTCGCTGTGGCCACAATGTGTGTCGCCTCTGTCTGCGTGGACGCAAACGACTCTTTCCCCGCTGCGATCAATGCGGCGATGGTTGCGACTACAAATCGCATGCGGAGAACAAATCGATGGCGCTCCTACTGCTCTGCTACAAGACACTCTGCATCCATTTGTATCAGTCGTCGCTGTATGCACAACTGTTGCCATATCCGGAGCATGACGGCGGAGGAGTTGCTGTTGGCCATATGCCACGCATCAAACTGCAACCGATGACAACGCATTGGTTCATACAGGAGGGCATCAACTACATTTACGATATGTGCGACAAGTTTTTACCTCAACACGAATTGCCTTTCCTCAGCAGCAGCAGTAGCAACGATCAACAACCTTCGCCCTCGCTGCCCTCGGAGACGCCACCGTATACGGCGGCAACAACGCCCGAGCTGCCCTTCGAGCAGCATACACCAATTGTTGCGCAACTCTCGCTCTCCGACATTGAGCTGGAGGCCGCGGCGACCGGCGATGAGGTACAGTTTGCCTCCCCGTTGCCACTGATGTCGCCATCATCGGCCAACATGTTGCATCAACACAATCACAATTTTCCGGGCTTCGTAACTCAGTCCCAATCCCATTCACAAATGCTTTTGCCAGCTGGTTACATTGATGATCGCTGGACGGATCAGGTGGACTTGTCGGAGTCGCTGACGATGCCCGCCAGCTACACCTATGTGTTGCCCAGCAGCGATGAGGCGCAACTGCAGCAGCTGCCCGTCATTGGTCAGGTGGTTCAAATGGCCACACAAACAGAAGCCTCGACGAGCTACAAGCGTCGCCATGCGGAGCTCTTGCTGGATGAGCTGGAGGAGGAGCAGCTGACGGAGGTGTTGCAGGAGCAGCAGCAGACTATGGAAATCCAACTGTTGCTCAATGATGTGGAGGAGCAGCAGCAGCAGGTAGTGATGGCGCAAGAGCCGCAAGAGCTAGAGCTGGAGCCGCAAGAGCTGGAGCTGGAGCCGCAAGAGCAGGAGCCGCAAGATCTGGAGCAAGAGCCGCAAGAGCTGGAGCAGGATCCGCAAGAGCTGGAGCAGGAGCCGCAAGAGCTCGAGCAGCAGACTGAGTTGCAGAAGGCAGAATTAGACCAGGAGCTGGAGCTGCAGCAGGAACAGCAGTCAGAGTTGGAACATGAGCAGGCAGAGCTGGAGCAGCAGCCGGGTGATATTCAACGTGTGAGCAGACGCAAAAAGCATCAGCAGCAGCACAATCATCAACAGCTGGAGCAGAATGCCGAGCAGCTAGAGGAGCAGCCATTGCGCCGAGTCAGCCGGCGGCATCTGCGCAACCAAAAAGACACACTTAGCTCATCCGTACAGCTGAAGCCGCAAGATTCACTGCCCAAAGTTGCCTCAACTCAAACTCCGGCTAGCTGCACACCCCTCATGAAAAAAGATGCAATCAAAACCAAACCCAAATCCGCAAACAGTGCACTTTCGAGCAGTTGTCGCTGTGGCACCACTTCGGTGCCCGGTCGTTGCACGTGTCGTAACAGTCGCTGTCCTTGCTACATGGCGGGCAGGTCCTGCAAATTGTCCGGCTGCAAATGCAATGGCTGCAAGAATCCACATTTGCATGCACCACGCATCAGCAGCAGCAGCGAAGATAGCGATAATCTGCTCATTGCAACACATAGGGTCAAGGAGTGTGTGGGGCAGGAGCAGCAAAAGTCAACTGATGCTGCTGAAGCAGGCGCATCAGCTGTAGCAACAGCTGTAACTGCAACTGGAGCTGGACATGGCGCAACGCCCCCTAATTTCACTCTGGTGCCGGCAACGCAGCAAACGCAGCATCCGCTCGTCTATATGATGAACGAGACGGGAGATTATCAGGGTAAGCATTATGATCAGTAATCCCAGCAGGGGATTACTATATTTTACTACTATTTTTATATATACTATATTACTATACTTTAACTACTTTTTTCAACATTTTCCAATATATGCGTACTACTATTATTATATTAGTTTTGACCAGCTTAAGGGTATGCAATCCTCGGCAAGCCCATCTAGATCTTCTAGATTGTATCTTGTCCAGCACAAATTTTAATATCTTCTTTGTTTTTATTGGGCAGGCTTCAACATCTTCAATGGCAATGCGCCGCTCGATCCCGCTCAGCTTGGCTTTCCGCGCATTCCGTTTCCGCGTAAGGATGGCGAAAAGTCCACACCTGAATTCATGTACTTTATGCCACCAGGACCGGAGCCACTAAAGTCGGCACGGGCTGCAACGCCGTCAGCAGCAGCTGCAGGAGTGAAAATCAGCGAGCAGCCGGCAAAGAAATTGAAGAACGGCTCGTTTGTCCGTGATATTGTGAACGTGGTGAATGCTAATGCCGAGGATAGCACGGATCTATTGTTCGATGAGGAATTGGAAATGCCAGCGTAAGCATTGCGTGTCTCCTCATCCGGAGTTTTGTAAGCAATATGCTGTACCTGTGTCTGCTGCTTGATTATATGTATATATATATATATAAAACTATATAATATCTGCTTGCTCAGATACAGATACAGAGCATGTTTCAAGTCGGCACATCCATTCGACTTGCAGTCTCGTCTTTCGTCCGTTCATCATTTTGTTTTTTACACTGATCGAAACACTTCAAATCACAAACTGAAATTATTTATTTTACATCACCCAAAAACATTTTTTTTTTTTCGTTTATGCTTAAGTTTTATGTACATTTCAAATGAAATATGATGTATTGCATATAATATGATTATGATTCTGATCATAGAACAATGCTTGGTGTTATTTTTGTACACAAGCTTTTAAACGGAGAGATTGATTCTTCGGAGTTAATCAGGCAACTTAATTTCATAAATACTAGGAATTTTCTGCCTCTTTTTCTTCAAACTTGTAGTTCCAATTATGCTATTCAAAACCCATTTAGAATCTTGTGTACAAATTAAAATACGCTTTTCCCGTTAATAAGTTGTGCTTCCTCCATTTCATCTATTAAAACAATTGTCTTATCCTATCTTTCTATCAATTCGCGAACTTCGTAACCGCGCGTTGGGCCACTTGAATGTGCTGCTCGTTAGTACTTCAACGTCCAAATAAATATCTCTGTCAGGATTTGTACCTTAACCAATCTATGTATGAAACTCAAAGCAATAGTCTCTGAAATGTGAACGTTTCAGTGTATGCAACGAATTGTATCAGGAACACGAGTCAACAAACAGTTAACAACAAATTGTTAACACTTTGTTCTTTGACATTCGCTTTGTTTAACAAAAAAAAAAAACAAAATATAGAATTGTACGCGGAAAAACGACAAGAATATATATATAAATGTCGAAAATTATGATTTCTGTATAATAGAATTTAAGTACAATTTTTTGTCATTACGCCTAAGCCAATTTTTTTCATATTTTTAAGAGCAGTTTTTTTCATATCTTTAAGTCACTTTTTTTTCATAGGCTAAGAACCTTTTTTTGAGCATGAAACATACCCTTTTTTTTTGAGCACGTGGAACATCATTTTTTTTTCATAATTTAAGAATATTTATACTCGCAGATATGAAAGCAAATTGCAAAGAGGATAATTTTGCAACTCAAATACAGTACGATAATAAACTTTAAACTTAAGCAAAAAAAAAAAAAACAATCAAACCAATGAAAACTGAATTATATATTAAAAAGCAAGTTGCAAAAAAAAAAAAATGTCTGTATCTTCCAAGGAATGAAATTTATTTGATTTTAAAATTGTATTATTTTATGTTTATTTTTTGTTTAGCTGTTCAAAATTACCATCAAAATTTAAATCGTTGATTCTGCATGCTGTATTAAGTTTAAATATTTAAAAAAATACGTATTATATCAGTTCAATAATTATTTCAAACTTTAATGTAATTACTATTTAATGATCTTAAAACATACAATTAATTAAAATTGTTGCATTAATTGAATATTAATTTAAAATTTAAATGGCAGAATTTATAGTATATATTTTGAATATTTTATATTGACATTTCTGGAAAGTCTAGTCGTATAATTTTGTGCAGTTGTATATTAAATATTAATTTGTAAATTGTTAAATAAATTCAATTTGTATGCATTTCGTCCGATTTTTTTTAATTTTGAAGTTAAGTTAAATTGCTTTTGTTTGTCGCATAAATTCCACAGCATATGGTTTTCTCGCTGTGTGTAGTTGAGTGTCATGGAAACTCAAACTTGAGTTTAATCAAAACAGCTTGCCGTAGCTGAACTCAAATAATAAGCAGATAATACGTATTGTCTGCTTAGGAGCTGAACTCAAGATTGAAATTGAACTGAGCTTAACAGCGGAGATGAAAACACAATCCACCATAGCTCTGCTGAGCTCAGCTCAACATCGGAGTTAACAGCGGAGCTAAACTCACCTTAACATTGGAGCTAAACTCAGGTTAAGAGCGGAGCTGAACTCAACTCAGCCCAGCTCTGCTGAAGTCAGCTCAACATCGGAGTCTCAATTCAACATATGAGCTGTACTCAACTCAACTAAGCTGTACTCAATCTAACCGAACTAAACACAGCTCCACTCAGCAGCTGCCCTTTGATAAGCGCTGCTGCTACTGCTGGCGCTGCTGCTCATCTCATTATCTTTTGATTAACTCGCGCCAGTCGTCAGTTTGAATCCGCGTCGAGTGGAGGGCAGCATTTCAGTCACATTTTGATTGTTGTTGTTCAACTTAATTTTTTGTTGTTGTTGCTTCTGTTCTTTATTTTGTTCATTCCTCAACTGATAAGCAATTCGCAGCAAAAGATGAAGGCGCTGATAGTTTTACTCGTGGCAATCGGTTTGATTCACTGCAGCAGCGCACAGGATGTGAATGGTGAGCATAAAGATCATATGAAAATCTCAACTATTAGAGATTAATTGAACTTTGTCCTACTCCACCTCCACTTCCTCATTCTCCTCTTCCACGTCGAGCAGAGACGGACGATGAAATTGATGCGCATAATATTGAGGTGGGCAAAAATCGCGTGGCCGCTCAAATTGATGCTGTGCTGGAGCATTATAAGCAAGTGGATCCCGTTGGATTGCCCGGGGCGCCCATCCCAGATCCGGTCGATGTGCCCGACACGTCCAATAGCCTGGGCATGGCCAATCTGAACATGCGCAAGGTGAAGGCCTATGGATTGTCCAAGTTTCGCATCGCCAGCATCAATGCGGACTTCAAGGAAATGATCGTGAGTATTGAACAATAACACAAAAAATTATTGGATGAGTGCTCAAATTGTGTTACTGATTTGTAGGCTAGTGTAATTTTAAATATTTGGTACTCATTCAAACCACATTTAGTGCACTCGGAATAAAGCATCGCAATTATATAGTTTCTTCGCAAACGTTTTTCAAAAATGAGGTTTTTTAAAATAATTTTTAAATATAAGGAAACTTTTTCCATAATATTAGAAAGGCTTCACTTATACTTTATTTCTTTTTGATTTTTTTTTTTAATATTTTCTATTATTAAGAAATGCATTTCTGAAAAGTAGATATGGAAATCCTGTTACTTGGAAAAGAAGATCCTTTGGGAACTACAAAAAAAGAGCAATGAAATTTACTTATATTTTCCAAATTTTAGAAAAATTAAACCAGAAATGAATAAATGCAATCGCTGCTCTTTAGAGAAACTCAACATTTAGTTTTAGAAATTTACTTTATGAATAATAAGATAAGTGGCGAATTTCTTAAATTCATGGAGATTTTTTTAATACCAAATATATATTTTTACTTGTTAGGTGGAGGCGGGCATAACCCTAGAAGAGATGTTGGTCAAGGGCGATTACACATTGAGTTCCTTCTTCACCAAGGCGAATGGACCATTTACGGTGACCTTGAAGAAGGTTTATGTCACGGCATCGGCCTCATTGACCGTGGAACGTGACGGACACTTGACCACGGACCGTATTAAGATGGATATCACTTTCGGCGAGATGGCCATGGATTTTCAGAATCTTGGCTTCTTGGGCACTGTATTCCAGGGCCTTATCAATTCGGCGCCAAATTTGGTGTTCGATGCAATGAAGCCACTCATGCAAAAGGAGGTGGACAAAAAGCTGCGCGCCGAGATCAACGCATCTATTGAGAAATCGTTGGGAGATCGCCGGATGCCGAATTCAATAACGCCGCTGGACAGTGTGATTGCCGAGGGCAGGAAACTGGTACGCGAAAATGGTTACGATCCGTATCATTTGCCCGACATGAATCGCACTATGGGTGTTTTCAGTGTGCAACTGGCCAACACGTGGATCAATGGCGTCTCCAGTTTCTATCGGGTGGGGAATATTACAGCTGCCATGAAAAATAATACGGTTTCGCTGCGCCTGCAAGTGGGCACACAGCAGATCACTGGCGCCGGCCAATGGGAGGTGGGTCTTGGTCTGGCTACACGTGTCGGACATGTCCAGTTCACGGTGCAGCATATACGTGCCACCGTCGAGATCAGTCAGTCGCTGGACACCCGCAAGCGGCCACAGATTAATGATCTACAATTCGATATGGGCAATATTCAGGTGCGTTGCGATGGCGCCGGCACCTTGGACTACATCATGGAGTTTGCGGTTAATGTGCTGCCCAATCTGTTGCGCTATCAGATCATGGACGCCATCGAGAACCCAATCAAGCAGCGTGTCCAAGAGAAATTCAATACCATTGACGTGGAGCAGGCCATCAAACAGATGGCGCAGAAATACGAAGTCGAAGGCAGCAATTTCACATTCGATTTGAATCAATTCAAGGCGTATCTTTAGATTTTCATATAGTTTCCAAAAAACAAGAGTTTTACTCGATATGTAATCATTAACTTTTGCTTATTAAATACTCTTAATAAAGCAGCAAATGCAAGAACCTATAGAAATATATATATAGGTGGAGTAAATGGTGTGAGCACAACTGCCTCGAATGGATTTGCAGAAATCGACGCAGAAATTTTTAACACTGAAAATACAACTTTTTTTCTCAACTATATATATATTTTTGTATATATAGATAATTACATTAATAAACAGCAAATGCAAATAAATATATAACTATGGATATATATATATATAGGTAGAGTAAATGGTTTAAGCCCAGTTGCCTCGAATGTAATTGTGGAAATCAGTTAAGCAGATTGACAAGTAGATTTTCTACTGTTTTTACTCAGTGTTCTAGATATATATATAAATAATTCTACAGCAGCAGTAGATAAAGGGATGAAGGGAATGTGCCTAAGGCTCCTTGACGCCAAAGCAGAGCAACTGCAACCGCATATTGTGCTTGACACGCTCCAATATCTCATCCGCCTTGCGCTTCTGCTCGCCATTCAAAGGTGGACTAATGGCCTCCAGCGCCTCCATAAAGTAGTTTCTGTTAGCAAAAAACAAATACATCTTGAGATTGATAAAGTAGGAGAGGATGATTCCAACTCACTTGGCCGTCTCATTAGCATAGTTCTCGAGTGCATCGCGGAGCAGGCGTATATCGACATGGGCCTGAATTGCGCCCGTATAACTGAAGCGTTGAACGCAGCTCATCAGACGCGCCAGCTCCTCGGATATGGTCTGGACAATGGACTCCAGAATGGGACGCAGCAGCGCTGGCGATATGCTATAGATCTCGGAATAAACACCCACAAGATTATCGCAGCATTCATGGGCATATGGACGTAGCTGACCCAAACCGATTTCCATCTCGTGATCCCATTGGAAACGACCCAGATACATGGATGGCTCAATGGTGCCGACCAGAGGATCACCTTTGTGCTCCACATATTCCTCCAGCAGATTAGTGAACAACTGGTTGACATTGTAGCGAGCAGTTTCAATGGCCAGCGTCGGCAGCGGATAGCCATAGCGAACAAATAGCTCACCAATGTGTGGAAAGAAGCTCTTAGTGCAATACGCATAGTTGGCGAGGCAGCACAGCATGCGCTGCTCCCAGCTGACGGAGGCGCTGCCCGACAACACGCCCGACACCGACTCCGGCGGCTGAGCATTGGGAAAGCCCAGCAATTGCGATACATTATGCGTGGGCGTCGTCTCATCATCGTGGGCGGGATAAGCGAGCTCCGCAATGACACCACTAAAGGAGGACAACAGCTCCTGCAACCGTTGCGTTACTTCACGTTGCCCATCCGAATGTGGCTCTAGGAGATTACCCTCACGCACCTCCGGCTGCATGCATACCGACTGCACCTCATCCAACGTCTCCACAAGCAGCGTTTCCAGCGTCGCTGGCAACAGCGTCGCACCCGGATAATCCTCCACGGTCATTTCCCAAGTCTCATGCACGCCTAGCTTCTTGCTACGATCCGTGGCGCGTTTGAAGATGATGGAGAAACAAAAGAGACGCACCTCATCAATCAACTTCTGTATAATGTCCAATGCCTCCGATGGCAAATCGAGTCCAATCAACGTTGCATAAGCGATGCGCGTGTAGCGCAAGCACTGCGGTATCCAAGGCAAAAAATGATGCGTTGCCGAGGCAGAGCCAATGGGCCAGGCCAATCCGCTGGACTGCCTCAAGGCACGCTGATCGCCAGCGATGAGTATGGCCAGGCGCAAATAGACACAAAACTTCTCAATGGCATTCAAAACCATACGCTTAAAATCACCCGGCTTGGGATCATGTGGACCACGCAATTCACCCGTGAAATAGAGCTGACCGAGACGCCAAAGATCTGGCAGCTGGGAGGCGGCAATGTCGCACAGTTCCTCACAGAAATTGACACGACTAGGCGCCTGGCTGGGATCACGGCTCTTCGACTTCTCCTGCGTGCCGCCAGCATCCTTGTTCGAGTGCTGCTCGTACGTCTGGCGAAACGTAGCCTCCAAGTATTTGGCACGCGCCTCAATCGCATCCCAGGCGGGATCCGTATTCCGCAAACGATCGCCAATTGGTGTGCCACTCTGCTGCAGCTCCAGACTGGTCAACGCCTTAATCAACTTCTTTTGCTGCTCCACACTCTGCGGCATCTTCACTACCTTCTCGTGCAGTTGACGCCTTATTAGCAAGATGCGCTGATCGACCTCCTCGAGCACTTGGCGAAAGATGGCCAACTCTGTTTTGCCAAACAGATTCTTGGCACGCGAATAATCATTGACAACAATATCATATTCGCCAGCTTTGGCGCGACGATCCACCGTATTGGGTAGACAGAAGAGAAACTTGTGACGTGACAGGGCGAAGAGTACAGAGCGTGTGGAATCCGCCTTCTCCTTGCGCACCAGTACATCCGTGAAGATCTTTTGCGATTCACTGATGGAGTCTGCAACGCGGCAAGCGATTAATAACCTCATATAAAGTAAGGTAAATAAAGACACCCACTCTCAATGGACTGCTCGAGTATGTTGAATGGTTCGGTGCCGTGGAGCTTAACATCTTCCTGCAGCTTGTCGCGGATGTTCATCAATGTGTCCAGTTGATCGATGACGGAGCCAGCATTCGACTTGAGAAATGAGAGCTGTCCCTCCTTTTGGCTCTCCACCTTGCGCTTGAGATATGCCAGACCAGCCTTCAAGTCCTCAAAGGAAGTAGCCAAATGATTCTCGAGCATAAACCAGGCGGGTGAGAAATTCTCCTGCGACAAATCACCACAAGCATCGGGAAACAAGTCACGTAAATCTTCGGGGATTTTCTGCTCGTTGCCCTCAATGGACAGCCCCAATGGATCTTCTTGTGTCAGCCCCGACTGCGTGAGAGTGCGTCGACCCCAGGCAAAGTTTTGCGATGGCGACTCCTCAATCCACACTGCGGACTCCTTGAGTGGACCAATTGTCTCGTGGTAGGCACGAAATTGCACCGTGGATGTGCCAACACCTCCGCTTATGGTTGTAACTATAATATCGCCCTTACCCTTGGCCGGACCTGTGCGTGCAATGATCTTATTGGGTGATTTCCACTCCGCCGACAACAGACAATCGGAGCCACAGATTTTAAGACCTGCAAAAAATAGCTATGAAAATTGGACCAATAACAAATGCTGTTTTAATACCGGTTAAATCCTGCACACGAGTGCCCAGAAATTCGCCGCGTATGATGACACGAGTGCCAGGTGGACCCTCCTTGGGCGAGAGACCCGTTACCACCGGCTGCGGGGCCATTACGTCCACAAAATAATTAACAATAAACGAACAACGCCTACAAAAAAATAAGCAAAACAGCAACAGAACTTCGATAACTTATTAGTGTGTCCACACTTTAATCATAACTATTAACGTAAACTATCGCCAGTGTGTGCTCACTCGCGCACTGCTGATCAATAAACAGCTGTTTCTTTTTGCTTTTTTGGCTCAGCATTGGTTTCAATAGGAAAATGGATGACGTCGCCAGCGCGCAAAGCGAAAATGAAAATTTGCGTAAAATTCGTAATCGCCTAATGCAATGGGAGTCCAAAACCGATCCACTTGCAGCGCTGAGCGCTCAGCAGGAGGAACATCTCGATATTTTGAGCAATTTGTGGCATGATGACGAAACAACGGTAAGCCGAACAACGTCAACAAATCCAAAACTTCTGAGCATCTCCAATTGTTTACACAGTTAACGTTGCCAGCCACGGCCACGAACGTGACAAAACCCACGGAGGGCAATAATGAAGCACTGGTTGATATTAATCTGCCGGAGGGTGGACTGCAAAATACAAACGATTTTCTGCTCTGGTTTGTCAATGTCAACACGGAGATTGAGCAACGTGGCGATGCCAAATACCAGAAATATCTACAGCAGCTGGAGCAACGAAAAGCGGACTGCGCCCACATGCTCACCCAAATCTCGGTTGCCATGGAACGACTGGGTGCTCTCAGCGCTGAATACGAGTTTGTCTCCCAGAAGACGAGTTCCCTGAATACGGCCAGCGAGCAGCTCATCGATGAACAGCAGAAACTCCAAGCGCTAAGCAATGAGATCCTGCAGCGTCTGCACTACTTCAGTCAAGTGGAACTATTGAATCAGCGTCTACAGAGTCCAACACTCTCCGTGGCGAGCGAAGCATTTCGCGAGTGCTTAAGCAAAATAGACGAATGCCTAAATTATGTGGCTGAGCATGTGAATAACTTTGATGTGTTTTAATATTTAGTATTTATTAATTGTTAATTATTTTAGCCAAACTTTAAAGATGCCGCAGCGTACAATGTGAAGTACAAGCAGTGTTTGTCCAAGGCAACGAGTCTGGTGCGCAACTACGTGGTTAATATCATCAATCAGGCCACAGAGGCAACGTTGCATCCACGTCATGGCGCCACGGCCGATGCATCGTTGCAGGCACCCGATGCCGCCTTTGCCTTGTACTATGGCAAATATCAAACGTCGGCGGCGAAAGTGAAGCGTGTTGCTCAACTAATCGAGTCACGGCTGGAGCAGAGCAGCAGCAATGAATATGGCCAGCTAATGTCCGATCTGCAACAGCATTATTTGGCACAGCGAGCAAGTGTCATGTCCTCGGCAGTCAATCAATCCATACAGAATGTAAAGAATGCGCACAAGGGTGATCATTGTTCCCTGACGCGCAGTGCATGCGCTTTCTTGGTACACGTGTGCCAGGATGAGCAGCGTTTATATTATCAATTCTTTGGCACGGGCGCAGCGAATCTGACGTGAGTCTTTATTTAATATCATTTGCCTTCCATTTAACTCGCCATTTCTTTTGGCAGTGTTTATCTGGAGGGTCT
The DNA here is from genome assembly GCA_035041535.1 of Drosophila cognata. Classification (NCBI taxonomy): domain Eukaryota; kingdom Metazoa; phylum Arthropoda; class Insecta; order Diptera; family Drosophilidae; genus Drosophila; species Drosophila cognata. Next base: position 5,385,566 of record JAWNLC010000234.1, on the reverse strand, counting down.
GTGCACAATTTTGTATGACACAATGCGGCCATTTATCATACACATCAATCACTTGGAAACCCTCGCCGAGATCTGTTCCATTCTACGCATCGAAATGCTCGAGGAGCATGTGCAACAAAATCGTTTGTATCTAGCTCAAATTTGCTTTTCATCTGTTTTCTGATTATCCTATTTTATATGCGCAGCCAGTGGACTGGAGGCATTTGCCACCATAGCGCATCAGCTGCTGCAAGATGTCCAGGAGCGTTTGGTATTCCGTGCACATTTATATCTCCAGTCTGATATACAAAACTATAATCCATCAACTGGAGATTTGGCCTACCCGGAGAAGCTGGAAATGATGGAGGTGACAGCCGCTGATTTAAATTAATTTAATTATATTTAAAATGTTTCATTTTCTTATAGAGTATTGCCTTGTCGCTGCAAGAGCCTGTCCAGCTGCGACGCTCGGATTCGCGTGCCTCCGTCACGTCCAATGAAGCGGAGAGCGTGGATACCTCATACAGAGTCAAGCAAATGAGTAGGTTTTATTTGGGATATAACGATCTTTTTTATCTTGTTTTATTCATTAGATTCACCCGCTGATTTGCATGGCATGTGGTATCCAACGGTGCGGCGCACTTTGGTCTGCCTATCGCGCCTTTATCGCTGCGTGGACCTACCTATATTCCAGGGTCTCTCCCAGGAAGCGCTCAAGCTGTGCATCCAGAGTGTGTCGCAGGCAGCGATTAAGATCTCCGCCGCCAAGACGCCTATCGATGGCGAACTCTTTGAGATCAAACATTTGCTCATCTTGCGCGAACAGATTGCTCCCTTCCGTGTGGATTTCACCATCAAGGAGACCTCGCTGGATTTCAGTAAGGTGAAGACGGCCGCCTTCGGTTTGCTGCAGAAGCGCAAACAACTCTTCTCCATGGGTAGCAATAATGCATTGCTCGAATTCCTTCTCGAGGGCACGCCACAGATCAAGGAGCATTTGCTGGACTCACGCAAAGAAGTAGATCGCCAGCTGAAGACGGTATGCGAGCAGTATATCAAAGATGCCGTCTACATGCTGGCCGGTCCGCTCGTCACATTCCTCGACAAGGCACAAACGCTGCTGGCCAACGATTCGACAGGCAAAGCAACGACGCCAGCTGCTGCTTCGCCGCCACCCGGCAAAATTAATTATGTGCTGCGTCAGAGCAGCTGGGCGAGTCCACAGCAGATCAGCAGCATTATCCAGGAGACGCAACGTCTGATCAAAGCAAAGCTGGCCGTGCTGCAGCGCGCCATGCAGCTCTACCTGAGCAATCGTGATACAGAGTTCATAATCTTTCGACCCATACGCGTAAGTTTTGCGTGGCTATCAAGTGAATCCTGTTTAACCATATCTCCCTTCTGCAGAACAACATCATTCAGTCATTTGTTAAGCTGGAGCAATTGCTGACTACAAATGGTTATTCAGCGGATGATATGATCATCACCAGTTGCCCCTCAGCCGAACAGGTGTCCATCTTGCTCTCCAGCGCCAGCATCTTGGCCGCTGAGGGCGTTGCCAGTTTTGCAGCAGCTGCGCGTAAGATAAGCAACTCATCCTCGGTGGAGGGTGCAACGGCAACATCTGCTCGAAAACATAGTAGCGTCTCCTCCAACAAGACGGAAGCCGCACAAGCTGTTGTTTTGGAGGAGGCGGAAAGTGAGCAACCGGCGGTAACTACAATAACTGACGAAAATAAGAGCGATCCGGCGCATGAGCCGCAAATTGTGGAGCAGCTTGAAGACGAGCAGGTGGAGACAACTGTTGAAAGTGCTGGCAACGTTACCAATCCACCAGTTGTGCTTATAGAAACCCAGCAGCAGCCGCCGCAGATCAGCTCAGAATAGTATGCAATATTGATGTTAGTCCCTATGTAATCCCCCCTCTATGTATTTATAAATGTAAGCAATTCAACATGTACTATATAAATTACAGTTTATTCTTTTCAAGTAGAGCGATTAAAACGCGTCTGTTTAAATTGATTTTGCAACAGGCGCTTTTAAATTATTTTTGCTAAACAGCCTTAAGCCATGCAAAGAATGTGACGAAGTCAAAAAGAAAATAAAATTAAATCTATCAACATCTATAATAATGACAAATTAGTTTTACACTAAGCACCTAACAGATTTTGGGAGAGGGAAGTGGGCAGCACACGGGCCGCTGGTCAAGTGATGGATATGTTTATATATTAAGGTGTGCGACATTTAGCAGAGCGAGCATTTATCCTTGCTATTCGGCTGCTGACCACCGACAGTTGTCGTTGCGCGCTGCGCAATATTTGCGGATGTGGATGTGCTCCGATTACCACCAGCAGCTGCAGCGTCATCCTCTTCCATGATGGACAGGGCCAGAGCATGCGCCAAAGCCTCGTCCTCAGTCTGAAATAATAAAGGAATTTGTATTCACTTTTGTTTTCGATTTTAATTTGCCCAGTTCCTAACCATATTTCCTTGTATATTTTGTATATGGTTGCGTTGAGCAACTGCCACATTTGCTGCTGTTGGGACTGCTTCTCTTGCTTTGGGATTTGATTGGCGACGATTTTCGGCAGCTTTCGCTGCCATGGCGCGAGTATCAGAAAATATCTTGAAGACTCCCTGCGTTGCACTCGATGCGGTGCTAGTAGTAGTCTTGCTGGTGCTGGCGGAGGAGGGCTGGCAGTCATGATCGCTGGTGTGACGATGACGTAGACAGAAATTCAGTTTGCATTGTGAGCATTGCACGGGAATTAGTTCTTTGCGTTTACAGCCTTTGGCATGGCACCGATTTGTGTAGATTTTCTTGCTATCCGATTTGCATTGCTTATCGATGTGCTGGCTAACAGTTAAATCGGGCTCCACTCCGGGTGCCGTTGGTACAGGTTCTCCGCACAGCGGACAAATGGGCACCTGGAAATCCTTGCGATGAGCACCAGGACAATTGTGGCGCTCATAGTTGTAGTGTGTGGCACAGAACACCTTGTCGCATGAATCGCATTTCACGGGCAGGAAATCTACCAAAACAATTTTATTTGTATTAATTTAATTAAATGGCCCTGAATTTCTTTTATTTATTCATTCTTTTATTGGACCTGGAAAAAACTCACCCAATCTGTTGCATGTTGCCTCGTTGCAGTGTTGACCCAAATGTGGAAACTCCATTTTCTGTACTTATGGCTTCGTTGATTGTGACCAAGTAAATGCGTTTGATAGCTTGAGACCCGTTTTTATATTATAAGACTTAAATTGACTAAAATGTTCGAGAAAACGCTAGACGCAATGACTATACAATAATTCCATTATAATTTCACCATTCACACGCCTGAGTCCAGTTTTGCCATTCACAGTAAACCAATCGTCTATCGTTATCGAAAGCGCCGTTGGCATTTAAATGGCGATTAAAATTGCTGCTACTTCCCACAATTAGTAAATAATTACACACACTTTTATTATAATACATACATATTTACAAATTTATTTGCTTTATGCTGTTTTGTCATGTTACAAAAAGTTTTTTTTTAGGAATATACATGTATATATGCATACCAACAACAATTAAGGAAAACACATTTCCCAATTAAATCACTTGTAAATTACATTTTTCATTTTGTTTCATACATTTTCATTTAATAACTGGTTTCATTGAAGTTATTACTTGATTTTAGTTTAGATAATACCGAATTTATAATTAGAATATTTTCGCGCTGTGCGACGGTAGACTACACCAAAAGTCTATAATAAACAATTTTTTTTTCTTTGTATACATTTACAAAAATAAAAGCAATATTCGCAATAATAATAATAATAATAGTAATAATTACGGTGTACGAATAGAAATATATGCATATGTGTGTTTGAATACATTTGTAATAAAAAGTTTAACTTTTTTTTTGTTTCTGTAAGTGTAATTAGTACCTGAAGTGATACCAATTGAGAGGAATTTAAAGCGTTTAGCAAATGTTCAACAGCAGCGAAAGCGGCTTGATTTCAAGATCAGCGCCTGGTCCCGCAAAAATTACAACACACACACACGCACGCACACATTAGATTAGAATTTTATATTCATAGCACTGTGCCGCTAAAGCTGTTTGCTGAACATTTTTGGTTGGAAATGCATCTGGCGATTTGGATTCAAGTTAAACAATTTCTCGGGCGAACGGTGCAAAGGCCTCCCAATAGCTGATGATCTGTGCAATGGAATACATATATATGTTAATATCAATAAATCAAGAGTATATATATAGTTAGATCTGGGTGTTTGTGTTCATACCTGTTGCTGATGCGCCATTTGAACTTCAATGTACTTGATAATGTTGGCTTTAAAGTCTTTCACTCTTGTCAGCTCGAAGCGTTCCATTTCGCGCTTTATCTCCGACGAAATATCATCAAATTGTTGCTGACAATTTTGCACCTTGGCCTGCCACTGCAAAGGTAACAGCCACACATTAAAATATCAATAAATTATTTATATTTTTATGTCTCAAACCTCTTCAACCTCTTGTTGTGCCTGATCCAGTTTGTCGGCCCGATTGGCCAGCTCAAAACGACCGCGATTCTCCCGCCGCTTCGACAGCTGCATTTGGGCGTATTGCCAATTTTGAAAAGCTTTGACACGCTCATGAAAAATGCACTTAATGGCCGTGAACAGACCCAAATAGTCCTTGATAAACTCGGCAAGTATATAAAAGTCGGAATTAGCCTGCTCCGAGCGCAGCAGCTCAATCTTCTCTTCCACATCGGCCAGATTGGACAATGCCCGCGATAATCCTGTGTGCTCCTCACACGTGCTCAGCATCGCCGCCGATTTGGCCACCAGGCCAGTCAGTACAGACAGCTCACGGCGCGAAGATGTCAGCGATTTGAGTGCTGAGGAAAGTTTCTGCAGATTCGCATCTAAGTTCTCGACTTCGGTTATCTTGTCATCGAACCACGGATCATTCTCATCCATTTTGTACGTAATCTTGTTGACAGTCTCGCCCACTTTGTTGAAGAGTCGTATGACGCCAGCTCCGCTCAGAGCCGATGTATTAACAGCACGCGGCAACTCCTGATCACTCTCCAAGAAATTAATGAAATCCAAATCGACACGCAACACCGGATGCTGTGCGGTACGATGGACATAACGCTCCAGTGCCGCACGTCGAATTTCGATCCATTCCTGATTAATCGGTGTGCCCGGCTCCGTTTGCTGTGGACTCATCTTCACCTTGGTGCTGCCAATAATATTCTTTGACGGCGCCGGCGGCACAATCCTGCCCATTCGCAAATATTTATTAACCAACAAATCATGTATGCCCAGAAAATCACTAAAGCGTCGCAAAGTGCTAAACTCGTTGCGCTTGAATTTTGGAATGTTTGTTTTCGTTGTCACTCTAGAAAAAAGGAATCGTAAATATAGCAATCGGGCGTAATTTAGCGATATTGTGGCTTGCCATGACTCACTTGTAGGCCAAATACGAGCTCATGCCATCGCCAACTTTTTGGGGATCTGAGACGGCAATTTGTATAAAATAATCCCCATCATCTGTCAACACCTCCTCCAGATTGCTGGCGGAAATGCGACGCTGCAAATAAATATCAAAAAAAATGTAAAAATGTATAAACATCATAATACATGTTATAAGCAATGCAAATGCGATAAAATAAGTCTAATCAACAAAAAATTTGTTGCTGCCGCCCCTCGCAAAGCATTGTGACGTTGACACACACACACGCAGACACAAAGCAACAGTAAAATGCAAAGATAAAGTTAATAATAAAGGCCAGGCGTCACCCATTTGCGACGCATAATTCGATTTAATTTAATAAATGAAATAAATGTGTAACTTACATGCACCTCACTGGGCGTCATTGCGGATACGAATAAATCATTTTCATGCTCCAATGTTACCGTGCCCGGCGCTGGCACCTCCTCCTCCTCCTCGTCATCGGATGCACCGGACGCTGAGCCATTATTAATGTCGACATCGGCAAATTCTCTGTTGTGTTCCATTGTGGCACACTCGATAAAATTTTGTTTAATTAAATGCTTGAATTGTAATTATTGGAATTCTTTCCTATTTCTATTCTTTTCTTGTCGCCCTACACTTTAAGCAGTGCAAGACAATGGCTCAATTAATGATATCGATAGCTTTCGAGTGCACTTTTAAGTGTGACCAGAATGCAAAAAAGCTCGCATTGCGCTGAATTGAAAGATACCAAAAGCTTAAAATACTTAAATAATATTTGCTGATATTTATTTGGTTAAGAATCATATACATGGTATTAGATATTTTGATTGTTTGCAATCCAGGAGACAAAAGAAGACACCTGCACATAGACAGACGGCGAATTGACCTGTCCACATGGCAATTTGCCCCACGACACGATGCCGATGAGGACACCACCCTGGACCAGAGGACCACCCGAATCCGAGGTACAAATGCTGACACCACCAGTTAGGGGACCCGTACACAAGTTTGTATTATGCACATCAGATCCCTTGCTGCCCAAGGCTGTGCTACACGAACTCAAGCTGATGATGGGCACATTGGCAGCCACTTGAAGTGTGCTCGGATAACTTGCCGTATTTGTCGTCGAGGTACTTCCCCAGCCATATAAATTTGCCGTACCCGTGGGCACTACATTCGATGAAGGCAAACTGATGGCCGCCACAGCAGCGGTCCAAGTGAATGCCGTTGGCGTGTAGACCAATCCGATGTCATACGGCACAGTTCCACCCGTGTACAGTTCATTCGCATAGAAATAGGTAATGCTTCGCTTTTGGGTAGTGGATGCAGTACCGGCCACAGCATTGCTACCAGCGATCAGGGTGCTACCCAAAACCTGGGCACTGTTCGTCAAACAATGGGCGGCCGTTACGAGCCAATTAGCATTAATAATGCTGGCGGCACAGTAATGGGTGCCTTTATATTGCATGCTAACCGCATAGGGTGCACTATTAACCGAGGCGGCAACACCGCCAACAACACGTCCATTGGGTCCACTTTGTTCAGGGGCGGATCGAGCAAGCGCTGAAGACACCCCACAGATGCCAAAGAAGAAGAGGCAACAATACACAATCAAAAAGAATTGATGACCGTTCATCTTTGTCGCTTCCACGGAACTGTTTACATTTCCTTTATCGAGTGTCGTTTTAAATTAAAACGAGATACGACATTTTGTGCACGCTTGTTTGCCCGTGAAATTAGATAAGAAATTTCAATTTGCAATTCGCACTTTTTTTTGTAAGATAAGCGTTTGTTTTAATTGGCAGAGTGCTTGGATTAATTAGAGACACAACAATATGTGGCAACTATCAATAAAGATTTCTTAGAACATTGCCATTGTAAACCATTTCTATATTTATATGTATTTTAAATTAGCCCTCGAGAAGCCTATTGTAAGTATTTCGATGCTGATAGTGATAAGTGCAATATTTTAAGTGGGTCATTAACAATAATTCGTTTTTTCATTGGGCGATAAAAACTAATCAAAACCTTTGCTTCAACAACATAGCAACTATTTTTCAATGGGACATAGCAACTATTTCGAAATTCTGCGCAGTTAGAAATAGTAACCGATAAAGTATTTTAATTAGTATCAACAGTCAGTATTTTTCAGTCGCGTGTGCTGCATATTTTGGCCGACATCCTACTTTATTATCGATATAGTTAAATTATCGATAGCCATCTCTACAACTGACTCAGATCGACTTGGTGGCCGACTTTTTCCACGAAAATTTTTGTTAATAATATACTACGTTAATAGTACGACTACGCGGAATCGAAAGATAACCAATATAAAAAGTGGGTGTGACTAAATATAGAAACGAATTAAAGTGCAACGTGTGCTGCTGAAGCCGCATAAAGTATCACGCCCCAATAGCAAAACAAAAGGTGGAGAGAGTGCGTAAGAGAGACGAGAGAGAGAAAGAGAGCGAGGAGAGAGGAGAGGTCAGCAAACTCGCACTTAAGAAAAAAAAGAAAAAAAGTCGACACGACACGTACAAAAGTTGAGAAACCATAAGAAAAAAAATAAAAACTCGTAAATATGTCATCCGGCGACTTTGGCAACCCGTTGCGGAAATTCAAATTGGTCTTCCTCGGCGAGCAGAGTGTGGGCAAAACGTCGCTAATTACACGATTCATGTATGACAGCTTCGACAACACGTATCAGGCGACAATCGGTATTGATTTTCTATCGAAGACAATGTACCTGGAGGATCGCACAGTGCGCCTACAACTATGGGATACGGCGGGCCAGGAGCGTTTCCGTTCCCTAATACCCTCGTATATACGCGACTCGACAGTTGCCGTCGTCGTCTACGATATAACGAACACAAACTCATTCCATCAGACGTCCAAGTGGATCGATGACGTGCGCACGGAACGAGGCAGTGATGTCATCATCATGCTCGTTGGCAACAAAACGGATCTGTCCGACAAACGGCAGGTGTCCACCGAGGAGGGGGAACGCAAGGCAAAAGAGCTAAATGTGATGTTCATTGAGACGAGCGCCAAAGCCGGCTACAATGTGAAACAATTGTTTAGGCGCGTTGCGGCGGCGCTGCCCGGCATGGATTCAACGGAGAATAAACCATCGGAGGATATGCAAGAGGTTGTGCTCAAGGATTCGCCCAATGAGACTAAGGATCCAGAAGGTGGCTGTGCCTGCTAGAACTGGGCACACTCACCCAAATCCAAACCCAACCCAATCCAGCCTAGCCCAAGCCCAAGCCCAAGCCACGCCCCCAAATTCTCCTTCTCCTCCAACACAACCTCTGCTGACACTGACACACACACATCCACATATACACACAAACAGAGATGCGCTGGCGGCGACATGGTTGAGCACCAATTGTAGCCCCCAGTGGGCTAAAGGATAAAAGATGAACATGCTAAAAATGCAAGATAAACATGAGCTGCACACATACATACATACACAAAAACACAATTCTTATGTTTAAGTTTATTTATAAAAACAAAAAAAAAATTATAAAATGAAGGCAAAACAAAAAAAAAACACATAAAAACATAAATAGACTAAAAACTAATTTAACGCAAATCGGCTAAAAAATATGTATGCATTGCAATTTAAGTGTGCGCCTAATCCTAATCCTAATATCCATGCTAAAAATAGTTAAGCTCGGTTCACTCCTGCCTGCCTGGCAGCTATCATCTTAATCCTTGACAATTAAACTGTTCTCCTCTGGCAAAACTGTAACTATATTCGGAAATTAATTAATTTTATTCATATTGATTTTCAATATACATGAATGTTTAACAATGTTAGGCATACTAAATAATATTTTTAGATTTTAATTACTGAATTTCTGTGCAATGATAACTTTTTTAAATATTTCTTTTTTATGCTATATGCTATAGAATCAAATAGATTTTTATAGTTGGTTGTATAAAAGTATAAACATACTTGAAAAAAGGTATAGACAAGAAACCTCGACTAGTTATTCAGGCACGAGTGAACTTAGTTTAAGCCAGCTGTCTCATAATTTGTACTTAAAAAAAAGAGATAAAAAAAACGCAAGGAAGAAAGAAGAATTGAACACTGAACGCAAACAACATTCCGTAAACTGTGTGTGCTGATTGCCCTAATCCTCATGAATGAATCGATAAATGCAGACAGAGATACCTCTGAGCCAGCTTGTGTTCAAGCCCCACCCCCTCCTCTAACACTCCCGCACCAACAAAGAAGATGCCGAAGATCATCATCAAGGCCGAAGTTTTTTTTATTTGTGACTAAAAAACCAGACCGTATTTGGTTTGCGGCTTTGGTTTTTTTTTTTTTTGTTTTGGCTATTATTCTTTAGAGGCTCAAACAGCTGCAGTTGGTTGGCTGGCGCAGAACTTATGAGTAAATATTTATATATATCACTATATATATATATATATATATAGATGTATTTTTATGAAACAGGCAGTGTAAACAATTAACATTATACAATATTAACAATTTTTGCTTCGATTAGCGAGAGATGGAGAAAGAGAGAGAAGAGAGAATATTGTGCATTTTTTACGCAACAAGCAAAAGCTTACAAAATTGAAATACGAAACGCAATTTTTAATAAATCAAATTATGAAACTAAACATAATAAGTATTAGCAATAAATTAAAAACAAAACAAAAAACCAAGCATGCTTCCTTTTTATAAAAAATTTAACGATTCATAAGAAATGAGTCATGGCCGCTACCTTTGACCACATATATATATCTTATCGATATAGGTTTGCATGAGTTCACAAAATGGCAAATGATTGCTAGAAAGGGATGATGCATTCTTGGTAGTTGCCCCACATTACACGCAAGTACGATTTGGAATATTTCAGCGTGGCAAATAATGAAAAAAGTAATATGATTTCTTTTTTTAACCAAAACATTGTTAAGGATCTGTTTTAAAAGTAATTTTGGAGTGTTTTTCGGTTCAGAAAAATCACCTCATTGAGAGCAGTGCTTGTGCTTTCAGCTTTTGGTCAGCATTATTTGCAAATAATAACATGAAGTTATTTTTATCACGTTGTAATGTTTATTAACACGATTAGAAAACTGAATTTGAAACGAGGTAATTCTAGAGTGCAGCAGCTGGCAGATTAGAATAGAGAGAGAGAGCGCTGTTAACGCTAGCAGTTTGAGTGCACTTAACATAGTGTATAGATGTATTTGCATTGTGCATTTGCATTTAACATAGCGTGAAAATGTAATTCCAATTCCAATATACAAACCATATACAAACAAATTAAATTACATTAATTTGTTGCAGAAAATTGAGTTTCAGTGCAGCTCTCAATTACCATATTTTATATATCTTTACGAACAAATTTTTTTTTTTTTAAATCCACGTTCAAATGTTATTTTATTCCAATTCTCACATGGATGATTTATATAGCGAGCATTATTTGTAGAGCCGTGATGCTTGAAAACATTGGCTTTATATGTTTATTTAAGAATTTCAAGAATCTAAGCGTAAATACAACTGAAAAAATGCTGTCGTTTTGCTTGGCAAAGCTAATTATAAGTCGGATACATAAGAGGGTACAAGTTTGAGTGATGAGTGTCGAATCGGAGGATCAGCTTAGAAGCTATCCTCGTTTGTGATGAACTCGTCGCGTATTTTTTGCAGTTTGCTGATCAGTTCCGCAACGGAAACTTCGCCGTGCACCTTGTTGTCCCTGGTGCGCACGTTGACCGTATTCGAGGAGCGCTCCTTGTCGCCCACCACCAAAATGAAATTGAATTGAGCAAGTTGAGCATTTCGAATCTTCTTATTCATTGTATCGCCAGCATCGCAATCGGATTCGCTCATGAAGCCAGCAGCATAGAGCTGATCTTGCACAGACTTCGCGTACTCATCGTAGGCGGGGCCGACAGGTACGACCATCACCTGGCGCGGCGATAGCCAGAATGGCCATTTGCCGGCATAGTTCTCCGTGAGTATGGCAATCATGCGCTCCACGGAGCCAAGGATTGCTCGATGTATGATAACCGGACGCTTCTTTTCACCATCGTCGGCAATATAGTTGAGATTGAAGCGGATCGGCAGCTGGAAATCCAATTGTATCGTAGCACATTGGAATGGACGCTTCAGTGCATCCATAATGGTAATATCAATTTTGGGGCCATAAAAAGCGCCATCGCCGGGATTCTCCTTCCACGGCATGCCGAACTCATCGAGTGATTCAGCCAACGCTTTCTCCGCCGCATCCCACTGATCCAACTCACCCAAATACTGATCGGGCCGTGTGGACAACACCAGCTGGAACGAGAAGCCAAATATGGTGTAGACATGCCGCAAGAACTCCAGGCAACCCTTCATTTCGCTCTTGATCTGTTCGGGTGCACAGAAGATGTGAGCATCATCCTGCTGGAAGCGACGCACGCGTGTCAGGCCAGTCAATGCACCCGAGAGCTCATTGCGATGCAGTACACCAAAGTCGGCCATACGAAGGGGTAACTCGCGCCACGATCGATTGCGATTATCGAAGATCAGACAATGTCCCGGGCAATTCATGGGCTTCAGGGCGAACTTCTCCTTTTCCGCCTCGAAGGAGAACATATTGTCCGCATAGTGTTCCCAATGACCGGATGTCATCCACAGTTTGGCATTGTAAATGTTGGGCGAGATGACCTCCTGGAAGCCACGCTTGCGATATTCACCACGTATCAAGTTCATCAGCGTGTTGTAGATGTGGGCGCCGCGTGGCTGAAAGAAGCACGAACCGGGCGACAGTTCGTGGAAAAAGAAGAGCTCCTGCTCGCGGCCAATCTTGCGATGATCCCGCTTTGCTGCCTCCTCCTGCAGTTTCTCCCACTCCTTAAGCTGCTTGGGATCTGGGAATGAGATGCCATAGACACGTTGCAGCGACTCAGCATCCGCTTTACCTTCCCAATAGGTCGATGAATTCTTGGTAATCTTCAAGGCCTTCACCTTGCCCGTGTGACGCACATGCGGACCACGGCAGAGATCGATGAGTGATCCGCACTTGTAGACCGTTGTGCGATCTGTGGTCACCTTCTCGTTGAGAATTCGCAACTTGAACTCATTATACTTGAACAACTCCAGCAGATCCGCTTTCTTCATCTCCAGTCGCTCAAATGTTTGCTTCTCCTTGACAATCTGCTTAACCAGAGTCTCCATGGCTCCATAATCATTCGTGGAGATCTAAATCATAAAATTATTTACTATATAAAAAAATACCATTAAAACTAAGTTCACTTACTCCCTCGCCCTCCAAGTGCATGTCGTAGTAGAAGCCATTCTCGATGGGCGGACCATAGCACAGATGTCCGCCATAGATGCGCTCCATGGCCTCGCCCATAATGTGCGCCGAACTGTGCCAGAACACCGCCTGTGCATCCGGATCATCGAACTTGAGCAGTTGCAGCGAGCAATCCGCTTCCAGCACACGATCCAAATCCCAAACTTCGCCGTTCACCTTGGAGATGACAGTGTTGTCGGCCAGTCCCTTGCTAATACCACTTGCCACATCAAAGGGTGTCGTCTCCCAGGCGGTGGCATCCACCTGTTTGCCATCGGGCAGGGTCACCTTAATGGCTGTGCGAGGCTTGACGGCCAATTCGGCTAGATATTCCGCCATGCATTTCTCCCAGAGCACATTACGCTCCTCGATATATTGTGGCCTGGGATTGAGCTCTAAGCAAAATTATATGATCGTTATAGTTATCGCAATTAAGTGTGTACACATTAGATTTATATACCTTTGCGAGTATCGCCGCCGCCGGCTCCAGCGGGCTTCTTTTCCTTCTTCATCTTGGCAGCCTGAAAAATCAATAAAAACTCATTTGTCAATGCAGTAGAAAAGAAAAAAAAATATTTATCTATCTTTTTACGCTACGCATGCCACGAACACCTTTAGTTAGCAATTATAAATAATGAATTTTCGGCGTATGCTTTTGTGTTTTTGTTCTTTTTGTTGTTTACACAGTTTTTAGACAAGCAAATGACAAATAAAAGAACCGAAAGCTTGCTCTTTGGTTTTATCGACTATCCAAGAAACTGATGCAATAAAAAAGTAACATTTAGAGAGAATACATATAGAGGGAGGGGGCAGGAGGGGTGCTATAACTGCAGTTGAAGTTAGTGACGTCAGTGCAGCCGGTGGCTGTGATTCATTTCAGCTTTTAATATACACATGACAAACACGCAACAAACACACTCACACACACACATATGCACAGTTAAATATGATGTGGCAATAACAGTTAGAAAAGTAACACATTTGCGAGCGGGGGGAACCAACCAAAGTTGCGTAGCACCGACTGCTGCACTGCTGTTGCTCTTGTTGTTGCTGCGATTGTATAAACTGCTGTTGATTTTTAACCAGCGACAACGCTCGTAAATTGCGCAAACCTTTGACGTTGCTGCTTTTGAATGCACCAACGATGGGCAGCACTTTTAGCATTACTTAATTACGTTATTGTTCTTATTCAGAAGACTGCAATTTTAGTGAGTTTAACATGCCTGCTGCTTGTTCAAATCCAAATTGTTTAGTTCTGTCACCACGTTGTCACCCATTCCGACTGCACGTTGTTCAACTTGCAATTTCGCTGCTTCTTTCCTGCACTGTTAACTCAAAATTATACTTAAAAATGTTATTAACAGCGTTACTGGTTAGCTGCTGAAAACTGACGCAATTTAATCTTTTGTTGTGAATAAACCCATACAAATGTTAATTAATGGTGAATTGTGTAAGTAAATAATAATAATAATAATAATTAATAAATTAATTTGTTTTAGCAACTAGGATATAAACTTCAAACTAACAGCTGTTATAAATAACGAAGCCGGCATCGCTTAACAGCAATGCGAAAGTGTTATCGATATCTTTTTGGAGTCGCAGCTGATTTTGGTAATTGGCGCCAATTCGAAATCGAATGTCCTACATTCGCATTAAATATTGATTTTGAACCTGCTGACATAATTACTGTGCTTTACTGTGTTTACTTAACGACTTTTGCGAACCACGGTCGCTTGAAAAGCCAACAAAATTGCACACCTACTGGAAAATCCGTTGCACCACCAACCACCGCTATCGGGTGGCACAGCGGAACGTCTTGGCGTAGAATTCGATTTCTACAACGTGGCCTCCAGCAAGGTACACCCCTCTCCGGGGGCAGCGCGCAGTGTTTGGGCGCTGCCCTTAACGGCCTCCTCGTCATGCAACATGGAAGAAGATGGTCATGCCCATGCCGACATCGATATCGACATCGATCATCGGCCTCATTCGCCACCCGGAGCCAATAGTGTCGCCAACAATGGGGATGGGAATGAGCACGATAGCAATATGCTGTTGTTTGAAGGATTGGACGGTGTCACAGTAAATCTGGATGATATTTTTGATATTATCAAGAATGGTGAAGTGAGCGAAGTGGAAAATCTGGTGGAGAAATTCGGTATGGAATGCTTATCGGCCAGGGATCGACATGGTTACACGCCTGCTCATTGGATTGCTCTGAACGGGAATGTGCAGCTGATGCGGTATTTAATTGAACGCACTGCGCCCATTGATCTGCCGTGTTTGGGCACCCAAGGACCACGCCCCATACACTGGGCCTGCCGCAAGGGGCACGCCTCGGTGGTGCAGGTATTGCTTCAAGCTGGCGTGGCCGTTAATGCAGCGGATTTCAAGGGATTAACACCACTGCATCTGGCCTGCATGTACGGACGCACTGCAACTGCTGCCTATCTGCTGGGCATGGGTGCACTCAACAATCTGACGGATATCAATGGCGACACAGCTCTCCATTGGGCGGCCTACAAGGGACATGGTGATCTGATGCGTTTGCTCATGTATTCGGGCGTGGAGCTGCAGAAGACGGATAACTTTGGATCGACACCGCTGCATTTGGCTTGTCTATCAGGCAACATTAATTGTGTGCGGCTGTTGTGCGAGAAATCCCAACTGGATCTGGAGCCGCGAGATAAGAATGGTAAGACACCTATTATGCTGGCTCAGGCGCATCAGCATCAGGATGTGGTGCGACTGCTCTACGGTGAGGTGAAAAAGAAGTCACGCTGGATACCCTCCGTATCGGAGAGTTGGGGCTGGCTCTTTGGCGGCGCCGGCGATTCTAAGGGTCCACTCTTTCTCTTCCTCTTCTCGGTGCTGCTCTGGGGCTATCCCATGTATATGATACGAGCCATTCCGATCACTTGGAATATATTGCGACGATCGCATTATTGCTTCATCTATTGGAATGTGGTCATGTGGGTGAGCTGGGCCATTGCCAATCGTCGTGATCCCGGCTACATTCCGTTGAGCTCGGATGCCTATTATCGGGCCATCAAACAGATTCCGTACTTTGACAAGCTGAAGAAGCGGAATGTGATGCTCACCCGGCTGTGCCACAGCTGCCGCTGTCTGCGTCCGCTGCGCGCCAAGCATTGCCGGGTGTGCAATCGTTGCGTCTCCTACTTTGATCATCATTGTCCTTTTATCTACAATTGCGTCGGCTTGCGCAATCGCATGTGGTTCTTCCTGTTCGTCCTGTCGGTCGCGGTTAATTGCTCGTTTACCATTTATTTTGCTTGCTATTGCGTCATGATCGAGGGATTCACATTGCTCTACGTGCTGGGCCTGATTGAGGCGGTTGTTTTCTGCGGTCTTGGTTGGATACTCACCTGCACCTCGGTAAGAAGTTGATTGCTCCATGTCTGAATTGGGTTTAATCTGTGCCTTTTGCAGATCCTTCATGCTTGTATGAATCTCACCACCAACGAGATGTTCAACTACAAGCGTTATCCATATTTACGGGATAAGCGTGGTCGCTATCAGAATCCCTTCTCGCGAGGACCCATACTCAATCTGTTGGAGTTCTTTGTTTGTTTGCCGGATCGAGGAGATGACACTGATCTGCTGCTGGAGGATAATATATGATTAAGAAGCTAGGAGCGCGCTAATGCTCGCCGGCGCAAGGTGCCCGTGCGTGGATAATAGCGATAGTCACCGCTCCAAGGCGGCGGCGGCGACTATGCTTTGATTTTGCTCCAAGCTTTGTGCTTACTCCAACAAACACCAAACACAAAAAAAAGGCTCACATTTATTGCAATCAATTTTTTATCAATCAATAATTGCTAAATCTAAATAGTATCCTTGCATTAGAATATCAAACGTGAAGGACGAAACTTTGTTTAAATAGTTCCCAAAAAAAAAAGAATAATAAGTAATATTCAACGATTTGGGACACATTTAAAAACGTATTTTCTTCCATATATCATATAAAGACCACTCAGCAAGGATATTTAAGCTTTGGCACAGGGTGCTGATTTTTAAGGACTTATTCTAACTAGCATAAATAAGAAAAAGCTTCTCTTGTTATTCCAACATTTATTTTTTGTACAAAAAAATTGTTATTGTATAAAAATTGTTGTATTTAATGAATCTCTATTTATATATTAAAAATTATATACTTAACATAATTAATTAAAGAAAAATGGTAAATGTAAATTGCTAATGGGCAGCGAAGAGCTGCTTTAATTTGTTCAATTTAGTTTAGACATTGCACAGCTAATACTAAATAATCAGATCAGATCGGAGGAGAGAAATCATTCCATTCTCTGCTGTATAAATGGTTACACTTTGGCATGTATTTTGGGATGCTTGTTTAAAGAATGATTAATATTGCATACAGAATTGGGTAAATCAAAGCAATATACTAAATTCCTGTTTAGCTTTCAAAACAAAAGTCATAGTTCTCGGGATCTTCGGGTATTTGCGGCGGATCCTTGCTAATGTCCACGCCCTCCGTATCGAGCAATCGCAACTTGATCTCCATTGAGAGCAGTGTGTCAAAGTCCTCCTTCTTCTGCTTGCTACACATTTCCTGGCCGAGTAGCGCATTGATGCCATCTGTCCAATAATTGAAGACACTCTCATCTGGCGCCACAAAGTCCAGCGTCGAATGATCCATTGTCTCGAATGTTATCGAAAAGGCTAAATTTACGGGGGATTTTCGCGTACGCGTCTCTTTCATGTGCGGACACTCTTTGCCCTCTAGCAGTTGCTTGATATCGATGATGGGCAACTTCTTGGGCAGATCCTCTAGCGTAGGTATATTCTTCTCGTCGCAATCGCCATAGTGGATAACCTTGTGATTGGGCGAGAGACGTGCATACCAGAACTTATCCTTGGTCCGCGCGCCACGCAAATATTTCGAAAAACGTGTACCTGAAAACAAAATTAGTGATTTAATAAGTAAGAATGAAATAATCTTGAAGATTCGACTTACCTTCGACTAAAAATGAGAGACGCTGCTGCTTAATCAATTCCACAATTTGCGGCGATATTTTCTCTTTGAGCTTGACAATGGCCGAGGCCGTCGAATCGCATTCCTCCTTCGAGGTGCGTTCCTGTTGGCGAAGCGTTGTGATTTGCTGATATGTCAGCAATGCTATCTTGCTGCGGAACTCTTCCAGATTGTCGGGTCGTCCTTTCAAAATGCGCTTTATCTGCTCGCGCACCACACTGAACACCTTCTGAAAGTCCTCGGCCGTGGCACGCATATCCTTCCATGTGCGATTCAATGTGATCACACAAATGCAAAAGAACTCCTCAAAAGGCTGATCGTGCGTAAAGAACATCGGCTGAAAGTCACCCGATTGTTCCGCAGGTGGTTCGCCAATTCGAAGAATGTCGCACAGCAGTTTCACCAGCTCAATGGAGGTCCTGCCGAAAGGACACTCATGCTCATCGGCACGGCATGAGTTCTCATGCACGATTTTCGTGTACTGCTGCGTGTAGGTGCGCGCAAAATATACCATGCAGTCCAGTGCCAAGATCCCTGAAGTCATATTGATAATAAATATATTTATTTTGATTTTTGTATTACAAAAATAAAATGCAAAATTTTAATTTTAAAAAAGATTAATTTAAATTTGTTTTCGTTTGCCATCCCACTTACCCGGTGGCGTTTCTATAAAGTCCTGAGCCGGATTGATGTCGCATTTGAAACCGAGTTTCTTGTAGTACTGCGAAAAGTTGACATTGCCACCGCCGGAGCCGCCACCACCGCCACTGCCACCCCCACTGCTGCCGCCACGACGAATATCATCGCTCATAGTGAGAGTGCCAGCATAATCATCGAAGGCCGTGCGTCGCAAATACTTGATCTTGTCGTGGGCATCCTGATCTTGGGCCATCATTTTCATGCGCATCCGCTTCTCGAGCAGACCCAGTGTCAGAGTTTGGAGTACATACAGCTGGTGGGTCATCTCGGTGCTCAGTCCATTGCCAATCAGAGCCAGACGATATTGCTTCTCACTGATCTTCTTGGCAATCTCTCGTTTCCTTTGCTCATCCGCCTTCATGAAGATGGCATTGAGCAGTGCTATGGCATTCTGACGCATCACAGCGGAGTTAACCTCCTGGAGCAGTCTCAGTATATCCTGGAGTTCAATTTTCATAGAGACAAGTAAATGTTTGCTGCTGCTCTGCACGATATTCTCGAGATTGGAGAGCGCACTTTCGCCGCAATTGGTGGGATAATCTTTGAAATTGCGCACAATTTGAATGTTGCGTTCGACAAAGGACTTTTCCGGCACCTCCCAGGAGACGGTGCCGTGTTCCATGAGCTCTACAAAGCTGGCGAGGCTATACATGAGTATATCCTTATCCTTTTGGCCATCATCCTCGATCATTTTGATCAATATATCGAGACCCTGCTCCTTGATGAACTCCAGCGCAAATGTGTGATCCATGCTCAGCTTGGTCAACTCTTTCAGACGCTGTGCCTTATCCTGGGCACTACCATTGATCAGTGTTTCAAGCGCATCGCTGGCCGTCTTTGACGGTGAATATTGTAGCCGTAGCACTGAACCATTTTTAATCTCATTACGATTCTTTTCTGTGACATATTTCATGTTGTTCGTCTCGCAGAATTGCAGCGCATAATTCTGATGATCACTAATCGACCAACTGTTGCAGATCTCCTGGATTTTACCTGGAAATTTGAGTGTTTTTGATTATTTTGTATATATTATTATTTATATAATATATGATACAATCATTTGTTTTTTAAATAGAAAAATATATTAGTAAATATATTAAAGTGTACTACTGCTTTACTATTTTAGAGATGGCTATTAAAATATTATTATTTACATATATAATACAATAATTTACTTTAGAGTTATTATTATTGAGCAACCACTGTAGACATATTATAAAGAAGTATTTCTGGGTGTAACTGTGATATAGTACTAATACATATTCTAGTATTCTATTCCCAGAACGTCGATTAATTAAAAACTCTTACTCTTTCCCTCGCTCTCCCTCTTTTCCAGTACACATTTCCACTTTAGACTTCCTGTCGCGTCTGTGCATTTCAATGAGGGCTGATGACGCCGATGTCAAACAAACACAAACACAGCAGCCGCAAAGGGCGTTGGCGCTGCAATTTAAGCTGACAAACAAACACCCAACACTAAAACAATAGCTATATCATCAACTATCCCCCATCAAACACTTATAATATCACATCAGCAACAATACCAATTGTTTTACATTCTATAAAAAATAAATAAATTCAATTATTCATACATACTTGCAAGCGGATGGCGCTGATCGAGATTTATTAGTTGCGCCATATGGTTCTCGCGCTCAACGGCGATTTTTACTATATGCGCATCCTTCACCGGTATCCTTTTCGGTATCATTTTGATCGGTTGCACTTATAATAACTATATATTAACTAGAGTTTATTATTGTTTTCTTTTTCGGTAGCCCAAGTTCTGTGATTAATTTGGCCTGCTGCTTATTGTCATCGATACTTCGATATGAGCAGCTGCTTGCGATAGTTCTCACCCAGGGCTAGATGAACATATATTTTGTTGCTGTCGATAAATTATGGCAATTGAACGCAGTTTCTAATAGTTTTGTTATACAAATGTTGCTTTATTAAATACACTCGAAATAACTATTAATATTATGATGTTAGCAACTTTAGGAGTTCGCCCACAACACAAACATTAATGCTGTTGCCCAACAGTCGGTATTTTTGACGATTTGTTGTCTCAGCAGGAAATTGAAAGTGTTCGGGAAAACTCATAAGTCGAGAAACTTCACGAGGCGTAAAATAGCGCAACTTCAATTGTCGCAAGAGCTCCAATCGTCGCCGTTGTGCTTCATCAGACCCAGTATCCATTTCTTTAACTGCCGCAAAAATGTTGTGGGATTGCTCTTCTGTCAACGGAGTAAATGCCGAACCCGTGCCTTCTGTATAATGGGTATATCCCTTGGTAAAGCACATGGATCTGCTCTGGCTTGGATGGATGATGTCCATGACGAGCACCCGTTTGCTTAACACATCATCGGGCACAAGTGTTTCATTCGACACATTTGGCTCAACAATGCTGGATATTTTGCTCATGATCTGTTGCCTGGTATCATCAGTCTCTGCCGCCGGCATATGTTCCCAGATTTTGCCACCAGCGAAATCAAAATCTTTACTTTTCCGAGCAATGCAATAATATCGATATCGCGTATTTGGCACATTAAATTGTGTGGGCGTTAGAATAAATTCGCGCCAGTGGTAGTCAGCTTTTTCAAGGGCCTCAATGAACTGCTGACGCGCCTGAGATGCCTCAAATCCCTTGACGTTCTCCATGAGCACATAATCCAGAGTCTCACAGATAGGTAACAGACAGCAGAGATGGGAAAGCGCACAAGAACGCTTATCGTCTACGTCCCGTTGCAGTCCCTGGCGAGTGTGAGGTTGACATGGCGGCGACATGAGCAGCATGTTAGCATTCAGTTGCCCCACCTCCTTCTCACTCAAGCTTTGAATATTTCTCGTCTTCAGATGCGTAGTTCCATAATTATGGGCATAAACCGCATTGGCGACTGTATTCACATCCAATGCGGCAACAACTTCGCCTGGCAGTTGTGCATCTGCAAGTTGTATGATAGTAGCTGCTTGTTGAGTATTTTATGTGCTCTACTTACTTACATTTAAAGGCATAATGCATGCCACCAATGCCACTAAATAATTCCAGCACGCGAAATTCCATTTTCAGTTTGTTTACTTTTTAACAGCACTCTTTCAAACAGCTGTTTAACATTAATTGACATGCCGTGTTTGACATTTACCTGTGAATGTCCCTTTCGATATGAAGAAGAACGTCAGCATGCGCCGACATGTGTAATTTATTTAGTTCTTACCTGAAACGTGTGGGTATAATTAAGTCAAAGTAGATGCTTGATAAGCATTGCATGTTTACCATTTACTACCATAATACATGGCACTAAATAATTCCAGCACATGAAATTCCATTTTTTGTCAGCTTACATTTTAAACAGCTGTTTGCCATTCTGCGAATGTCTTTTGACATTCACCAAATATATATGCCCATTTGAATGGCGCTTTTGACTACAAGAAGAAGAAGAACGTCAACACGTGCCGCATTGTTTTTTTTAATTCATTGAAAGAATATGGGTAAAATTAAAAGAAAACCACAACCACCACCCATTAAAGAGGATTCAGATAGTGATTCCAGCTTTGGGGACGAGGAAATGGAGGCGGTAGCTGATGCTGATGCACAAGAGCCAGTCACCGACAGCAGTGATGACAGCGACTTGGAAATGGACGCCAAAAAGGCAAAGAAAAAGGGGGAAAAGGAAGAAGCTGCTAATGAAAGTGCTGCAGTTGAAGATGAAGATGTTGGCGACGAAGAGGACGAAGAGGATGACGATGACGATGATGAGGACGAAGATAATGTCGATAATGATAAGAAGAAGGCGCGTTTGCCCGTGCTGAATCCACTCAGCCTGATGAAAAACAAAGAACAGCGCATGGCTCTGTTCCGTAAAATGAAAAAGGAGAAGCACAAGAAGAAGATGCAGGAGCGACGGGCACGTCGCAAGGCGGGCTTGCCAGCGAATCCGGGTCACACCATCGAAAGTCTGCGGGAGAAGGATCAAACGGAGGTGAGCAATCTCAACGATTCGGACAACGAGGAGTTGCGCAAAGAGCTGGAAATCGATGATTTCAGCACATATTTCGAGAGGATTTACGAGCCCAAGGTTCTCATCACATTCGCCGACAATCCGGTGACGAAGACTCGCAAATTTGGCCTGGAACTCTCACGTATATTTCCCAATGCACTCGTCAAAATACGCAATAAAGCGTCAGTGAAGAAGATTTGCAAAAGTGCGGAACGGGAACAGTTTACGGATGTGGTCATCATCAATGAGGATAGACGGCAGCCGAACGCGTTGCTCGTCATCCACTTGCCCAACGGTCCGACGGCACACTTTAAGCTCTCCAACGTGAAGTTGACGACGGACATCAAGCGGGATCACAAAGAGATAACCAAACATCGACCGGAGGTGGTCTTAACCAATTTTACGACACGCTTGGGTCTGACAGTGGGTCGCATGTTGGGCGCCCTCTTTCATTATGATCCCGAGTTTCACGGCAGACGTGCAGCCACATTTCACAACCAGCGTGATTATATATTCTTTCGTCATCATCGCTACGAGTTCAACAAGGAGGGCAAGCGGGTAAAGCTGCGGGAATTGGGGCCACGGTTCACGCTCAAGCTGCGTTCCCTGCAGGAGGGCACCTTCGACAGCAAGACGGGCGACTACTCGTGGATCATCAGCAATAAGCGCCATGACATGGAGTCCAGGCGTCGCTTCTTCCTCTAGTATAAGGATTTATATGCTATTGATTTGAAATATATTAATTATGTATATTGTATTTCGTGTGACAAATAAGTATATAAATAAAAAGTTAAGCGAATATATAAAAGCAAATAATTCTCTAAAATCAGAGAGTAACCACCAGAGAAAAAATACCATCACTTCGATCGATGTTGAATAATTGAATTGCCTTTGATTTTAAATATATTAATATATATTTATATTGTATTTTCGTTTGAGAAATAAGTATATAATTAAAAAGTTCGGGGCATTATATAAAAACAAATAATTCTCTTCAAGCAGAAAGAGAGAGCTGTAACCACCGGAGAAACATAAAAAAAACCATCACGTCGATCTATGTTAAATAATTGATGATGTCCTTAATGCTAAATGTGCAACATTCAACAGTCAGCAGCATTGGCACTCCACGAGGAACGACAAGGCGCTCCACAACACAAGCATTACATTGTGGGGCACTGGGGACCACCGACGCCGCCAACGGCAGCTGTCGGATCACCGAATGGCAAATCTCCGCCCGTCTCTGCCAGTATCTCTGCCGGCGGTTGCCCATAATCTTGCAGCTTACGCATATCATCCAGAACCTGACGGAATTTCTCACGCTTGACGGAAGGCGAATCTTCCGCTTTTTCACTCTGCAAATGCCCCTCAATCACCTTGTAGAGCTCCAGCTGCTTTTGGTATCTGAATATCAGTTAAAAAAGTGGATTAATTAAAGAGATATAGATTAGACAATCATAATATATAGATATATATAGAGACAGCTGGACTTTGATATATGAGAATATATAATCTGTGGTTATATTTATTATAATAAACAAATATTACGAATTATGTTTGCTTCAGCTGTTTTTTCCTTAAAATTAAGCAGAAATTAAATGGGTTTCAATTTCAAATTTCCGAAGACCGAGAAAGTCGAGACATGTGTTTATACCTTATATACATTTCTTTCTATATACACATATATCTGACTCACCAATTGGAGCCTGTTCAGCTTTTATATCACGTGCTTATAATAATATATAATTACCTCTCCTTATCCTCGGTCGACAGCTTTGTGTCATTGTCCTCCAGATATTTGGGATACTTTTCCAGTAGCTCCTTAATGCTGGGCAACAGAATCTCAGCGGAAAGCAGGCTCTGCATCATGCCCTCCATAAAAGGCAGAAAACTATTGCCATCAGCTTCTCCACCCTGAAAAAAGTAAATGAATTAACCGTTATTTAAATTAATTTGCCCAACTTACCGCATCGAAATTCATGGAGCTGAACATGCTGGCGATATCGGTTTCGGTGGCGGGTGCAGCCAGATTTTCGGTGCCTTCTTGGAGACCCTTGAGGGCCTGGGAAATGCTATCTGAATACTTGGAGACCTCGTCGTCGTTGGCAGTGTTCTCGCCGCTGAGCGTTAAAGCGGCCGCCTCGGCCATTTTCTTAAAGCCAGCCATTATCTGATCCGGATCCTGTGGCAGTGGCGGTATATCGCCACTGGGCGTATCCGGACCACCGAACAATGTGTTCATTCTATCCGCCATAATCTTTGCCTGCTCGCTGCAAAAGATCCAAAGTTCAAGTCGTTAAAAAAACAGCGAAAAATAAAAAAAGTAAATTTAGCTTACATGAAAAATGCATCAGGATCTTCTAGGCCGTCGGCGGCGATTTCTGCAGCGCCATCTGCGGCCGCGGCCTTCTCCGGCTGTGATCCACTCTGCGATTTATCGAAATCCTGCAAAGCATCTGTGCAAAATGTTTTTTTTTTTTATTATATAAGCCTGTAATGCGATACGCTATGCAAATTCAATTGACACTACTCACTGTCGAGCAGATTGTTCAGATCATCGGCATCACCGTTTGACTTTTGTTCCGACATTCTGTATATATGGGGTAAATGATTTAATTGCTGCAAAAACTATGTAACAACTCTTGTTTTGACATGAAACAGCACAAGTGTGTGCCGCTTATGTGTGTGAAAGTTACGTGTGAGGGACGCAATTTATTACCTTATCGCAGTCAAGTCTGTTTTAATTGTTATCGATAGATTTGCAGTCGCAATTAGTTTGTAACCTGTAACCTATTTATAAATTTAGGTGAATCAATGATTTTGTTTAGTTTTGCAAATCTTTGCAGTAATGTTTCCTTGTGAATTAAATTCGAAATCAGTTTAATTGAAGAAACGTAAAGATAAGTAGCCTGCTATGTCAATGTCATGCCAAAACTGGCATAAGTATCAGTATCGATACCTTCTTATACTTTTGACAGTTGAATAACAAAAGTATTGATTAATCGAGATGAATATTTTAACTAAGTCCATCACCTGAAATTCAAACTAGAGCGTGAAGCATACTTTTTAATTTAAATAACTTCGATCAACAAAAATGTTTAGCTATCAAAAAGTAATAAGAAACATATAACATAAGAAATCATATATTAATTTTATAAATAATTTTTAATAAATATATATATTTCCCGCCACGTGTATTTGCATACAATAAATAAGATTGATTTCGAATGCATTTATTTATTATGTTATGCAAGAAAGGTTTTATGTATTTTGATTACAAATTTTCGGTAACCATACTTTTTAATTCAAATAAATACGATCGACATTTAATTTGAGCTATAAAATAGAAAGTATATAAAACAAATCAAATTTTTGAATTGGTGGTAGCTATGGTCAAACATAAGCATAACTATTAATTTATTAAAAAATTTATAATTCCTACAAAAATATGTTTATCTAAATTGAGTTACAATTCATTTATTTGTTAAACTCTGACAAAAAAAAGGATTTGTGTATTTTGACAAAAGTTTTCTGACTTTTCGAATTTACTTTTGTATTATCATGTTACAAAGTGTATTGTTGGGCCACAATCTGAAAGTGATGAAAATGAAACAAACCAAGGACATTAGTCGAAGATTATCTAAAATAATGACCCAAAATATTTATGGTTGTTTCGGGCGAAACACAGACACATTCTAAGGTCATGCACCTTGCTGTGCAGACATGAAGATCGGCGACCAAACTGCGACCAGAAACTTAAACCGCACATAGAGTAATACAGGGTAGCGTTAGGGTAGCTATGGTAGTTCGGGTAGCTGTGATGGGCACCAAACGATGCGAGACAAATTCTGAAACCAGAACGATAAATATACACCCAGTAAGTGCTACATATGGGCGTCTGTAGGGTGTCGGCTACAAGGTCATCCGAGGAGGAACCCTCCGGTGTCCTTAACTTATTTTCATATGGTTTGTTTGGTTTTGCGTGAGTTTTTCTATTTTAACCGCACCGTTTACCAAAAGAGCAAATCGAATTTTCCAACTCTCATTCGCCACGCCGCCTTTTGTGGTAAGTTTGGGGCGTCATCTTTAAGGGTGCGTAATTCCAATGAATATATTTGTGTATTTTTGCGTGGGCGGAGCCTACCTGAAAATAATGCATAATTTACTGAATTAGCTTTCATTTTATTTGCTAATGGGAATTACGTATAAGAGTTTGGAAGAGGTTCTCTTATACTTACTAAATAATTCTAAATCGTCTTTGAGAATGTCAGAAAAATACAATTTTTTCATCCAGCTTTGATAAGTACTCAATTTTCTAATTCTATAAATCTCCCTTTAAGAAATTATTTTTTATGCTTTGCTCATTTTGAAATCACTTTAACAGAATCGTTCTAGTTCTCGAGCGTTCACTGTATTTTTCAAAATGTCAAGCAACTGACGGCTAATAAAAATCCTTTCCATTGTCAAATCAAAAATCAAACCGATCGTTTTTCATGGAACTTATGTGGTGCAAGTCAAAAAGTCAAAACAAAAGTCGAAAAATGTGAAAAACCCTTTCTCATTTTAAAAACTTGAACTCGTTCTTTTTTGACACAATTTTTGAAACAGACACAGTCATAAACAGTTTATGTCGCTAAGTGAAAATTAGAGGAGGAATAGAAAGTTACCTGAATAAGATAAGACTGCAGCGCACGCAAATTTTCACGAGAAGTGTATTCAAACAGGGAACGGAACCATGTGCAGGACCTAAATCTTAACATGCAATCCTTAGTCCTCACATTCTACCGTCATAAAATGTGCATCTCAATCCTCACTGGCGTTTCACTGCTCTTCCTGAGGATCTTCTTCTTTATGTTTGTGTTTGGGAAACTTTGCGTATATCTTTATATATAGTCGACCATATATCAGTTGGTTGAGAATACTGCGATTTCACGGTCACTGATCGGCTGTACAATTTTATTTGCTGTTTTTCTAACTTTTCGACATTTGCTTCTAGCGAAGCGGTCAGCGAATTTTTATGACCCTAGCGCTATTGATCACGCCATAATAGATCGCTGATTGTTGCTCGAGATTGCCAATGACTGTGGTTTTATATGCCCGTCCATTCAGACAACTGTCGCGGGAGGAATCTGCTCTCCTCAATGTACCCATATCTAATGTCTAACTCACTTTTACATATATGTAAAAAATCAATAATTACAGTACTAGAAATTGTTTAGGTTGTTGTAAATATTCTAAGATCGAAATAAAGGATTAACACACGAAGATTATCGAAAATATACTCAACCTAATAAAGAATTTTATGTGATCGCTTGAAGTTTAATATTACTTTGCTTTTTCATAATTGAAAAGCTAACTTATTTTCAGCAAGTTAAATTTTTTATTGTAAGCTTAAGTTAAGTTTCAGATTTGACTAGACGAACGATGTGAATGAATATATTGATTGAAAAAAGAGTATGTATTCAAAATGCTCATCCTGGAGCTAGCCGAATACTTATTAACAAATCTGCAAGCCACTTTAAAGTTACGAAGTTTGTTCAATTTATATAGTTACAAAAACTGAACAATTCTATTCAAATATGAGAACGTTTATTTGTAGCTGTAAATTTGATATATGTTTTTTCTTGAATTCTTTGCCGTGGCAATTCCGATTACACCACTTGCCAGTTTCTTGGAAAACTGTATGGCAGTTTTCTTTTGAAATCAACCAAATGGTAGACTAGCTGCAGTCTACAGCTGTTTCTCCCCCGGCCCGCATAATCATCCCCCATCATCACCATGACACCCCAAAAGGGCAATGAAGCAACAACGCCTTGTGAGTTTCTGTTTTTTGTGACCGCCATCAAAGCGCTTAACGCTCAGCAGCCACATGCAAATGAGCCCTTGCGTCGCCTGTCGCCGACTTGATATCTGTTGAGGGTTGGCCAGCTCCAGCTTCTGTGGCAGTTGCATGCAACATTCTAGCCTCATTTAATGTGGGTCGCGTTCTGAGTGATTAAGCGGAAATTAAGTGTGTGTTTGTTGTTTATTGCGCTGCTTACAGCCTCTCAATTTGGCATGCTCTCTTTTTTATGTGGTGGGCTGGGCGTATTCATTTTTGTCAGTCGATCAATTTTGTACAGTTATTACGAAATGTAAATAGTTGATTTTTTTGGTTACTGCACTCTGAGTAGCAATTAAAATAATCCAAACCGATTTCATTTGAATTTGAAAAAGCATTCATTTTGAATGACGCACTGAACGTAATGCTATTACGTAAGCTCAATTTGGATTAGGTGTATCGACGAATTGAGATCGATATCCTTGTAACTGATCACAAATCAGTATTCATTATTATGTATTTATTTCTTATGTCGCGGCTTGGCCGTATTCATTTTTTGTCAGTCGATCAATTTGGTATGTCAAATTTTATGCATTTATTACGAAATGTAAATACGTTTTCGTTTTTTGTGCTTTGAGGTTTCATAGCAATTGTCGAAAATGTAAAGTAATGCCAAGCTAAGCTTACGTCAACGATAATAGCAACGCTAATCGAATATCGATATCATTATCATCATCATTCGCGATGCATCTTCAAAACGCAGGCAGCACTTTGATTAATGAATGAATTGAATAATTTTATTTAAATTCGCATATATCCTATACGAAGCGTTGCTAATGGTAAAACGCCGGCAACAATTCGAGTGGATGTGAGAAAAACGCCACCTACTTTTTTTTTAGGTGCTCTTTGTCGAGATCTTATAGACAAACATGCTCATATATAAACATATACATATATCTACACATTATATTCAATAGAAGATGATGAATAGCTGTTGATCAAGAGCGATAGCAATTACAAAATCGCATCCAACAGGTTGCTGGTGGAACCTCTTCGCATTTGACGGCAGTCAGCAAAACAAATTAATCTTGTTTGCCATCACTTTCTTTCTTGGCTGCGAAGTCTTTCCCCTTAAGCGTGAACGACCCGAGGAGCATTTCGCTTCCAGATGTTTGATTTCAGCCTGATGCTCTGTTGATTCTTTTCGAGTTGTTGTTGTTGTTGTTCTTGTTGTATTTGTTGTTATTGTTGGCCGCTATGTTGTTGTTGTTGGGTGCAGCCTACCTTGCGCCTTCTGTTTAATGATCAATTTGTTTGGCCTCTGATCGTGCCGACAGCGTTTAGCAGTTGCCACTCGATTTTCAACTCCAGCTCAGCCTAATGAGTTTCGTAAATGGTGGGTGTATGTGGCAGTGGCTCCTCTTCCTCTCTACCCCTCTACTCCACTCGCTTCAACCTCCTTTTTCTGTTGGTGCAAAAAAACCAAAGTGTGCACCACATTTTTGCCAGACAACTCGTCGTCATCTGTTTGGCTCTTGACAGTGGCATAACTAGTTTTTTTTTGGTATGAAACTTAATCGCAAATAATGTATATATATTTTTGTAAAGCAAATGATTAAACTGTTTTAATAAAAATGGTTTTCATTTAAAATTCATTATATAAATTATTAATTGCGATAAATAAATATGTTAATTTGGAAAGGATTTTATTTACATGCAAGATCTTATAACGTTTTGCAAGTTTGAAGTTTATCTTACACCCACAGAGGGTTTATAGTTTTGGTAGTTTCTGCAACGCATTGAGAAATAATTATATATAATCTTGATCAGTATCGGATTATTATATCATATATATGAAAACTTTTTGTCTATCTATTAAGTAATCCCAGCTAAACTCACCAGATATGAGTCTTTCTTCTAGCTTTTAGAGGAACTATGAATCGCAAGGTGAGTTCGTGTATGATCAACTATTTTGTTTGACAAGTTATACTAATTAAACTCATCTGCTAAGCGTGTTATTATGAACAAAAAATCATTGGGATCGGGCTACTATATCATATAGTATCGATGGATTTTTCAAGTTTATAATGTCAACAATTCAACTCCAGTTTACATGGAACGTAATCTTTAGATCTCATTTCTAATACCAACTATATTACAATATTTATTCTTAACAAAAATCAAACTTGGCGAATTTTGATTAATTTGAGAGTTTTGCACAACGCGACTGACACACTGACTGAATGACTAACTGACTGAATGACTGATAGATTGACTGAGTTGGCCGTGTCGAAATCGTGGTTAAATTTCCACTAACCGACGCTTTGTGGCCAACCACTTGGATTATGTTTTTCACAATTTTTGTGGGCAGTTTCGACGCTCTCTCTCCCTCTTTCTCTCTATCTGTCTCTCTCTCTCTCTCTCTGAGATAGAGTTGGCTTTCAATTGAAATATGCAAATATGTTCATTTGCAGACAATGAAATTCACTGGAAGTGAGCCGTGTGACCCACAAACAACTAATGCCTTCAATTAGCCAAACTAAACAGGGATAGCTGAACTCTGCTGCGGATGAGGAGTAGGAGGTGCTTTGAGGAGGAGGAGGAGGTGTTTGAGGAGGAAGAAGCAAGGGTTAAAGGACTAATCGCAAATTCGCGTTGCTGCTGATCGGGTTAGAGATCGGGGAAAAGCCCTGAAATTGTGGGCGTTGTCTGCGTTAAGCCGCATCTCAGCTACCTGAGACGCCAGCCGGTTTCCTCCCAACTCAACTCAACTCAACTTAACTCGCATCTCGTTTACAAATGTTGATCAATAAAAGATCGGACTACCGCGGCGATTAGCCGCTATAATCGCTATGTTCAGTTTGCTAGGACTAAAACTTTTGGGCACACATAAATATTTGACAAAAGTCAAAGTCAAAGCAGCCAGTTGTTTCAACTCCTTTCTCTAAGCTGTTCGACTTTTCCCTCTAATCTCGCCGTTTGTTGGCTATTTGTTTGCATGCTTTAGCGGGGATTTCAGTTTTACGATCGCCTCCTTAAGCGTCTGATCCTTGTAGCCTGCATCCTTTGCTTGGAAGAGTGGCACAGTGGGTAGCCGGGGGCAGCAACTCCTTGTGCACATTGTGTCTCTGTATTTACCAAAACTAACAACGGATTAGACCAGAAGTCAATCTCCGCCTGCTACACTATGTTGATTCTCTCTCCCCTTTCTTTAGCTGAAACTAAACTCGACTAATTTTTATGTTATTTATATATTTATAATCCATGAAATTTGCGAAATACATTTCTTGTATTTTATTTCATTTTTTTTCTGATCGTTGCATTCCATTGATTTAAAAAAAATGTTTATTTTTGTATACTTTTATTTGCAATCGATTGCCAAAATTCTTATTTAAAAACTGATTTTCGAATATCTCATTCAGTTTCATTCCTTAATCAGTTTGTAGACTTTAAGCTTCCTCAACTTATAGACAAATAAAAGAAGTTAATATACTAAATTCTAAACTTTGAAATAAACAGAACCGGAATCGCTTACCATGCAAATCTTTTGAGCTTTAAATTAATTTTAATTATTATTTTTTAATATTTAAATATTAATTGGATTCTAAATATATTGGAGTATTAGAGAAATAAAAACAAAAACATTTGACCTACAGCCAGCAAAGATTATAATTAAATTTAAATGTTAAATGCTTAAATATTTATCAAAACGTATTAGAATTTGAGTATTTTTTAAGTTTAATAAAAGTAATGAATGCTCTTCCATTTAATTTAACTTTACTTTAATAATAATAATATTTGATAAGACAATTCATAAGAAATGTTGCTCCCATTAAATGTTTCGATCTCAGTTTTATTTTTACATTTTACTCCTACAACATTCCGAGCCACTCCCACCCGCTGAGTGCTATCCATGATGGTGTTCCGGTTTAGAGTCTCAGTTTCAAATTATAATGTGTGTTTTATGGAAATTTGCTACACAACAAGACGAGCTACTGATATAGACATTAGGAGCTGAAAGTGCCAAGGCAAATGCAATGGGCAACAATCAAGGTCGTTAAAGACCACGCCAATGTGTGTGTGTTTTGGCCAAAACGAATCGATTGGCCAACAGCAAAAAATTATAGAGAAATGTGCTGTTAAATATTTTACAATGATTGCGTGATGTTTTTGTGCATCTTGGTGTTAAACAAGCGTGGAGCAGCCACGACTAAGTTAATTATAAGTGGACCATAGACAGGTGTGTATGTGGGCGTTGGATACCACAAGAGGCGTGCCACCAGTTGCATACGCTTCGAGAAGGGCTCTTTTGGAGACGCACGCTAAAGTCTTCTCTGCCGTGCGGCAGGTACTTGGCAGCGGGTAGCGTTAATATTCATTCATAGCGCCGTAGGTGGGCATCATAAAAAGTCTTTTAGCACTCTTTATTCATACTCCGAACATTTTTGCCGGCTTTAACTTTTCGTGGAATATATATGCGAGAGTGCTACCTCCTACTGTTCATTGCCGTACACGGTACAGGGTACAGGGTACAGGGTACCGGGTACAGGGTACGGTTTACGTTACGCTCGTTGATAGCGCAAAATTAGCGTTATATGATTTGCCTTTTCAGCGCGCATTGTCAACACAAATTGAGAAATCAACGAGGATCTGCTGAAAATTAAGATTACTCTCAGACGTTCCGCCATTTGATCAAGCGCCAGTTTTAATTTCACTCAAATCCACTCACTTACTGGGGTTCCACCACTTACTATCAGAAAAAATATCGCCTCGAACACTAGAAAGTTGCTCAAATAATTTCCAAATATAAGAAAAAAATCTGTAAATTAGAAAGGCTTGCTCTAAAAGAAGAACCCAAAAATAGAAATGAAAACCAATTTTTTTAAATCAGATCCTTTCTAAAATTCAGAAACTAGTAAAGAAACTGACTGGTCGGCTTTTATACTAGAGTTGAGCTCAAGTAGTCTTAAATTATAATCAATTATACAAATTAATAAACTATCTAAATTGTATCTGTATGTGAAATCCAAAAATAATAATGTTTAATTAATAATATTACCAAAAAAAAGCCAGTTTTAAAGTTACTTGCACACATACATATATGAAAAAAGCCCTGAAAATTAGAAACATATTTTTCAGATTGTAGAAAAATGTAGCTTGAAATTAAGAATAAAAACCCCTGATTTTGACATATATACTTTTTGAATATTAAGGTGAGCTAACCATTGGGGCCAAAATATGGCGAATTTCTAAAATTCAGAGCGATTTTTTTTGATGCGTGTAGACAAGGTCGGACAAGGTACGTGCTCTCAAGGCCAGGCGACAAATGTTTCCAGCCAGGCGACAAATGTTTCGCTTTGGTACTCCCGTTGGGTTTGCTTAACCAAGAAACCAACGGGCAGCCGTACCGAGCAGTAGAAACCCCGACATTGTTGGATTGCGGCCTCCGTTGTCCTTGCTCCTCGCTGCATCACATTTGCAGGATGCGGAGAACGGAGGAAAGCATTCGTTACGAACTCCTTATAACTTTGACATATGTATGTATGTATTTTTATGTATTTACTTTTATGTATATATGTATGTATGTATGTAGCTGCATTATTACAATTTCCGCACTGGCGTTTACTTTCTGCTTTCTGCCTGCTGCCTTCTGCTGCGGCATCATTAATTTCACAGCTCTTGGCGCTCTCTTTTTTTGTTTTTAACCAACTCGATGGCTCAGTGGTTGCCATTGGCTTTCTTTATTTTCTTTCTTTTTTCGGCGTATTGTTTTCTTTCAGTGAACATGCGTTGCGTGAAATTTCGTAATTAATCAAACTTATGCGCTCTTGGTTTGAGAAAGAATCGACTCCAACAGGAGCGTGACAAGGATATGGTCTAAAAGGGATCAAATAACTGGAGAGAACTTTAGAGTGAGTCGCTTGAGGTAACTCCACAGATATTAACAAAGAATTAAATTCAAGAATATATATTCATGACTACTCAATACTACCACTTATTAAGAAATATAAATCTGGATTATATTCTCAGTTTAAGTTTATTAGATGGTCTAGAAGGGATAAAGCAACTTCAGAGTAAGGACCTTAAGAATAATCTACAGAGATTAAGAAAAATCGAAATTTAATAACATATAGTCTCGATACTAGATGACTACATATTGAAAGTGAACAGAGATCTTCAAATCGTATTCCAAGGACATAGATAGGGTCCGTTTATTTAAAATTTTTAGTTTTGGGTTGTGAAGTACAAATAATTGTGTAAGTAAAGTTCGTCAAATACCTTTTAAGAAATTTGTACAACATTAATACATTGTTTTTAAGAATCCATAACTTTTAACAAGTACTAATTTGTATGGTGAAAACAAGAGTCACGTAATAATAATTAAACTTATGCACTAGGAACTGAGCTCTGTATATAGACTTTACCGGCTTCCCCCACTCGATTGTTGTGAAGAACTGTAGCAGAAATTGTAAGATTCTCTACCAATTTGCAGTCATTATTAATTGGCCACTAATGAGGTATCAATAAAGGATATAATACGCTTGTAAACTAATTAATACGCATACTTGATGGCATTACGCGTTTCATTCAATGTCTAATTCGATTACTAAGAATCCGTTTGCCACACACATAAAACTGGGTCAAACGGACAAGGACTTTTAGCATAAAACACTTAAATGGAGCTATCAAGTCTGCTGCCATTGGCCCGTTGGACCCACTCATTTGGCGCTGCTAACCAACGCCCTCTGAAGAGAAACGAGGGCGCTGTAAAAGCGACCGCGCCTATGATCGGCGCAAGTGCGAGTGAGCGGCAAGCTAAGTCGGCGTGCTGCGATTGGTTAGCGTAAATATACCTGTGCGCAATGGCTGACATCTTGACGACGACGACGGCGGCTGTCGACGACGACGACTTCTTCACAGAAAGCCAACGATCTTGCACGGCTCTGCTCTGCTCAAGTCAGTACCTCACAGACTGCGCAACGAGCCACACATACAGCAAATTATCGTTGGTGTCGTTCATGTCTTCGTCTTCGTCTTCGTCTGTGTCTTCGTCTTCGTCGTGACTTGCTACTTTTCTTGTGGGTTTATCACACTGTTACTAATACGATTGACTGTCGATAAGCTGTCTGCGTGTATGCGTGCGTGTGTGTGTGTGTGTGTATGTGACAAATCTGAAGCGAATTGGATTCGGTACCGTTAAGTGATTGCTAATTCGCCGCTGCAAGTTTTGTGAGGCTGTGAATAATGACTGTTACCGCATTCGCCGCCGCAATGCACAGACCCTTCTTCAATGGATATTCAGCAATGCAAGGTAAGTGCTTAAGAAGTGCAGAGCAGATAACGGCGAATTCAAATCGGTCGAATTTATAATCATTCAATTATTGAAATGTAAATAAACTGCTTAGTAATACGAAATCAAATTTTCAATGGAGTCTTGAATAGGAAAGTGTTTTTTTTTTAAAGAAAATATTTAATTTATTAGAAAAATTAGAATTATAATTAAAAATATAGAATTATAGCTAGGAAACCCAAGAAAGGTTCTAAAGCTTTCTAAATTATAATCAGAAAAGGAAAGGAAGGAAATTATCATTGTAGTTTGGAATTGGAAAATGATTTTTTAGAAAATAAGAATTATTTGAATTTCAATGTGGAACAAAAATACAGAATTTCGTATAATTTCAATCTTATGCTCAAAATTAACGCTGAAACTAAAAGGAAGGTTCTTAAGCATTAATTACCGAAAAGTGTTTTAAAAATCTTAAACAAGTAGTGGGCACAGCTCCCTTTCCGGAACTTAGTTCCTAGCGCCCAAGGTCTTTCTGCGAATGGTTAATTGGTATAGTAAGAGACGTGCGCGAGACCTTCGTTGGGATTTCTTCGCGTTCCCGGGAAGTCAATTGTTCCTAAGTGTCGTAAATCAAGTGGCACCAGGGAAAACGAGGAAGGGACACGCGTGGCAACTACCTGGCTTACATTTGGTGCCATGAGTTATTAGTATAGAAACAAGAAAAAGTTTTTAAATTGACTTTGCTAAAAAAAAAAATTTTGCGCAACGAAAATGAAATAAATAAAAATCGAACTTTGCTCATCATTCTTTCTCATCCTCTCCAGACATGAACAGCGGCCAGGGACGTGTCAATCAGTTGGGTGGCATGTTCATAAATGGTCGCCCCCTGCCCAACAGCATCCGCCTCAAGATCGTCAATATGGCGGCGGAGGGAATACGTCCTTGTGTGATCTCTCGCCAGTTGCGGGTCTCGCATGGCTGTGTATCGAAGATATTGAATCGCTATCAGGAGACGGGCTCGATACGTCCGGGTGTCATTGGTGGCTCCAAACCGCGCATTGCAACGCCCGAAATTGAGAATCGCATTGAGGAATACAAACGCAACAATCCCGGCATGTTCTCCTGGGAGATACGCGAAAAGTTGATCCATGAGGGTTTCTGCGATCGCAGCATGGTTCCATCCGTATCGGCTATATCGCGCCTGGTGCGCGGACGCGATGCCAACGCCGATGGCAATGATGGCAGCTCCTCCAAACCCAATTCGAGCAGTTCGTGCAGCTCGCATTCGTTGCAGCATCCGAAACCCTCCGACGAGGAGGAGCTCTCCGACTGCGAGAGTGAGCCGGGCATCGCCCTGAAGCGGAAACAACGGCGCTGTCGCACCACCTTTTCCGCCACCCAGCTGGAGGAGCTGGAGCGCGCCTTCGAGCGCACCCAATATCCGGATATCTTTACGCGCGAGGAGCTGGCTCAGCGCACCAATCTCACCGAGGCACGCATCCAGGTATGGTTCAGCAATCGACGCGCCCGCCTCCGCAAACAGCACACATCCGCCGTCGCCATTTCGGTGGTGGGCACTGGCAGCGTTGGCAGCGGTAGTGGCAGTGGTAGTGGCACCCCCGTATCCAGTTCGTTGGCGATGATGAGCCTGCCTGCGAGCACTTTGGATGCACACGCTCATGCCGCCGCCGCTGCTGCCGTTTATCAGCAGCAATTTGATTATTACAGTCAAGCGGCAGTTGCTGCTCCTCCTGCTCCGGTGGTCAACAGTTTGTCGCCCATCTGCGGTAATTTAACGGCAGCAACAACGACGCCGCCGCCGCCACATCATCACCATCATCATCATCAGTTCTATAATCCAGCTGTGGCCAGCACTGCCAGCTACATAATGCCCAGCTCCGTCAGCAACAACAATAACAACAATAATAACAATAGCAGCAATCTTTTGACGGATCAGACGCACTTTGAGTTGGGCTCGATTTACAGCACTGAATCTGAGCCGCATCAGACCATGCCACGTAACGAGAGTCCCAACGAG
Organism: Drosophila cognata; assembly: GCA_035041535.1. Lineage (NCBI taxonomy): Eukaryota > Metazoa > Arthropoda > Insecta > Diptera > Drosophilidae > Drosophila > Drosophila cognata. The sequence goes on along the minus strand of JAWNLC010000234.1, from coordinate 5,347,972 downwards.
TCCATCTCTTCGAGCTTTGGCCAACTGCCACCCACACCGAATAGTCTCGTTGTTGGTTCTTCGACGGCGACGGCTGCAGGCGCTGAGCCAACGCAATCCTCAGCATCGCTGGAGGAGCTCAAGGTGGAGACGTCGAGTGCTCAGCAGGCACAACTCTATAGCAGCTGGAGCAGCAGCAACAGCAGCAGCATGCCCAGCATGCCCAGCATGCCCAGCATGCGTCCCAATGCACCACTCTCCCCGGAGGATTCACTAAACTCCACCAGCTCGACGAGCAACGCGCTGGAGATGTCCGCCGCTGTCTCCGCTGCCCATCAAATGTTTCATCCGTATCAGCATACGTCGCAGTATGCAGGATATCCCAGCACAGCCAGCACACATCATGCACACCATCCACATGCCCATCCACATCATCCGACGCATCCGCATGCCCATGCCCATTCGCATATGCCGTCGCATCCCCATTCACAGTATGCACCCACTTCGCATTATCCTCCGCCGCCTCCGCCGCCTGCAGCAGCCACAACATCCTCGCACTTTATGCCGCAGAACTTCAATGCTGCCGCCGCCGCGGCTGCTGCTGCCTTCTCCTCACCCTCCAAGATGAACTATGGCACTATGCCCCCTCAGCCATTCTATCACTCCTGGTACTAATCCTGGGGGGAGCCAGGACCTTTTTCACCTTTAGACGTCGCCAAAGATTCGTGTACATGTTTGTATGTTTGTGAAAGCAGACATTCCTAGGAATTTTCCCCATTTACAGTGATCGCTCAATATGTAGAAACTTTATTTTTAATTTTTAAAGTCTTTATTTTATTTAGCTTGAATTGCACTAAATTTTATTAAAAATCTTCATTTGAATTTTAGTAAAACTTTTAAGTCGACATAAAATTTGATAATATTTATTTTTCAATTCCTGTAAAAAGTTTCAGAATTAAGAAACTATTTTTTCAGCGAATTTTAGAGCAATATTTTCTAAACAAATTATTTAAGTAATTTTATTATCTTTCGGTTTTTATTACTTCTGTATATAGCACTAGAAGAGCTCGACAAGAAATCATTAATTTTAAAATATGCTATAATGACCTTAACTTTTCTATCTTTTAACTAAGGCGTTTGAATTTGAGAGCGATCACTCGTCCCTATATAATATATATATATATATATATACAATGTAATATAACATAATATAAGTTCATAGCAGCTAAGTTAATAAATAAATATATTAATTTATAAACATAAAAGAAGTTTGCGTTTTAATTCTCAATTATATATTAAATTAAGCAGCAAAATTAAACACAAATTTTTGCTAGATTTGAAACTAGCTCATCATTTCCAAATATCGTAATGCAAAACGGATCCTTGGAATTTGGAGAGTTCCTGCTGATTGCCATTCAGTAGCTCGGGAGGACCTTGACACGCTTCTGTTGCCAGCTGGAGTTATTTTTGGAAATAACTGAAAAGCGCAGTTAGCCAAATTAGGGCCTTTAAGTAGCGTCATCGTTGTCCAAGTTTTCAACAAACTCAACGGGACATTTGTTGGGCCACCCTGCTGAGCGAGCGAGTGTGCAGAGTGCAGAGTACCCTCAATGCCAAATGTGCACTCTCAAAAATCCAAAAGCGGAAAACAAAAATAAATGGAAATGGAAATGTCTGGAAAAACTCCAAAACGAGCAAATCTGACATTAAATTGGGCACTAAAACTCCAACCAAGGTGTTAATTGCCCATTAATTCTATCGAATTTGAGAGTAATTTTGCCCCTATTTCGTAGACCCAAAACACAATTTACCTCAAATTCACACCTAAAATACGTAAACGTTATCCTGCTGAAGATCCTCTCTAGTTATTTACGTGTCCATTAATGAAGTCATAGCCAGCAAGTGCAGACAGCTCAGACAATCCCAGGTATTTTCGATTATTTATTATTTTAATCTAGTTTTTCGTGCTCTGGCCATAAGTAAATATTGACTTTACAATCGACTTAGGATTTAGGATTTTCCAGGTAGCAGCACAACTTTTTTTGCACAAATTGCACAAAATCCATTTAGAACTGAAGATTGGTATCAGTTTTAGATTTTTCGATTTATTTTTGTTTTTGTTGCTGGGAAATAGTTTTGACGGCATCATCTCAATTTTACCTACTTTTGTTCGGGGTTTTTTTTTTCTTATTTTCATTTATGGGTTAGCACCCAATTTGAAGCTTATCTAATGCCAATTTAATAGCACCCCAGATTTCCCTCACAATCTCCAGCCAAGCTAATAATGCAATAAACTCAATAAACTTAAACTTTAATTAAAATTTGATCATCATCGACCTTACACAGACACACATGCACACACACAAACACACCCAATATATACGGTAGCCGAGAAAGCTGCTTTGGACAAAATGTTTTGTAAATGTTTGTTACAAATCCAAAATACTACGCATTAATTTTCGGTAGCGATAAAGAATTACCAAACCAATCTCAAGACTCGAGCGTTGAGCTCCAACTTTGGACTTGAACTCTAAGGCACAACTTTTTCAGTCTGGTTTTGTTTTGTTTTGTTTTGTTTTCTGTCTTCTTTTTTCTTGTTGTCTCCTCTCTTTTGTCGATTAATGAACTTTTCGCTCAGTCGCTCTACTTGCTCCTGGTTGGCCTCAGATCAAAGGGGGCGGAGGCTGCACCGACTTGATTAATGAGCCGACAATGTGTTGAACATCAAAAGGTAGGAAAATAGTAATTTACAATGTATCCGCAGCGCGAGATGAGCTACAAATTTAATTTATTATACCCTAACTAAACGGGCACTGTAAATGTCGCAGCAATTTTGTAGCATTTACAACGTATATTTATGCAATTTTATAATCTAAATTAAGAAATGGAAATGGCTAAAAGTTCAATTAAAATTAGAAACTGATCCCAAGTTTTGGAGCCAGTTCAAAAATGCAACAAATAATTATATATCTATAATGGATATTTTTTAATTTCAATGCGCTTTTGAATTTCCAACACGGTTTTCAATTTCAGTTGCTAAATATTCATTTCAGCCTCCAGTTTCCGTTCCGCTTTGGCGTCCTAATCTGAGCTACAAAAATGTTTGAAAATCTAAATAAAAATCGTTTTCCTTTTGAAAATTTGAGTCAATGTAATTTATTTATTATTGTATTTTTTGCCATGATTTGTTTTAAATGCAGAGTATTTAAACTTCTACAAAATGAAGTCATCTTTTCATAGTCTAATGTTATTTTATTATTTGGACATTATTATAAATGATTAGTCGTAGAATGTCCGACTTGTACCTGTTGCAATCATGTCCACAATCATGGTCCAATTATAGCGGCAATTCGCACAACTTTAAAGGATTAGATATACATATATGTATATATATCAGGCGTTTACCGGCACATAAGAAGCGCAAAACCTCAAAATATTTACAGAACACCGGCGACAGGCCAGAGACGGGATTGTCCCAAATATTTGTGTGTGCGAATAAATTGCGATGGCAACGATTCCAGGAGGCCAGCTAGCCGGGTGAAAGGATTTGGCAATATAAACAAACTGTAAGGGCCGAGCAGGACCAAGGACCAGCCAGGATTAGGCAGTTCGGAAATAATCCTTTGCTTGCCAGGAAGCAAATGTAGAAAATGCCATCCTTTCGACTGATTTTACCATGCGATCATAAAGTTTTATTTGCCGTCATTCTTTGTCCTGCGTAGAAGCGCATGCGCAGCCAGGACTCAAACCCCTTTTTACACACACAGGCAACAGTTAGGCGCTGAGAAAGGCTTAGCTTTCAGCTAAGAGAGAGAGAGAGAGAGAGAGAGAGAGAGAGAGAGAGAGAGAGTGTGAGAGAGAGAGAGAGAGACTCAAAGTCAGGTAGTTTGTGGTCCTGGCCAGGTTTGCAAAGGGTCGATAATCCTTGCTAATGAGGTGTTTGCAACTGCAGCACACTGAAACAGTTCAACATTGAAGCAAAGTCTGTAAGTCAAGGATAATCGAGGATAGTGTGCACACACAAACACACAAGGTATCCAAACTGAATGAATCGGTATAAATTTACATACATATATATATATATGCTTGAAGTTGATGTTTTAGAGTATCCTTTTGAAGAGTTGCAAAAAATGATTACTTTTAATTACATTTAATTTGTAACTTTATTATTACAATTTTCTTCATTTAGTCATGTAACTGTGGACTTTATAAAAAAGATAAATATATACTACTAAAGTGATAGATTATCTTATCTTTTAAATTGGGTTTATTAAATGCTTCATTTAAGATAACTCTGTGACATGTCAATAGCTCAAGACATATTTATATTATATATAAATATGATAGATTTTTCTTATTTAATAAAATCATGATAAAATATGTACATATTTAGTTTTTTTTTTCATTCCGATTTTTTTTAAGTGATGCACATAATTCAGATAACTTCTTTGACATGTCAACAGCTCACATCTGATCAATGTGTATTGGCAAACATGTTGGTTTCTGGCTGTCACCACTTACTACCAACAACCGACAAGCAATAACCAACAAGCAACTACTGTCTGCTCGGACTCAGCTCAGTTTGTTGTATATTTTGCTGTTGGAGGACACATGCAGTTTCGTGTCCTGGCTGTTGTCGTCGTCGTCGTCGTCCTTGTCGCTGTCCCACTGACTCGACTCGGAGCGCACGCTGTTAGCTCACAAAATTGATTTGTCAAATTTGAGGCGCACAAGGACATTGCGATCATTAACGATGATTGCAGGACACTCTCGCAGCTCTCTCACAGGTCTCAGGTCGAAGGTCATTCGCTCAGTGGGACTTGATCCCGCGGGCATTGTCAACACTTTGCACCACCAACTGTTTCTGTTTCTCTTTCGCGATGATCTCTCCCACTCGCTGTCTCTATCTCTATCGCTATCTCTATTTTGCATGACTGCCAGTTGGAGTTTTATTAATAAATACATAGTTAAAGCGATAGAGAGAGAGGGAGAGAGATAGAGAGCATTTTATATTGCTTTACTGTTCTGCTTTTGATCTTGCAAAATATACTCGTAATCGATTCGGAATGCTTGGCGGGATCTTATGCCTTGGCTGCTGCTGCTGCTGCTGCTTCTTCTGCTCCTTTTATGGTCTAAGCAACTTGTCAGCTTCCTTTTGGCAACGGCACCCAGCAAGTGTCTTCTGTCTTCAAGTTGCCACCACAACAAATTTGAGTTAGAGCTCTGGAACCGTTACGCTAGTTTATATCACAAGTCTCGAAAGACTGAGAAATCTTTTTCGAATAAAAATTGCTGGGCAGAGCTCTTTTTAGAGTACTTTCAGTTTTAATTTTAGCTGTCACTGTATAATTAGAAAGTTTTCATATTTAACTTAAATATACAGCAATGCGAGTATCAATACTTATTTAATCAAATCATAATGCATCATGCTTCATATTCAATTAAATTATTTTGCTGTTATTGCATTAATTATTACAAATAAGAAATTTTAAAATAAATCATTAATCGAATCTCTGCTTAAAAAAAATGCACAGGCTGACAGGTAATAATCAAATTAAGATAAGGTTGATTTTTCTTAAGAGATTTAGATAAGAAATAAATTATTCGATTTAAGAATTGTTGATCTTAGAGTTTAAATTTCATCAAACCAAGTAAGAACTAACTTTTGAGAAAGCAGAAGAGCTATTTTAAAAATTCTTAACACAAATCAGAATAATTGAAAACTGACTTTAATTATTAAATGCAACTTTTGCTTTTGGAACTTTCAAGGAAACAGAAAAGTGTTTTTAAAAGTCTTCCACCGTAATCAGAACAACTGAAAACTGACTTTGATTATTTACAAAGCAATTGGGAACTTTTCCACTTGGATTTTATCTATTACCTGGTATTCGTAAAGTTTCTGCTATCCTCGCAACAAATCCTAAACTTCAGTTCCAATTAAATGCAAAATAATTGGCTACCAGCGGATTGGTAGTGCGATTAGCTGCAGACAGGTGGCGCCCTTCAATAGGGCCGATCCACTCTTCCGAGGCCCCCAATGGGGTTGGCGTCCGCAACTCTTGGTTGGCATCTAATACAATAAATGGACAATGCTAATGTGCTCACCTGTGCCCTAAAACTCCCCTGACATTATAATTAATGACAACTGGTCAAGAAATGAGACGACGGCTGAAGGGCAATCATAGGAGAACAATAAGCCTATTATATGTACAATGTTGTATATAAACACACACATATATATATATATATATATATATGCATTATGTGCGTTCGATTTTTGATATTTATATAGATGATTGTGTGTAAAAAAAAGAGAAAAAAACGCAGGCGTCTTATCGCATCGGGCGATATTCCATACCTATGTATGTAGCTGCTGCATATTAATATTAATGGTTTATTATTATGACCCGGTGCCTCAGTGCTGCGCCCTCCCTTCAGCTCCCTCTTCCAGCTCCAGCTCCAGCTACAGTCGAGTCCAACTCTAGCCCAGCTCCAGTCTAGCTCCTTTGGGCTTTGTTCACGCCGCGATTGCTTCACTGCACTGACGCCTGGCGTGACGATTTTAATTTTTTCTGTTGTTTTTTTTGTTTTGTTTTGTATTTTTTGTTTCATTATTATTATTATGTGTGTATATTGCGGCACACACGGAGCTTGCAGTCGACACACAGTCAGAGACATACAGAGAGAGAGAGAGAGAGCCAGAGGGCGCGAAAGAGAGGGCAAATGTCGATGCTTGATTTATGCATTGCAGTAGTTCACTGCTTACAGCTTTCTGACTCTTTGAATGGATTGTTTTTCTATACACTTTCCAAAAGCAAAAATATTATATTAAATTGAAAATTTTCTACTTAAGTAGAAGAAGTCCCAGAAGTCCTAGAGTATGAAATTATTTGTAGAAAGGCCTTTCGAAATACTGAATTTATTAAATGTAAAACTATTTCGGAATAGTTAAAAAGCTATTTAGTCAATTTCTTGAAATCATGTTCACAACATCTTGAAACACAATTGAATGAAATTGAAAAAGTAACGTAATTACTGGCCGAAATACTAGACTAGAGTACGGAATTGATATTTATAGACAGGTCTTTTGCAATCCTGAATTTTGTAAATCTAAAACAGTTATGGAATAAGTTATGCAATTATTTACTCCAGTTCCCTAACTCGTCATCTGAAAATTCAATTAAATGAACTTCAATAAAATTCTGAAGTCCTCTACTTAAGAACTTGTATTTTAGTCCTCTATATATTGTATTTAAGTAGAGAATAATAGAATAGTATTTTTGGATAAGCTATGATGTTTTTAGCTTTCGAAATACAACAAAATGAACGTCAACAAAAAGAACATAAGAATTTATCATAAGAACTGCAAATACTTTGTCTATTCATCTAATTATCGATTGAAATAAATTTTATCTATATATTTATTTAAATTTACTAGTCACCTTTTTCAGATTTAAATTCATGATTAAGCTGACACCATATTTAGATATTTTTTTTTTAATAACAACGTGAAAAGTATTTCAGAATAGTTGAAATCCAATATTTATGTTCAACTTTTTAGCACTTATTTTCAGTAACTGAACTTGTAATCTGCTTTCGGTTACTAGTCACTGTGTTCAGGTCAGAGTATTGGACAAGTCGTTAAAATAGCGACTGCAATTTTCGCAATATATTTTATTTTTTTTATGCTTGCCATTCGTAATTAGTCGCACGCTTCGCAGCCAGCGCCACCTAGCGGCCAGAGGGAGAGAGAGCAACGAACGACATTGCCCGAGATTCCTTGGAAGCAGGTCCCAAACCACAACTGGCGCAGCTAATGAAGCAGCCAGTTCACGCTATGTGCCAACAACAATAACAACAACAACCCACCAACAATGTTGTCCTAGTCAAATCTTCACGGACTTGTGGAAATTCCATTGAAAAAAGTAGTTGAAGTTTTTATGCAATTTACATACTTAAAAGTTTCCTTATTTTCAAGAAACTTTATTCCTGCAGCACGTTTAGCAATTTTGTTTCGATATATGTTTTACAAATATGTGGCGGAAATGTTCTCTTGACTTGTGGTAGTAACAAAATCGCTTTAGATATGAGCTATGTTGATGAATACTTAATGGTTACTCTTTCATGCAATTAAATAATCAATCAACTAAGATTTCAGTTTGATAGGAAACATGAAGAGTTTTCAATACCCTACACTTAAAAAAAATGAATTTCAGAAATTCGCTAAGCGTTGCTCACCTTATTATTGAGAAGTTACATTTCTAAAAATTAAAATTGTGGCCTTGTAAAATTCAAGGATTGCATTTCTTAATTTAAGGATGTATTTTTCTATAATTTGGAAGAAATACATCTAATTTCAAGTGTGTTGTTTTTTTTGTGTGTATATAGCATTATTACATTCTTATATTATTATTAAACATTAATATTTAAAGACTTCACATATGCAAATATTTTAATTATATTGTTTTTCCTACTTTTTTCATAATAATACAAAATATTTCCAGAATTTAGAAAAAATCAACATATTTATGTGATTGTCGATTTAAGGCAAGCCGTTCTAATTTTAAGAAAAATATTTTCTTATAATTTATAGCATTGTCTGACCTTTGGAATACCATTTCTGCTGATGGCATAATATTTATTTTGATTTACCATTTTTGTAGCCCAAAATACTACAGACATATATACAAAATATATAACAAATATACAAGTTATGGATAGAAAGTCGTTTAGAATGTGGCAGAACGACAGCGTCGCAGTCCGACTTTATTCGGTTGGGCGAGACGACGCTCCACGCCGTAACCGTGAAAGAGCGTATCCGGCGGCTTGTTCCAACGGACAAAGTAGGTTTTGTGTACGGCGGCCAGTTGTTGTTGCTGTTGGGTGGGCGTCTTGGAGCGTCGCCGGAATGGCCAGAGGAACCAATGCAAGGGACCACGACTGATGGGATAAGGATCAGCTGTCGTCGGAGGCTGATTTTGTAGTGTCTCCAGTTGCAAGGATACGACGGGTGGACTTCTCTGCTGGAGCTGATGCTGCGGCTGAGGTTGCAATCTGGCAGATTTTGATTTCGCTTTTGCGGGTATTATGCGTGTCCTGGAGGCAAAGACCTCTACATCGTCATCATTGGCATCAGCATCGGCATCATCAGCCGCGTGCGAGCTCCAGGGATTGTAGCCGATGGGTTCGGGCTCCTCCAGCTCCTCCAAAATGGGTGAGACGCGACTGCCACGATTACATTTGAAGCAACGCGGCAACCTGGAGCCCAATTTGCGGGGCCCTGCAACAGGCGCAGGTGGCGCTGTCTCATCCTCTGGCATCTTGACCAGTATGAAGTGATCGTTGAGCAGACAAATATCGGAGACCTTCTCGCACTTTTGCTCCGCGCCAAAGAATGCGTCCAGATCGATGCTCTGAGGATAGATGCGATAATCCAGCTCCTTGAGCAACCTGGTCGATTTTGGCGTCTGCAAGGAGCTGCCAGTGGAATTCACACATCTCACAATGCTCGGCGTTGTTGCCCTCTGCTCCACGATGGTGGCACTATTAAGCGATATATTTCGATTACACTTCATGTAGTGCATCCAGTTGCATCCATAACGTTGCTCACAGATTCTGGTGAGGATTTGGGCATTCTTCGTTTGGCGCTGTTGCGGCATCAGCAACGTGGACAGCGACGACATATTCTCTCACTCAGATATAGTTCGTTTGAATTCCTAATGGAAAATATTACAAATTAGTTCAGTTAGTTGACAGCTAAAACTATGTTTACAACTAAATGTTAAAAGTGCTAGTCAACAAAAGTCAAAGTCAAAAAAGCAAGAAAGATTTAGTCAGCAGTTTCTATTCTCTAACTTACAATCAAAAAAATACTCTTGTTTATTAAGAGTATAAGTAACAAAAAAGCTGACATTAGAATTCTTGCAGCTACACATAGAAAAAGTACCCTTGGAAGTAGACAATATATATTTAATTTTAGAAAAATCCACCCTAAAATTAAGAAATGCAAATCCTGCTGTTTAGAAAGCCACAATCTTTAATCCTAGAAGTTGACTTTCTCCATAATAAGGCGAGACCCTAGTCGAATTTGTAAAATTCAGAAAGAGTGTTTCCTGACTGTATATTTTACTCGTTTACGTTTAGCAACAGTGCAGTTAAACAAAAGAAAAATGTATATATAAATAGCTAAAAGACTGTTGCACACGCATCTAAATCGAAGAATAATTGAACACGGCGAATTCCAATTGAATTTCAATCGTAAGTGGAAGCGTTTTTCCTGTCGTGACAGACACATGCTGACCCCTCTCCCCCCACATATAACCCTTCTGCTACCCTGCCCAACACTTTATCTACTACTGGTAGTTTGGCAGCTCCGTTTATCCTTTGACTTTTGGGGGCCAGACTGCAGACTGACGCCATGAAACCAAGGCGAAATCCAGCCCCAGGACATCGAGTTGCTTCCGCGTCATCCAATGCCAACGGCAACAACAAAACACCGCAACAACAACAACAACAAGAACGATAATAACAACAATAAAAAATGTATTTGATGCGGCACTGGCAACACGAAAGTTTTATTTATTATTTTGACAGGTAAACAAATCACGAGCTCAACACAAACACAAACACAAAAGCCGCAAGAAACACACACACACGCACACACACTCGCACACACTTACATTTTGTTTTTTGGAGGCTCGAAAATTATGGTAATGTCCCGTTACTCTTTAATGCCGCAGTGCTCACCGCTTGGCTCACCAATGACAACTGAAGCCGACTTTTAGGCTGCGCTGATTGCGTTCACAGTTTGCACGTAGCACGTAAGCCACAAAACAACGTAACGTAAACGTAACGCAAGCGTCGCGATTGCTGCCATCTCATTTACATTTTGCATAGGGTATTTCAGTTTGTGTGGTGCAGCATGTATCGCACTTAAGCAGTCATATTCAAAGTATTCTACCTTAGCAACTATCCGTCTAGAGTGCTAACGAGTGATATTATAGTCCTTAGACTTTATATTATTAATATTTAAGATAACATTTATTTATTTATCTCTCACAATAACAACCAATCGTTGACCTCAATAAATAACTGCTAATTCCAATGTCAGCTAATCGACTGCTTTCTGCTAGGGTATTTAAACGTCGGCTTTCCTAAGTAACTTTTACTTTCTTGTTTTACTGTTGGACTGTTGTTGTTTGTTGTTTGTTGCATGCGGCAGACGAACAAATGACTCAATTGACAATTAAAAACACATACGAAACAAAAAGCAAATAAAGTTCACATGCAGACACACATATTGGTTTGTTTAGCTATGTGTGTGTGTGTGTGTTTGTTTATTTGTGTGTGTGTATGTGGATTAAAGGGACAGTTTAATGCATTTGCCGGAGTTGGAATAGTTAATGTGGTTAATGTACACATTAAGTCACAAAGTCAAGGTCGACAAATGTACGACATATATAAGAGTCGTAGAAATTGTAAATATAAATTCCAATAAATTTATATAGCTAAAAATAGATGTAATTTAATATATAAATTCTTGTACTATCAAATATCTCGAAATATATCATTTTAAATTTCTCTGAATTTGTCAACATCGATATGAGAAAACTAAAGTGCTACAAACGTAAAATTTTATATGTAGATTATTTTATTATCAATTATGTCCAAATATTTCAAAAGTTTCAAAACTTCTCAATCATTTGAATTCTAGATTTCTTCGTTATTTAGCTAATCGTATAAACCAGCTAGTACATTATTATTCCAAGATCTACTCAAACTTATATTTATAAGCACTCAATTTCAAAACTAATTTTTTTTCTATATGTAACACACATGTACATTATCAGCTTGCCCTGAGATTATCAGCTATTTTTGACTGTAACAAGTGCAATGGTCAAATTTCCTAGACCCTCCCCAGGCCTAACTCGATTCACACCCAAACTCACGTTTGTAATTGAATTTGCTTGTCATTATTGATTAGTAAGAGCCAATATTGACGATAATGGGAACAGGGCGGAACACACATAAGAGCTAAGCATTAATTGAGGAAATAGAAATAGGGCTCTTACACAACCCCCAATGCACCCCCCCCCCCCCCACCATTTGTATTAAGTTCTACTTCGGTTCTGATTGAATTGGAAGCAACCAACCAAAAATTGGATATATAAACTGTTTGATTTGTGGCAAACAATAAAAAAAAACAACCAAATTGCTTTGACAATTTGCATAAAAGTTGGTTAAAGTTCAATGCTTCATTTATGGGTGTGGCAGGTTCGTATACTAATTTTTTTCTGGTTGATTTTGAACACATTTGGAACCTTTTGATATTATTCAAATTAAATATTAAATTTGTATTTTTAAGTCAACAAATGACCCACCTCTGTTAGCATGGCTAATTTTAAGTTTTTAAGAGGGCATCGTTTAGCGAGCATCACTTATCCCTAACTATTTGAGTGCATTTGCACTTTGACAGTTATTGTTTTATTCATGTCACCAAATTAACCGCTCGTTGCTAACAGCTGATCATCATCAACAGCATCAGACAAACCAAATTGACACCAATTTTGTGAAGGGGTCGTCGATCGGAGATGTTCAATTAACGCGCCTCGAGACGACCTTTCCCAACGAAGAGAAACATAAACAATGAAATTAAGTTTTGAGAACACAAGCAAAGAGAGAGAGAGAGAGAGAGAGAGAGGGAAAGAGCGAAAGAGTGGAAGAGAATGAGCTAGAAATAACAAATAAGTTTTAGTGAAGGACGCGTAACAAACTAAGAAAAAACTCAAAGTGCACGCAAAAGCAACCGCAGAGCAATTCAAGTGTCTTTTGTGGTTTGGTATGCAGCTCATTTGCTTAATGTTAATACTCTATTACTATGATATTGAATATACACTGAACTTGAACTTGGGCACTTATCTTTTGCTTATGGATATTAACATTAAGCCAACAAAGTAAAAAAAACATGTATGCAAGGTCTGGTCTAAAGTGACCGACTATAAAATACTCTGTAGTCTGTTCTGAAATCAAAAATATTCCCATCTACTGGCATTTCACTTTCATTAAAAATTTATAAAACCGACTGTTTTTTTCTTTAGATCCGATGTTGATATTTGATTTTGACCAAAATATGGCAAGCATGATAAGACTCGTAATGCTTTTTAACAGGATATACAATCAAGTTGCTTGCATGCAACGCATTTAATCTGAGCAAAACGGTAAATCATCCAACGCTAAAAGCAACAACAATTTGAAGCACTCAATGATGATAATACGATGACAAAGCTGCATATCAGCCAGCTCTTGTTTTCAACTTGCCAACTGAAGGTCACCAGACACATTCGACTGGTTTGCGTTGATTTGAAAAAAAATAAAATAAAATAAAAGCATTTCGTGAACCTGGCAACGTCCTTCAATTGCGGCTGCTGCTGCTGTTGCTGCTAAGGATCACTCTCGCCCTCACTCGCTGGCTCTCTCGCTCTCTGACTCTCACTCTCTTTGCACTCTCTTTCGCTGCGAAGCTTGGTGAGGTTTCGTTGGTTTGGCGCGCAGATAGCTTAAAACAGTTGGTGGCAAGCAACGAAGCGTTTCAGTTGGGCTGCCGTCGCATTAAAAAAGCCAAAGTGCAAGCAACGATAACAAAAAACAAAAAAACAACAATTGCATAATAGTAACCCGAGTAATTAGTGTAAGGCATTAGTGTAACACATGTTTATTAACAAGTGACAGACTTTAAAAACGCACCTCGTTGTTGCCGCTTATTAATTGTTGCACATTGCAAAAGTGGTAGTTGTAAATGCAACACAGAATCGACTAAAGATATCTGTCGTATTGTCCAACGACGCAAAGCCGCCTACTTTTTTTTTGGTTTCTTTTTTGACATAGCGTAATCGTTGTGTGTCACGTTGCATTTGCAGCAAAAAACGAAAGTGGAAATGTTGCATTTTCCACCGCCTATCTCTCGGCTCATCTTTCCACAGAGTTTTCGTCTGCCAATAAAACCGCACTTGAAAAATCGTTGTAAAAGAAAAACAAAAAATACGGAAGAAAAACTGTTAACCGTTACCGGTTACCCGTTATGTTTGGGGCAACCATTTGACGTGACTTTCAAAGACAAAAAAAAGAAATAGTTATAATAACAAAAAATACAAATAATGTCATTCAAAACTTGAAATAAATAAAACCAACAAAAATAAATAATAATCTCATTTGAAATTTACAGCTTTTAACTACGCGCAACCGAAATCCAAAACAATCATGATTGAGCGCGAAATATTTCAGTAAGTATATATATATTTTAATTTACATATATGCACTTTTATGATCATCAGCATTAGTCAATGCATCCCGAACGAAAAAGTAGGCCAAGATTTACAGTCAACACTCGTTGGGAGTTTTTAGTTAGATAGTTGAGACCCATTATCATCATTATGCTTGCTTTCAAAGTCCACTGACCGATTGAATGCTGCACATCCCCAATGCGGTCTCAAGACCATAAACAGATAAATAAACATACATATATACATTCATAAATTCTACAATACGCCACAATAATTTGCAACATTTGCTAACTAATATTTCACAAATCACTTTGTGGTTATTTCCTAAGCAATTACTTAGCAATTAAATTTTAATTTGATTGGAATTAGTTGTTTTATCGTTTATACATTGTTTTCAGCTCGACATCAGCTTCTAAGCGCATTTTTGGCGTCATGCAAGATTTTGTGCAATTTTTGGTCCTCTCCGGGCGTGTTTTATTAGAATTGATTGTTGCCCTGATGCAGTCGCTGTTGCCTCTGAAGCAGAAGGATATCAGTCGTGAAGTTGTGCTGGTAAAAGAATTTATTTAATATTTAATTATTTGATTGAATTATTTAATCACTGTATCTGTAGATAACTGGCACTGGTCATGGCATTGGAAGGGAGCTGGCGTTGCATTATGCCACCTGCGGCAGCACCGTAATCTGTGTGGATATCGATGAGAGGAACAACATGGAAACGGTGAAACAGGTGAAGCTTTTGAACCGTGGTGCCGTCCACAGTTTCAGGTGGGTGTGTTGAGCCACAAAAATGAAGCCTTAAGTGTGCAGCGTGTGCTTGCTACAAGTACTTGATGCCATACAAAATAAGGGTGGAACTTAAAAAAATTAAAAAAAAAAACAATTTTAAAACAATTCTAATAGGAATTTAAAACTGTGTTATAATGAATGAAGTTACATGATAAAATCCAGAAAAGTCTTCGCATTGAGGCCACTATAAATCTCCCTCCACGATTCCTGAGCTACATTCCAAAACTCTTATTGCAAATGATTCTGAATCCACTTCCACATATTTTTCTAGTATATCTAGTATGTCCTGTTGAAACACTTTCGTATGACAACATAACATTTACCAAGATCCAACTTAATTATTAACAATGCATTCAGTAGTCACACCTTACAAAAGAACGCCTTACTATCGCCAAACTATAAAATATTTCTTCGGCCTTTCGCCTTGTGATCAAAAGTGTAACTTTTCTTAGGCCTTCCTATAGGTCAAAAGTTTTAGGTTTTCTTAATTTATATTCTGTGTGGGAATTATTTAAAACAAATATTTTTTACCGAAAGTCTTAAATTTTTTGTACTGTTGATAATAGTACTCTCTTTTCTTTTCGTTTGCAGCTGTGATGTAGCCAAACGCGAAGAGGTCCTCGCGCTGGCGGAGCTTGTTAAGGCGGAAGTTGGCCCCGTCTCCGTGCTGGTGAATAATGTGGGCATAATGCCAACGCATCCGTTGCCCCAGCATTCTGCAGAGGAAATCCATCGTGTCTTCGATGTGAATGTCTTCTCACAATTCTGGACAATACAAGCGTTCCTAAGTCAGATGAAGGAAAACAATCGCGGTCATATTATCAGCATGTCATCGATTGCCGGCTTGGTTGGTTTGTCCAATTTGGTGCCATATTGTGCAACCAAATACGCGGTGCGAGGGATGATGGAGGCGCTGCACGAAGAGTTACGAGAGGGACCCTATAAGGATCTGGTGAGTGTATAGAGTACAACTTTATTTGATGTAAGCTTAAATAAATGTAAATTTTCAATTGTAGATAAAAGTCACAACGATTTTCCCGTATATGACAAACACGGGACTTTGCAAGTATCCGAAGGTAAAGTTTCCGTCAATTTTGGGCTTGCTGGATCCCAAGGAGGTGGCCAAGCGTATTGTAGAGGCTCATCGATCCGATTGCTTGGAAGCGACGATTCCCAGCTACCTGATGCACATCAACAAGTGGGCTCGATTGTTGCCCAGCAGTTGTGGTATTCTCTTAAAAGACTACATTGACAGCGGTGTCGAATCGGATTTGAAATAATTATACATTTCGCTTATTTTTCATAAAATATGTGGGTGTGTATGTATATTTTAATTTTGGAATATTAAAGGTATTGTTATTCAAATTCAGTTGAAATTAATCACTAAATGCGCGAAAAAATATAACTGCTGGTTTTTAAACAGAATTTTGTATTGGCGCCAATAAGCATGCACTTGTCATCGATACACATATCGATTTTCATGGCTGATTATAATTTTGTATTGGCCCCAATAAGCATGCACCAATCATCGATTCTCATATCGATTGTATAGATATTCATGACTGGCCACATCTTGCTATCTAGCAGACAGCTGTTAAGTGTGTTAGGCGATCTGGCAGCACCGCATTGTCAGCTGTAGCATGACAACAAAGGAAAATGGCTTGCGAAGTGAAAACATTTGGAAATATTTTAGATTTTCGAAAGGTTCAGGAATACTTTGGCCTTGGGCATGGTAATTATTATTTGAGTGCACATCACTAGTATACTTGTTAAACACCTGTTTGCAGATGAGAATTGGCTGAGCGGCATCAACTACGCCATGTCGCCCACAGGCGAAGCGATTGCTTTGGCCCAAGGTGAAAAACTGGCTTTTCTGTCCACTTGTTGGGACAGTCGTGGACATGAGTACACCTATGCGCTCAGCTGGTGTGGCGAACTGGATGATTGCAATCAGATAGTGACGAGTTTGTTGTGCATACCCATGTTGCGTGCCACAGATGTCGAGTGGACTTGCATCGTAGTTGGACTCGCCTCGGGCTTGGTTATCTTCTACACGGATGCGGGCGTCAAGCTCTTCTCCCAGTGGTAAGTTATGGCCAACTAGCAACCAGTAGTGGTAATTCAAGAAGGGACGTATTAGTTGTGCACATATGTATGGCAATTTAATTGAATAATTGTCAACAGTTGCCAGGAGGATTCCGTTCTGGGCATTAAGCTGTTGTCGCCGCCGCGCCACAGCGAAGCTAATGCGCTGCTCTACATTATCTACAGCGGCTGCATGTGCTTCATCAATGGCGAGGATATACTGCCCATACTCGCCAATTGTCGGCACAATCAGCAACGTGGCGCTTTGGAGCGCAGCGGTTTTCCCAGCGCCGATGTGGTTGCATTTCACAAATACAAATTCAATCATGAGCGTGAGAGTATTATGAATGATGCCGCGATCAGTACGAATCAAAGGACTCCCACCTATGATTACATTGTGCAGCAGAGCATTGCCCATGGCTATTTTGCCAAGGTGCAGGCGACGCCGGTGCGAAGTGCTCAGGTCATTGTGGCCGGTGCAGAACCCTATTTGGGTTTCTTTCATGCCGAGGAGGGCTATAAGACCGTGTCGCTAGGTGAAGTGGCCAAAGATGTGCTTGGCATGGCTTATAAAAATTTGCTGGGTGGCATTTTTCGACGCGCCCCGGATCAGACAGCGGAGCAACCGGAACAGTTGCCAGTGCCCAGCAAAGAGGCACCGATGCGTACTCGTTGTCGCCTCTACGATGGCAAACGCGATGGCCTTTTCCTAATCCTGGCGCCGGGCGGCAAACTGGCTGCCGTCACAGATAATTTGGATCGGGTGATGCTGGTGGACACGCAACAGGCGATTATATTGCGCGTGTGGAAGGGTTATCGGGATGCGCAGTGCGCTTTTGTGCCCACCAAGGAGCGTTCGTTGCGAGGGATTAAGACGCACAAGCGCAAGGCTTTGTTTCTGGTCATCTATGCGCCACGAATGGGCTGCCTGGATATTTGGGCGCTGCAAAATGGACCCAAAGTGGCCGCTTTTACCGTCTCCAAGTGCGGCCAGCTCGTATACAGTGATCACAGTGCCTTGGGTGCACCGGGCAGAGAGTCACGCAAGTCGCCCAGCTTGAATCATTGCCTGTTCCTCGATCCAAGCGATGGCAGCCTGAAGGAAGTGCATATACCCTTCCATTATGCACTGAGCGAAACGAACTCACAAACATCCCGGGATATACACATGCTGCGACGCCTACGGAATCAATTGCGATCACTAACACATTCCGGGGAGGATCGGCTGCAGCAAATTGAGGCAATTGCTCAACTCGCTGGGGAGCTGGAAACGCTGGAGGTGCGCCAGCAGTGCTTGGAAATGTTACTCAAAAGCAAACGACTGCAGCCGCAACTATTTCAGAGCATTGTCCATGTCTTTGCCCAAGCCGAGGAGCTGGAAACCACGCAAGAGTTTCTACAGCAAATCGAAAACTATAAACGGCTAACCGATCTCTATTTGAGCCTGAGTCGTGTTCAGCTGCAGGAGCAGCCAACGCTGGAGCTGCTCGAACTATCCGATGCGGATCTGGTGACCATTAATCAGCTTGTCATTCTGCTCGATACGGGCATGGATGAGAAGCCAGCGACGCGTGAGGTCAGTTTTCAGCTGCAGGATGACTCACTACACAAAGTGGAGGAGTTCGTCGACTATCTGAGCATCTTCAACATTGAGGCGCCCAATTGTGTTACGCTGCTGCCGGAGAAGTCGGATAAATATGGCAGCGTTAGCAACGATCTGTTTGGTCAGTTCTTTGAGCAGAGTCTGTGCTTGGAGCAGTTCAAGGAGTGGGCCGTCCAGGCGTGCGTTCCCAGCAAGGATCTCCTGACCCTGGTCATCTACTTTTGGCTGGACAAGCCATTCAAGTACAGCAACTGGTGAGTGATTTGAAGCAAGTTGCTTGCAGGACATCTTCTAGTCTACACAACTTCCAACTCCAAACCAGTCTAAGTTGTTTAACGCTTTCTTTCACAGTGATGAAGTCGTCGAGGATATGTCGCGCATTGCGTCCATGGTGCGCGTCATTTGTGAGTTGGCTGGCGAGGATATCAGCAATTATCCTTATAATGCCATCTCGCCGTGGTGGCAACAGGTGCGTGAGCTGCTCCTGGAGAGCAAACAGTTCTCCGGGCTGTTGGTGGCGATTGTCTGCAAGACAGTCGCCATTCAGCTGTGGCACAGCCGACGAGACGGTTCCTGCGATGAGAGTGCCGAGGAGGAGGAACGCTGGGAAACCATATCGCATGATGAGGCACAGTGGAGTCTGCTCACCGGCAAGCTGGAGGATGTGGCTGTCCTGGGCGCTATACTTGGGTTGAGCAAAGTGTTTTTTTATTTTTATGTAATTTTATTGACAAGGATTTTCCGTTTGCAGGCAGCCCAAAGTGTGCCGCAAACCGATTGGTCCGGAGTTGCCGTACGAGCAGCCCGACTGCAGCTTGAAGAACATACTGAGTGGTGGCAAGGGGATCGTGTCCGAGCTAACAGCCAAGTGGTTAAGCTGTAGTCGCATAGATCCCGCACTGGTTGTGGAAATAACGCCGCCAGAAAATGAAAGCGATGACGAGCCCGAATTTGGTCAAGCTAAGGTCAAGCCGAAGTCCAAGCCGGATAAGAAGAAGAAGGGCAAACTGGAGGAGGAAGAACTGCAGGAGCAGATGGCGGAGGAGGAGCGTGAGCCAGAGGCAGGCACACCGAGTGAACCACTGGAACCGGTGCTGGAGCGTTTGGCCTTATTGCGTGCACATTTCCCATTCAGTCTGGAGTCGGGTGTGCTGCTCAGCCTGATGGCCTGGCAGCATATGGTGCGCTGGAGCAAGCAGTTGTCCTCCTTGGAGCACATGCGTGCCGCATTGCGTTGCCTGGAGCAGTTTCGCACGCCTGATCTTGCGCTGAAGCATGGCATCTGTTGCATGCTGTGGCAAGCGACACTCAAGTTTCCTTTGCAGGCGACAGCCAAGCTAATGCAGAAAGTGGGTCGACTGCCGGTAGATAAGATGTGCCAACAGGATCTGGACATGTCAGCGGCATTGGTGCCCGAATTCCTCGAACTCTGTTTGGAGTTTCTGCAGCATTTCACCAGTTCGCTGGAGCATGGGAAACGTGAGCTGCGCTTCGAGCAGGCGCTCAGTGAGGGTCAGCTTCCGTTGCAGTTTCTGGCTCTGCAGCAACATCATGCGTTGCCCGATCTCCTCCAGCTGCAGACACAGCTCTGTACCGTGCTGCATTTGATTGCACAGTTCCAGTTGCGCGTCTCGCGTCCGCTGACAACGCTCTTCGATGCCCTGGCGAACAAGGCACTGCTCTCGGATATTAATAAGGAGCTGCCGTATGGATTGCCTGCACCAGATCTTGTCCTGCAGGAGCAGCGCACTGTGTTCCTTTGCTCTGTGGTTGCGGCCACCATGGATCTGATACGAGAGGATCTCGAGCAGCTCTACATACTCGACCATGTGCTGTACATGGCCAAGATTTGTCAGCTCGCCGACAGCTGGCAACTGGACAAGTTGCCCATTTTGCGGAGACAGGTGAAAGATTGATTTAATCCTCGATTTTAGTTGGTGGATTTTAAGTGTTGTGCTGCCTTGCAGGTTGTGGAACTGTATGCCTTTGGCTATGATGCGGAGGCACAAGTGCTGCTGGCGGACATCAGCGATGATGAGGAACTGGGTCGGCTGCTTCTAGAAATTGCCGGTCGTCGGCTAAATCTGTTTGCGGATGGCTCAAAATCCGCGTTCCTCAAGATCGCCTCAGTAGGCCATCAGCTGTTGGCCTATCTGGATAATTTGGTAAGTGCAGCCGTCGTTTATTATCCACAGACCTAAACTGACAGCAGGCACACAAACACACACACATCCTCACGCACACACACATCGACATCGACATCGCCATCCTCATCGCATCTGTGCTCTCTGCAGAAGGATTCGGTGACGGAGCAAAGCATTACGATAAGCGCCTCGCGACCCGAGGAGATCGATGTCATCGTTTTGGACAAGCTGATAACCCATGTCTATAGATGCCTAAGTCGCCGTCAAGCGGGCTCCAACAAGCTGCTTGTCACCGTCGCCCAGATGTACAATGCGGTACGCATGCTACAAACATGAAGTAGCAATGGAGGAAACACGGGAATACCTTTAATTTCATAAGCAGATCCCAACTGCTGCATCCAAATATTATTGCCCAACACAAAGAAAAGGAAAATAAAAACGAAACCAAATTAATAATTACAAGGATTGCAATTGGAATTAGTATTGATGCGATTTGCTGCCGCCTGTTTTGAAACTCGTCTTGGGTTTACCAGCCTTGTAACTCAAGTCCGTCTTGGACGTGGTGCCTGGATTGAAGGTAGCCCGCTTTTTGCCTGAACTGTAATCCGGCTTGGGGCTGCCCTGACTAAAGTCCGCCTTGGCGTTGCCTGCTCGTAGGATGCTCTTCATATTGCTTGAGCTCAAATCCACCCTAGAGCTGCCGGGACTGTATTCCGATTGACTGAAGCTAGTCCTGGGCTTGCACAGACCAGAGCCTGATGATTTGGGCATACCCAGCACCGAGTTAGTCTTGGGTTTGCCGATGTTATAGTTAGTTCTAGACGGCATCGAACTAGAGCCGGCCTTGGCTCGCTTCTGTGGCTCCCGTATGTTAATGGCCGAGGTTTGGAGATCCACCTTGCCGACAACGGGCAGATAATGATCCAAGTAGTTCTCGGCACGCACCTGGCCAATGATGGGCGGCGTCGGCAGATCCTCCATAATTTCGGATGGATAAATACGCAGGTGTGTGTAAACAGGTATGCACAACTCAGTCGTATCCAAATTGATGCGCTGCTCGATCACACTGCGACCGGGCAGCTCGAAATGGTTGCCCAGTATGGGCTCGCGAAGCGGTCGATCGAACATGTTCTTCACTTCGATCGCCGCCTCCTCCACATCGCGTTCATCCTCCCGTTCCTCGACCGCCTTTGCCCGCTTCACTGTTCCCGTATGCTGGATGCCCGAGATCACCTTGAGTGTTGTCGAGCTGGCCACCTTCTTGATATCAGGCGGCAAGCGATAGGCGCGATTATCTTCGCCGGCGAGTTCAAATGGTGTCAGTTTCGACCAAGGCAGCACAGTGCCCAGGGTGCCCAAGTAGCGTCCACCCTGCGTCCACAGGCGACAGGAGTAGTCGTGGCTGCCACTGGAAAGAAGTATTAAAGATGAATGATTTTGGAACACTCAGAAAAAAGATCGAATTGAAATTTAGTAAGTCGCTCTGAACAGTAAAAAGTTATTCTTATTTTCAGAAATAATTTCGAAATATAAGAAAACATTTTTCTTAACTTTGGAAAGGATTGCCATAAATGAAATGTTAAAATAGGCGAAGAACCCTCTAAAATTCTGTCCGATTTTTTTCCCGTTTATATATACTTTAAATAATCCAAATCGTTGCTTACGTGAATATAATTTTTGGCAAATTGATGAAACCAATGGAATTGATGGCCTTCAGGTGTCCCTTGTAGGAGCTAACGAGCATCGGTTCCGGCTGATTGCGTATCACACGCTTGGCCCGCGTCAGGAAGAGATCCTTGCGCAGGAATATGAAGTCCAGTCGCAGTCTGGGCATGCACACCGGCGTCGTCTCCGCCAGCGGTATGCTAGACAGCGGAACGGAAACGAGCGAATTTAGTTTTAGTCCAAATTGAGAGACATGGCAATTTGAATGACTGTGTTTATTATTAACCCACGCCAGTTCTTGTTATGAGTTATTTATTAGTTTTGGCAAAAAACAAGTTGTCTGTTTGTTGTTTGGAATTCGGGCCGACACGCAAGGCCAAGCAAAAAAGGAATTTTTGTGGGCGGATGGATGACTTGGCTGCCTGCTGGCTACATATGCAAGATAATGAGTCGTGTCGTTAGACTCAATTTGTGTGGTTGCTTTATGTTTTTCTTGTTAAGCGAGCAGGCAAGGTAGCTGGCTACAGTGAACTGTCGCTTCAAAGTCCAGCAGATAACAGAGGTGCCACAGAAAAGGGATATGGTCAAGAGGGAGGTTTCTAGTGGAGTTTGGTCATTTTAGCTCTAAAATTGTGAAAGATATGGAATATTTCGATTTTAGTAAAGCGGGAGTGGGCGTGGCCGAAAAAAATATTTTGGATAATCTACCTTGCAAGTTTGGTAACTTTAAATATATTGTGGAAGATTGTCGAAGATATGCTGTTTTTTCGACTCGTTTATCGTTAATCGACTTTTATCGATTTTCTGGCCGAAAGGTTCCTTTAACTTCGGTATCCGAGTATGAGCTGAATACTCACCAATAGTTAACAATATGCCAAGTCTTAATGTAGCCAAAGGCGGTGCCCGTATAAAGGAATCGATTCTTGCGATCTGTGGCCATTGTCAGAACGCAATCGCCCGTTTTGTGTACGGCGAAGAACTCCTTGATGAAACCGCCATGCTGATGATGGGAATACACCTGAATGTAGCCCGTATCCAGAGAAATGAAAACACTCCCTGAACGAATAATAATTTATGAACTAAGCGCAAGCGATAGAATTGATATCGAATTGTCTCACCGTGATCCTTGGTCATGGGACGTTTCTGCAGAAATAGCACTGCCTGCACGGATACGGGTATGTTGGCGCCATAGTCCTTAATCTCATCCGGCTTGAAATTTAGGATCGCTTGTGTGCGTCGTCCCGCTCCCATTAGCGAGGAGATACGCTTCGAGCGACGCGTCAATTTCTCCTCCTCAGAGTTGAGCTTCAGCTCAATGAACTGATGCGGATTTATGACACTGTAGCGTCGATACGGCTGACCCGTTTCCAGCTTCCAGAAGATGATCTCACCCGAATAGGTGGCGGTGACAACGCCCTCGCCCAACTTGACATCCGCACAGGTGATGTCATCCGTGTGGAATTTCGACCATTTCTTTGGATCGCCATATTCGCGACCGGCAACATCATTGAACTCGGTCACCTGTCGATCCCAGCCCATGGCCAATATGCTGATATAATGCGAAAGAGGATAGGTCATCAATTGGGAGAAAGCTATAGTTAAATAATTCAAAGATGGATATACTACAAGATACCCTAGCTCTCCTAGTCTCGGACATGGCTATATCAACTCGACTATTGAGCCTGATCAAGAATTTATATACTTTATGGGGTCGCAGATGCTTCCCTCTGCCTCTAATATATAATAAAAATGCCTCTAGTATAAAATAAAACTATCCGTAAATTTGTATGTAAATATGGAATAAGTCACCCACCGATCGACCACCCAAATAACGGCAGTTACTTCCTGATCCGGCTGAATGCTCATGTTGCGCACAACGACAGCATTATTATAGTTCCAGATCTTCAGGGAACCATCCCTTGCACCAGTCAACAGAAACTGCTCGAGCGGATCAAAGCACGCCGCTGTTATCTCAATATCAATGATCTCGCCATAGATCATCTTTGTATGGCAATTCTTCATGATGATCTTGCGGCGACCCGACCACGGATCCCAGACAATTATATAACTGTCCAGTCCACACGTGACAATATTGCGAAAGAGTCGATTGTAGAGGACCACAGAGACGGGAGCCGCATGCGTGTTACCATCGGTGAGATCGACTCGAACACGGGGACAACACTTGATCTGGATGAGTTTGCGTCCGGCAACCAATAGCTCGCGGAGATGCGAATGATAATAGTACTTAATGTCCGTTTCGCTGTGATGAATGATGCGCACCAGTTCGCCGAATGTCTGGAGCAGTGTGTGCTCCTGCAGATCCCATACCTTGATGACCTTATGATAGTCCACACTGTACACCTTGTTCTCCTCCGGCTGCACAAAGACAGCAACTATGCCACCATTGTGGCCAGTGAGTATGGCCGATGGTTCCGATGATATGTAAACGTCCCAGATGCGAACAAACGTGTCCGGTCCGCCAGTCACCAGAATATTCTTGCTCTCCGCCACATAAAAGACGGATACACCAAGTGGTATACGAAAATTATTGCGATCATCATTGCTGACCATGATCAGACCCGGACAACGACCACGATACTTTTTCGTATTCCGATACTCGGCCGAGGCAAACAGGGTGTTCATGTGCAGTGAATAGTAGACACACGATATGAGCTCACTGTGCAGATTGATGTGCTCACGGGGTATCAACAAGGGTATCCGGCCCTTCAGCACATCCGCCCAGACCAGCTCAACGAACGCCGCTCCCGGTTTAGCCTGGAACGGACCGCGTAAATATGGTGAAAACGATAGAATGCGCACATTTCCAGCAAAATCCCCCAAGACCAGTTTGGAGTGCGTCTTTCCATTGTTGTAGAAGGCATAGCTCATGCAGTAGACAGCATGTGGTAAGCTACGGATGACCATGCGGAGCTTAAATGTCGATGCGATCGTCTCATGGAAACGCAATTCACGCTCCGTGGACGCGGTGCAAACAATGCTCACATCGGACAGTGCCTGCACCGCCAGTATCCACGTGGCCATCTTCAAGTGAACTGCAATGGAGCAGATCATTTTAATTTATATTGGAGGATATTGGAGAAGTTCACTTACTGCTCTCGGAGACGGCGCTGCGCAGCGGTTCCATATGTGAGCTCCAGAAGCGCAATTGTCCCTCATGACTGGCCGTCACCCACATGCCTGAATTCTCTGGCGAATCTTCGCCACCAAATGAATAGTTCGCCGATAGTTCCGGTATGTCCTCCACCGGTGTCTGATCCGATTTGACCTTGAGCAGCGTTATGCAACAGACGGCCGAACGATGTTCGGTTTTGCGTACAACTGGCGGCGCCGAAATAGGCATAATCAGTGCCTCCTTCTGATTGCTGGGATCCTCCTCCTGGAAACCAAATATCAGATACGAAACAAACTCATTCCAATCGATCATAAAATCGCTATTTTGATTGATTTTCAGAAATAGACGTGTATACGTATAATCCGTATAAGTAATTTCAACATCCTCCAACATGCGACGAAAATCCGAATAGCCGACCATTTGATCTGGCGACGATTTGAATAAATCGAACAGCTTCTGCAGCTGCGCCTTGGAGATGCGATCGTGCAAACGCTCCGATTGCTCCAGACCCAGCTGTTGTGTGGCCGTCGAGGAGATCGTTTGATATTCAATATTCGCATGGCTATGGTCGCTGGCCGAATCAGCTATCGACATTTTGGTGGCTTGGGCAAAGATGAAACGACAACAAAGTTACAATCGCTCAGGTGTATTTAAACTTATATTTAACTAATTGTTGGTTTTTGTTTAAGATTTGAAGTGTGTTTTTGTGTTTATACTTAAAAGTCTACTAGGTTCTCAAGGTTTGCTTTTATAGGCAGCGTGCAACTAGGTCATTGATGGCATTGCCACGATCGCCGTATTCGCCGCCGCGCTTGAACGGAACGGAGACCTTCTTCTGCCAGCCATCGCGTGGACTTGATAGCTACAATTAAACAAGATAAGGATTAGGATACACGATTACTGCTTAGACTAACTTAGACTCGGACTCACCGAAAATGCGCACAGAAATTCATTGACTGCAGCAAAATTGGGTCCAACCGTGTAGATCTCATGTATGATATCTTCCAAACAGATGATACCCTTTTCGCCCAGCTGCTGCTCGACCATGGTGTTCGATTGTATGGCCGTCTTTTTGCCATCGATGCGTGCGAAACCTTTCTTGAAGAGCAGCTCCCGAATGGTGCTCAACGTTGGCACTCCATAAACCACAAAGGGTTCGATGACGCGCAAGAGCAACTGATTCTCTTTGCTGTTCTCAATGAAGACTGCATTGTGACGCTGTCCCATGTGCAGTGTCTTGAATATTTCCGTTGTCGTCTTATCAAAGATCTTCTTGCCCGCATGACGCATTGCAAATAGCAGTCGTGGATTTGATTCGTCCGCTGCTGTGGCGCTCTGTTCGGTGATATTTGTGCGTAGAATTATTTGACGGATGCGTTTGGAAGTGCGTTCGGCTTTCAAGTAGCCCATCACAAATGATTCGGCGCGCTTGAATTTGTGATGTGTACGCGCTTTCTTCACCCGTTTAATGCGATCCGTGCGTTTCTGTTCGAGCACGGATTTATCCTGATGAATGCGTCGCTTGCGGTGCCTCAGCACCGATATTGTTTTGCCAGGCAATTTGTTGGGTACGGCATATCTGCATAGTATATGAAATGATATTAGTACTATTTTTGCAATATTTTAATTAGTTATTAGGCACTTACTTGTCGGACATTGTAAAGAAATTTAAGTTTTTTCAACAAAGATTGGCAAAACACGTGCAACACACAATCAAAACAAAAACTGAAGGGATGACAACTTGCTCAAAATACAAACAGCTGCACATGTGAATGGCAAATTAACATCGATTGAATTTATCGCTTATCGATGTGTAGACCAAAATAAAATTGCACACATTGGGGGCTGTCAATCATCCGGCAAATTTCACTTAAATTAGATATCAACAAAATGAAGTAAGCGAAAATAGCATTGGCATTGCCAGACTAATTAGTTTCCGGTATTGCGCACTCGCATGCTCCCAAATTTGATAAGGTGTGTTCGCGCTCTCTTTAATAGAGTAGCGCTTGGGTCGTGTCACGAGCACACAATTGTGGTTGATTGGTATTAATTATTATTATTATTATTTTAAGTGAGGACGTATTACTATATTAATTAATTATTATATTATTAGACTACAAGCTTTTTAAATGAAGAAATACATTCCTTCTATTAAATGAAAGTGAAAAGATATAATATAAATAAATATATGTGTATAAAATATAATACTTCGATCGACACGCCTTGTGATGTGTTGCGTTCGTGTTTGTCACGAGAGCATATCTATTCCTGCTCTCACGCCAAATTTGGGGAGAGCCTAGCAGAGGTTTGCCAAAACGCCGGTCTCGTCTCTATGCCAGCGCGCCATTCAGTCGAATCAGTATGAACGCGTAGCTCGACTGGATGGGTGCAGTGTGCTTTGTGTCGCGCAAACATATTTGTTGCAATTTATGGTAATGCAAATAGTGAACACAAAAGCGAATGTACAATAAGTGCAATAAAAAGAACGTTCTGCGATTGCAGATAAAACAATACTTTTTATGTGCAACATTTGTCTGGAAAGAGATAAAACCTATAAGTATGATTGTTGCCACGCGAAGGGCATTTTACAACAATTTACGGCTCAACTCAATTCCACCCAAATAAGTGACGAAATCGCAAAACATTTGGCACGCGACAATGCTGTAAACTTCATGACGCTTGCAAAATAATATTTGAGGTTTTTTTTTAACAAAGTTCAGTTAATAAATTGAAAGTTAGACAAGGCTAACTGTCTGTTAACTGGTTTCAGCTGATGTTCAATTGACTATGAAAACGACACGTTTGATTTATTCTTACTATCTATTTACTATCGAATTTGGAACAACAGCAGCTACAAGATAATAATTAAAAACTGAGAATTGCACCGAAAATATTACCCCACATTTTTCCATACTAAAAAAAATTTTCAAATATTTCGTTAAAGTGGCAATGTTAATGTCTGATTAGAAGCCAGCAACTATAAGCCAGAATTATAAGCAAAGATCTGGACTCCCCTTAGTTGCCATAGTCTGTATATATAGTTTAAATATAGCCCAATAATGACCGATCGCTATGGCAATGGGGTCACAACTAGTTTGGTTGAAGCCACCAATACCAATGGATATGGCCAGGATAATCAAGACGAGACCGAAGCTGGAGAGGATGGAAAAATTGTGCTTAAGCGGAAACTGACTCTAATCAATGGTGTTGCCATTATAGTTGGCACCATTATCGGATCGGGCATTTTTATAGCACCCACTGGAGTTTTCTACTACACCGAGTGAGTATGGCACCAACTGAACATATGCCTTATTTCATTAAGAAAACATTTGTTTATTATTTTTGTAATAGGAGCTTTACGCAATTAAATAGTTTTCAACTGGAAATTCCAAGTACGGAATCAATTTCGAAATTCTCTTTGCAATTTTTGCACTCAGAGTCAGATTAATAATAATCCCAAACAATTTGCATTCACAGCTTTCATACTTTCGAGTTACGTGAACCCACTAAAAGGTCAATAGCACTAAATTTTATACAGTAAATTGAAAAAGAGCAATTGAAATTAATTCCGTTATGTGGGTGGAAAGTGGACGAAGTAATTAAGCCTTGTTTGGTTTCCGATTGGCCTTGAGTGAAAATCGCTCGCGAAATTGCCAATAATTGTTGCATCAGCTCGAAGTGAATTTCTGTTGTTTATGTGCAACAATAAATTGCAAGTATATGCCCCAAAAATAAACACGTTTCATCGATACACACAAACACAGAGACCGACAGACAGACAGAGAGACACAGAAAAACTGGCAAACACTTGTGGAATTACTTGTGCCCCAATGGAATCCATTGTGTGTTTGTGTTTGTGTCCACTTATTTAATATTCTTCTTACTCTCCATTTATTTCTTTGTCAGATCCGTCGGAAGTTCGCTTTTGATTTGGTCGGTTTGCGGCATTCTTTCAACAATTGGCGCTCTTTGCTATGCGGAGTTGGGCACAAGCATCACCAGATCCGGTGGCGATTATGCCTATCTCTTGGTCGCATTTGGACCACTTGTTGGATTTCTGCGTCTCTGGATCGCATTGCTCATCATCCGGCCAACAACTCAGGTTCGACTTACATATATATATAAATTGTTGATCAGCAATTTGCGGAATCTTGTTTTCACATTTATTTGAATTGTTATTGAATTATTGTTGTTTCTATAGTTCGCCAATTGTATTGCTTTGATCAAAACAATTGATTCAAAGTCAACCTTCGACCAGAATTGTGTTCAATTAGATGAGAATTCGCCAACAACGAGAACTTTCTCCCAAGAAAAGTAAAAACAGTTGGCTGCGAATTAAAAATAAAACTCGATTAACAAGTGTGTTGCAAGCCACAGGCTACGCAGAAATCTGAATATCGGTTGCAGTTCTAATTAGTTTTTATGTTTTTTTCTGACAGATGAAAGCGAGTTGATGTTGAAAAATTCAGTGAAAGCGCTGCTTAGCTCAGTGTCCATCTCTAAGGCTAATCATAATCTTCAAAATTAATGCAAATTGTTGTTTAATTTCTATGTTTTTTCCAGACAATTGTTGCACTGACTTTTGCGCATTATGCGGCAAAGCCGTTCTTCGAGGATTGCGATCCCCCACAACTTGCCGTCAAACTGCTGGCAGCTGTTTGCCTCTGTAAGTAATATTTATATATATATAATATATATATATATCTATTTATATATTTATTTATGTTTCAAGGTCTACTCACTGCGATTAATTGCATGTCGGTCAAGGTGTCGATGAAGGTGCAGGATATCTTTACGATGGGCAAACTGCTGGCTCTGATAATGATAATACTCGCTGGCCTCTATTATATGGCCACTGGCAAGCTGGATAACTTCTCGAATCCCTGGGAGGGCAGCTATAGTGCCCGCAACATTGGCTACGCCTTCTACTCGGGTCTGTTTGCCTTTGGCGGCTGGAACTACTTGAACTTTGTCACCGAGGAGCTGCAGGATCCATACAAGTGAGTTTAACAATGGCAGGAATGAGTGAAAAAAGATTAATTTATGCTTTGTGAAATTTGCCAACTCATCTGCAAACAGTATTCACTGTCTTTCTGTATGTCCTTGTGCCTGTTTACTTTTCAAACAACCCTCATAGCTGGAAGCCCTTTGCCATTTGCGTCATGCGTTGGCTGGCGGCAACAAGTTTTATTGCGGCGCCCGCTAGCCCACTTGCCCACATTTCCACTTGTTGCACGTCCTTGAGCCCTTGCACCCGCATTTGCTTCTTGTTGCCTCCCTAACGAATTCAATTTGCTACATAAGACGCAGCAATCAGTTTAAGTGCTGACTGCTTGCCTTTTTTCTTGCTATTCCCCCCTTCCTAATGGTTTTTAGACGCATTTCACATTTGTATGTTTTCCTGTTTCTCCTCCATCCCAGAAACCTGCCACGCGCCATTTGGATTGCGATGCCACTCGTCACGGGCATCTATGTGCTGGTGAATCTTGCCTACTTTGCTGTCGTTTCCAAGCCGGAGATGCTCAGCTCTTTGGCGGTTGCGGTGACCTTTGGCAACAAAATGTTTGGCCCGCTGGCTTTTATGGTGCCCATCTTTGTGGCGTTGAGCACATTTGGTGGTGTCAATGGTGTTCTCTTTACATCGGCGCGTCTCTTCGCCACTGGCGCCCAGCAGGGTCATCTGCCCAAGTTCTTTCAACTGTTCCATGTCAAGCAACAGACACCGATCCCATCTTTGATATTTGCGGTAAGTGAATACATAAATTATAATATATTATTCATATCTGTTAAATCTTTAGAAATAAGATTTTATATTAATTTACAACTTCGCCCGAAGTTGTTTATTTTAAAAGGCGTAGCCCATTTTTAGAACCAGTGAATTTTGTTCAGTTTTTTTGGTTTCTTGAAACAAGCTTTTTGACTAAAGTGAAATTTAATTCTTTTTTTTGCATCTTGCTACTTATTATAATTAGCTACAATTAACACTTTATTTTATCACAGTGCCTGATGTCTTTACTCATGCTCTTGACCGAAAATGTCTATGAGCTAATTAACTACTTCAGTTCCGTGCTCTGGTTGTCTGTGGTGGCCAGCATAGCGGGCATGTTGTGGCTGCGTCACAAGAAGTAAGTTAACTCAACCTTTAAATAACTCATTATACAAACTAGCTAATATCTCTCTTATTGTTAGACCAAACCTGCCGCGTCCTATTAAAGTGCATTTGGCACTGCCGATTACTTTTATGACAATCTGTGTGACTTTGGTGCTGCTGCCCAATTTCAAGGAGCCCGCCAATCTGCTCATTGGCATAGCCATCACATTGGCAGGCATACCATTTTATTATGTTTGCATTGCCTGGAAAAAGAAGCCCCGCTGCTATGGTCGCCTCTCGAATGCCATGGTTAATTTGTGCCGAGCCATCTTCAACACAATGATCATCGAGTCCAACGAGTCGCTCGAGTAGAATGAATAACCCATCCACCGGATCATCTTTAGCACCCGATGCATTGCATTTAGTTTACCCCAAGAAAGCAGATATTCTACATGAGTCCAGCTATGACACAGTAAATGAAAATGCCAAATCCATTTGTATGATATTTAGCATTCCTCTCAAACCGTTACGACGGAATCGCTTATGCCAGTTACAACATTGCTTATTGTATTATCTTTTGTATTTATTCACGTGATGATGGCAGTCGCAAGCTCTTTAAGTTTCTTAACTACAAATATACGTACATACATAAAGTATACAGAAGTACGTACTTGCCTCAGTGGTGACACTTTTAGGGAATCTAAACTATAAGCATAAATAGTACTAAGTATATACCATATTTATCAAAATACTACAATTTGTGAAACACACACAACACACACAACGCAACAAATATTGTGACTTATTCAGATGGAGTTTATAAATGTTATTGTGAATGTATCTATTTCAGTTATGAAAGGTTGTTTGTCATTATATATACATCTATATATATCTGATCTGCATTATTTTTTGTCTAATACGCAATTTTGCGCCTGTTCAAATCGATGGCAGTATCGATTAGAGTTGTGCCCCGTATGAAATCCGCTGCCACAATATTGGCATGTCCGCCCAGCTCGTCCCGATACAGCTGCGAGATGCGCCAATTGACATTGTCGGCCATTTTGCGTAGCCCTCCATGCTTGTCCAGTATGACATCCCAGGTCTCCGGGGTTAACTCCGCCATATCCACCACAGGTCGGCTAGAGAAGCGACTGAAATTGAAGGATATACCTTAGATCAACTGAGTCATTTAAATATATATATATATATATATATATAATATTGCCCGACTTACGACACGTCGAAATCGCTGATGAAGCGCAAATGTCGTTCGAGACGCGTCCAGGATTGCACATTGCCCCAGCGCTGATCGACGCCGCCAAAGAGTAGCTGGGGAAACTCCTCAACCATTTCGTGCTTATCGTAGGCCAATATCACATTCTGTTTTCGCCTCCAGATCTCGTCCATGGTCGCGTGCCAGGTCAGCGATGGATGCACAACAAGATCTCCGAACTGTTCCCGTAAATAGCTGACCAGCAGCCGATGCACGCCCAGACCCTTGCCGAAACCTTCAATTGAGATTCAATTTAATGCTTCCATTTCACTGCTCAATTGCACTCACCCACAGGGAACTCTTTGATTCCGAAAATCACAATCTCATTGGTGGCCAGCACAAAATCCTTAACTTGCTGTATAATCTCGTTGAGTGGCCGCTGTTTCGTGATGCCATGATAGATGAAGAACTTCTCCTCCGCGGGGCGATAATAACCCACTCGAATGTCCAGGTATCTAGCACCGTGCAGCAGCTGGCCACGGATATCATCGTCCTGGGTGAGAGCATATTTGGTCACAAGACTCTCGCGCAACAGCGGATCAAAATTGGGTCGATATGAGCCCGAATCATGGGTGCCGGGTATGAAGAGATCGCGCAGACGCAGTCCACCCAACACGGCACGCATCTGATTCATCCAGCGCGGATAGGCGCTCACACAGCTCTTGGCCAGTATGCGTCCGTGGGCGTCGATGTAGCTGGCCCAGTAGCCGTAGCAGGCACTCTCCGTGCTCACATTGCGCGAGAGGTCATAATCAAAGGGCACACCGGTGGTGAACCACTGGGCTGATTGACTTGGTTTAATTGCAGCCACGATCTCATTGTTGCCCTCGTTCGAAATCCAAAGCAGGCGTGCCCCAGTTGTAGGCGTCTTTGGCACAGAGCCCGGCGTGCTGGTGTAACCATGAAACGGTATAAATGCCACCTGATCGTCACTCGAACCGCTGCCCTCCACACTATCGCTGTTGAAGGATGCGAGTGGTGTGCCCGTGGGCAGAATACGCTGCTCAAAACTATGCGGATCCTGTACAGTTAACAAAACATTATCCCCATCTAGAGCCGGAGCATGTTTCCAGGACACCTCCAGGAAACGTTTGCGTGCGCTTATCGTCAGCCAGAGTCTCAGTTGAGGTGTCCCCTCCTGCCGGTGTTGCTCCTTTGGCAGTGCGGGGCAGATGCATAACGCCAAGATGAACACCAGTTGCAACATCTCTGTGTCTCAGTCTTTCGGTTTGAATTAATTCTGATTTGTTTTGATTGCGCTGAAAGTTAATCAGCGTATATTAAGTAAGCAGAGAGGCGGCAATCAACTGTTTCCGCGCTGGAAACCTCGAGGTGCCTATATAGGTGCCGATTTGATTACCCTATAAGTAACAAAATCTCCACATAAGGTAACGAGAAACACACACGAGAAAAAAAAACAATCAAGAAACAAAAGCAAATCAAATTCATTTTCCGTTTGCGCGCTTTTTTTTATTAACTTGCCGAGAGTGCTATGAATTTATGGTAAAGTATGTAACGCATTGTTCGTGATCATATATAGTACATATAGACGATGTACTTGGAATATGAGAGCTATATAGCGATGATATGAAAGATAACTCACTACTTACAATTGTTATTATGCTTTCATCACTTTATCTGAAAGAGTATGTAATTTTCAGCGTGCCCTTAACCTTAATTTATACATGGTATGCAAAAGCAGCACTATCATTATTATTATTACTATTTCTATTGTGCGATAAAGCGGATGTTCTATAAATTCAAATATGAATTTGGATTAAGCATTTTGCTTCACTATGAGTTTGTTCATTAACTTTTGCTATTGTCTAGCGGCATTCTACAAGCTCAGAGAAATTACAACAAGGTTTGATTTGATTTGATTAGATGATGTACTGATATGGCATCGCGTAAAAAATACAATATTCCATTTGTGCTATGAGTCGAGAACAAAGACAACAAAGATCGCACGAATATTTGAAGCTAATTGCAAAATAAACATTTTTTTAGACCTATAATTGATGTTCTAATTACACTGTTTGCTTATGCTTTTGTAGTTGATTATTGATTGCTTCAATTATCAATTATAAGTCAAATGCTTGTGTAAATATAATTTAAATTGTTTCTTTTCATTGGGCACCCATTTCACGCTTTTATCACTTCCGTTGATATAAATACATCACAATATTACCTAAAAAAAATTGTATCGCCTACGCGGCATGTAATTTTGTGCGAAAAATCGTGAACCCGACGTGCGACATTCAAGACCCGGCTTCGGAGTGCCACTGAAACCGTAGCTTAAGCCGCAACCGTTTTTATACGTGCATTTGACTTGAACATTTCTGCTTACATTTGGCATTAACGTGCTAAGTCAAGCTCGAAAAGGCAGCAGCGTTTGCACAATTTTCAATTTTTCTTTCAACTTTCATTCTGAATGGTTGTTTTTTTTTTTAGTAAAATTTATATTTCTATTTCGAACTTATCACAGCAGCACATTTGAATCTAACGACAATGCACAGAGTTGTACACTGGCTGCGCATGCAAGCGAATGGCAAATGCGAGCTGTGAGCTGTTTTGGTAAAGCGCGCGAAATTGAATACATAATTTCTTAATGAAATATAAAGCAAAGATAGTCGGATAAATAGTTTTTTTTTATTTGGTTTTTTTTACAGTGTCACTGTTTCCATATAACGCTCAAATGATTGGGTGAGCAGTGTGTGATCAGGAGCCAAATGAGTATCTGCCATAACTGCCAACCTATACTTGTCCCCAAATCGATGCAGATTCAGAGACAAACATGTCTTCGACTGCGGCGGCCTAAACAGGAGCACATCTTGCACCCGCTGTCCCCATGCCGACTGAAATTGTGTATCTGCCGCACCATAGATTTCTGTGATGGTGACGGGAAAATTGTACGAGAAGAAATTGATGAAGATCTTCGTAAGGACATGTGGCAGCAGGGCTGTCAGCAGACTGTACTTGGTCTGTCCAATGGAGGCCAAATAGATCATGATCTGCTGTTTGCGTATGCGATCAATAATCTCGTGCAGTTGTTGGGTCTTTAGGGCATCTGGTGAGCCCAGAGGCAGCTGCAAAAATACCACACCACCAATATGTTCCGACTTGTCGCCACTGCGATCGGTGAAGTAGCCCTTGGATATTGTGCGACAGGTGGTATTCAGGAGAGCCGGCACCGTTGCCTTATCGGCATACGTATTGAAATAATCGTGAACAGCTCCCGCTAAGCAGGCCAAACTAAAATCGGATTCCCTGAGTTTCTGGCCAAACAAATGCTGATGACGTTCGCGCAACAGAGCGCCATCAATGGACCGACTAAACGAGACAATCTTTCTGCCGGCATAGGACTTCTTGTGCAATATATTCAGCTCCTTGGTGGGCTGCACAAACAGCACTTCATAGATATTCCTGGGCGCCTTGAACAGCTCGTAACAGATCTTGACCAGTTCGAGCTGGGCGTAAATCAGCAGCGGCACATAAAGATGCAGTCGGGCACAGTAGGTGGTGCTATATGTCGTACGGCCACGCAGCAGCACATCCCGAATCGCCAGCAGTTCACAATAGATATGATATGGAAACAGGATTAGGTAATTCAGTAGGAGTTGCCAAAGGAAACGTGTCCAGGCTTTGACAATATTCGACGGCTGCAGACTGTACGCAAGGGCGGATCGGGCTACTGCCCAGCTGAGATTACGCTGCTCCAACTCGTGCTGCAGCAGCAAATAGAGCGTTTGCAGCAGACCCACATCGCTATGATAACCTGCTGTTCGACGTTGCCTTCTGCGACGCATGGATTGGATGCGCCAATAGCCCAAAACCACATTGACCACAACGATCAGCACCAGCGACAGCAGCTGGCTGAGATTCCGTGCATCCGGATGCGATTTGATCCCATCGGGTGTGTCCAGCGATTCGAATTCATAGATGAACTGCTGCCAGCGACAGCTAATGAGATGCAGCACATGGTTGAGCAGCTTACTGATATGCTCCGGCTGACGCACAAAGTGGGTGTGCTGTCTAGTGGCAGTTGGCCTGGTCAAGTCCATAATTGATTTACGATCCGTGTCTTGGAGCAGCAGCATCTCGCCCACATGCAAATCCTCCTCCTCGGCAATGATCAAATGATGCAGCTTAATCAGTATATAATAGGGCTGTGCGTTATCCGTATTGGGTATTACGGTCACCTGCCATTGGGGCAAATCGGAGGGTATATATTTGGCAGCCAGCTCACTGACATATTCCTGTATATTCGATTCGTTGACGGGACGACCACGATATTTGGGATTGCTGAGCAGAACGTGATTGTTGATATTGAAACCACTGTGGGCAGAGAATGTATTATAAAAATGATTTATATAAAGAATCATTTTATTATTATAACTGATATATTATATCTCACCTGCTATCATTGACCCAGGCATATTGACCCCAACACGTGACCAGTTTCTGTCGCAGCTTGGGAAACTTGAGGATGCCCGCTTTATCCTTCAGCTCCGTCAACTGCAGCGCATAGGCGCGCCTAATCCGCTCAAAGTCACAGGGACCCTCCACCTGGAGCAGAAAGTGAAAAATGCCTGCATTTTTGGGCGTATCGATCAGTGTGCGTATTTTCTTGGACTTGGATATGGTCAGATTGGGATATTTGATGCTCAGCACATAGTTGGCCATCTCGTTGGAAAAGTGCGCGCCTGCAATGAACAAGTGGAAGGTATATCATAATAATATCAAATCACGCTGTTAATAGTTAATTGTTTAAAATATTACTATTAAAATAATCATTTGCATAATAGGAATAGACATTTTGGGTATTATTCTCCAATATACTCAATAATATTCGTCTAAATCTCATTATTTACTCGGATGTGACTCCATTATAAGTGATGATTAATTTTAATTAATCCAATCGAAAATTGTAAAGTTAAAGGGAATTGTAAAGTCAAAAGGGAATTGCAAAGTTATCTAAACACTTTCTTTAAAGTCTAAAGATTGAATTAATTTTTAAAACTAATTTAATTTTAAGAAACGAATGTATTATTTTAAATTGAAAAAATTATAAAATATTTACGATACAATAATTAAGTATATTTTTCCAAAAGAAATTAAAAAAGATAAATTTTTCCTATGTCAAAACACTTTCTTGACAAAGTGTATAGGTATATTCCGAATAATAAACAATACTAATTAAAACATTGTCGAAATCAGACACATACATATATATATACTCTGCTAAGTTATTCAAGTAGACATTAATCGTGTTATCACCCACCCGCCAAGCAAAAGTCGAAGCGGGCTTATCTATGACAAAAAATTTTATGAGTAATTCGATTGGTCAAAGGTTGATTTGGTCGCTCGTCTGGGTTCCGTAAAGGTGCAACAGGTAATCAGCGACGCATCGTCGCTGCTATTATGATTATTTATAAACAAAGCTTATCAACGGCATGAGCGTGCGGTATTGCAGCCCCTCCCGGCGTCGCCCTCTCTCTATCAACAAGAAGGCGATTTGAAGCGAATCGTATAATGCTGGGCATCCTTTGGCTGAATGGGCGGTTAGTCAACCCATGCCTCGTTTATTTATAGTCGGTCATGTTCGATCTGCTTCGATTAAAATGAGGCCTATCTGGCCTATCTGGGTCAGCGATCGAGAAATCTCTATTGACATTATATATACTCACACAGAAATGATACCAGCAACAATGGCAACAGCATTAGTGCGACTAAAAAGCACAGTAAGGTCTTCAAAAATGACATGCACTCCTGCCAAATGCTATAGAAAGTAGCACTTATTTTATTAATTTACTTTGGTATGTTTTCCTATATTATACCTTTCCATTTTATTGTTGTTTTTGCGATGAAATCTACTTTGTATATATATAGAAACTGTTGTTATTTTATTTTTGGCTTTGTCTATCACTTAAACCGCCCGTTTTATTCACTGTTCTATTCGCGACTGTTCATACAATCGCTCAGCTCCCACGAAGCTTCCACCAACGCTTCAAATCTCTTATCACTGCTGAATAAACAATTGATAAGGTTGCTCCTGAACAAGCGGCCAAGACAGAGCAGGATGTTAAATGCATTTGAGTTTATCGCTATTTTGTGTGTGAAAATGGAAATTTTAGTTAATGTTTATTTTTGAAATCTCAAATTTGTATGTATTTCATATTTAAAATAACGTACAATCATGTTGCATGTCATGCAAGCATTTTGAATTTCTCGCATTTTGTCAACGCTTCCGTGTGAATGACAATTTCGATCAGCTGTTGTGTGCAGATTCAAAACAAAGCTTTCGGCTTGTTTACATTTCATATTTATATTGAACGAAAAAATTGAGTGTGCAATGCTGCAATCGCCAGTCATTCAGCCCACGTTGCACCAGCCGCTGCACTCAAAAGTCTCCAATTATTTAAACAATCAACGACGCACAGGCCAGTTCTGTGATCTACAGCTGCAACTGGACTCAGATGATGCCCCGTGCACTTGCAGCGTTCACTTTTGCGTGGTGGCTGCACAGAGCCAGCTAATTGGCCTCAATCAGCAGAAGCAGCAGCAATTCTCCATACAGAATCCTCTTAAGGTCACCATACGCAATTTCAACTGTACTGTTTGCCTGCACACAATTGTGGATTTCTTTTACGAGGACATTGTCTCTGTATCCAAGGAGCATGAGTCTCACTTTCGTGAATTAGCCAAGATACTTTCCGTAACGGAGCTCTTAAATTTATACCAAATTGAGCAATGCAGCGATGTCAGCATGGGTCCAGAGCCGAGTGCCGTGCGAGGTGCTGATGCAGAGGATAATCTGCAGCCAGCTACAAAGCCCGATGTTGTCTTTGAGAATCAGCAAAGTTATTTTAAGGTGAGCGTTAGAAATGTAAAGTAATTTATTTATTTATAATTGTTATTTCTCAGCTGAAGAATCCACGTGCTGTTAAATCCAATAGCAAAGTGAACTACTGCATTGGCTGCGACTTCA
The DNA here is from genome assembly GCA_035041535.1 of Drosophila cognata. NCBI lineage: Eukaryota > Metazoa > Arthropoda > Insecta > Diptera > Drosophilidae > Drosophila > Drosophila cognata. The sequence goes on along the minus strand of JAWNLC010000234.1, from coordinate 5,307,943 downwards.
AGTGCTACCAAGTGCAGAAGATGATCGATCACATGACCAGCTGTGAGCCGTCGCATTTGACGTGCTCTCTCTGCGAGGTGGGCTTCCTCGATTGGCGGGAATACGATGCGCATTTGCGTCGACATGGATCCGATGTGCGCAAACCCTTCTTTTGCCTGCAGTGTGATAATCGCTTTAGTACTAGAGCCGCTTTGCTCGTCCATCAGCCAAAGCATTCGACGGAAACGCCGCATGTTTGCACACATTGTGGCAAGGCTTTCAAATGGAAACAGGGCCTGAGCAATCACATGCTGGTCCACAATCCAGAGAAACAGATGCTGTGCGATGTCTGCGGCTATAGCACCACCCACATGAAGGCACTCAAGAGTCATAAGCTCTTACACACAGGAGAATTCTTTGTGTGCACTGTGTCGGGCTGCAAGCATCGTGCGAATCGCAAGGAGAACATGAAATTGCACATCGAGACGCACAAGCAGGGACGTGATTTCATTTGCGAGATTTGTGGCTGCAAGTTCAGTCAGAGTAAGAATCTGAAGCGACACGCCCTCAAACACACAGATGGCGGCCTCAACCGTTACAAGTGCCAGCTGTGTGGCTTCAGTAGTCATCGCTCTGACAAGATGAAGGAGCATGTGCAGCGAGTCCATACGGAAAAAGCGGTTCAACTGGAACTGCCGGAGACGGTGGATAGTTCCTTTGAAAATAAAATGCCCGACGATTTTGTTCTGCCACCCATTGATGCATTGATGCCAGTTAGTGGCAAACAGAGCAAAAACACCACGGAGCCAGTGCGAAATATTGGCAAAACTACGTCGGAATCACTGGTGACAAGTGTTAAACGCATGAAAACGTTACTGCCAAAGGAACCACTTCTTAAGAAGTGAAGTTTAAGACTTAATAATATAATTAATGCCATAACAAATCGAAACTCGAATCGACATCTCATTCATCCACTGATAAAAACTTCATTATTCATAGTCAGGATTGGAAAATTAAATTGACGAATGTAATGAAAATAATTGTGTATATATTGTATTTATAAGTAAGTAATAAGTGGAGTATAAAAATATAATTATATAGTACAGCAAAAATTTAAGAAAATGACTCAAATAATTTAATTTTCGCTGTTTTTTAAAGAAACCGTTTAAAATTGGTTTATAAAAATCATTAATTATAAATGAATCTTAGGTGTGAATTGTTGGTGTATAGAAAATTAGCACTTTAAATAATGAGAATTATTATTAAAATCAACTCTATAACGGAATAGTTTCCGTTAGCAAGTGACTACTGTATAGTATATAACATACAACAAAGTTTATGTTCGCAAATCAATAATATTAACAATAAATATTTTAAAATAGTTGACAGTGCATAAAAATAATATTGCGCAGTGTTTATTGATACTTTGTGAGCTTTTGTGAGAGCCCAAATAGGCGTAGACTGAGCGAGGCAAACTTGTTCCAAAGAGAGAGAGAGAGAGAGAGAGAGATAGACGAGTTGAGATAGTGAATGGCGTCGTACTTTAAATGCTATAAAGTTTTCATTATACGCTTTGAACTGCAGTCAAATTCATTGCGGTTGCCAAACTCAAGCTATACAGACGTCTGCTCTGGAAAACAATCTAAAAGCCATAATATACGCAAAGATCTCAAGAAGTCAAGAATCTTAAATTATTCAACATGTCTGAGGCGAGCAGCGATCAATATGAGCACTATAATTACGATCATGGCAAACACATCTTCAGTGGTCACAGCGGAAAGCAGCGGTCCAAGAAGGAAGCCTGTGAGCACACCAATCATAATGATCCCTCTGGACACTCAAGAAAAGCTCTAACCAAGCTCGTCAACAACAACAATAACAACAAGAAGGCGTGCAAAAACTAACTGTTTACGACTTATAAATATTACCCATATCAAATGTTAATTAAGATGAAAGAGAAAGGCAGGAAGTGGAGAAAGTGAAGGCGCTTTGTGCTGGTTACTTACAAATATTGACTGTATATTATTAAGTCCTCCTTAGATAATAGTTATAGTTAATTAAATAAAAAGAAAGATATTGTACAACAAATCTGTTCATCTTTTTAATTTACTGAATTGCAGTACATAAATACATGTATAAATATAGAATTTGATACCTTATATTACTCTGAGTTTGCTTTGTTTTCTTAATCTGATTGATGTGTGTATTGTAAAAATCGATATAAAATATGGTTCATAATGTTTAATTAATATATTTGGCTTATCTCTCATGCTACCTAACAAATTCTATATTTGTATCAAGTTTGCTACTCTTGTTGAGTGCATGCATATATATATATATATATATATATATATATATATATTTTTTTTTTATTTTTTTATTTATATATATTCATTTCAGTCTGGCTGTTCTCCGATGGTAATTTTGTTGCGATACCACCTCAGATGTAGGAGCAGCTCAGTTTGTCATTTATATAAATATATTTTTTTTTTTTTGACTATCAATATACTTATAACAATTAAATACATGGTTATGTTACTAGTTACTACTAGTCTTTTCAAAATATATAACTCAATTCTTATATAAATATTTACGTAAACTATATATAATTTATACTAAGTAAACGTTTTATTTTTTATTTGCTCAATAATTGTCAATATTTATAATATCGCACAAGAAATGTGGGTTATAAAATAAAAAAGGTCCACCCTATTTTTAGCGTTCCCATTCGTTCAAATTCTCAATTTGCCGGCTTTTTTACTGCGCAGTTGTCAATGTTTGGTAAACAATAAACAACAGGTTGTTGTTCAAGTGTTTCTGCTATTGGCGCGAAGTGGTATTAATCATCATCGTTATCATCATCATCATGAGGTCACTTCTACCTTATCAACACTCGTATTTTCATTTACATTTTACAACGTTCCGAATATTTGGAAACATTTCTGCTCGTAACACGTATTAATTTTATTGCCACTCGATTGATTTCTGACAAAGCCACGCTAATTTTGAGCACTATTTTATTAAATGCTTGTGACAAGTTTACTAGAATCATATGCGTAAAAAAACTAGTATACCCGTGCTGAAGCAAATACTATTAGCAGAATTTGAAATAAGTTAGTGTTCTAAGATATATCAATAATTTCCGATTGCTGAAGCAATCCTATCAATTAAATCAATCCTAATATTAAAAGTCCTTTTAAATTTTAAAACGATGTTTTCCTTCTCAGAAAAATATACATATGTATTTATTTTATTTTATTTAATTTAAGTAGTTGTATTTAATATTCTACAAACTGATAATTGTGATAATTGTTGGTGCCCATAGATGTTGCAACAACAGTGCAATTGAAAAGAATGTAACATCTTCATTTACATTTCTTTTGTAATATATAATGAAGGGGCCACGCTTCAGGTTTCTATATACTTCTTGTGCATGATCTGATGCTGATATGTATATATGAAAATGCACATGTGTCCATCTATGTTGCAGCATGTAAAATCAACACGAAAGCGTGGCATACACCACACTCCAATCTTGAAGACTGACGGCCAGACTGCTCATTGGAATTGGGGTGACACTTCCTCAACGCTCGAATTTGATCTCGATCTTGAGAACGGAAATTTGTTGCTTCCTCGGATGAGTATCGAGCCGTATTTTTTTCATTCATGTTGCGCACTTTCACCGCGAAAAAGAATTTTTTGGTAAACAACTGAAGACGCATGAGGCTTGGATTATGCATAAATAAATGGATCGATAGATATATATATTTAGAAATAAATGTATATATGTGCATTGGGATGATAATTGGTGTAGCATTCGTTGCCGAAAGAACCGTTAATCTGAAACTGGAGCAGTGGTCCAATATTCCCCACGCCGCCAACAGATTAGCACCTTACAACCAGGCTGGTGCCGAAGATATTCTAGAAAGCATTTCTTCGACTTACATTTTTCTTGCATTAACACCACACATACACACACAAACACACAGGCACACAACTAGGTCCAGTTCGTTGGGAGTTTTTCTATCTCAAAATCTGTAGTTCTGCATTTAGTTAACGAGTAGACTTTCAACAGATCGGCAGCTTGAATTCCGCGCAAAACAAGGACTAAGTTTAAAGGAATACAATAATTATGTTGGACTACACGGAAATGTCAGCGAAAAGCAGACGACGTCTGCCGGGTGTTTGGACCCTAATCTTGGCCATGCTTCTCTTCGCAATGACCATAGTGTGCGTTGCTCTGCTGGAGGCGAGTCGTTCTCACTCCTCACTAGAGGATCAGTCCCTGGATCAGGTCTTCATTGTGAATCGCCTGTGGTCACACTTTCAGTCACCGACTAATAAAACGGACGATGAAGTCGCTGCAACTATTGAACGTATAGCGAGAGATGCTAATGCAAATGACAGCCAGATTGTAAATGGCCATGGTAAAAATTACTATGAGGAGCAGAGTGCGGTGCTTGTCAATTCAGAAAGTGCGGAGCCCAAATCCGACTCCGACGAGACGAATGCCTACTACGATGCGGCGGCTGAGGACTATTTCAATGGACAACAGTCAGCGGAGGCTGATGACAGCTATAGCGAGACTGATAGCTCTGTTCCCTCGGAGAGTGAGGGTAGAGCTGCGCAGGGAAGGCCCTTTGATTCATTCTACGGAAAGTGGCAATATGCCACACAGACTCCATCACCAGTCACCAATAATCGCAAATTGCAGCCAGTTGCTGTCAATCGGTAAGTAGAAAATATCGTTAGCTAAACTAACCGAATTTGCAATAATCGGAAACCAGTTGAAATCATATTAAAAGAACTCTTAATGATTAAAAGAATATACATTCTAAACTTTGGCTCCAAGGCAAAGCACTGTGTGTATACAGATGTAGTATTCCATCAAGCTATAACCTTCAATAATGTCGCTAACTTGTACACTCAGAAAAGAAATTACAATGAATTAAGATCAGATTCCCAATTAATCTTTAACTAATTAATAAATGATCAATTTGGTTAGTCCGCCATATGCCGCCTACGATGACGTGTACGATTATCCCATGGGCTTCCAGCCGCGTCCCCATATGGAGCAGGCAAGCTCCAAGCAGGTGGCTTCGGTGCCCGTTCCCGTTAACGCTGTGTCCACTGCACCGTTTTCTCAAGAGTCTTCACTGGTGACGTTTCTGAGAATCCTGAAGCAAGTGTGGGATCTCTATCAGGCAGTGACGGGCGCTTGGGGTAAAGTCGCCGAGCGACATGAGGCGAATGCAGAGCAGTTGAAAAAAGAGCGTCTGGCCAAGCAGCGACTGCGTCAACAGCAGCAGCAGATCAAGTCGAGGATTAACTCAAAGAAACCGCCACGCATTGAGGGAGATAAGTTCGGACAGCGTAACCAGACCAAGAAAGCTAAGGGAACAACAAGTACAACAACGACAACAAGGAGCACCAGCAGGAGTACAACTGACTCGAATGACTCCTCCGATGAGGTGACACCAGAGCCAACAGTTATTGTACCCAGTAAGCCAATCAAGGGAGATTCGACTCAGGAGAGCTCAGAAAGCCGGCTGCGATTGAAACGTGAACCAAGCCCAGCAAGTTCAGATGTGGGCGAGGGACGTTATATTAAAGGCGATCCTCTTAAGGGTTACTATGATTTTGTCATCACGGAGGGATCATACAAGTTCTGGGCTGCTTTCCAAGTATGTTATTTGAAATGTGATACCTTAAATTGTATTTAATATTTATTTACGCAATCGCCAGGTTGGCACCGCTCTTCTGGTCATCTACTCGACCTTTGCTGCCATATACTACTCCAAAGTAAATCCGTTGACCAGCGATTACGATTATCAGGATTATCTGGGCGCTGGTCGTTCCCTCTCCGGCGGCGACGATGACTTTGTGGATGACAGCGAAGCCACGAGTCCATCAACCACTTCAACCACATCGCGTATTATGGATTGGTTACCACGCACAGCGCATTCCCTTCAGTTCATATTGGATGCCATTAATAAAATTCCATTAGATCATGACAGAAAAGCAGAAACAGGCTGGTCGACGGGGAACACGGAGAAAACTGGATTGAATGAGGCAGAAAGCAGATAGGAAACATAATTTAATTAACTTATGAAAATAAAATACTTTGAAAAGAAGATGTTATGGGATTTTATTAATATATATTGATCAATGCATATGTTTACTGGTAACTATATTATTATAATTATTGTTAACATTATAAAACGAGCGTGCCTGACTTTGAGATAACCTGCACTAAGACGTGACAGCCGGGTATGTTAAAACTGTCATGGAACAAATGCTGGTAGCAAATTCATTTCTAAGCAGTGATAATTAGGAAACTACTTTCTATTGCCTCCAAGTGAGCAATAATTGACAAAATACAGAAATATTCGTTAAATAAATGAAACGATTCTTTTTATTCAAACAGAAATATTTACAGAAATCAAAATATGGTGTGTGCACATTGTTTGCCATTCACCACGCAGCGGCATCATCAAGTGCCATTCACGTTAGAGCACCAGCTGCAAAATCAGATGTTTATTATTTTTCTAGACGACGTGTAATTTGTGTGTGCAATGAAAATAATATTATTAAATTCGACAAAATAACATATTGAAAATGCAGGCCGTAGCACAATTAAAACACAATTTGCAAATGCTGTTGTTAATGTTGCTGCTCGCAACAACAGCAACGGCGCACGATGCCAAAGACTTTGATGATTCCGTGCTATACAAAATAGCATTCAATGCGCCCGATTTGTTGAATGAACCGGTAAGCTGCTTAATATAATAAGAATATAAATAATAAATGTGTGTGGTATATATGCTAGGAGTTGGGCAATCAGCTGCGCACATTTTATACACAGGACAAGGAGAAGTACGAGTGTTTAATACCTGCACTGCAAATGCCCAAAGAGGAGGAGAAATCCAATCAACCAGAGCTGTGTAAGTGAGAAACATAATGATTTTTATATAGTAACTTTACATTAAGTGAGATCACTTGTATTGAAAATACTCCTCAATTTTAGCTCCTATTGGATTGCTTCAGCCGATCTTCTCAGCGCCCACCTGTTCATTTCGCATTGAGGCTTATTGGTCGTATGAAATCTGCCATGGGCATCATGTGCGCCAGTATCATGAGGAGCGAGAGGGCAAGAATGTCAAGTTGCAGGAGTACTATTTGGGCAAGTGGAGTGACGAGAAAACGGAGCTGGCAAAAAAGGAATGGGAAGCGGAACGGAAAACGGACAGCAAACCAAAGTACAAAACACTGAAAATCGATAATACGCGTTATCCGTATTTTGAAATGGAATTCACCGATGGCACCTTGTGCGACATCATCAATGCACCACGCACAACGATGGCGCGTTATGTGTGCTATCCCCATGGCAAGGATGATATTTACTCGTTCAAGGAGACGTCGTCATGTAATTACGAAGCAATCATTTTGACATCATCGCTGTGTGCGATACCCGCCTTCCATGCCGAGGAGACCAAAGAGATCTATATTAAATGCTTCAATTCACCAACGGAACCCCACAAGCCACTCGGCATGTTGCGACAGGAGCTTAACGAATGGGAGGAGAGTGAAAATGACTTACTCATTTCGAAGGACAGCAAAAAGCCACCCAAAATGTTTTCGAAGACGGATATTGGCGATATTGTGACGTTCAAGTATAGCGGCGATGTGGACAAAATCATCTTGGAGCTGATGGCCAATGGTGACATCGAGGTGGACCATGATAATCAACAGATAGTGTTGTCCAGAAGTGGGCTAGGAGGCACAACGCCAGCGCCTCTAAATGACTTGACTCCCATCAAGGAGTTCATTTCGGGCAAAAACTGTTTAACGGGTGTAAGTATTAATTGAGAAATATAATATAATTCCTAGCGAACACTTTGTATTCCTTTCACAGGGCACCGGCTGGTGGAAATACGAATTCTGTTATGGTCGGCATGTTCGTCAATTCCATAAGGATAAGAACAGTGAGGTGGAACTATTTCTGGGCTATTTCTCAGAGGAATCGCATCGGCTGTGGGCCAGCTCCAATCCCGATAAGGGTGCACGGCGTCCTGGTTTCACCTCATCCCTCTGGCATCACTACGAGAAGGGCACCCACTGCGATCGCAGCGGTCTGCCACGAGAGGTGGACGTCAAATTGACATGCACACCGGTGACGAACAGCGGCACAGTTGTCTCCATGTACCTGCTGGAGCCAAAGACATGTCAGTACATCTTAGTCGTAGAATCGCCCATCATCTGTGATCTCATGCATTATGCGGATGACAGCGGCCTCGTCACGCAGCATAGTCTGCAAAAGTTTCTTGCCAATGAGAATACGGCGGTGCCACCAGTTCCATCAGCAGCTACTCTAGGCACAGACTCGGAGGAGCAAATACGCTCCTAGAGAGTTAGGCGTTAAATGTACAGCCAAATTTAATAAATATATATATTATAATGTCGCCGTTTGTTCATTCATTTTTAAATTTATATTTAAGTTAATTTTATATTTAAACTTGCAGCAATAATAACATTTTTAAGCTCTGAAAATGACTCGGCTGCATTCCTTGAATGCAGTTCGAATGAGCTGATCCAGGCTATTCTAACGAAGCAAGTCTTTTAAAAATCTGCAAGGATATGGCTGAGCAAGAGACTGTTTTGTACAAATTGTTGCTTGCCTAAAATACACAAGCAATAGTCGCGGGTAAGAGGCGTAAAAAATCACAGGTGTGAGGCCTGCGATCGGCTTCTTTTATATAGGTGTGAAAATTCGCTAATAAGTAAACTGCTTATTAACAGATTGCAATGCCTACATTCCAGTTGCGTGCTATGCAGTTAACAGCGGATGAACTTTGCTAATAAGCAGCGTAAACAGATATGTGAACTGATTTTTGCGCTGCTTATTTCTTACATTTTTCATGTGCTATGCACATATCTCGAAATTTATTGTCGTTTTTAATTAACTATTTATATTCAAGCACGCATCGTCTTATTGGAAATAAATAAAATTAGTGCTTTTTCACCTTTGACTTTTGGGAAGATTTTTGTGGCTTGCATTTGCCTCCACAACATTTTCGGCAGCAGAACCTCAGCACAACAAAGCTGATCAGCGAGGCAATAAAGAGTACAAGAGCCAGCAAGGCGTACACATCCAGATTGTTGATAGCAATAAAGTCCATGTGGACAAGGGGACTCTGCATATGGACAGCGCCATGATATCGTAGCACATAGTTGACCCAGTAGACAACCGATTCGCGAGCTGTCATCGGACGATCGCGGTAGAGTTTCGAGAATGCCTGCACCTTTTTGGTGTAGCTGGGATTCTCCAGTAGCTCCTTGATGGCCGCCTTAAACTCGTCCGCCTCTAGGGTTAACAAATCGACGCGAAGCCCATAGCCCGAATTAACCAGCTTATCTGCATTGGCCGGCTGATCGGCGAAGACGGGAAGCGCCAACAAGGGCTTGGCATGGTACACAGATTCAGACACGCCTCCTTTGCCTGCATGGGTTATGAAAAGTTTGATATTGGGATGGGCGAGTATATCATCCTGGGGCAGCCAACTCTTGTAGAGTATATTTGCCGATTTGCCGGGCGTATGCTTCAGATCATCCCATTTCCAGATCACCTTCTGTTTGAGTTTGGACAGCGTTTCAAAGATCCTCTCAACAGACTCTGGCTTCACATTTTCACTCTTTATATTGCTGCCCAAACTGAGCAGAATTGCACCATTCTTGGCATTGTCTAAAAACTCCTGAACATCCTGTGGTAAGGGATCGGACTTCTCCTTTATCTGAATGCCCCCAATCTCAATCACTGCCGGCACATTGGGCCTGACGGGTCCATCGCTTATTCCATGACTATTGGAGAGGGCCAGCGACACATTCTTCTTCGCCTCCTCATAACTGATCATATCCGGAATCTTACCCCATAGACGTCTGCAAATAATTCAAAAATCGAGAATAATCTGTATTTTTACTTTAGTATTTTTATTATTGTCGACTGACTTTAGTTGACATTAAATAAATAAATAATTATGTAAGTACTGGAATATACTCCGAATTTCAATTGAAACTCATCTATTGATACTGACCAAGCATACTGACCATTAGAATACCGATCATATTATTAAAAGCGCTACTTACTCGTAAAATGCCACATTTTTCGTCTCCACATAGAAGCCAATAAAGCGGAAAAGCATTGTGAGAATGTAGTTGTTCAATCGCTGTTTGAAGTTCATGGGTTGACCAGGTGCCACTGCCACATTCATGGTGGGCACGAGGGCCATCAGTTCGGGGTTGCCAACAGACGCATCAATGACGGGCATGGGTCCACCCGACCAGCTCAGAATCACAGGACACTTGAATAGGGAGCCCAGACCAACTTGGTAGAAATTGAAAAATAATCCGAAGACGACAGCATCGAATTTGTTATCCTTGTTCTTGTAGAGATCCGTGAAGCGTTTGTCCTCCAACACATCCGGCTGCTTGTCGATGTACATAGACTGTGAACCTAACAAATTCTTGAATGTGTTTATTATGGATGGCTTATCATTGGCGATGACCGTGTAGCCAGCATTGAATATCTTCTCCTCCTCGGCAGTCAATGGTATCACAATCTGTTTGATGCTCTTGTGCGTGACCTTTGGCACTTGTGAGCATACAACGGTGACATTGTGACCTGCCTCAGCCAACGCCTTCATCGCGGACATATGAAAGATCAGATGTGATGGACTGTAACTGGTGAATACGCCCAAAATATTTGCACCCTCCACAGGCAAAGATTGGCCAGCAAAGAATGCCAGCAAAAGGCACACGAATGTGCAGGACATTAAAGATCCCGTCTGCTCTGACATGTTTCCGTGTTCTTCAGTCTCCGGAGTGCAAAGTGTAACTGAATCAGTTCTCAAGTTGATATTTCTTTTTTATATAAATTAGGAGACACGTCGTTCTCAGTCCACAAACTGATAAGCTTCATATTCGGAGTTGATATGAGCGAAATTTTTGCGAAAAATTGCGACAAACACAGCTAAACGCAATCACATACCGAATGAATTAAAATGTCCACGTTAGTTTAACAAGTAGCTGATGATATAATTAAGCAAAATACTTTATCAATTCGTTGAACTTTGCATATTTGTAGAACAATAATAACATAGTTAAATAACGAGAAAATAGCAATTAAATAATATATGCAAGCATCACTCGCACGGATATACGCGCAATATATATTTAGCAAATCAAACACCAAAAATGCATATATTCAAATCTAGAAAGACAAAAGCCGAAAACAATTAGGAAAACAACCGCGTTTCGGGTTTCGCGATTCGATGGCAACTGAGACACTGAGCACTCCAGGCTATTCTAACGAAGCAAGTCTTATAAAAATCTGCAAGGATATGGCTGAGCAAGAGACTGTTTTGTACAAATTGTTGCTTGCCTAAAATACACAAGCAATAGTCGCGGGTAAGAGGCGTAAAAAATCACAGGTGTGAGGCCTGTGATCGGCTTCTTGTATATAGGTGGGAAAATTTGCTAATAAGCAAACTGCTTTATAACAGATTGCAATGCCTACATACCAGTTGCGTGCTATGCAGTTAACAGCGGATGAACTTTGCTAATAAGCAGCGTAAACATATATGTGAACTGATTTTTGCGCTGCTTAGATTAAAAATGAGCAGTGCAAAGATGCGAAACTTGGATTTCTGAACAGAAATTAGGTGCGAAACTCTGCAAAGTTGTTTTATTAAATGTGTTGAAAACAGTCTTCATTTTGCTTGTTAAACACTTTTGGTCATTTTTATTTCGCACTTCTCCCATTTTTAATGGGTACAAAAATCTTAAAATATTTCTTAAATATACATATCTCGAAATTTATTGTCGTTTTTAATTAACTATTTACATTTAAGCACGCATCGTCTTATTGGAAATAAATAAAATTAGTGCTTTTTGACCTTTGACTTTTGGGAAGATTTTTGTGGCTTGCATTTGCCTCCACAACATTTTCGGCAGCAGAACCTCAGCACAACAAAGCTGATCAGCGAGGCAATAAAGAGTACAAGAGCCAGCAAGGCGTACACATCCAGATTGTTGATAGCAATAAAGTCCATGTGGACAAGGGGACTCTGCATATGGACAGCGCCATGATATCGTAGCACATAGTTGACCCAGTAGACAACCGATTCGCGAGCTGTCATCGGACGATCGCGGTAGAGTTTCGAGAATGCCTGCACCTTTTTGGTGTAGCTGGGATTCTCCAGTAGCTCCTTGATGGCCGCCTTAAACTCGTCCGCCTCTAAGGTTAACAAATCGACGCGAAGCCCATAGCCCGAATCAACCAGTTTATCAGCATTGGCCGGCTGATCGGCGAAGACGGGAAGCGCCAACAAGGGCTTGGCATGGTACAGAGATTCAGCCACGCCTCCTTTGCCTGCATGGGTTATGAAAAGCTTGATATTGGGATGGGCGAGTATATCATCCTGGGGCAGCCAACTCTTGTAGAGTATATTTGCCGATTTGCCGGGCGTATGCTTCAGATCATCCCATTTCCAGATCACCTTCTGTTTGAGTTTGGACAGCGTTTCAAAGATCCTCTCAACAGACTCTGGCTTCACATTTTCCCTCTTTATATTGCTGCCCAAACTGAGCAGAATTGCACCATTCTTGGCATTGTCTAAAAACTCCTGAACATCCTGTGGTAAGGGATCGGACTTCTCCTTTATCTGAATGCCCCCAATCTCAATCACTGCCGGCACATTGGGCCTGACGGGTCCCTCGCTTATTCCATGACTATTGCAGAAGGCCAGCGACACATTCTTCTTCGCCTCCTCATAACTGATCATATCCGGAATCTTACCCCATAGACGTCTGCAAATAATTCAAAAATCGAGAATAAAATATAAATAAATATTTCATATTTTCTTTTTTTATGATAATTAAATATTGAATTTAATTTAATCTGTATTTTTACTTTAGTATTTTTATTATTGTCGACTGACTTTAGTTGATATTAAATAAATAAATAAATAATTATGTAAGTACTGGAATATACTCCGAATTTCAACTGAAGCTCATCTCTTGATACTGACCATTAGAATACCGATCATATTATTAAAAGCGCTACTTACTCGTAAAATGCCACATTTTTCGTCTCCAGATAGACGCCAATAAAGCGGAAAAGCATTGTGGCAAAGTAGTTGTTCAATCGCTGTTTGAAGTTCATGGGTTGACCAGGTGCCACTGCCACATTCATGCCGGGCACGAGGGCCATCAGTTCGGGGTTGCCAACAGACGCATCAATGATGGACATGGGTGCACCCGTCCAACTCAGAATCAGAGGACACTTGAATAGGGAGCCCAGACCAACTTGGTAGAAATTGAAAAAGAATCCGAAGACGACAGCATCGAATTTGTTATCCTTGTTCTTGTAGAGATCCGTGAAGCGTTTGTCCTCCAACACATCCGCCTGCTTGTCGATGTATATAAACAGTGAACCAAACAAATTCTTGAATGTGTTTATTATGGATGGCTTATCCTTGGCCATGACCGTGAAGCCAGCATTGAATATCTTCTCCTCCTCGGCAGTCAATGGTATCACAATCTGTTTGATGCTCTTGTGCGTGACCTTTGGCACTGATGAGCATACAACGGTGACATTGTGACCTGCCTCAGCCAACGCCTTCATCGCGGACATATGAATGATCAGATGTGATGGACTATGACTGGTGAATACGCCCAAAATATTTGCACCCTCCACAGGCAAAGATTGGCCAGCAAAGAATGCCAGCAAAAGGCACACGAATGTGCAGGACATTAAAGATCCCGTCTGCTCTGACATGTTTCCGTGTTCTTCACTCTCCGGATTGCAAACCGTAACTAAATCAGTTCTCAAGTTGATATTTCTATTTTATACAAATTAGGGGATACGTCGTTATCAGTCCACAAACTGATAAGCTTCCGATTCGAGGATGATTTGAGGGAAATTTTTAATCGCCGGCTTCGTTATCGTTGTTAGGCACACACTGCAAGTGTTTTCATACATATAATACATAGATATGTTGTTGTTGTTGTTGTTGTTATTATTATCAACTAGAATTGCGACAAACATATCTAATATAAAAAATGATGAAATAAAATGTCCACGTTAGTTTAACAAGTAGCTGGTGAAATAATTAAGCAAAATACTTTATCGATTCGTTGAACTTTGCATATTTGTAGAACACTAATAACATAGTTAAATAACGAGAAAATAGCAATTAAATAATATATGCAAGCATCACTCGCACAGAAATACGCGCAATACATATTTAGCAAATCAAACACCAAAAATGCATATATTCAAATCTAGAAAGACAAAAGCCGAAAACAATTAGGAAAACAACCGCGTTTCGGGTTTCGCGATTCGATGGCAACTGAGACACTGAGCACTCAACTATTCCGACGAGTAACACTCGGACAGATGCGAGTCATACAATTATTATCAAAACAGCTGCACTGAGAAAAGATACTACTTAAATTGAGTACCTGGTCAAGTTGAATTTTTACATTTTTTTATCAGCTGCGCACATTTTATACACAGGACAAGGAGAAGTACGAGTGTTTAATACCTGCACTGGAAATGCCCAAAGAGGAGGAGAAATCCAATCAACCAGAGCTGTGTAAGTGAGAAACATAATGATTTTTATATAGTAACTTTACATTAAGTGAGATCACTTGTATTGAAAATACTCCTCAATTTTAGCTCCTATTGGATTGCTTCAGCCGATCTTCTCAGCGCCCACCTGTTCATTTCGCATTGAGGCTTATTGGTCGTATGAAATCTGCCATGGGCATCATGTGCGCCAGTATCATGAGGAGCGAGAGGGCAAGAATGTCAAGTTGCAGGAGTACTATTTGGGCAAGTGGAGTGACGAGAAAACGGAGCTGGCAAAAAAGGAATGGGAAGCGGAACGGAATACGGACAGCAAACCAAAGTACAAAACACTGAAAATCGATAATACGCGTTATCCGTATTTTGAAATGGAATTCACCGATGGCACCTTGTGCGACATCATCAATGCACCACGCACAACGATGGCGCGTTATGTGTGCTATCCCCATGGCAAGGATGATATTTACTCGTTCAAGGAGACGTCGTCATGTAATTACGAAGCAATCATTTTGACATCATCGCTGTGTGCGATACCCGCCTTCCATGCCGAGGAGACCAAAGAGATCTATATTAAATGCTTCAATTCACCAACGGAACCCCACAAGCCACTCGGCATGTTGCGACAGGAGCTTAACGAATGGGAGGAGAGTGAAAATGACTTACTCATTTCGAAGGACAGCAAAAAGCCACCCAAAATGTTTTCGAAGACGGATATTGGCGATATTGTGACGTTCAAGTATAGCGGCGATGTGGACAAAATCATCTTGGAGCTGATGGCCAATGGTGACATCGAGGTGGACCATGATAATCAACAGATAGTGTTGTCCAGAAGTGGGCTAGGAGGCACAACGCCAGCGCCTCTAAATGACTTGACTCCCATCAAGGAGTTCATTTCGGGCAAAAACTGTTTAACGGGTGTAAGTATTTAGTAATTGAGAAATATAATATAATTCCTAGCGAACACTTTGTATTCCTTTCACAGGGCACCGGCTGGTGGAAATACGAATTCTGTTATGGTCGGCATGTTCGTCAATTCCATAAGGATAAGAACAGTGAGGTGGAACTATTTCTGGGCTATTTCTCAGAGGAATCGCATCGGCTGTGGGCCAGCTCCAATCCCGATAAGGGTGCACGGCGTCCTGGTTTCACCTCATCCCTCTGGCATCACTACGAGAAGGGCACCCACTGCGATCGCAGCGGTCTGCCACGAGAGGTGGACGTCAAATTGACATGCACACCGGTGACGAACAGCGGCACAGTTGTCTCCATGTACCTGCTGGAGCCAAAGACATGTCAGTACATCTTAGTCGTAGAATCGCCCATCATCTGTGATCTCATGCATTATGCGGATGACAGCGGCCTCGTCACGCAGCATAGTCTGCAAAAGTTTCTTGCCAATGAGAATACGGCGGTGCCACCAGTTCCATCAGCAGCTACTCTAGGCACAGACTCGGAGGAGCAAATACGCTCCTAGAGAGTTAGGCGTTAAATGTACAGCCAAATTTAATAAATATATATATTATAATGTCGCCGTTTGTTCATTCATTTTTAAATTTATATTTAAGTTAATTTTATATTTAAACTTGCAGCAATAATAACATTTTTAAGCTCTGAAAATGACTCGGCTGCATTCCTTGAATGCAGTTCGAATGAGCTGATCCAGGCTATTCTAACGAAGCAAGTCTTTTAAAAATCTGCAAGGATATGGCTGAGCAAGAGACTGTTTTGTACAAATTGTTGCTTGCCTAAAATATACAAGCAATAGTCGCGGGTAAGAGGCGTAAAAAATCACAGGTGTGAGGCCTGCGATCGGCTTCTTTTATATAGGTGTGAAAATTCGCTAATAAGTAAACTGCTTATTAACAGATTGCAATGCCTACATTCCAGTTGCGTGCTATGCAGTTAACAGCGGATGAACTTTGCTAATAAGCAGCGTAAACAGATATGTGAACTGATTTTTGCGCTGTTATTTCTTACATTTTTCATGTGCTATGCACATATCTCGAAATTTATTGTCGTTTTTAATTAACTATTTATATTCAAGCACGCATCGTCTTATTGGAAATAAATAAAATTAGTGCTTTTTCACCTTTGACTTTTGGGAAGATTTTTGTGGCTTGCATTTGCCTCCACAACATTTTCGGCAGCAGAACCTCAGCACAACAAAGCTGATCAGCGAGGCAATAAAGAGTACAAGAGCCAGCAAGGCGTACACATCCAGATTGTTGATAGCAATAAAGTCCATGTGGACAAGGGGACTCTGCATATGGACAGCGCCATGATATCGTAGCACATAGTTGACCCAGTAGACAACCGATTCGCGAGCTGTCATCGGACGATCGCGGTAGAGTTTCGAGAATGCCTGCACCTTTTTGGTGTAGCTGGGATTCTCCAGTAGCTCCTTGATGGCCGCCTTAAACTCGTCCGCCTCTAGGGTTAACAAATCGACGCGAAGCCCATAGCCCGAATTAACCAGCTTATCAGCATTGGCCGGCTGATCGGCGAAGACGGGAAGCGCCAACAAGGGCTTGGCATGGTACAGAGATTCAGCCACGCCACCTTTGCCTGCATGGGTTATGAAAAGTTTGATATTGGGATGGGCGAGTATATCATCCTGGGGCAGCCAACTCTTGTAGAGTATATTTGCCGATTTGCCGGGCGTATGCTTCAGATCATCCCATTTCCAGATCACCTTCTGTTTGAGTTTGGACAGCGTTTCAAAGATCCTCTCAACAGACTCTGGCTTCACATTTTCACTCTTTAGATTGCTGCCCAAACTGAGCAGAATTGCACCATTCTTGGCATTGTCTAAAAACTCCTGAACATCCTGTGGTAAGGGATCGGGCTTCTCCTTAATCTGTATGCCCCCAATCTCAATCACTGCCGGCACATTGGGCCTGACGGGTCCCTCGCTTATTCCATGACTATTGCAGAAGGCCAGCGACACATTCTTCTTCGCCTCCTCATAACTGATCATATCCGGAATCTTACCCCATAGACGTCTGCAAATAATTCAAAAATCGAGAATAAAATATAAATAAATATTTCATATTTTCTTTTTTTATGATAATTAAATATTGAATTTAATTTAATCTGTATTTTTACTTTAGTATTTTTATTATTGTCGACTGACTTTAGTTGATATTAAATAAATAAATAATTATGTAAGTA
This sequence comes from Drosophila cognata, assembly GCA_035041535.1. Lineage (NCBI taxonomy): Eukaryota > Metazoa > Arthropoda > Insecta > Diptera > Drosophilidae > Drosophila > Drosophila cognata. The sequence goes on along the minus strand of JAWNLC010000234.1, from coordinate 5,290,146 downwards.
CTGGAATATACTCCGAATTTCAACTGAAGCTCATCTCTTGATACTGACCATTAGAATACCGATCATATTATTAAAAGCGCTACTTACTCGTAAAATGCCACATTTTTCGTCTCCAGATAGACGCCAATAAAGCGGAAAAGCATTGTGGCAAAGTAGTTGTTCAATCGCTGTTTGAAGTTCATGGGTTGACCAGGTGCCACTGCCACATTCATGCCGGGCACGAGGGCCATCAGTTCGGGGTTGCCAACAGACGCATCAATGATGGACATGGGTGCACCCGTCCAGCTCAGAATCACAGGACACTTGAATAGGGAGCCCAGACCAACTTGGTAGAAATTGAAAAAGAATCCGAAGACGACAGCATCGAATTTGTTATCCTTGTTCATGTAGAGATCCGTGAAGCGTTTGTCCTCCAACACATCCGCCTGCTTGTCGATGTATATAGACAGTGAACCAAACAAATTCTTGAATGTGTTTATTATGGATGGCTTATCCTTGGCCATGACCGTCATGCCAGCATTGAATATCTTCTCCTCCTCGGCAGTCAATGGTATCACAATCTGTTTGATGCTCTTGTGCGTGACCTTTGGCACTGATGAGCATACAACGGTGACATTGTGACCTGCCTCAGCCAACGCCTTCATCGCGGACATATGAATGATCAGATGTGATGGACTATGACTGGTGAATACGCCCAAAATATTTGCACCCTCCACGGGCAAAGATTGGCCAGCAAAGAATGCCAGCAAAAGGCACACGAATGTGCAGGACATTAAAGATCCCGTCTGCTCTGACATGTTTCCGTGTTCTTCACTCTCCGGATTGCAAACCGTAACTAAATCAGTTCTCAACTTGATATTTCTTTTTTATATAAATTAGGGGACACGTCGTTCTCAGTCCACAAACTGATAAGCTTCCGATTCGAAGTTGATATGAGGGAAATTTTTAATCGCCGGCTTCGTTATCGTTGTTAGGCACACACTGCAAGTGTTTTCATACATATAATACATAGATATGTTGTTGTTGTTGTTGTTATTATTATCAACTAGAATTGCGACAAACACAGCTAAACGCAATCACATACCAAATGAAATAAAATGTCCACGTTAGTTTAACAAGTAGCTGATGAAATAATTAAGCAAAATACTTTATCGATTCGTTGAACTTTGCATATTTGTAGAACAATAATAACATAGTTAAATAACGAGAAAATAGCAATTAAATAATATATACAAGCATCACTCGCACGGCAATACGCACAATATATATTTAGCAAATGAAACAACAAAAATGCATATATTAAATACCAGAAAGACAAAAGCGGAAAACAACCGCGTTCGGGTTTTGGCGATTCGATGGCAACTGAGACACTGAGCACTCAACTATTCCGACGACACTCGGACAGATGCGAGTCATACAATTAATATCAAAATAGCTGCACTGAGAAAAAATACTACTTAAATTGAGTTGAACTTTTACATTTTTTTATATCTTGGTTTGTAAAACTCGCTTATCTCAGTATTAAACACTAAATGTCTATAATATTAAGTTCAAGTAATTCGCAAAGAGTAAGCACTGAGCGAAAAAAGTCTTGTGAGTGGTAAGTATTATTTGATAGGTTCTGGTTATAGTTATTTTTGTCTGATTGTGTTTTCTCCATTCAACAAATGTTTGGACATTTTGCATTGAAATACCCCCTGACATCTTATAAATATTACATTGTTTATTATTATTTATTAAATATCACATTTTATATTTTATTTTATTTATTTTTTTCTATTTGCATATTCTGTGTCTACTGTTATCAGTTGACATTAATTAAATAAAACGAACCTGTAAAAATGAACACGCTTTGAAATTTACTTATATAAACTGAATAATTATAATAGTACGAAAAGAACGTATTTCACATAAGCCCAATTTGTTTCCAGTAACATTGCAAGTATTTCAGCATAGTAACGATTTGATAACTCAGTTAAGAGTGTTTGATCTTGAATAATGAATAATATATCTCAAATTATTAATTACAGACATGTTTTCGCTCAGTGTAAGTGGTGGCAGAGAGAGAGAAAGAGACAATAGCTGCCTATTAATAGCTGATGCGGTTATTGGCAACTTGTTGCTACTTATATCGTTTGTATATACTTGACTACATTTATGTGTATATATATATATATATTTTATTGTCGCGCCACGCGTCGTATGCTTAATAAAGATAGCTTATAAAATCAATTAGTTAACTACAAATAGGTGGCTAACATTTCTTGACCTTGTCTCGCGAGCGAGGCAATCGCTTAAAGACGAGACGTAACAAAAAGACAAAGAGAGCCAAACAGCTGGCGATGATGAGGAGAACGAAGACGTAGACATCGAGATTGTTTCGTGCTACAAAGATCATGTGCAGCGAGGGACTCTGCATATGATGGGCTCCGTTGTGCCGCAACACATACTCCGTCCAGTAGATGACTGATTGACGTGGGGTCAAAGGTCGATCGCGATAAAGTGCCGAGAACTTGCGCACATTCTCGGCATAGGACAGATTGCTGAGCACCTCATTAATACCCTGTTCCAAGCGCTCCTCCGTCAGTGTGACCATGTCCAGACTTAAGCCAAAACCAGATGAAACCATTATGTCAGCGTTACTCATCTGATCCCCGAAAATGGGCAGAGCCAACATGGGCACGCCATGGTACTGGGCCTCCGCAACGCCACCTTTTCCCGCATGGGTAATAAACAGCTTGATGTTCGGATGAGCCAGTAGATCGTCCTGTGGCAGCCAACTGTTGAAGTATATATTCGCTGCCTGGCCTGGCTTATCCTCCAGATCATCACATTTCCAGATAACGCTCCGTGATGTGGGGCTGGAAAAAGCTGGCCTTGACATTTGTGCCCAGGCTAAAGAAGATGGCGCCATTTGTGGCATTGCCCAAAAACTCAGCCAGCTCGTGGGGCAACGGGTCTGGCTGGTCCTTAATCTGAATACCACCGATTTCAATGGATTGCGGCACTGTGGGACGCACCGGACCCTCGCTGTGTGTGTGATAATTGTAGAAGAGCAGCGAGATCCTGCGCCTCATCTCGTGGTAGGTGGGAAAGTCGGAAGCCTCCTGACCAAAAGCGAGTCTGCATGAGAAACATAGAATTTATAGGTATGAATCATTAAGTTTATTTAATTTTAAAATTAGATTAATTTTCATTACTATTTTATGAATTTCATAATGGTTTATATATTCACTTTTTAGAAATGAATTTCTTTCTAATAGAAAATATTTCTATAAAATATAAAAAAAACAACGTATTATTTAGGGGAAGCCTTTCAAATTTTTAAAAATATTTGTTCTCATATTTAAAAATTGTTTGTAAAAAAAATGAAAAACTTTCTAATTCTTAGAACGCTTTTCTAAATTTCAAGCAAATGGTTTTTCTGAGTGTACGTACTTGTAATATTTATTCATTAGTATGTCAATTGCCGAAGTGGCGGCCTTCATGCAAAGCCAGGTGCCAAAGTTGCGAAGTCGCGGCCCAATGTCGAGGGCTCGATTATCCTTGTCGTTGCTTCCTCTCAAACTGGGCATATAGGATGGATCGTAGATGTTGCCCACCTGGTCGTCGACAAAGCCATAGGGTCCCATCACCCAGCTAATTATAAAGGGTATGTCCAATTTGGCTGCCACGCCCAGATGGAAGTCATTGATAACATAGCCTAAGACCAAAAGATCAAATTTCACTTGCGGCTTCTTATAAATTGGTTCGACATTGGGATGCTTCAGGAACGCTAATTGGCTATCCAGCAATGTATTCATTGATTTTACAAAGCCGTATAAAAGGCCTGACTTCTGCTTTGATAAGTTCTGGAAATTGAGAGCGATGCTAGCGTTGTGTTCTTCATTAAATGGTGCCATAATCAACGTTATATTCTCGTGCGGCGCCAGCTTGGGCTTGAGGGTTGACACAATGGTTACATTGTGACCATGATCTGCCAGTGTCCTCATCACCGACATGTGCACAATCAAATGCGAGGGACTAAATGTGCTGAAGAGACCCAAAATATTGGCACAACCAGCTGGTGGGGATTCCAGCAGCAACAGCGGCGCCAGAATAATCAGCGATCTAAAAATTACGCTTTGCCTGACCATTTTCTATGCGAGTGCTCGACGAACTGAGCTACGAGTGGATTCGGCAAATTAATTTGAATTGTTATCAGACAAATTTGCAGCGCCCAGTATTAAGCACTTCTTATATTTGCTCACTTTCTCTCACGCTCCCTTTCTCTCTCTCTATCAGCGTTTTGACAGCTTTCTTTCTATCTTTTCAAATAACTAAGAAGGCAATAGTTGGGAAAGCTCCACTACTATATACTCTTAATCTAACTGATAAATATATATATATTTTATATACGATTATTGGTCGTGGCTTTTTCACACATACACGCACATATTTATATATATAGAAAATGCTTGCGCCTGCTGATAATAATGACATTTCTTAACCGATCTTATTGAAATTTGAGCAGTTGATCAGTAACATGCGAATGTAATTTATATGTCTTCCATTGCTATCGGAATTCGAAATGAATCGAAAACGAAACCTATGTTCCAAATTTAATGTCTCTAACTTTTATATTTTCTGTTTATATATATGGGTATATCGACTCGGCTGTTGTCCTAATTAAGTATCTATATATAAGATTAAAAAAATATATATGTATGTACATATATGTCTGAGTTACTTCCTCCTTCCTGTTACTTGCATTTGTTAATCATTTTCAATGTGTTCATAATAATAATATTAATAATAAGTGGTAAGGATTGAAGCAAATGCTACAACGAAAATCAACACGAAATTAAATTAATGTTTGGCTTCAGCAGCTGGCAGATCAGCGAGAGAGAGAGGGATAGAGAGCGCTGCACAAAGAGAGCGCTGTTAACGCTGACAGCAGCAGTTAAAGTCCAGTTATCAGAGAATGTAAACATTATTACAATTCAATAAATTAACATTACACTATTTATATATAGTGTATAGTTTAGTTGATAGCAAATTACCGATTACCGAGCTGCCCGACCGATCTGAAGTGTATCTATAAACGTCTATCTTTAAGTATACTTTAGATAGCACCTTTCAATCTACCAATTTACAACGTGCATCTAAGTAGGCGACGTTATCTTTATTATTATTATTATTATTACAAGTCATTTATAAACCCGTTGAAATTCTATCCATCTGTAAATGTATTTAATCATTTTATTGTGTGCAGACAGGTTGAATGACAGAGTTTGAGTGTTGTATTTGTTTAAAATCCGATCTTTATTATAATAGTTCATTAGGCTTGAAAATAATTTAATTAATTTATATTAGTGCTGTTTCACTTTCATGGACTTCTTGGACTTGCTGCACAGTTTGCGACAAATGTATTTTACACTTAGCCAAGTCAAAAACAAGGCAGTGAATAAAACTGCTGAAAGGGCAGCATAAACATCTAGATTGTAATAGGCAATGGAGGTCATATGCACGGCCGGACTTTGCAGATGAGGGGCACCCTTATGCCTGAGAACATAGTCCGTCCAGTAGACCACCGTCTGCTTGGCAGTGAGGGGCCTGTCCCGGTACAGCAGTGAGAAGCGACGTATTGCCAAGGCGTATTTCTCATTGCCGAGCACCTCCTCAATATGGGCCTTGAAGTTCTCCTCGTTGAGCTGCAGCAGATCCATTGTCAGGCCATATCCGGACATTTGCATGGACTTCGCATTGGCGGGCTGATCACCAAAGATGGGTAGGGCCACCATTGGCACCCCATGGTATCTTGCCTCAGTGATGCCACCTTTGCCCGCATGCGTAATGAACAATTTGATCTTGGGGTGTGCCAGTATATCATCCTGGGGCAGCCACTTCTTATATAGTATATTTGCGGATTTTCCGGGTGTATTATCCAAATCATCCCACTTCCAGATGACCCGTTGCTTGAGTCCAGATATCACCTTAAACATAGACTGCACCAACTCCGGTTTAACTGCTGTGCTCTCGATATTCGAGCCTAGAGATAGTAATATTCCACCATTCTTAGCCCCTTCGAGAAATTGAGCGATATCCTCGGGCAAAGGATCCGGCTGATCCTTTATTTGTAAGCCACCGATTTCCACACAGCCTGGCACAAGTGGCCGGATGGAACCCTCACTGATTAAATAACTATGGGTGAACACCATCGAGATTTTCCTTCGCATCTCCGCGGACGTTGGAAAATCCTTGGGTTCGTTGCTAAATTGTTGTTCATAATAGTTATCCATGCGTGACCTAAAGACCAAGAAGAGGATTCTAGTCAGCACATCCTTGGTGAGATTCTCAATGCGCTTGAAGAAACCCATTCTTTCGCCAAGTCCCAGCGTAGTTTCTATATGGGGCACATAGCTTATCTCTGCGGGATTGCCGATAATGTTATTAATGAAAGTCATTGGCATCTGTATCCAAGCAAGAATTACCGGCACCTTCAGCTTGGCAGCAACCCCCAACTGGAATTCATTGAGGAAGTAGCCAATGAACATCAAATCGAAATTGGTCTCGTAGATGCGCTGGAAACGTGGATGCGACAACAAATCAAATTGGGTATCAATCATAATACGCATGTTGCCCAGCAGGCGTGTCAGTGTATCGATCATCGAGCTCTTCTGCCTGGCCATGTCTTCTAATTGGCTCTGCAGCACTTTCTCCTGGTCCTCTGTCTTCGGAATCACAATTAGATGGATATCCTTATGCATCACAGTGGGTTGCACCATGGTCACCACGGTCACATTATGACCGCTCTCCGCGAGCGCCTTCATCATCGACATGTGCAGTATCAAATGCGATGGACTGTGACTGCTGAACAAACCCAAAATGTTTGCGCCCCAAACGGGTCGCGCCACCAAAAGCAGACACAGTGCCGAGATAGTCAACCGAATGCCAACCATATTGTTTTACAACTGATCTCTCTTTAGAAACGTTTGAGCTCAACTAGGCGAGCGCTTTCGTAAACCAGTCTATTTATTCTTCTTCTATTTATTATTCTTCTATGTAGACTTCTAGAATTTTGCTGATAAGAAGTTTCATTCGGCAGGCAGCTAGATAGGTCTATTACACCAAAATGATTCAAACGCGAATGTTGATGAAGTGTGTATAACTGAATTTACAGAGTATTATAGTTCGGTAATTCATTTTGATATTTGTTATTAATTAATTCATTAAACGGTGACTTTGCTGATTTGAGAATGTAATTCATAAGCGATCTCACCGACACATACATATACATATTCAAGAGCTTTTCTGTTGTGTTACGAAATTACGCATATCGAATCAGGTTTATTTAATTTAATCCATAACTGATTTTTATAGATTAGATTTTTTTTTTGAGTCAGAAATTTATAAAATGCATTGATTTTATCAAGATTGTATAAGAAGCACTCAAAATATCTTCGAAAATGTGTTCTCAGGCTTACATTTGAATGTGTAAGACTTTTATAAATCTATAATATTTTTAACAACTGGGTTGAGGGTATATCATAGTCTACATCATTTTATTTCGTTATATTCAACTAAATTGAACGATGACTTTCATAAATGATCGCGACTATATTATATGCGAGAGCAGTCGCATGTAAATAAGTTAATAAACTTTTATGCTCTTAAATATGTTTTGTTCTCCCTTTCCGCTTACAGTTAATAATAAAAGAGTGTGTACTAAATTTGTAATAAAATGTATTAATTTTTAATGATACAATAGAGAGCACAAACAAATTAAGAAAAAAACATTAAAAGCCATTTATTGTTTTGAATTTTATTTATTCTGTGTGATATATCAGACCTTAGCTTACAGACTCCCACCACCAATAATATCAACAAATAAACTACTCAAACTTCTTGCTGCCTGGTGGCATTGGATTTGCTTCCGTACGCAGCAATTGTTTATTTTGACCCTTGATGTTACCCCAGTGGTTAGTCTCACGGAGTTCACATTTGAACTCAGCCATCGTCTGTTGCAACTCTGGATATAGGTGCTTGAGCACACCATGATCCAGGGTGGGAAACATATGATGCATTGCATGCTCACCAAAATGGGTGAGCACCAACAGATCGGACCACTTGATATCACCACGATCGATGATCGTATCCAACTGGAAGATACCCCAATCTAGATCAGAGCGCATCGCATCGCCATCATGATAAATCTTAGGATCATGATGAGCTGCGGTCACACCAATGAAACCAAAAAAAAAACTAGCCATGCCCAGTATGATTATCCAGCTAATGATTGCAGCGAAGAAACCCACATTTGTAGTCAGATATAGAAAAAGGGGTAAACTGAAGCCTAAAATATCATGCCAGTACATAATATTCCGTTTGAATAGCGAGTAGACGAGGCTAGAGGGAAGGGAATGTTTTATATTTTCAATCTTTTTCAATAAGTAATTTAAATAACTTACCGTTGTGTAAACTGCACCACAGCTAAGATCGTATATATGAACGGTGATATTAGCAGGGAAATCACTCGCACGGTTTTGCTTCCGTAGTGTTTGCTGGGCACCCAGCAGACAAAGGGTTCAAACATGCTCATCTCGAGATCGTGCAAAGAATTCGGATAAACATGATGGGACAGAGCATGCGATATGCGCCAATTGGCATAGTTCAGTAGCATTAGATTGAAGGTATACATGCGCCAATTATCGCGCTGATGGAAATAATTGTGGGTAGAGATAGCCAGCCAACTAAGGGCCAGACCCGCAAATGCCCTCAATATCAAAGAGTCCGCAACGGTGCTTGCCCAGCTTAGAAACAGCGCTGAGATCAGTAGGCCTGTATGAATTAGCTGATCGAATAAGAGAGAAAATTTAATTATTTTATTGTTGGCACAAACCGGAGATCTGAAAATGATCAATTAATATCAATACCGGTTAATATGTTACACACAAAAATCTATTCAAATCTTCGACCTTCATGCTTCTATGATGGCTTTTATTGCATTTAGCAGGTAGACTTTGTAATATATATGTTTATATACTCATTTCAAAAAAAGAACTGGGGTATAACCAGCTTGTAATCTATATTAATTCACTTTATCTTATATACTCACATCCGTTTTTCGCGAGGGTTGATATTTAATCTTTCTCAGCTTCTCCCTTACGCGTCTCTTAAGGGTCAAGTAGAAACCATTCTCCTCCAGAGCAAACTTATAATTCCTTGGCTTTTTCGCACTTCGCACCTCGAATTTGCCGAGTAGACGAGCTGCATGCTCCTCGATGTGATGCGACTCAAAGGGCTCGGTTATATCGGTGCCCTTGGTGCGCTCTATCCAAAAGGCGCCGCCCGGATGCCGCTTGGCAAAGTCCGTCAAGTCGTAGAGCTTGTCTTTGATGCGCCACAAGCCCTCGGCTTCGTCTTCTTTGTGTTTGCCCTCCAGCCACCTGAAATGCATTGACAACTATTACTTATCACTTATCTCAGAGAGGCCACTGTTCCTTAAACAGTTTATCAAACGCACTTCTCATCGCTAACAGGAAACTTATTTCGATAGCTGGGATATGTTCGAGATATGCCCGAAACACGCCAGTTTTCCAATTCAGCATTCGGTGGCATTTTGTGCCTTCTTTGGTAAGCGATAATCGCTTAAGACTGACACTATCAGTTAATGATGGACTGTTGACATAAGTACAAATGCCAAATATTAAAACCGTTCTATTTGGCACCGCAATCCACTTTGTTGCTTTGCTTCTGACTCGCCTACTGAACGCGTCGCTCTGTTTGTGTCTTTCACTGCTCGAATAATTATTAAAAGCTGAGCGAACGTATAAAAAAAAAGCTCTCAAAAGCTTTGAGCTTATTAAGCGTTTGTTTTCATTGCAGATCGCCCCTTATCAGTGAGCAGCACAAACTGGAAATGAACCAATGCCAAATCACATATAAATGAATCACGAAATGAGCGCACATTGAACTAAACGTGAGCTTGGCTTAAAAGTTTTAAATAAATATAAATAGCATTTATTATGGCGAAAATTTATATGATACTTAAACTTTGTGTTTTCGATCAAAAATTTTACATTGCTATATTTTTTTTTTTTTCGTGCCAATCAATATAACTGATCCTTGTGAGTAGCATTATGCGATTCCAATATCTGAACTTACTTGGATATTCAATTATGGCATTTGTGACGCTAATTTTCAGTTGTTTTTCCTCAAGCTTGTCATTCTTATGTTTTGGCTTAGCCAGACAGCCTCTATTGTCAACAAATAGTCATGTTGGACATGTCGAAGTTGAAATACTCTTCACACATGAGCCACATGGGCGATCTACAAAAATTATAGGATATATAGTCGACTCGGACATATTACTAAGCCAAATTCTTCCCCATTTTTAGTTTATCTCCCCTGCAAAATTGTTTGCATCTTAACGGGTGTTGAGACCACTGCTCTCAGCTGACATCGGCGTCAACATTGACGTGGGTTCAGCTGATAACAAGATGCGAGCCAGTTGTCATAATGGAAATATTTCCAAACATTGTTCCCTTAAAATCCATACAATCTGCGTCTGGCGCTCAGTAAGCGGTTAAAGTAGCTCGTGCTAGGTTCATTTTGTATATATATATATATCTACATACAGAAGGATTCGGATAGAAAATGATGATTGAGAAGTGGAAGCAGAGTGGGATTGCAACCAAGTTTCCCACATATCGCAATTCGGCGTTGGTCACCACCGAGTCCTGGCTGAAGGGTAAAAGGGCGGACGATGAGGCCGAGGGTCTTTGGCGCATACACGACGGGATCTACGATTTTACGGAGTTCATCGATAAGCATCCCGGCGGTCCATTCTGGCTACGCGAAACCAAAGGCACCGACATAACCGAAGCATTCGAGGCACATCATTTGACGACGGCACCGGAAAAGATGATTGCCAAGTACAAAGTGGGGGATGCGAAAAGTCCACGCACCTACACGCTGACTCTGCACGAGGATGGCTTCTACAGGACGCTCAAGGAGCGAGTCCGCGAGCAACTGAAAACCATTGACAAGCGACCCAAACGCAAAAGCGATGTGAGTAATCCCGAAGCGACTTTATAGATGATCCTTGACTGATACCCCTTCCTTTCCAGCTGATCCATCTGGGCATCCTGCTGTCCACCTATCTGTTTGCCGTGGCCAGTGTTCGTTTGGACAGCCTGCTGGCATTGATCCTTGCTGGCGTCGCTCTCTGCTGGACGGTGATTGTGTCGCACAACTATTTCCATCGTCGCGACAATTGGCAAATGTACTGCTTCAATCTAGGCATGATGAACTTCTACTCATGGCGCATCTCACATGCCTTGTCGCATCATATCTATCCCAACTCCTACATGGATCTCGAGCTGAGCATGCTTGAGCCTCTGCTCTGCTGGGTGCCCAATCCGCACATCAAGAGCAAAGCAATGCGCTATGTCTCCTGGATAACGGAACCCATCGCCTATGCAATTGCGTTCTTCAGTCTAATGGGCACGCGGTAAGTGGCAGTACTGACTAACACTGTGCAACAGAATTAAACAAATAACGTAGAATGTCTGGCATTAAAATTTATTTCAATTAAAAAAATTCATTTTTAAGGAGACACAAATTGCACATCTCGGATAAAATATTTGTTTTAAATATTTATTAATAAAAAATTTTTGTAATTTTGTTGCAAATATTTTAAAAATGTATATTAATAACAAAATATTTATTAATACTGTGCAACAAAATAATCAAAATAACTGTTAAATAATTTTGAATGTCTTCATTAATAAATATCGAATATTTTCGATATTAAATTATAGAAAAGCGAAAAAATCGCACCTCTCAAAACATTGGAAACCAAAATATAAAATATTTATTATTAACACGATGTATTGCAATCTGTAATGGATGAATCGAAGGCTACAATCACAATTAATAATCAATATTATCAATAATTTTTCAGCATTTTCTACTCGCTGCGCCACACAAATATAATGTATTGGCACGATCTACTGCCGCTCTCCATACCGCTGGCCATGTACTGTGGATCGGGTGATGCAACTGATGTGTTATTCTGCATACGCCAGTGGCTATCGATGACGTCAATCGCCAGCTTCGCCTTTTGCGTAATCGGCCTGAATGCAGCACATCACGACCCGGAAATCTATCACGAGGGCGATGCAATTCGTGAGGATCGCGACTGGGGTCTCTTCCAGGTGGATACCATCATCGATCGTGGGGATCTGAAGTGGTCACAGTTTCTTGTGCTCACACACTTTGGCGATCATGTGCTGCATCATCTGTTCCCTACCCTCGATCATGGCCTGCTACCCGCCCTCTATCCCGTGCTCTACGAGACCCTCGATCAGTTCAAGGGCCAGTTGAGGGAATGCAATCACATTGATCACATCATTGGCCAGCACAAGCAACTGTTGCGCACCGTACCTAATACAAGAGCACCTGGAGCAACCAAATAGGATATATATTTTTTAAATTCCTTGACTTTTGTATCAGGTAAACATAATGAAAGCCAAATGTGATCTTTCCATTATATAGATCAATATCTTTGAATCTGTTCAATTGGCCCGCTTTCAATTAAAACAATCTTTTTTTAAAATTGATTTACATTTATTTTGTTCCTTTTTTGTATACTTTTTTAGAGTAGGTTTGATCTTTTCTTATAATGTGTTGATAAGATTAAAAAATTGAACATAAACATAAGCGCCAAGTGCGGCGAGAGTGTATGCTGTCTGTCTGTCTATAGGTCTGGTAAGTAGATCTGGGTATACAATTAATCAAAATACATATACACAATTCGATAACTAGATAATGCAACTGCGACATTTCCTTGATGGACACTTCCTGTTGGGCCTTTTTTTACTTTTGTAACTCACATTTGACGGGGCTCATTTTGTTGTTCGTTTGTAATGCATAGTTTAATGTTTGTTTTGTTGTTTTTTGAATGCGTTTTGAAAGTTGTATAAAAATATAAATACAATTACAGGTCTCGGGAAATGTCCATAAGCAAATGTCGCGCTTACGAAGCTGCAACCAACTCCCCTCACAAGGAACTTATGTATGTCGATCGTTGTTGTTGTTTGTTGTTGTTGTTGTTTTAACAGATGTTGTTTGTTTATTTTTTATACCGGGTTTCTTGACCATCAATATTGGGGCCCGGTTTTTGAGTTGTGGTTTGTTCATAGTAGTTGTTGTTGTTTTTTTTTGCCTATGTGCATTTTGTGCCTCCCGTCGTTTCGATATATATTTTGTTATAGATTTATTATTTTGTTTAAATTAAGAAATTAAGCTTTAAATCATAAACATAATCATTATGAAATATCATTTAAAATAAATTAAAAAATGAAATGGCATTTAGAATTCGTTTTCAGGAGCAAGGTCGAATCTTGGTGGGAAAGCCAATCCGTCGAATTGTGGCCTAACGGATGTCGCACGGGGCTGCAGAAATAAAAAAGAATATATAAATAAATAAAGAATAAGTGATATATTAATATTAATGATCTTAAATGATAAGCAAGGCATGCCTGGGTGGGGGGTGGGGAGGTTTGTAGACGAGTCACTAAAGTTCGTTGAGACATTTGACTAACTCACTAAGAGCCTTTTTGTAGTGCACACACATTGACAACGTGGGAGAGAGAGAGAGATAACGATATAGAGAACGAGATAACTATGTAAAAACAATGTACGAATTGAGCGTGACGTAAATGCTCGATACGTTTTTGAGTGCGGGGAATGTATAACAGAGAAATAACGTACGAAATGAATACAATGAACGCGTGCAATGCGCGCACGCCTCGTAGAATGAGAGAGAGAGAGAGAGAGAGAGAGAGTGAGAAAACAATATATGCATTTGGGAGAGTATCGGTTTGAGTGTGTGTGTTTGCGTGTATGTGCGTGTGCAATGTGTCCAACATACACTGACACAAACGACAAGACGCAACAAGAACGAGAAAAAGAGAACAAGAAATAGAGAACGAAAACGTTGATAAACCAAAATATAATTATTTCTTTTCGTGTGGAAGCCGCCACTTACAAATGTTATCAATAAAGTTTCTACTGCTCCAGCTGTAGCTCAGTAGCTCTAGCGGCCACCCCTTTGCGCTGTGGGCTGCAGTACACATGTACAAATACATATTTTTTTTTTTTTTGGTTTTGTTTGTTTTGTGATTTTAATAATATAGTGGAAGAATATAGTTTCGTATATATATATTGTATATGCAGTAATGGTTGTAGAAAAAGCAAAGTCGATTGATTGATTGCTTGATTGATTTACTTGCTGGTGCTGTTGTTCTTCACAGTTGTCTTTTCTTTTTATCTTTTAAAAAATAGTCAAAATGAACGCATTATTGGTTGGTACGATAGCTTCAATTCATCTCTCATTTATCTTTCTCGATCTTTGTATATATATATATATATATTGTTTTTTTTCAATATTTTTTTGGTTGATTGGTTGGTATTTTCTTCGCCCAGGTGCGTAAGTTGTTTTGTGGTTGCCTCTAATTACAATTCTCTCTTCTACCGAATGTCGTATGATGCATCTATATATTATTATTATTATTGTATATATATTAATTCTTATAAGCTATAATTCTCTTTGCATGTTTTTGTTCTCTCATTACATATATATATATATATATAATTGAATCATCATTTCTTTTCTTCTTTCTTTTTTTCTTCTTTTAAATTGATTTTTCATTTTTTGGTGGTAGTGCCTCAAATTGATCTGTTTTAAATCTGTTGTCGATTTTAATTTGGTTGCAGAGGTGAGGTGTGAAGAAGCAGAACGCGACCCGCATAATATGAAAGGGAAGAATATATATATAACATATATACATATTGGTAAAATATTTCAAAACACTATACTGAAGAGAGATTTGATATATCGGTGTACTATATTAAATAGTAAGCCAAATGGTAGCAAATGTATTTTCAGCTGCTAAATGAATCAGTGGAGAGAGTCGTGTTTTGGCTATTCGTGAAGTTGGGTAAAGGTGAAGGGGTAAGTGGAGAGGGGTGGTGGGGATGGGGTACTTACCGCTGGGCTGGCACCACGACCGACAGAACCGGCACGTCCCTTGGCGCGGAATTTGCTAATGGCCTGTTCAGCCAGATCGGCACGCTCCTCGGCTTCCTCGAGCTCCTGCTGGGCCTTGCGGAATTTGGCCAAGTTGAGGGCGGCGATTTCCTCTGCCTCCTCGATCTGCCTCTTGTATGTCTTGATCTTCTGTTGCAGCTTATCGACCAGATCCTGCATGCGTTCGTGGTTCTTGCGATCCTCCTCAGACTGGAAGCTCAACTCCTTGACGCGACGCTCGGACTTGCGCAAGTTCTTCTGGGCATCGGCATGTCGCCTCTGCTCACCATCCAGCTCGTTCTCGAGCTCGCGGACGCGCTGCTCCAACTTCTGGATGGCCTTCTTGCCGCCCTTGAGGGCATTGGCCTCGGCCTCATCCAGACGCACCTGCAACTCCTTGATCTGCTGTTCGAGGGCCTTCCTCAATTTCTCCTGGGTCTGGGCATGATCCTGCTCAGCGCGCAGCTCATCGGCCAAACGGGCGGCATCAACCATTGCCTTCTTGGCCTTCTCCTCGGAGTTCTTGGCCTCGTTGAGCAGCTCATCCAGATCGGAGTGCAGGGTCTGCAGCTCCGACTCCAATTTCCTCTTGGCAGCAGAGATCGAAGCGTTCTGGGCGGAAACTTCGTTCAGCTGTTCGTGGGCATCGGCCAATTCCTGTTCGGCCTGGCGACGACCGCGATCGGCCTGCTCCAGCAGAGTGCGAGACTCCTCCAGTTCGTTCTGCAGAGCGTTAGCACGACGCTCCGAGATGCCCAACTGTTCGCGGGCATCATCGCGGGCTCTCTGTTCTTCCTCAAGGGCGGTCTGGATGTCCTTGAGCTGTTGTTGGTAGCGCTTGATGTTCTTCTGGGCCTCGGCGTTAGCCTATGGAAAGGTAAGAGAAAATCAAAGATTAACATTTGCTCAGGAATTGCTGCTGATGGTGAACCCACCTTGTTGGCATGATCCAGAGCAATCTCCAATTCGTTGATGTCGGCTTCCAACTTCTTCTTCATGCGCAGGGCCTCAGCCTTGCCCTTGGCCTCGGCTTCGAGGGAGGCCTGCATGGAGTCGAGAGCGCGCTGGTGATTCTTGCGTGTGTTCTCGAATTCCTCTTCCTTCTCCTGGATGCGGCGATCGATTTCCTGGCGCACCTGCGACAACTCCAACTGAGCGCGCAACACCTTGTTCTCCTCCTGTTCGAGAGCAGCCTCGGCCTCCTCAAGAGCGGCCTGGAGCTCATCCTTTTCGGCTTCGAGACGCTTGCGTGCCTTCTCGATCTCATGGATGTTGCGGCCACCCTCACCGATCTGGTCAAGCAGATCCTTGACCTCATCGGCCAAGTTCTTGTTCTCACGACGCACAGCCTCCAGCTGCTCCTGGCCCTCCTCATAGGCGCCCTTAAGACGGAACAACTCGGTGGAGTAGTTGCGGCACTCCTTCTGCGAGGCATCGAGCTCAGCGGCCAAATCATCAACCTTGAGCTTCCATTCGCCAATGATCTTGTCGAATGCCTTCTGCTTCTTCTCGGCGGCGTTGGCAATGGCATTGGCGCGATCGACCTCCAGCTGCAAGTCCTCGACTTCGGTGGACAGACGCTGCTTGGTCTTCTCCAGGCCGATGCACTTCTGGTTGAGCGACTCGATGGTCTCCTCAGCCTCGGCAAGGCGAGCCTGCAGCTTCCTCTTGGCCTCCTCCAGCTCCTCGGAGCGGGCAACGCCATCGGATTCGTACTTGCTGCGCCAGACCTGAGCCTCAGCGTTAGCCTTGCTGAGTTGACGCTGCAGATCAGCCTTGCCCTCAGCCTCCTCCTCAACCTGTTCGCGCAGGTTGTCCAGGTCGTGCTCCAAGTTGCGGAACTTGCCCAAAAGGGTAGCGCGTTCGCGAGACTCCTCATCGGCCAGACGCTTGGTATCCTCCAGCTGGGTGGTCAAGGAGATCTTGATCTTGGACAGCTGAGACACCTGAGACTCGGCCTCCTCCAACTGGCGGAGCAGATCGGAGTTCTCAATGGACAGCTTCTTCTTGCTGGCATCGAAGTCGTTCAGGGTCCTGTTGGTCTCATCCAATTTGGACTGGACCTCGTTGAGGGTGTGCTGCAGCTGCTTGGCGATCTTCTCCTGGGCAGCCTATTGTACGCACGCAAAAAATATATATCCAAGGATTAGTCAACGATTCGCGCTAAATCCGTTGCGGATTGTTTTGTGGCATATTGTTTCTTTTTTCTTTATTTATTTTCTGTGTAAGCACTGTACAGCATTAGTAAAGGGGTTTTATTAAAAGCAGGCAAAAATATATTTATTTTCTTTTGTTTCTTTAACGGGTCGTTTTAGTTTTGGGCTACTTTTTTTTGTTTCTTTTTTTTTTTGACTTCTACCAGAAGAAAATATACAAATTTCGGAGCAAAATCAAACGTTCAGCATATAATTTACAGCAGCCGACTCGCAGTCGATTAAAATTCATATTGTATACCTTCTCGTTGGTAATGTGGTCGACACCGGCACGCAGATCGTTCAGCTGGCCGTAGTACTCATTCTTCTCCTTCTCAGCCCTGGTTTAGATATAACATAAGAGAGAGTTGATACAGATATATAAGTTAAGAATATTTCTGCCTAGGCGCCAGAATACCCTAACGGACTGCAAATGGCGCGACACAACTGAAGCATATTTCTGCCTAGGCGCCAGAATACCCTAACGGACTGCAAATGGCGCGACACAACTGAAGAATATTTCTGCTTAGGCGCCAGAATGCCCTAACGGACTGCAAGTACCCTGTCGGATCACCACTGACCTAACGGATTGCAGATGCCGCGTCGGCATATTATAACGGAGCCTTACAGCGACAGCAGCCACAGCGACACAACTACAAACGCCAGACACCAGCAGAGCGCAGCAAACTTATGTTACATTTTTAATAAAGAAGATCGAATAATTTAGTTCTAATAAAGCACTCAAAGGAAACTGTTCTGTGTTTTTTTACAAAAACTCCGAAGGAACAATTTAATTGGCGCCCGAGCAGGGACCGGTTCGCAGACAGGCAAAATCGCGAGTTATAAAAAGTGTACGAAAAAAACAAACACACGCCTCGTTAAAAACGCTCTACAGTAGCAATAATATACGAACATCTCGCGAAGAAAGCCAAATAGGCCAGTTATAGTGCAACGTTCAAAGTCAAAAGCGACTCAAGTAGCCGCAGACACGAACTAAAATAAAAAAACTTGTGCCACGTTCAAAGTCAAAAGCGACTCAAGTAGCCGCAGACTCGAACTAAAAAAGTGCAAGACTGTGAACCGGTGTCCAAAAAAATACCGTCGACAACCCTGTAGTGTCCGTCCGCAGGGTACCGCGAAATAAAAACGTATCTGGAGGAACCCGAGTCACCCACTCCGACTCGACATCGTCGTGGGATAAAAAGGATAAATTCTAAAGGATCGTCGCGCGGGAGATTCGCCGGCATGTTAATTATACTGTAAGCATAGAAAATAAGAAAAAATTTTTTCCAAAAATAAAAAAATAAAGTTTGCGAAAAAAATTTTTTAAAAAAATTAAAACAAAACAAAGATTTAACATCAAAAACAAATAATTTCCAAAATAAAAGGAATAAATTTAAGTATAAGAAGAAAATTTGGAAAAAAAGGAATTCCTAAAATAAAAAAAAACAAATAAATTAGAATATAAGCAACATACTGAAAACAAGATATAAAAACACTTAATAACTAAAAAGAGAAAATTCATAACGATCTTCCAATATTATATAAAATATTTCCCCACATTGCTTCCCCGTATTGAAACGGTCAAATTTAAAATATAAAGTGGTCCGAATTTAAAAATGCAAGGTTCCGACTTGTCCGATTCCCTAGCCAACATGAGGCTAGGAGCAGCTAGCACTAGCTCACAAAGAAACGATCAAAGAAGCACAAGCCCATCCCTTAAAGAAACGATAGTATCGTTGATAAAAGAAACGCTTCAAGGAGGCGAAATAATACGTCAGGCAATAGGTAACGAAGGCAATGACCTTCTATTTGACATCCCTTTCACTCGTCCATCAGGAGAGGAATCGGAAAAAATTCCGGAGATAACTCGACTAATCAGGGAATTTTCAGGAGACCGAACGGCATTCGGCTCGTGGAAGAAAAACGTAGATAGAATAATGGCAACTTATAGTGGCCAAGAAGAAACTCATAAATACTATCTAACAACATTGGCAATTAGAAATAAGATAATAGGAGAAGCAGATGCAGTGCTTGAATCCTACAACACACCCATGAATTGGAAGGCAATTTCCAAGTGCCTCACTGAACATTACGCTGATAGGAGAGACTTAAAAACTCTCGAATATCAAATGTTCTCCCTAACTCAAGGACGTTTGTCCGTTCAAGAGTTCTACCAAATGGTATATCACCAACTATCTCTGATTCTCAACCAAATAGGTGTGCAAGAAGACGCACCCGAGGTAGTCAGAGCTCTAACGAATAATTATCGAGGCAAAGCCCTGGATATTTTCGTAAGAGGCCTAAATGGAGACTTACCGAGACTCTTAGCAATCAAAGAGCCAAGAGATCTCAGCCATGCATTACACCTGTGCAACTTGGTAGAAAACCAAGACCACAGAAATGCATTTATCCCCAGAACAAAACAACAAATTCCACCTTTACCACCTAGAAACTACTTCCCAGGACGACAGCTAGGTAAACCGCCACAAGCTAATAATTTCGGACACTGGCGAAATTTCGAGCCTAAACTCTATCACACCCCTCGACCAAATATGACTCATCAAATGACAAGTCATAGACAGTTCCCTCAAACGCAGCAATACACATTGCCGCAACAATTCTTCAGTCCTAAACAGACTTATCAAGCGCCTCCGCGCCCATTCGCCCCGAAACCCGAACCAAGACCAGTACCGATGGAGATAGATCCCTCCATCAGAAGTAGAAATGTGAACTATATGAATAAACCACGCCGAAACAACTATGCGGGCAAACATCCACTCAGCGCATATGGCGGACAGCCACCGAAGATCCAAAGACAATTTCACATCGCAACTGGAACACCCGAAGATCGATTTGAGCAAACAAATCCCCACGGACCGTGCTATGAACAACAAGCTTATTTCAAAGCCGCTGGCTTGCAAAAAGCTTACGATTTACCGGACATGGGAGAAGGCGAAGTTGGTTACGAATACCAACCTACAATGGTCGACGCTTCGGATATTCATTTTTTAGACTAAATGGTTCCTCGTTGCCCTATTTTCAATGCATAACGAGGAACGGCATTTCACTTAATTTCTTAATTGACACAGGCTCGAACCAAAATTACATTCAACCTAATTTGGTTACGAGCCCGAAAACGAATAAAAATATATTTAACGCAACTTCTGTCGGTGGACAAACCGAAATAACCCACCACACATTCCTTAGTCTATTCGGCCAAAAAAATAGGCCAATCAAGTTTTTCTTGCTCCCAACATTAAAAACATTCCACGGTATCCTAGGCAATGATACCTTGAAACAGCTGAACGCTGTTATTGACGTAAAAAATAATACTCTAACCATTGATGGGAATTATAAAATTAGAATAAGACAATTAGAAACACAAGCAGTAAATAATATTAAGATACGATCAGAGCATCTGACGGACAAACAGAAGGGTTTCATAGATATTGTTATGAAGACTCATTCAACTTTGTTCGCAGAACCTGACGAGAAACTAACATACACGACTAGAGTGGCAGGAGAAATAAGAACAACGTCAGATTCCCCCGTTTACAGTAAACATTATCAATACCCTACTTCTCTAAGAGGAGAAGTCGAAAAACAGATTGATCAGTTACTGAAAGACGGTATAATAAGACCTTCACGGTCACCATACAACGCCCCAGTGTGGGTAGTACCAAAAAAGAGTGACGCATCAGGCGAAAAAAAGTTTAGAATAGTCATCGACTATAGGAAACTTAATTCTGTAACAATTTCGGATCGATACCCGATCCCCGAGATTGGAGAAATCATCGCACCAATTGGGCGAGAATAAATATTTTTCCGTACTAGATCTCAAGAGCGGATTCCACCAAATTCCACTCATGGAAAAAGACATAGAAAAAACTGCATTCGCAGTTAATGGCGGGAAGTACGAATTCACCAGACTTCCGTTTGGTCTAAAGAATTCACCGTCAATATTTCAACGAGCATTAGACGACATCCTAAGGGATCATGTCGGGAAAATATGCTACGTTTATATCGATGATATCATCGTCTTCAGCAAATCGGAAGACGAACACGCTAAACATCTAAATATGGTCTTCACGACTCTAGATAAAGCGAATATGAAAATTCAAATCGACAAATGCGAGTTCTTTAAGAAAAAAGTCGATTTCTTAGGTTTCACCATTTCAGCAGATGGTATCAAAACCAATGACGAAAAAGTGAAAGCGATAAAAAACTTTCCAACACCCAAAAGCCTCAAAGACTTACGTTCTTTCTTGGGTTTGTCAAGCTACTACAGAAGATTCATTCGAGATTACGCTAAACTGGCGCAAAACCTCTCACAACTCTTTTAAGAGGAGAAAATGGAAAACTCTCAAGGAATCTCTCCCATAAAGTCGAAGTGACACTCGACAATAATGCAATTAAAGCATTCCATAAAATCAAGAACACGCTCAGCTCAAACGATGTGGTACTAGCCTACCCCAATTTCGAAAAAGAATTTCATTTAACAACCGATGCATCAAATTTCGCAATCGGAGCAGTTCTCGAGCAAGAGGGCAGACCCATTACTTTCATATCACGTACACTTTCAAAAACAGAAGAAAATTACGCAACTAACGAAAAGGAAATGTTAGCCATTGTCTGGGCTCTCCAGAACCTACGCATGTACCTCTACGGTACCTCAAAAGTAATAATTTTTACAGACCATCAACCTTTAACTTTCGCTCTGAGCAGCAAAAATCATAACGGAAAACTCAAAAGATGGAAAAGCTACGTGGAAGAATATAACCACGAATTAAGATACAAACCAGGAACTTCAAATGTTGTCGCAGACGCTCTATCCCGCCGAAATCCCCACAAAATAGAAATAAATAACACCTCATCATCAACAGTACAGAGTGATGACAGTTCGTCACACAACCTAATTTCAGTGATGGAAGTCCCCATCAACGTTTTTAAAAATCAAATTTTTCTGCTGACAGCAGAAAAAGAAACATATGAGTTTAAATCACCTTTTCCCACTTACCACAGACACATAGTGAAAAAACCACAGTACTCAGAAGACGACTTAATAGACATTTTAAAAAAACGATTAAATCCAAAAATTGTAAATGGACTATTCACGTCCGAAAATATTATGGCGAAAATTCAGAATATTTACCCTTCCCATTTCGGGAATTACAAAGCCAGATATACCCAAAAACAAGTTAAAGATATTACAAACGAAAGTGAGCAAACAGAAATAATTACAAAAGAACACACCAGAGCTCATAGGAATGCAATAGAGAATAAAATACAAATACTTGACAATTTCTTTTTCCCCAATTTAACAACAAAAATCGAAAAAATAACAAAACTTTGCGCGAGACTTGCAAAGAAGGCAAGTACGACAGGCACCCACAAAAAACAGAATTACAATCAACCCCTATTCCATCCTATCCAGGCCAAATTATCCATATCGATCTATATACTACAGAGAGAAACATTGTTCTAACTGCAGTAGATAAATTTTCCAAATACGCACAAATAAAAATTCTAAATTCAAAAGCAGCTGAGGATATAAAACACCCATTACATGAAATAATGATAGCTTTCGGTATGCCGAAACTAGTTGTTATGGACAACGAAAGAGCATTAAACTCCGCATCCATCAAATTTTTATTGGAAGACCAATTAAAAGCAAAAGTCTACACGACACCGCCATACAACTCAACCAGCAATGGACAAGTTGAAAGATTCCATTCAACATTAACTGAAATAATGAGATGCGTTAAAATAGATGAGAAAATATCGAACTTCGAAGATTTAATATTTAAATCTGTTCAATTATATAACCAATCTATACATTCCACAGTGAACGAAAAGCCAATAGAAATATTTTTTGGTACTAGAAACATCAACGAGCCTCAAGAACTAGAGGAAAATAGAAAAAAAGTAAGAGATAAAGTAAAAAATAAACAAGCCAATGACCTAGAATACCATAATAGTAAAAAGAAAACAATAAAACAATACGAAAAAGGAGATATAGTATACCGCAAAATTGACAAAAGACTAGGATCAAAACTAACCCCAAGATACAAAAAAGAAATTGTAGAAGAAAATAGAAATTCCACTATAAAAACACAAAGCGGCAGAATAATTCATAAAAATAATTTAAAAACATAAAATTTTACAGATTGTTCCTACCAACATGTTTTGGTCTAGCGACCATACTGGACTACTCCCATTCAAAAATAATACCGATTAAAACAGGAATCGCCGCAATAGAAAACGGCACCTATAAAATAATCCACGTATTCAACATTGAGGAATACGAAATGGCGTTCGGTAACTTATCGAACAGATTAGAGGAGGTCAATATTACAAACCCACTGTTTCCCTTGCTTGAGTTCGGAACTCGCAAAAGTAGAGTCAAATTTAAAAAGAATAAAACCAATCCAAAGAAAAGCCAGAGCAATTAGCACTCTAGGCACAGCTTGGAAATGGCTGGCCGGCTCGCCGGACCATTATGATTATGAAACAATAATTTCAAAAACGGATGAGCAAGTGGAGAACAACAATAGACAGCTAGTAATAAATAAAATTCTAAGCGAAAAAATAAACGAACTAACCATAAGAACAAATGTAATACTGAAAGAAACTAGTAATAAGAAAAATAGCCAAGATGAAATGGCCACAATGTTAAAATTTAAGATACAAATTTTTAAAGAGGAATTAAATAACCTCATCTATGCCATACACTGGGCAAAAACAAATACTATTAATTCAATAATTCTTTCAGAAATAGAATTAGAAAAAATTTCAAACTTGTTAGAAAATAATATATTTTTTTTATAAATCCTGAAGAATTATTAGAATTCGCTAAAATCAAAATCGCCACAAATGGCAAAAAAAGAAATATGCACAAAATTGTTATTAGTGCCCATCAAAAAAAAGTAATCAAATAAATAAACTAAAATTTTAAAATATAATCAAATGTAAAACTCAAAATTTTGGTATTGAAGAAAATTGCGTAATGCACAATGAAAAAAGTATCTGTTAAAAAACTAGGTTAATAGATCTAAGCACCGATAACACGCGTCCTCAAA
Source organism: Drosophila cognata (assembly GCA_035041535.1). Classification (NCBI taxonomy): domain Eukaryota; kingdom Metazoa; phylum Arthropoda; class Insecta; order Diptera; family Drosophilidae; genus Drosophila; species Drosophila cognata. The sequence continues at coordinate 5,265,796 of JAWNLC010000234.1, read as the reverse complement.
AACAACAACAACAGTACCAGCGACAACAACAACACTATGTGCCCTAGCAACAAACTCTGCCACCGCTAACCATATCAACACCAACACCATCAACACCAACACCATCAACAACAACACCACCAACAACAACAACCACAACTGCAGCAGCACCAGCAATTGCAACAACAACAACCACAGCAACATAGCAATAATCACAGGCAGCAGCAACAACAATCGCTGCACGATCCATACGCACACTATCAAACAGCAACTGCAGCCGTTGACTGCCACCGTCGTCTAGGCGGAGACGCGTCTAACGGAGCGCCTTGACAATCCACAGGAACAGAGTATTGAAACGGGTACTCTGACCTTATCCGAATGTGGCAAGTAGCTGCAGCTGTCCGAGAACGGCGGAATCAGCTACACCGAATGCGAGCAGACCGAACAGCAAACCTATCTGGAGGGTCAGCAGCTGCTCAATGATCAGCCAGTGGAGGACAAAGCTGTGCCCAACCTGGAGAGGGAGCTCAGCGAAGCGCTCACTGTGACCAAGGATAGCAAAAAGCAGGTGACCAAGCGGCTGGAATAGAGCAAAGAAACTGCCTGCAAGAAAGGCGCCAAGCTGCTGAAGAAAACTATTCCCCGGACCAGAATCAAAAACCGCAAACAAGATTCTTCATCGCGTCCGAGGACGTCCGCGTTTAAAGGGGGAGGAGTTAAGAATATTTCTGCCTAGGCGCCAGAATACCCTAACGGACTGCAAATGGCGCGACACAACTGAAGCATATTTCTGCCTAGGCGCCAGAATACCCTAACGGACTGCAAATGGCGCGACACAACTGAAGAATATTTCTGCTTAGGCGCCAGAATGCCCCCTAACGGACTGCAAGTACCCTGTCGGATCACCACTGACCTAACGGATTGCAGATGCCGCGTCGGCATATTATAACGGAGCCTTACAGCGACAGCAGCCACAGCGACACAACTACAAACGCCAGACACCAGCAGAGCGCAGCAAACTTATGTTACATTTTTAATAAAGAAGATCGAATAATTTAGTTCTAATAAAGCACTCAAAGGAAACTGTTCTGTGTTTTTTTACAAAAACTCCGAAGGAACAATTTAATTTATATATGTGCGGTTAGTCTTGGGGTTACAGTCTGTTTTGGGATATATATAGATAGATAGATAGATAGAACAGCAGATTAGGCGAGAAGCGAGCGAGAGAGTCCATTGAGAGTCCATTTTGAATACGTTGACACTAAAATACGTTTCTTACTTTTAAGTGGGAGAGAGACACACATTGAGTGAGAGACAGAGATAGACAGAGAGAGTTACGCACACCCAAGAAGTTTTTTTTTTTTGTTAAAAATTCACACCTCTAATGGGTGTGTGTTTCTGGCACATGCTTTTGTCTGTATGTGTGTTTGTGTGTGTGTGTGTGTGTGTAATTAGGTGTATATGTGTGGCCACATATGCCACATAGATCGAGATCAGAATCGGATCAGCGACCCAGTTGCAATATGTCCGACATATATTACCTTATCGCGAGCCAACTGATCGCAGGCGGTACGAGTTTGATTCAACTCATTGTGGGAAGACTGACGATCGTGCTCGGCCCTAGATTATAACACAAAAAGAGATCAGTTATATACACATCTATATATATGGATATCGTGAGCGTCGTTGATTCCTCTGTGGACTGTGCGTTGCATCTGAAATAGCTAGCGAGTTCTATGTGCGGAATGAGTGTGGATTTTACTTACTTGGCCTTCAGTTTGTTGAGCTGATCAACCTGTTCGGCCATCTCGGCGACGGCATCGTTGTGCTTCTTGCGCAGGTTGGCCAGGGTGGATTCGTGCTGGATGTTGGCCTCCTCAAGATCGCGGCGGAGCTTGCTCAGCTCAGCCTCACGCTTCTTGTTGAGCTCAATCTGGGCAGAGGTGGCACCGCCAGCCTCCTCCAGACGCTCACCCAATTCCTCGAGTTCGCGGGCCAAATCGGCGCGCTGCTTCTCGGCCTTGGCGCGGGCTTGACGCTCAGCCTCGACCTCCTCCTCGAGCTCCTCGATGCGGGCCTGCAGTTCCTTGATCTGGCGCTGGTGTTTGCCAACAACGACCTGCTCATCTTCCAGCTTGGCGGTGATGGAGGACAGTTCCTTGTCCTTGCGCTGAATGGTCTGCTCCAACTCCTTCTTGTTGCGCTCCAGATCGGCAACGGCCTCCTGGGTCAGCTTGAGGTCACCCTCAACCTTGCGCTTGCCCTTCTCAACATCGCCGCGCACCTTCTTCTCGCGCTCCAGGGAATCCTCGAGCTCATCGAGAGTCTGCTCGAGCTTGGCCTTCACCTTGTTCAAGTGATTGATCTTGTCCTCGGCGGCCTGCAGTTCCTCACCGGTCTTCTGGTTGCTCTCGCCCTGCATTTTCTTCTCCTTGTTCAGCTTGTTGATGAGCTCATCCTGGTGGGCGATCTCGTCGTTCAAGTTGCGGATCTGGTGATCCTTGGTGGCCTTATCCTGTTCGGCCTTCTGGATGTTAAGCTCCATATCTTCGATGTCCTTCTTCAGGCCAGAGATCTCCTGATCGGCCTTCTTCTTCTGCTGGAACAGCTGGTTGCGGGCATCTTCCTCCTGAGTCAGACGCTCTTGGATATCCTATTCGATTGCAATAAGCACAATTTTTTTTTGGATTATAATGAGTGGGGGTGTTTCATTGATCATTCGTCTAAATTTAGCCAAGTGCGCACATCGCACATAGCAGCTCATCGAAATCTCTCTCGAAATAGCCGCAACGCCTGATTGCACTTGATACATTTTTTGAGGATTCGCTTGGCTGATAATTGGGGCTATTTTTGGAATATACTTACGCGCAGCTGGTTCTCGCAATCGTTCTTCTGGGCGGTCAACTTGGCGTTGCGCTCCTGGAAGTCCTGCAGCTGACCCTTCTCGCCGGACAGCGAGTCCAACAGGGCGGTCTTCTCAGCCAGCAATTTGGCGTTGAGCACCTCCAATTCCTTGCGCACTTTCACTTCAGCGGCATGCAGTTCCTCAGCCTTCTTGGCCTTCTCCTCCAGACGCTGTAAATCATTGGAAGCAGTTGTTGGATTACTAAATGCGGCACTTTCTGCAACGGCTGCTGTTGCTGCTGGTTCTGCCGGAGCAGCAGGCTCTGCGGGCGGCGCAGGCTCTGGCGGAGGAGCAGACTCTTCGGCTGCTGGTGGTGGCGGTGCATCTGCCTCCTCTGCAGCTGGTGCAGCTGCTGCAGCTTCACCTGGCGCTGCCTCAGCAGCCTTTTTCGTTTTTTTCGCTTTCTTTTCGTCAGCCATTTAAAACTCGATATTTGTATCGATCTAACAAGTAATTAATTCGCAGATACTCTTTTGGGGGTATCTGTTTGCTTTCGTTTGGTAGTTCGTTTGACTGTTTAAATACAACTGGAATGGCGGCGGCTGCTGCTGCTGCTGTTGCTGCTGCTGCGATAATTGCACTGTGCACACGATCGTTTGCCTTTTGGCAATAAAATTAGCTGATCGCCCTGGCATCTGTAATTGCCTTGCTTTCTGTGCCCACACACATTCATAATTCATAATTCGGCTATTCGCATTGGTTGCCTATCATTTCGCACTTGTGCGGCCAACAGCAGGTGTACTTTATATGTGTATATACATAAACACATATGTATATAAATGTATACACCTCTCGCTTGCTCAACTCAATTAGCATACAGCATGTGTACATATTGGTATGCATATATATATATATATATATATATATAAGTATATGCATTAAATGGTTTTTATATGTGTATTCTTAGTTATTATTACTCATTATTGAATTCTGTGGTTGGGGCAAATGTGGCGTATGCGTATTATTAATCATACGCCCCGTACTGGCGCCTTTTTATTATTTAATTAGCAAGCTAATTGGCAACTGTTCGCCACTTAAAAAAGTCTCGAGCTGGCAGCATGTACAAGAATAGCCATAGCCATAGCCAAGATGGAGCTGTAGATATTTGGCCAGAAATACACATATGGCAAATGCATATATACTATATACCCACATATACATATATATGTGTATATATATATAGAAGTACACTCATTTCACACATATGGCGCACTTTTCGATTTCCAGCAAAACTACAAAAATCATTTCTTCGTTCTTGGAGCGAAGCGTTGATTTCAGCAGAACATTTGTTCAGAGTTTTTGGCGATTAGGATAGGATCTATTTTTAGGCCTAGGCCGATCAGCTTCGATCAATATTGCGTATGTAGGGCTATATATTTTGTTTTTTTTTTTCAAATTTGAATAGTTGTGGGCGTGGTCGATGTGATCGCAGTGTGTGTCATGTTGGTGGCATTAAGTTGGCTTAATTAAGCACACAAGAATTCAATGCGAAAACTGTCTGTCTATATGTGTCTATTAAAAGATCGCATTGCAGCTGCTACCACAGATCCAATTATACGCAGACAATGTAGCTATAAGCTGAAGGGTTTCGGACGTGCCAGGGCTATAACTTGATTGCCAGCCGCAACTGTTAGCCAAGTTCACAAACACAAAATGCAGGCCACAAGCAAGTTGGATCATATTGCTTTCATGTAAGTGGCACTCAAAGATACTCTTGACAAAAAATATTATCCCTGATCTCAATCCGCTATTCATAATTAAATATTATTAAAGTGGAACAAAAGTTCGATTCTCGAGTTTGGAGTTGGACTCCAGTTAAATGGAAAATAAAGTCCCAAAAGGAAGCTTCACTTGCAACTTAAGCTAACTCTGCAGTCAGTCCGTCAGTCAAAGCGAATTGTTCTCCTGAGAATATATATATTATATATGTATATATAGTATACTTACGGCGATTTCATCCTCAATACGGCTGACGTTGAGCAGAGGCTTGATCTTCTGCCACAGTTTGTACCAGGGCCAGGTACGCAGCTGCAAGTATTTGCGCAGATTGCGCTGGACAACCTTGAGGGCGACACGCTGTTCCTGCAGCTTCTTGAAGCCACGACGGGACAGGTAACCGCGAGCCCAGGCCTGCATCCAGGACATGATCTTGCCGAGACGCTCATCACGGAACTCCTCCATCTGACCCAGGACACCGGCACGGAAGAACACCTATTTATGTTTCAAGTGTTGGTTGTGTGGGGGCAGAATAAAATAGGTTAATCCCCAATCTAAAATATCCATCACATTTTGCATAAGGAGCGCATGCTTTAAGCATTTACGAACTGAACGGGAGGATTATTTAACTCCCTCTTCCGATCAGCTCATAATTTGTAGATTGTTTTTATGCTTAAAGCGAAAGCGATTCTTCAAAAACACTTTTCGACAGGTTGAACTGGGATAGAATAGGGGATGGATTTGGTAAACGTAACGAACAAAAAACAGGACAAACAAATACAACATTTAGGATTACAAATGATACAATGAAGTTACAGATCGATGAAACATATAAAATAACATTCATATAGCTTAAGTGTAAAGAAAAACATTGAGTGTGTCGAGTGTGTGAAAATTGTGGGTAGAACTGCAAGTGTGAAACCACTGAAGAAACCACTTCCTAAGCCATGTACTAATAGCTAAAGATAATTCGCTTCCGAAGTAGTTTCACACTCCACAGTTAAACGTGTATTTTTTGCATGCAAGCGTTGTTTGGCGATTTTTGTTTAGAGTATATTGTCTCGGATATACCTTTGAGTGACCTAGACGGAATTGATCTTCGGGTAAATCGAGATACTTAATGATAATATCAGTGGCCTTTTTGTCTTTGTCAACGCCTTGCAATAGTTTTGGGCACATGATCTTGTAGCTGTATGGGTTGGTAGTTTCAAATGGTTGGTTTTTGTTGTATTATTTGTCAAGTGTACTTTTGGTTAGACAAATAAAAATGGTTTTTGTTTTGAGTGCACTAATTAAACTAGATTTTTAGTACTACGAGCTATGGATATAGTCTAATTAAGTTAATACTACAAATAATAATAATACCAAATTCTTTTTTGGTTTGGATTGGGGGAAAATGTGTTTTGACCTTTTTTGTAAAGGATTCATTTTTTTGTTTTGAGGGGAGGGAGGGAATGTGGGTTGGATCGAAATATAGTACGTATGTCCTTGCTTGTATTTGGATTTCGAGTACAGTGTAACCAATTTTTGATGGATAACGAGAGAGAGAGAGAGAGATAGAGACATGCGCACAGCACACTCACAGATCCTGGAACCCTAGGCTTTTTGCTTAGTTTCTGGTTATCTGGGGATCTGTGCATGTATGTATGTGTGTGTGTGTGTGTTTGTGTGTGTGTCTATGTATGTGTCTGGACATTCTGTTTGGAAGCCATATCCGAAGTGTTTTTGTTGAAGTCAAGCTATTTAGCTTGTTTTTTTCAATCATTTTTGTATATAGAAAAATGTGTCGTGCCTTTGTGTGGCCCATACGGAATTGATCGTCGGTCAACTCGGTGGATTCGATGAGGACTTTCGTGCATTTCTTGGGATCCTCCATACCCTTGATACCCTTAGGGTTCAGGATTTGGTAGCTATATGTGCGTATGTGCATAACATTTATAGATGAATTCAATATAAAATAACAAAATCAACATCTACACTATGACTATATGTATGGGATTAGTATAACTAGCTTAGGTCTAGTGTTATTTACGTTTAATATTATCAAAGTCTCTAGCCATCAAATATATATTCAAAATTCGAGCCCATGCTGCAAATCGGGGGTTTTGTTTACTCAACCAGGTACGAATGTTTTTTGGAGGAGTTTCTTGTTCGTGTGTATATGTGTTGGTGTCAGAGAGAAAGTGGGGCTGCTTGCAGTGGAGAAAGGGTGGAAGGGGCTGTGGCTGGGGCTGGGGAAGTGGGTGTGGTTACAATCATAATGCTGAATAGCGCCCCTAACAAGATTTTGTTTCTCTTTTCTGAAAAGGGCGCCCGTTATTGTTGTTTGGGAACTGCATGTCACAAAAAAAAAAAACTGCAGATAGTTTGCTTCTTTAAAGAGCAAATTTGAAGTTGAATATATATGATATGTCTATATATATATTCGGTATATACGGAATCTAGTTGTGTGTAATCCGTCAAGTGTACGGGAGAGAAGTATCAGAGCGATACGACAAAATCACTACTTGGAGGAGTAGAAAAAAAAGGAGTACGCAAAATGCATATATAAAAATCATAATTGATAATAAAAACTATTTGTTTAGAATTTGTGGAACGCGACTATGCCTTAGTGTGTCCAATGCGATACATATCGGCATCCAATGCTGTGGATTCTAATAATATGGTTCCACACTTCTTGGCATCATCGACGCCAACAATCCCAGCTGGATTCAGAATTTGATAGCTGCAAAATAAATCGCTTGATAATTTTCCAGGAACATTGTATACTTTGGGGACCACTTTTGTGTTTTGTGTAGTTGTTGTGTGGGTGTGTGTGTATATAAGAATTTAAGATGCTTTCGCGTTGACGTTTTTATGCATCACATTTTTGAGTTTGTTTTTCTTTTTTTTGGATTATTTACTACACGAAAAAAATAATGAAAATATATAACAGATTGAGCCATCCACTCATAATTGAAGAATTTCGAATACGAAAAGCGAATATGGAACTTAATCATGCCTTGGTATGGCCCAGACGGTAGAGATCATCATTCAGCTCGGTTGTCTCGATGAGAACCTTGGAGGCTTTCTTGGGATCTGAAATCTCCTTGATACCGCGTGGGTTCAAAATCTGGTACCTGTTCACATAAATACACATTCATTTTTGAGACAAGGACAGCAAATATAACCATGCTAAACTAAATCTTAAAATACTTTTCTCAACACCTTTCTGAGGAAGACGACGTCATGATCATTATCATGATATAGGCTCAGCATTAGAACAAAATATATTGGTACAAATGGAATTTGTTGTGGTACGTGAGGATAAAATACGAGAATAGTTGATATACAATTGGATTGTGTGGACAACTGGTAGTGGACTACACTAAACAAGAAAAAATAATGAATATACTACTAAGGTATGCGTGCCTTGGTGTTACCAATGCGATACAAGTCTGGGTCCAGTCCAACGGCTTCCAAACACTTGGTGGCAGCGTTCTTAGGCAGTTTTTCAGCTACCATAACAGCTGGTGCCAGAATCATATAACTAAAGTTAAGTTACAATAAATTAATATTTATGAAAAATTACTCCAAAAAAAAAGAAGAAGATATTAATTGGTGCCCATAATAAATCCAGGGTGTATATACAGAACTGGTGCATCAAATGCTAAAGGTGATAACTATGTTTATGTATGTATGTATTAACTAAGTATGCCTATGTCTAGATCTAAGTATGTATATGTATATATAAAGATCTATATGTAGATGTCTTTCGAGAAGGTGGGAAATTGTTGAACTTACCGCATCTTGAAATCGGGGTAGACCATTCTGTTGGGGAAACCTTTACGGCAAATACGGATACCTTCAAGCACACCGTTACAAGTCAGCTGGTGCATAACCAAATGGGCATCAACCATGCCGGGCTGTTTCATCTCGTTGGGAATGATGCAACGGACGAAGTGAGGCTGTGTCGAGCGCAGAATGGCCATCAAGCTGTTCAACTGCTCCTTGTAGGCAGACGAGACAGTGGCGAAGCCACCACCCTTCTTGCCGCGACCACCCTTGGCCTGTTCACCGCCACCGGACTGTCCAGGATGATCAGCGAAGATTTCGATAAGCAGTTTGTTCTGCGACTTCTTGAACTGATCGACAACGGTGTCGTTCAAAGGATCCTTGTTCTTCTCCAACCAACCGGTGATGTTATATGCAACAACACCAGCATAATGGCCAATGGCAAAGTGAGCGGCCTGCTGACCGGGCTTTGGGGGCTTTGGCTTCTGGAATGGAGCCGACTTGCCCAAATGGGTGTTGGTCAGCTTCTCCGAGAAGGTCTGATCGGTGGCCTTGGGGAACATAGACTCTTCTTCCAGGATGGACAAGATACCCATGGGCTAAACAATGAGATATAATTGATGGTGTTAGTTTTGCCGCAAGTTGAGTACAGCAATTTTGTACATTTTAGTAGGAAGCACGCATTAAACTGAAAATAGTAGTCAAGTTCTCTATATTTCATTGAAAGCAACATAACACGCTTAACACTTACGTCTAAACTATATCTATAATTTACACATTAGTACATTTAACTTACCCGTTTGCTAAACGCATATTAGAGCTATTTAGTTGTTGTAATTTTTAGGCTTTAGGCGTTCTTATGTGACTAGGTTATAAGTTCTTGCAGTGCATTTATAAATTATTTGGTTAGATTAGAATAGATCTTTTTTTGTCTTTTTTTTTTGCAATTGTGTATGAATACATTTTACTGTGGTCAGTTGTGGCTATCTGTCAATTGAGATAGTTGTCGCCCCACTGTACCTTTTCAATCAAATCAATACACGTTTGCAGATCCATGCCGAAATCAATGAAGGTCCATTCGATGCCCTCGCGCTGATATTCTTCTTGTTCCAAAACGAACATGTGATGGTTGAAGAATTGTTGCAGTTTTTCGTTAGTGAAATTGATGCACAATTGTTCGAAACCGTTGTACTAGATAACAATATTTTGAACAATATATAGCCGGGTTAGTCAGATTGAACAAATAATGTGTATGTGTTGTTTGTGGTTTGTGTTAGTTACGTGAATATTCTTAAATCGTTTCAGTTTTGCCCCCATTTTTGTTTGGGTCGTTGTCGAAACATAGATGTGTGTGGGTCTGTAACAAGTATTTATATACATATATATAGTTGATAAGTGTGTGCTCTAGTCAGGTTCATCAGTTTTAGATGGTTTGCCCGGTAAAGAGTCGAATGCTTAAACTAAGTAAAAAATAACAATTAACAATCACTTAAGTGCTTAGGGAAATGTGACAGCAAAATGTCGAATTGGCGAGCGAGTGGAACCGCAAATCGCAAACGTCAAAACGAACCTTTTCAATCAAATCAATACAGGCCAACAAGTCCATACCGAAATCGATGAAGGCCCATTCAATACCTTCCCTCTTGTATTCTTCTTGCTCCAAAACGAACATGTGATGGTTGAAGAATTGTTGCAACTTCTCGTTGGTGAAGTTAATACACAGTTGCTCGAAACCGTTGTACTAATTATGATGATAACGTATTGTTTTTTTTTTCGGGGGAGTATGGGGAGAGGTGAACATTTAAAACAAGTGCATTTTGGATATCAAAATTAATACAGTGCATTTGGGTTTTTTCTGGTTTTTTTTTTTTGTGCTTGAGACAGTCTGTGCCCTAAACATATAACATACAAAACAAATTCTGTGCTCTTTTTATGTGGATGAATCAGTGCTCTTGTGAAGTACACACACAATAAGTTTTCAATTTTACCTGTTATTTAACTTATTTGAGTTTTTTGAAGTAGAGCGCGAGTTTTTTGCGCCTTGAAAGAGATATCAAAATTAATCGGTGCTTAAAATAAAACACACACAACAAACAAATTTTTTTGGTGCATACAACATTCGGGGAAATTGTTGGGTATAGAATATTCCATTTCACACATATATAATTTGATTAAGCACCTTTTCAATAAGTTCGATACAGGCCAGCAAGTCCATACCGAAATCAATAAAGTCCCAATGAATACCCTCTTTGGTGTATTCCTCTTGTTCCAAGACGAACATGACATGGTTAAAGAATTGTTGCAACTTCTCATTGGTGAAGTTAATACACAACTGTTCGAAGCCGTTGTACTGCGTTGATTGGATAGGCAATATTTACATATTAAATAAAAGAAGATGTGAAATTCTTGATGGGTGTGTGCTGTGTGTGCTGTGTGTGCATTGAGTGTGCATCTGATTGGAAACTAGTCATAGGTATTACCCAAGTCAAACCCATTTGCCTAATTTTGTAGAGAGACGTGTTAGCAGTTTCGACGTCATCAATGATTCAAGCCGAACAGAATTCGAAGAGAGCTCATTGATTGTCGCCAGGGGCTCAACAGCTATGTCCAGGATAAGATGCCTTCATATACAGGATATCTTTGTTAAGTATGATTACTTCAAGATTTTCCATATGTACTATGTAGGATGTCCAACCTGTTCGTAGCTGTTGTGTCCAAGTCGCACCAATCCGTCCAAATACTCACGTCGAAGATTTCAAAACCAGCAATATCCAGTACACCAATGAAATGCTGACGCTTCTGCTTGGTATCCAGAGTCTCGTTACACTTCTTGACCAGCCATTTGAAGAGACGATCGAAGACACCCTTGCACAGAGCACCGATGGAGTTGGTGACCTGTTGGACGTTACGGCCCTGGGTGACGAACTCGTTACCGACCTTGATGCGGGGCTTGAGCAAGTTCTTGTACAGCTCAGCGGTATCGCAGCCGAACAGCTTAGATACACGACCACCTTCCTCCTCACCATCCTGCTCAGCCTGCTCCTCGCGACCACGTTGCTTGAACTTCATGCCACCCATGTGCATAACAGCGGCGGTGATCCTGTACACATTCTCCTTCTCCTCCTTGGTGAAGCCCAGAATGTCGAAGGCTTGCTATATATTTACCAAGAAGTATTTTCAATAGTTAATTTCTTGTTGCACATTTTCGTTTAGTGTGTTTAGTGGACGGTTTTTACAGCATTATTTTGTTGGGTTTTTATTGCAGCGAGTTTCTCGAGTATAGCTTACAACTAAATCATGCAACATGCTGAGAACGGCAATAAAACAATTACATCAAAAAGTTCTAGCGGCACATATATATGTAAGCGCTTAGTTAGTAATCCTATAAAAATAATATGGACTAAATATTGAACGTGAGTTGGTTTTTTACCAGGTGCTTACAGAGGTTTGCTTAAATATTCCGGAATCGATAGACAGCGTGTATAATTGAGAGAGTTTGGGGATCTTATGTGGTAATCGTACGTGCTCGGTGTGTGTGTTTATTTTTGGTTGTTGTTTGGGGGTGTGTTTGTGTGTATTTTTTTTTGTGGGGAGAAATTCTTAATCTGTACGGCACTCATGTCGGTGTGGGGCCGTTAATAAGTACACTAATACTTATAGAAGGACTAAGTACAAGTACAATTAGTCAATTACTACCGATTTGTACGTGAAATTTTAGTAATTTTTTTTTTTTGATTTCGTACAAATCGCAGTCTAACCGGGAGATATAGTACACGCAAAGTATCGTAGGTACAGCTATCTATATATATATTTATAGATATATATATATATATACTAATTGCATACACATTCCAGCAAGCTAAACACAATCAAATTAGATCAGTCCATGGAAGTGACAAAGTCGTATTAAGTACATTTACAGATATAGGTAAATCTGTTTAAAATGTTGTTTTTTTTTTTGTTTTTTTGTTTTTACGGATGCTTTTTTTTTAAAAAAAAACACGGGCAGGGAAATACGTCATTCGTGGGCATTCCAATTAACAACACACAGATAGTAGAGACTAAGTACTGGCAATATCTAGATAGTGACACGAAGTACTAGGTCTGGAACTTGGAACTTGGAAACTGGAAACTGGGTAACCAAAAGAAAAACACATATATAAAATATATCTTGTGGGTGTGTTGGTGGTGTCTCATACAGCGGTTGGTGGTACAAACAGTCGTTCAGACAGTACCGGTACATATATCTATATATATATATATTTAGCATATAGCATATAGCATATGTATATATAGTATATGTACGTCTTTCAACTGCCGTCACTTACATCTGCCAGCTGGAATTCCTCAGAGTCATCAATACTGGGCACAGTGACCTTGCCCTGGGATACGTTAAAGTAGTCGTAAATGTTATCAGAGAGGAAGCACATGTCTACATATAGTCGGAGAGAAGGATTTTTTGTTGGTTTAGCGTAAAAAAAACAACAACGAAAAAAAAAAGTATAGAACAGAGCTTAAATACTAAAGTGGTAAGGATAGGAATGTTTCCATATTCTCTCCAAATACTGTTGTTCCTTTCAGCATATATATGTGTGTGTGTGTGTGTGTGCTTGGTGTGTGCAAGGTGTGTGTATATGTGTGTGCTACTGTGATATGGTGTGCCAAGTGCCTTGAATGTGTTTGTGTTGTTTTGGAGTCACCCTACCCATAATAGGGTTACCTCTGGTGCAATATTCAAGTATATCGAGTATATCTTTTGTCAGCCAGGAGCGGGCTTCTCTTTTAAGAACCTATGGCATTTCAACATAAACTCTACCCGGTGTCAAGTATGAATTACGATTGAAAAATTAGCTAGGGTCTACGAGAGACCTCCTGCTCCCAGCATTTTGGGATGGTTGTAAGGTAACGGTAACGGTAACGGTTATATATAACTAGGTGAACTAGGTGCAAAGAACTACAGCAAAGAGCGTGAAATTAAATATATATACTGACAGATATAGAAGAGAAGAGAGAGTGTATAAAAGAAAGTCAGACAGAGAAAGAGAAAGAGAGAGAAAGCGCAGAATAACTCAAAGTAATTCCGGAATAACACTTGAAAATTAACGCACTATAAAAAAATATTTATAAATACTATATACAAAATTTGATTGTTACGACTACATTACACTGTTTGATTTGAGAGAGAGAGAGAGAGAGAGAGAGTGTGTAAAAACAACTTCAAATTGTGGCGGAGTACATAAAAGATAGAAAATCAATAGATATTTAAATATTATACAATAGATCTGATTTGGACGGGGGGTGTACGGGGTGCACTGCGTCGCCGGCAACACAACTTACATCAGTTAACTCAAATTCTTCACCATCGTTGACACCGGGTATCCGTGTTTTACCCTGACAAATGCCAGGATAATCACCAATATGTTGGGTAAGAAATACCATCTCTATTTATTGTATTGGAGTGTAGCATTAAGTTCAGTTTCAATTTTTCAAAAACTCCACATTTCGTATGCATATGTATATATAGATTTGGGTATAATGAGTATATAGCCCTAACACTCAAACTCTACCTACTAGTATAGAAATGCTAACTAAATTATTGTTTTAGATTCAAGTTAATTCGGTTTAGGGTTAGGTTTAGGGTTTAGTTTTGCGTATAGCTTGAATTGCGTTTGCTGTGAAGCGTTATGAATTTGACGTTGTGACAACTAAATATATGTAAGTGTATATATAGAATTTGTAGAATAGAAAGAATTGAAATATTTAGACAATGCACAACATTGAAGATACGGCACAACAGAAAAGTAGATGAGCTTATTATGCTCTGAGTTTAGGTGAGTTAACATTGAGTTAGGACACTGAAATGTAAGATATGGTGAGCATATGCATAATAAGTAACCAGTTCTGTATGGCCTTACATCCACAGCGACCCATTCTTCGGCATCGTTAACACTCGGTATTCTTGTTTTGCCTTGTGATACGATACGATAATCGTGAATGTTGTTCGATAGCAGGCAATATTCTATATATATATCGGATGATCGAACAATAGATCACGATAGTGAGGCGTACATATATGTGGGGGGGGGAGGGTAGAGAATTTGATATTTAATATATGGATTGGCAAATATATTTCTGATTTGTATTAGTATTTCTTGGGTATGGAATGGAGTTATAAGGATGGATGACTGTGGGGAAAGATGGGAAGGGGGTATATTGTCTTGGTTTGGTTTTTAATGGAGGCACGCTTATCATTCCATTAGAAAGCCTTCAACATATTCCAATAATCCGTATTTTGGGATGGTTTGTTTTGGCAATTTGGAATAGAAGTCGGCTAAAGCTAGCCATTTAAAGCGATAGACGTGTTTGTTTGTGTGGCCTACGTAAACGCTACGATATACGAGTATACGATAACGAAAACGATAGCGTTAGCGATAACGATTACGATACGCTAGAAGCTAGCAAAAAAAAAGATTACATAGTTAACCAAATAATTACTCAATTAAGATATTACGAAAGTGTAACCAAATACAATAAAAACAATTAATGAAAAACGTTTTGTATCTAATATGTGGGACAATTACATCTGTGAGGTTGAATTCCTCAGCATCATCGATACTGGGCACAGTAACCTTGCCCTGGGAGACAATGTGGTAATCGTAGACGTTATCGCTCAAACCACAGATTTCTAAACAGATTCATTGAAAATTGTGTGGAGAAAATAAATAAATCATATAGTGTGTGTGTGAAAGCCTTTTGTATGTGTAAATGGGTGTCTGTGTGTTTATGTTTATATATATACATATATATGTATGTGTGTATATATATGTATGTGTGTATATATGTGTATGTGTGATTGTGTTCAATTGTTGAACCTAAACCACTGCCAGAAGTACTGAAAGATATTTCATATATGAGAGACAAGAGATGGACTCTTGCTCATCAGACAAAGAGAGATACAGAAAGAGAGAGAAATATAGAGAAAGAGATGGGTGACGGATGAGACAGATGATGGATGATAGTGGACTTATACCTTTAACACCGGCAACCGAACCAGACATGATCTGGTAGAAGATGTGGTAGGAACGCTCCAGCGACTGCTGGGAGATGACACGAGCCTTCTCCAGCAGATCTGAGAGAAGAGAAATGAGAAAGAGAGAGAGAGAGCAAATATTTAGTACAAGAGTCAAGTAAAGAGATTTGCTGTTTGCCAACTTACAGGTCTCAATATCAGCACCAGCCAGTTTACCAGTAGGACCGAAATGAATACGGATGAATTTACCCTGTTCAAGTAGAGCATTTGTTAATAATGTTTTTTCTTTGGGTTTTTGGTTGATTAAGTGTCACTTACGAAACGAGAGGAGTTATCGTTACGCACGGTCTTGGCGTTACCGAAAGCCTCAAGCACAGGATTGGTCTGCACAACCTGATCTTCTAGGGAGCCCTTGTTCTTCTGCGATTCATCCTTCTTGGTCGATGCGCCAACAGTGGCGAAGTACGCAATGACCTTCTTCGTGTTCTCAGTCTTACCAGCACCAGACTCACCGGTAATCAACATAGATTGATTCACGTGGTTGGTCAACATGTCGACGTAGGCACCGTCAGAAATGGCAAAAATATGGGGTGGCACTTCATTACGGCGCTTGCCACGGTACATCTTAGCGCAACGGTTGGTATAGACGGGGTAGCGCTTGTAAGGATTGATGGCAACGCAGAAAAGACCAGAGTAGGTCTATTTTCCCGTACACAACATCGTAGAAAAAATAAGTTACAAATTAATAAAGAGTTTTTTGCTTGCACTTGTTTTGTTAGTTTTTACAGATTAATTTCATTGTGGGGGGGAAACGTCTCTAAAACATTTGGGGTATTCCATTCGAGACCCAGCCGGAAGCTGTTTATCAGCATTTTCAGCGGCACAAAGTCATGTTTTAGAGCCGTCCCTTAGACAGTTTAGTGACAGTTTTTGTTTTTCTTGTCTGTTTGGGTTTATTTTTATTGTTTTTTTATGTTTGTTTCATTGTTGGGTCAACCAGTTTTTGGTGTTCGTTTTTTTGGCTTTTGTTGGTAACTAACTACAATATTTGGCATTTTGAATACTTGTTTAAAGTTTTTGTTTTTTTTTTGTATTGTTTTTGTTTTGTTTTGTTGGAGTGGGAAATGATGATGATGATCTGTAGGGTTTCATCCAAGCTCAGCATCCTTGGTGTTTTGTAGTATTGTGTGTGGTGTGTAAAGTGTTTGTGATGAACCGATTGCTTTCCAGTGAAGTGTTCATCTGACTGGACGGCTAAATGGTTGTGGTTAGTAGAAGCTCTATTAATGCGTACAAGTCACAAGTTGTGGGTATTGTTAGCCATATTTAAATATCCGTTTTAATAGCTGGATGTAATGATGGAATTTGTTAAGTTAAGAGCTATCAAAAGTAAGGTGTTTGTGGGAACGCAAAGCTAAAGTTTTAGCAGTACTACCAAAAATGCATTAGGTATATTTGAAAGCATGTTAAACATCTAATTCGAATCGGCAGCGTTTAGCTTGAATTTTGAATACAAATGTGTTTGTTTTTTTGTTTGTTTTTTTGGTGATTTTGGTAAGCGGTTTAGACACATAGAACGGCTGGGGGTTTTTTTTATACTATTGCCATACCGGTACGGCAATTACTTACATAGATGAGCTTGTTGTAGTATCTCTGCCTCAAGTTATGGAGCACAGAGGCATCGTTAAGGTATGTCAAGTTAGACATATCCTCAGCTTTTTCGTATTTCGGAGGGTTCACCTGCGACAGCTGATCTTTCTTGAAGTCTTTCGTCTGTTTAATGTCAAGTTGTCAACCCGTATTTTTTTTTTATTTCATTTTCGTCACAACCCATTTTTATAACCCATTTGTCGTATTGTTGTTTAATTTATTGAATTATAGTTGTTGTTGTTGGTTAGGCGTGGTTAGCAGTTCATTTTGATTTGAGAAAAGAGACCGAGAAGAAGAGAACCCATATATTAGTGAGTTTCTGGATGTTGACACTTACGTAGATAAGCTTAGCATAGTAACGCTGGCGCAGATTGTGCAGCACGCAAGGTGTGTTCAGCACGGTCATGTCAGCCATATCTTCTAGTTTTTCGAATTTTGGTGGATTCACTTTCTCCACCTTATCGGCTTTAAAATCTTTTACCTAGATTATGTGTGGAGTATAGCAACATGAAGTCTTTTGTTTACACAGAGATTAGCTCGCCAATTTCAAAAGTTCCCTCGGTTCACAAAGTCTCCACGCTAACTGGGCAATTGTTAAAGTCATTTTGTAGTACCAGAAATCGTTCAACAAATGTCAGTTAATGGGGTTAACTTTAATTGAACCTTTAGGGTCTTTCGAAACGTCTGCTATATTTTGTAATTGGGGGTGTTTGGGCATCGCTGCATTACCTCTCCACCAGGCAGACCGACGGAGACGATATCTCCCTTGGTGGCCTTGATATCACCAATGAGATAACCCTCCTTCTCGTCGGGAACCCAGCAGTTCTTCTTGGAGTCATAGGGTTTCGATTGATCGATACGTCTCTGCTCCAAAGACACGAACAGGTATGGGGTGGGATCCTCATCCTCCTGGCTAGCGGCTGGCTTCGGCATCTTGATTAAATTTCGCTTTTAAACTTAAAAACTCGACAAATTATAATTGGGACTTTTCAAAATTCTTGTGTTAATCGCGTCGTGAGCCCAAAACTTCCCTGTAAATAAAATAGAAAGAACGTATTTAAAGCAATTGATCGATGCCAATAAATTTGTCTATTTATTTTTTAGATATTCCCAATTTGTTTATTTTATGCTTTGGCCCATTTTTATAGGCAGCAGCAATCGAGACTATTTGCTTATATTTGTGTGTGTTTATTTATTTATTTATTTATTTTTTCTTTCCAAAATATTTCTTGCATAGTTTTCCAAATATGTGCATATGTATTTCAATATTTCCAAAGAATTTCGTAACCGGATATTTCGTTGATTCGGATTTGAGCTTTTCGAACACCTCCCCGTTTCAGTTAATTAATTAGGTCTTATTGTTGTCGCTACGTATAAACAGAGTCAGCAGGAACAACATCAACATGAACAACAACAGCAATTGAGTTGTGTGGGTTGTCGCCTAAATATAGATCAGTGCCATATAACCGCACATATAGATCTTGCGTATATGCTACATATATACACATATATCATATATATATGTATGTGCTCTATGTGGGGCGTTGCTATTATTACGTAATTTCGTTTTTTCAGTCACTTTATATACATATACGTATTCTATATATTTTTATGTTTTTAGACAAGGTAATTTGTATTACGTAAACGATTATTTCACCGATAAATTATAGATTATACCGCTATATCATTTTTTTATTTAAATTCGACTAATTTCACTCACTGGATCGCGTTTTCGTATTTCCCACGCTTTCAAAAACTTGTTTTCGAGCGTATGTTCTAAAACACACGAGTTGCTAGTTTGCAATGATCGCATTTGACACGCTTCTCAAGCGTTGCGATATTTACATACATATATATTTCGAAAATCGGCAAAACGAAATCGGTCGAGAGAAATGAAAAAAAATATATGTATATATCTAAAACGGACACTAAACGAACTTTCAACGAATGCGTTATTTTTAAAATTCTCGGAATTATTTCGAAACTAAACACACGTACATAGCATATATATAGATGAGAGCATATATATGTGTGTACATACATATATATATATAAATACATATGTATATGTATTGGATGGGGTATTGGGTTGATGTGAAGCTTTTTTTCGCTTTTCCTACACTGACTGCCGCATGCCGTTTCTAATACATATATGTATGTTGTTTTTATATCGCTCTCTCTCTCTATCTAACAACGTCTATGGTTATTTTTAAAACATATTCGAAATATTTCGCTCATCTGCACACATAGATATATATATATATATACATGTGGACATCGACAAGTCTGTGCTCTTTTTTGTGCACGCACATTGAGAAATCACAGGTATTCATGTATGGAGGGAGTCGTCGAATAGTAATTCGAAATACTGTTTTTGCCCTCTATGGTTCTTTTCGAATTTCAATCAAGTAATGGTCAAGCCATGCTATCTCTTTCTACTCATGGGATTGATTGCAAGATATCACAATTCGAATGTGCGAGTAATGAGAAAAACAATTTTTTTTCAACAATATTACTATGTAATAATAATTGTAATAAAATTAAAAAACTATTTCGAAAAATTCGAATTACAGCTTTATATTTATCAAAATATGAAATGGTATATATTTTTTATCGTTGATTATGTGATTTCAAATAATGTATTTGAAAAAATTTATTGACTGTTAGAATTAGTTGGGGCATCCTTCAATTGATATTGACATGGTTATGGTCACTGATTGTGTGAAAGGGGCGTCGTCGTTTTCGGGGCGTTCTGTGTATTAACGTATTACACAAGACGCTGATTATGCTTGAAACTGAATTGGAATTGAAGTTGTTATCGAAACGATAGCTGCTAGGTTCGTTGGTCAGTGAAAGTAATATGCGAAATCTTTTCGTATTGGAAATGAGTTAATTATAATCCAGTTAAAGGCGTTTCCTATCGCAGTTGTTGTCATTAATCCAGAGTCGACAAGCGTATTCCTTAATTCACTTTCAATTGGCACTTTAACCGATTTATATGCGAATAGTTTGGTAGTTATTGTTTTTTTTGTTTCTTTGGCTAAGATCCTTGGCAAGGATGAGCCATAAAAATGCAGAAACACACACAAATACACACACACATATACACACACACTTTAATAAGGGTGATTGTTTCTTTGCTGATTATTTAAAAATGTTTCTGTTTTTGTTCTTTTTTTTTTTTTGATTTTTGTCTCAGCAAAAAGGTCAAATTTGTGGCTATCTCTTTTGCACTGCTGATGATATTGCTGCCGCTTGGGATATATCCAAAAAATTAAAGATCGCACATCAAAGGTGTTGCACTTACGCGCTCGAAAGCCGTTCTGAACCGTGCAACCGGTAAACTTGCCTTTTATACGTGGCAATTTGATACCCGCATAATCTGTGCCGCACAATCGTGAAAAAAGCGAAAAGCTCTCGTAACCGAACATCTTCCAACTCTTTGTGTGTGTGTTAGTGCTCTTGTGTGTGAGTGTGCGTGAGTTGCCAGCTATTTGACGGTTTGTGCTACGTCTCGGTTTTTCTTGCTCCCTTTTTCGGTCTATCGGCCCGTTGCCGATAGTGTTTTTTGTTGTCGTTGCTGTTGTTGTTGTTGTTGTTGTTGTTGCAGCAAGTGGGCAAGTGTGCGTCTCTGTCTTTGTCTGCTTGGTGGTGTTAGTGAGTGGTGCTATGATGCAATCGCCGCACCAGCCACCAGGATCGAGAGAGCGAGAAAGAGTCTGTGAAAGCTTTTTAGCGATTGCGTGAGCACGCTCTCTCCCACACACACAGCGAGTGTGTTGTGTGTGTGTGTGTGTAGGTGGAATTCATTTCAATGACAAATTTTGCATTTGTAAAAAATCCTTGTTCATTTGTTGTTGTTGTTCGTATTACGCTCTGGCCCTCTTGCTGTCTGTCTCCCTCTGCCCACCCCACTCTCACCTTTCTCTGCCACCCACCCTTTCCAAAGCTTTTACTTATTTCACACACACTCACTATTTTCCTCTACACATGCAATTTGATTTGTTTTTCTTGGTTTTCTTCTTTTTTTTTTTTAAGCAGTGATCATTTTTCGTTATTTGTTTTATTCTATTCTTTTCTGGTCACCTCAATGCCAATTTGATCTGCCACCGGTTCGGGGGCGTTAAAATCTAGCCAGATCGTATCGGTTAGCTGAAGGGATATATATGGATTTTAAATGATTGATCAGCTGTTCCAATCATCAATAAAATGATTTATGATAAATGGAACATCTGCGCTCATTTGAAATATGAATTATATGCAAATTAATTATGAGATATTAGCGAACGTGAGGATCGTCTTCAAAGTATTTGTTATTTGGCGTCAGTTGGATGCTGGCATTTTTACAAAACGCGAAAAAAAAAATCTAAAATTCTTGTGTGAACTTCAAAATAACGCACACACAGAAACGCAAATGGCCGCAGACGCCAGCAGCCACTTGCAGATACAGATGCAGATAGAGAAACAGATACAGATACATTAACAGATACTAAGTAGATAAAATAGATACTGAGAAGTGCCAAATCAAATAAATGTTGTCGGCGTCCTTCAGCGCAATGCAATGCATTTTTTCAATGCTAAACTGAATGCATCTGACAGACAATACTCGGCAGTCGGCAGCGTCTGCTACACGACTATAGTTGATCTGCCCTGGTCGACAGCATTCATAAGAATGCGGGTCCTTTCCACACACACAATGTGACAGATTTCTTAGATCGCCCATAGCGAAAATACATTTCATAAATGATTTGAATATGAAAATAATAAAAAAAAAAATGAAATGAGAAAAAAAAAACAGAAAATAAGGAAAATACCAAGCAAGACAAGCAATTTTCAAATTTTTAGATTTTCTGTCTTATTTATAGTTATAAATTTTGATTCGCTTTCGCCACAACGTGCCTGAAAGTCGTTCTCTGTGTGTGTGTGTGTGTGTGTGTGTGTGTGTGTGTGTGTGTGTGTGTGTGTGTGTGTATGTGTGTGTGTGTGTGTAAGTGTATGTGACAGTTGGCTGCTCTTCATAAGATCAGAAAAAACCCCCCCGTCGAGGACGCCACTGCTGTGTTTTCAAATGACAACGCCTCTTGAATGGAATCTTCAAGAAACTTTATAGACCAAAAGCGTTCAAATGGAACCCGACAAAAAATATATTCAAATCAACATATTCAATGGTCCGCCTCATAATGTGCTGCTGCTTGGTCTTTTCGCACATAGGATAAAATGATCATAATTTCTCTTTATTTTTCAAATATATTTCTTGTATGCTGTGGGTCTTCTGTGGCTCATCATGCTGAAACACAATCTGCGACATTGTCAGAAATAATTTTACGCAACAAATTAAACAAAGAGGAAAAAGAAAAGCGAAAACAGCAACAACTATAACAATAACTCGTAGATTGCCAACATCAACACAATTTGAAATAAAATTTGCACAGATTTGAAATCAGAACGATAATCTTCGCGTTAAAGAGAATATTTTATGTGTTTTGACACAAGCATTTATAGGGTATAGATTTAAAAGCCCATAAATTTAGAATGTTATTGTCAGGTAGGCACTGTGGTGTTTCGGCGCTTGTATAAGATCTTCCTCCGAATCAATCAAATGTAAACTTTTTTTAAACTTTCTACAGCGGCTTGAAGCAACCAGTCATTAAATTAATGGAAGCAATAATAAATATAAATTAATAAATAAATATATTTGATATAGACATTTTCCAAATCATGTGTATTAAATAAACAAAAATTAAAATTTATAGAAAAACAAAATGTAATAAAATTATTCAATATTTTTAAAATGAAACCACTTCCGATTTTCGATCAATAATAGCTATTTGAAATAAATATATGTGTTTAAAACATTTCAGATGACATAAATAATGAGAGGCTTTGTTGCCAGTTCGCTGTCCCAAATAATTTCACCCAATATTCGAGGAAAACAGTTCATCAATAACAAGGTGGATTTTCGCTTGTGTCCAATTGTTTTTGCTGTTTCTGATATATATATATATATATATATATATATATATATTATTTTGTTCGGCTCATTGTGCAAATGGTTTTTGAGTCATTGACGCAAAGCAATTTTTGCATTTTAGTGTCAAGATGTTTGGCATGCGCTATAATGAAATGGATGGGGAGGGAGGTGAGGTGGCGACGAGGTGCACATACATATGTACACACATGCGAGTGGCAGCAACAATTATTGCAAGCCATGGGGCTATTTTCGACTGATCTGAGAGCACATCCATCAAATGCCTGCAAGAATTGCACTGTATGCCAACGCAATAATAGAACAATAACTTTGATAACTGTAAATAAGATCGCACTTTTAATCGGGCGACATATGTATATATGTATGACAGTTTTTCATTTTTAAAAACTTATTTAATGTCGACTATGAGATTACAGATCTTCACCATAATATTATGAATCTTTTATTTTTGTATTTTTAATTGTTTATAATATATTTGATAGTAGCGATTTATTATTAATTTATTATTACTATTAATTTATATGCTAGGTAATAATCCATAAAATATTAAATAGTAATTACTTTAAAAATCCAAATCTCTTAACTTGTAAATTAAACCTAAAGCTATTTAATCCAGGTTAGTTTAAAGTTTTGGACTAAATGTTAGCTTAACTTAAAATATTCGAAAATATAGTACTTCAGATTCGTCAGATGCAAGTTGTAGACTATAAATTTGCTTTATATATCTTTTCAATAATATACAGGACGTTAGTCAGTTGATATTCATCAGTTTGTATAAGTAACGCCGGCTTGAGTTATCATTCTAGAAAGTTGATTCAGCAATTGGTGCAGAAAATAATTTTGCAAAACGGCAACCGTGACCAAAATACATGCATAGTCTATAGATAACTTCTTCGTCTCTAAATGCATTGGAACTTGTCCAAATTGTCGATATATAAATATCCATCGTCAGGCCCGATGTCTGTCGTCGGTCAACGTCGCGCACTCGGCCGCAACTGCATCTCTCGTGCTCCTCCCATGTGCAACGACAAGCCCCACCTACCTCCCTGCCCCACTTTAATGGCCACATCGCAAAGATTTTGTGGCTTCGTTACCAGGTAGCCGAACCCGTTGCTCCTCGGCTCGCGTAAATAACGCCGAAGCATGGCAACTGAATGAATACTTCCTGAATTACGGCATTGCATTATGTAAGTTCAGATCTGGCCA
Source organism: Drosophila cognata (assembly GCA_035041535.1). Classification (NCBI taxonomy): domain Eukaryota; kingdom Metazoa; phylum Arthropoda; class Insecta; order Diptera; family Drosophilidae; genus Drosophila; species Drosophila cognata. The sequence goes on along the minus strand of JAWNLC010000234.1, from coordinate 5,241,547 downwards.
AGATGACATTAAATTGGACATATCTGAATAGTCTATCTTGTATTATTCCGCATGCATTGGTATTCAGGGACTGCAGCAATCCATTTAAAATAGAAAACCCCTCAAAATGTTCTCTTTGCAACTGTCAGTCATAAATGAGTCCAACAGCTGTTCTGACTTGTTGAACACATCTGACATTGAACCAGTTAAATATGATTGATGGCTCTGCAAATTTCATTTTGATTTAGTAACATGCTATAATTCTATAATACAAAACAATGCGATGGACTTAAGCGTTTCTAACTTGAACAAAACTAAAACTATTTTTTTGTTCTTAAATTTCATTTTTAATAATTTTTTAAATATTTTTAAGATTTCGAAGAAACGAGGAAGGACATCTAACACAATCTAACTGGGCAGAGGTCTAAGACAGATTAATTCCCAAGGAATACTCAACGGTCTCTTGACAGGACACTGTAGATTAAGCCCATAAAAATACAGTCTATTTTGTGACAATGAGTCGAAATTCTCAAGTCCTATATCTTAGGTAAACACTTCCTAAAGACAAAACCAAGACAAATAAACCCAACACACGAATAAAATTCTTAAATAAGTAGCAGATTCAGGATTATAGGATAATGAAGCCCCTCAATAATAATAATAAACAACATCTCTAATTAATAAAATAAATTAATAAAATAACAAAAATATTTATTTCATTGTATTTCATTTATTTTAACATTCAATTTGTCTGAAATCGTTTTAATTTGTTAATTTGAATTTGTAGATAAAAGTTATGTAGATAACACAAAATGGTGAATTTTTTAAAAATAAATTTACGCTGCATTTTTAGGAATTATCTGAATAATTTCTTTGTCGATTGCGAAAAGTTGTTCGATAGTTTTTGAAATGCAGCAAATTGAAATGAAATTAGTGTGCAAGAACATAAAGTTTGCATACTTAAGTGTGTGGTAATATATTGATTAATAGGCTTGGCTCAATTTAGAATCGCACACGCGTAGTATATGAAATCAAATAGTTGCATGTTGCATATAGATTGTTTCTTAATTAGCCAATAAAACCGAATCATTTCGACTTAGTCATTGATGTGTGGAGCATCCAAATTATTTCGGTAAGCATTTGTCACCCAATTAAATTGATTGCACTCGGCCAAGCAATTCGACCAATAAGATTTACGCGTACACACACATACCCACACACATACACACACACACACACACATACAAGTCAAGTGCATTAAAATGCAATAATCAATGCGTCGAGTGTGGAAATTAATGCAGACCGCCCAGACTTTTATTAATGATCAGTGAAATGCAAAAATGAAAATGTTTCTAAATGTGAAACAGAGGCTCGTTACAATCCCCCATCAAGTAAGAACACTCATTAGGGCCCCTGCTGGTCGACGCCACTGTGCTCAATTGATTAATCATATGCGAAATAGTATAGACAGGCACTGAAATGACTCAGTACAGTGTATATGTACTTTCATATATATCTAGTCATATATGTATATATACACACATGTGTGTACAGGAATATCATCATGTAGGTTGTAAAAATGTTTCACAAAATTTATTAACGACAAGCTAAAAATATTTTTAAAACATATTTCATACTCCAAAACGGCGCACAGGTAAAAGGCACAACCCAATACCAGATCTGGTATGCGGACAACGATATAGATAGATGTATATATATATATATATATATAAATATATATACATATATGGGTCACATTTGGGGCCCAGCACTAAAGAGGGGCATTGCGGCTAAGCTGAGTAATAAGCACGAGTAGTTAGATACTTGGCAACAGTTATAGAGAGGCCATATACTATGATTATATACAAGTGCCATATGTATTGTACATACCGACTAAATCTAAAAAACATTCATATGCGTTTAATATAGCCGCTGCTTTGGTCTAAAATTAAAACAAAAGCTATTTAGTTGCGAAGAAGCAAGAAAGAACTTCACACACATGAAAATGCTGCTGTGCAGTCTCGACGTATCTCGTTGTGCCTGTGGCTATTTCAAAATATATCTATACGAATATCTAAAATTTACTACATACACACACACACACATATATTTATATATATATATGCACACTACTTCATGCGCATACTAGATACAGCCGGGCTGTGTCCTGAGCAAGCATACGCCGTGTGGTACAAAGCACCAAGCACTGTAGTCCGTCAATGTATCTCACAGATACATGCGCATCTGTGGCAGCATGTTGGTTCTGCAAAAGTAAGCACACCCCAATCCCCCTCCTCCACTCCCTCACTTGTGTAGCATCCATGTTCACATTCACGTCCCGTTTCTGTTGTCTTGTGTTGGATTTTTTCTCATCTCGAAAAATGTTTCAATTTGTCTATTTTTAGTCGCAAGTTTCTTTTTGTTTATTAGTTTTGTGCCTTTTGGCTGTGACTGTGTATGTGCCATGCGTATGTGTATGTATGTGTGCAGTATATAGTGTAGTTATGTATATATATATATATGTATATATACATATATATATTTGTATAGCAGTGGGTCGCACTCGATTCGCCTGATGTTTCTCTTTCTCTCTTTCTGCTCTGATTTAACGTCACAACTGAGGAATTCATCTACAACTGGATAGATACGCGCACATTGTTTAGCTTTGCCTTTCATTTGTTTTTTCTCCCACAATTGTTTTTGTTGCAAATCTCAAGGTACTCATCTATCTATCTAGCTAACCATCTATATAGATACTTATGTACATTGTACACATGCTCTGCTTAATATATAAAGCATTTCGATCAGTTTAAGGAGCTAAGGTCAAGACATTTTTAAGCAAAGGTGTCATAACTTATCGTATCTATAACGTATATCACATATCACAAATATCAAAACACTTATATAAGCTGCAGATGTATATAGTCACTTTCCTTATAAATGTTGAAAAATTATGGAATAGAATTAAGATTTAATTTAGTTTATGGTAGATATTTGTTAATGACTAACAGCCAAGATACACAGACAACGAAATTGTAGAATGGAATATCGTTTCTATTTCTTTTTGACCTTAAGTCAAGATCAAGAAACTTATGTTAAAAATGTCTTCCTAGAAATGAGATTAATGTTTATTTTAGAAACATGACTTTACTCAGCTTTAACTCTGTCAAAGCTTCAACTATTTTGACAAGCAATGCATGTTTGATCTTTGGATTTGTATTACATTTAAATAATTAGTAATCGATTTTTGAATAAAATTCACTTGAAGACGGCTGCAATTTTTTCAACCCTTAACCGATATATAAATGCTTTGAACAATAGCAAATCGTAATATTTTCCAAATGCAATGATTATACAAATAAACGCATAAAACCATAAAGCGCCTACTAAAGAACTGATTTTCAATAACTATAGCTGTACACTCAAAAAAAAATTAGTATTTCTAAACACTTGCATTACTTGTTTCAGAATCATAGAAAGAATTTTTTTTGAAATGAGATTTTGCATTTATACATTTTAGAAATTAATTTCTTAATAAAGAAAAATATTTTTTGTGCGATTGTTGGAGAAGCCTTTCAATTTCTTGGAAAATTAGTTTTTCTTATATTTAGAAATTCAGATCAAGAAAATCTCTAGACATCTCAAATTGCGAGTGATTTATTTCTGAGTGTAGATTTGGCCAAGCAACTGTTTTATGTTCTAGTGTATTTGCGCAAAAGCCATAAACATTTATAGACAATACGTTTTGGTAATTAAGCGCGTGAAGCGTGATTAGCCCGGATCAAAGGTGGGCGCAAAGAAGGCCATAATTCCAGGCGTTAACTACACATGTTTTTGATACGCCGATTTGTGTACTCACAGTTGCAGTTGTTGTCCATGTAATTTGCCATATATCTGGGAGTACCATACCTTATCGGGTACACACACACACATTCTGCCATGGCGAATAAATCATTATTAGCTTATCAATGACAAACTGTGAGAAATTGTGCAAGACGTCGAAAATAAAAAAAAAAAGATATTGCGCTTGTGTTCCAGGAGAGACATTGACATTCACTTGCTTTTCACTCTTACGTGCGTGTTGACCTCCAATTCTCTATATACGATTTTTTGAAAATGGGCTACTGGGGCGAGCTGAGAGCCTGGGTGCTGCGTGATCCTGGCAAACTTATACGCTACCTTGTCCTATTCGTGTGCAGCATCGTTGTGATTGTGCAGCTGTACGAGTGCTTCATCAAGCTAACCGATCCACCCATATCGACGCATTCCTATTACAATGTGAATCAGACTATTGAAATGCCAGCTATTACTCTATGTCGCGAACCTCCCTATCGAGAGGAAGTTTTATCAGTGAGTTTTTGTGAAATTACGCGCAAGATGTGTTTTTTTTTTAATTATGGATGGAGTTATTTTTAATTTTTCAGAAATAATAGATGCATTTCTAAAAATTAGATATTGAAACCCTTCTTAAAAAAAAACAAATGTTTTTTTTGTATAATAACTTGTAATTAAATTTCTGGTGGCAATAGTGTTTGATTTCATAATGTTGCTTGCAGAATCTATCGCGAGGCAATTGTCCACATCCCAAATATGCCACCTGCTGGCAGAACTATCCCTATGATGAACTGCCTCTCGCAGAGTTCTTTGAAAGAGGTACCTATAAATTTAACGAGACATTTTACAGCTACGGCTTGGATGGAAGTGAGAGTAAGTGTTACTTAGAATATAAACATATATGTTTGCCTATATACATATATTGCTAACATTAACTTTAAGATTAAGCATTTGGCAAGACTATATTATTGATTATTCATCACAGATGTCGCTATCGATAGCAGCTTGCACTTTAATATGGGTCTTTGCTACACGGTGCATCCCTTAAAGAGCATGAATCGTGTCTCCAAGCCGGTGGGTTACTCCTTAATGATGGAGCATAATATGATAACATCGACGAGCGATGTGGATTACCTAGCCGGATCGGGTTGGCACATTTTCATCCACGACAAACGCGAGAACTTTACGGGTGAGTTGGAATTACTGCAGGTATGGTTTCAAAAATAATCTCTTTCCATAGAGATCAACATGAAGGGTTCGGGTCGAGTGGAATATGTATTTGCGGCCATCAACGAGGAGCTCGAGATTAAGTTGCAGACTCAGTACTTCTCGAATGTGGAGGCGCGTTTGGAGTCGTGCTCCCGCCAGGAGGGATACAGTGATCTCAAGGTATAAGCAATCTAATGTAAATACTATTTTTCTAAATCCAGCTAATTATTTAGTGTGGCGAGATATGCATTTGGCAGGATCTGGCTGAAGAGGTCAACTGCTCGGGTCCCTGGATGCATGAAATCAATTACGAGCCCTGCAACAATAATGATTCCATGCGCGATCTGGTTCGGAACTACAAAATGTAAGGCACTGAGCAGTTGGCACAGCTATCTAAATATGACTATAACGGCTTTTTACAGGGTATACGAAAGCGATGATAACTACGATTGCGACTGTCTGCAGCCCTGCGAGTCTCGCATTTATACGACCTACATACAGAGTCGGAAACCATTTTTACAGCCGGAACCACGCACTCTGCTCTACATATATTATACGACCAAGCTGATATCGGTATATATGGTTAAACGTTGTACTATGTTGCCAGATAGGCTAATTTATATATGGGGTTTTTTTCAATGAGACAAGAAATTTTTATACAAATTTTCACTCAAAAATACAAATTTTAATCTCTTTCGAATTTTGCAAAATTGTGTATAAATTTATCATGGGGCAGGCAACAGCAGAAACGTTCTCACTTTCTTATATATGCTATATATACCCTAACATATTTTGTAACATAAATATTTAATTCCATTTGTCATTTTGTTTCTGCAGATGATTGAAGAGCGTCCCAGCTACGACACAACGCAGTTTATAGCTGATGTGGGTGGTTCCTTGGGCTTTCTGCTGGGTCTCTCGGTGCTGGGCATCATTGGCGTCTTGGAGCATGTAATTAGTACTCATATTATTCCAATTGATCAGGTGTGGCAATTTTGATTGACTCTTTCAGTTGACTTTGTTCTTTTGCGGCGATTGCATACGAAGACTGCAGCTGAAGAATGAGAAGCACAATAGTTCCGAGAATCCAGAGGATACTGAATCACGAACCACCGATGAGACGTTGGACATCACCAACTTGGACAAATATTAGACAGCCAGCTGGCTTGGCTTGTAGTTTTCATCCAAAAGTTGTGTCCAAATAAAATTATTCAACCTATAAGTGTATAAATTTTGGTTTAAATTTATAGATATTAAGAAAAAAGATTACATACCCATGGGGACCCTAGTCAATTTGCTGATATCTAAATTTTATTATAAATTTAAAAATTCGATCGATATTACTTATGAAAACTATATGACTATATGCCTAACTGATGAGTTTGTTACGGATATGTTGTTAAACAAAATAGGTATTTGTTCAAACAACTAATAACTAATTTTCAACAAGATAAAGTCGTTAGATCGAATATCATCTTTGCTAGTGATGGGGATCACAAGTCGGAGACGTCTTCAATGTATTATAAAATTATAACACTCACTTAAAGGGTAGACAAATTATGAGTGAAACGTCTTTTATTATTATTCTTACATTTAAACAAAGAATCAAAATTTATGAAACTTATTTTAGCTTAAAAATAATACTTGTATTCAATTAAATTCCTTGTTTGTGGTATTATTCAGATTTAATTACAATTCATATGGAATTCAATTGAAACTCAAGAAATTAGGAAACTATTATTACATTGGTGTTGTATGTACAAAAGACTGGACCTTAAAGCAGCCAGAAGGCAGCTGATCCCAGCAGCAGGACGCTAAAACTGAGAGTCCACGCAGACGAACCGGAACCGGTACCGGGACTGGAACTGGAGCTGGGTGTCGAGCTCGAATCCGAACTCTTTAAGCCAATATTCGTTTTGATAACTTCGCCCAGTTTGCTAATTAATTCGGGCAGTTTCTTGGGCGGCTCACAGGATGTCCGATCAATGGCATCCTTCACGCTGGCAGAGAGTATGCGGAAATTAATGCTGCCACCATAGAGCTCATCGTAGATGAAAGTCTGCAGCTGATTGGAGAGCACCCAAAGGCGACGCTGATCATCCACCTTGACATCGCTGGGAAAGATTAGCATGTCGTCACTTGTATAGACACGATCCTGCATCCTGTAGTTGTTTGTGGTTTGCCAGCAGCCCAAAGCATTCTGATTGGGCAGAGCATAGAAGAGCACACCAGTCTCCGCGTCCAGACATTGGGCACCCGCCTGAGCATCCATGCCACGTGAGCCCAAAATCTTGAATTCCCTAAAAATGTCACCCGAAGTGGAAAGAGTTTTATTCCGCAAAACGGTGGTATTCACGGAGAACTCCATGGTGGAGGTGAGTGGATGGAAGTAGAGCGTAGCCGAGCCATCCATCTGTGTCTTGGACAAGGCCAAGCCATAGACGCCATCGTCCCACTGGAACTCAATGCCATTGATGCTAAAATTGCCGGCCAGCGGATCAGGGTGGAAGAAATGATGCTGGACACGCCACGACTCCTGATCCCGCCACGAGTAAACAACCAGACCGGGACTGCCCAAGTCCGCCACATACGCATACGTATTCTCACAGTCCGCATCCTCCACAGCCAAATTGGCAAAGAACGAGCTCTGCTTACTCTGACCAGCGGGCAGAATGTAACGACGCAGCAGATCGTCATTGTGCAGATCATAGACCAGCAGTTGAGCAGGTCCATAGAGCTTCGTGTGCTCCAGCACGCCTGCAATACGCGAATCCAGCACCCAAAGGCGACCACATCGATCGGCCTTTACCCGGAAAGGTGACACAAGTTCCGGCTCCGAATCATTCAGATTGTGGGCCACCCAGCTGGGGTACGGTGTCAGCGCGGGCATCTTCGATGAGGTGTCTGGGAACAGAACAAATGTATATCCAAATGAGTACGCTAATTGGCTTTAGTGACAAACCAAGGTGAATGATCCACAAATTGTGTGTGTGCATTTGACATGAATGGTTTTGGCTTATTTGCATTGGCTGCTGTTTCCCAATCGAGTGAGATTGATTTATACGACAGGTTTGCAAGCTAAACAACAGTTTTGTTATGCATAAACACATATATGGAGTGCAATTAACTGGTAATACCCTATAAACATGAGTGTGACTTAAAAGGGTATCATTTGCAACTAAATCCCAAGGTCATGCAAAATAAACGAACTTGCTTGTGTAGCTTCTTCCAGTAAGCAATCAAAGAAAATATTTAGAAACAAACATGTTATTAATAGATTTTTAATAGGATATAATTCTAAAGGATTTAAGTATACATTCGTTTTAATTAATTCGTAATCAATTCAATTAAAGCAACACAAGTCCGAAACTTTACAATGCGCAAAAAAAAAGAATTTTTCCTGCCAAATGTTTACATCTCAGCAAGCAAATGGATTTGCTATTTATATTTAGTTTTCTATGCAAACAGACATGGACGTAAATACATATCTAAAATATGCATACATATTTACTATATCCACCAGCTGTGAATCCATTAGGAATGGTTCAAAGGGGTTTAATGGTTTTGTGCAAATGTGTTTGCTTTTTAATATTTTCTATTTGTGACTGCCATTGCAAATGAGACCAATTTCACACCGGCTTACATTAGGATGTGTAAAACGTGTTAAAGTGTAATATGGTAATAAAACAAGAAGATATAATTAACAGGGCATATCGTAGTCGAGTTCACTCGATTGCAGCACTCCACTTGTTTGGCTTTATATACTTTTGCAGCACTTTTAATGTGTTTATTTGGGGCTGCCAAGTGTTTCTGTTGTGTTTAACACCTTATTAATTACGCTAGCGATGAATCACTCCCACTTCTAAAGACTAAGAGTATTGCATTGTCTACAGTCTAGACAAACATAAAGCATATCTATCAGATATCAATCTGACCATAACAAGTCAAAAGCACTCACTTTTCCCACGTGTCAGACAAAGCAATTGCTGAGAGCGAGACAAGTCTGTGTTTTCAAAAAGCAAAACCTCACTTTTAATTGCATGTAGAATTGCAATTTGTGCACTTACCATTTAGATCAAGGTAGGCCAACGAGGCTGGCACTCCGCTGCGCCACCTGGGCAGAGTGACGAACATCCGATGGCGATAGACCTCCAATCCGAAGGGTATCACCGAAGTCGGCTTGAAGGCGCCCTGCTCGATGGCCGTCCAACGCTGATCGGGATTTTCGTATTTGAAATCCATTTCACGCCATTCATATTCCACTCGCAAATTGTCTTTACCGACTGCCACGCCCACAATTAGCAGCAGCGCTGCCGTCACAGCCCATCTGGTCATCATATTTCAACTCTTCGTTAGCTGCAAAAATAAATTAATTACAAACCATACATTGATTGAATGCTTTAAGACTGTTGTGGGTGGTTGCTTGAGCCGCTTCCGTTGGGTGACCTTCGAATAACCATAAAGTAAACAAAACCCAAACCAGATCTTGACACATGCCACCAACTAGACTTGAGAACTGAAACTGAAACTGCGCCTCCGGTTAGCAAAAATGGCATTTTGAAAGTTGTCGGCGCCATTTGCCGCTCTCAGTTTGCAGTCGCTTAAGTGGCCAAAATCGAAGCTTGAAAACCTATAGAAATAACTGACTATAAGATGCTGTCAGAAGCGAGGTTCAAAGCTCTCGCATAATCTGTATAATTGTCTTTAAGCAATTAGTTCACCTTTTGGCTTACTCCTATTTACGGACTTAACTTACTAATTTAAAGTAATTGATGTCATTAGAAGATCTATGTCTAAGATATCTCGTATACCATTCAAGTTACTCAGACCTCAAATATCAGTTGAAGTCGGAAAACAGCTTGCACTTATTGTAACATTTGGGTCAAAACTCAGGTCTTCAGTCAGGGCCAGTAATAAACTCGCTATGAGTGATGTGCGTCTGTTCATCAACTGAGTCACGAGGTTTGCTCTTGTGCCCGTAGTCATGTACAATCTCTAATATTTATTTTACTTATGATCTGCACATTCTGGTCGGGTTTTCACATTCAAATATACATATATATATATTCCTTTTTTTATAATTTATTACAAGCATTTTTGCGGGCTTTGTTTTATGGCCTATTCGCCTTTTGGCTTCAGCAGCGTTTCGGGTCACTTCAAATACTCGTTTGAGGCTTGAAAGAATTCAAGTTTTTGGTCAAATAATTTCAAATAGATGTTACCAATGCACTTTTTGCGGCATTTGAGACACCATAAATAATATTTAAGTTAATTTTATTCTAATATAAAAGCAAGCTAATCTTAATGACTGGTTTTTCAAAATTAGCAATCTATTAAGCTAAGCCCCATGACTAATTGTAATAACTTTATTTGAGGCACTTTCAATTAGCCACTCGCGGCATTTGGCTAACACGTTTTGTTGGTCGTTTTGGACAGCTCTTTCTACCTGAGCAAGACACAAAGCCCAAATCAACCCACAATTGTAAGTGAAGGCGTGTGTGTGTGTGTTTGATTTTGGGGCGTGGCAGTTATGCAAACATTTGTCACTCGACTGCAAGTTTGTGTCTTAAGTCTTTTGATTGGCCTGCAGTTCGAATGTTAAATTTTAACTATCGTTTAACTAGTTTTTCCCAACGCTGTTAGCTTTAATACATGTAACTTGTGCGCACACACCTAAAAAGTATCGTAAATTCGATCAAGGAATCCCAGAAATCACAACCGACGGCACCGAAGCTCAAAACGAAACTAAAAGTCAAGCTCAAAATGCTTACAAAGAAAATAAAAAAAAAGCGAAAAAAAACCAACCCGAGCAAAGCCGACTAATGCCGAACTCAAAACTGAAGCTGTGTTTGCTTGGTATTTGGAATTCCAGTGAACTTGACTTAGTCAGTCCATCAAATATATACGAGTATACAGTGGCACGTCTCCCAATTATTTTTTACCAATGTAGTTCCATTACGATTTAACAGTTTTCAATTTCTTTAAGTACTCCCACAACTAACTTGATAATTTTGTGCAGATATCGGCCCTGCAGCAGACAAGCCCCTGAAACTAGTCCCACACGATTGCCTATAAATGCAAAGCCAATCGGCTTAAATCGCATTAAAGCCAACCTGACGCCGTTTTGCTTATGGTCCACAGCCCATGAGTCAAACGGTTTCTTTGGGATTTTTGGGTTTTTTTCAAACTGGTTCTCTCGATTGCTCACAGTCATTTCGAGCGTTTTCATCACAGATTTTTGACCGACGTAGTTAGACTCTGAGTGACGAAGATTAAGTTATATTGCAGATGATCGAATACTCTGAGCAAAATTTACAACAACTAGTACTAAACCCGTTCCTAGCGACTCTCGCATATCTTCGCACCATATATACAAAAACTCAATATTCACAATCACAACATTCAGTTTAATGAATCAATAAAACATTTATTTCAATATAGTATATTTTATTTATTAAAATTCAATAAATTAATTTAAAAAGAAGAGAACAATGAAAACATTAAACTAGAAATATTATCAGTATACGATTGATTTTTGTTGTTTGATTTTTTTTTCGTTTAAAAGAATTTAAACAATTGCTTATATAACTTTTTGTTGTTGGTTGTAATTATGCTTAAAGTATGTTGTGTGTTTATTAATTTAATAGATTTTTTTTTTTTTTGGTAGAAACATTTTGTGTACAAACGCTATAATGTAGTTTTTTGTTTTCTTTTTCTTTACTCATTTACAACATTAAAAACTTTTAACATACACATGGTGTTTTTTTTTTTGTTTTTTGATTTTATGCCATTGCACTAAATATTAATTGCATTAGCTAAGTATTTGTGTAATTAATTGTTTATCGATTGTTATTAGCAAATATTTAAAACAATGTCAAAATGAATACAAAAATTCGCTTTATATTTCAAGGCATTAGTTAATAATTGCAACAAAAAATCAAATCTAAAACGATCAAAGCAAGTGGAGACCGTATTCATTTATGTGGTATTATATATGGTTGTTTATATAGAATAGCGATTCCTTGAATTCGAAAGAGGAGTTCGGGGAGCGGCGCACAAAAATCATCTTTGGCAAAGGTTAAAGCTAGACTGGTTGATTGTTGAATGCCGCACCTTTAGGCTCTTAAACGTGTAACTTTATCGAAATCGAAATCGTTATCGAAATCTCAAAATGGGAAACAATTTTGAAAAGGAGCTCGCAATGAAATAGCAAATTGAAAAATAAATTTAGACACAATTAACACTAAAACACAACGTAATCAAACTTTTTTTTTTCAAGTCTGCGCCTTTGATGCTTGACACCTTCCGGTGTCCATGTATATGTGTGAATAAATGAATGAATGCATGAATGAGTGAGTGAGTGAGTGTGTGAGTGAAGAGTGTAGCGTATTGAGAGAGTACACAAGTAATTAGACTCGCAAGACAAGGACCGAAAAGTCCAACAGTTGTTTTTGGCAACTGTGATGTGCTTTTTTTTCTAAATGGGACGGGGCAGATAGTGTTGGGGGTTGTAGGGTAAACAGTGGCAGCACATCGCCTGCGTCCTGATGGTGGCCGGGAGATTAAGGATATGGGGAGACATGCAAATTGAGTTCTACTTTCGACTCGATACAACACTCCATTAATCTGAGAGACACACAGAGAGAGACAGAGAGAGGGATGGGACGCAGGGAACTTTTCGCTCAGCAAAATTAATGTGACACGCTTTCAACTGGACGGAGGACAGACAGTTTTCTTGTCCAGCTACTCGCGTGTCGCCCAGCGCTAGGACAGACATTGATGGCTCGTCGTACATACAAATATATATGTATATAAATTGTATATATAAAAAAAAAATGAAAAACACACACCTATTAATCGGTTTTTGTACTTGCTTTAAAACAATGCGTGCAGCTTACAGTTAGTTATTGTATATGGTATAAATAGTTTGGATTGTTTACAGTTATCAAAAAGAAAATATAAATGTATATAGTTCGGATTTGTGAAGTATGACTGTCACCAATATATAGATAAAGAGTATACCAAAAAAAATAGTGACTGCCAGAAAATTAAAGCTTTTAATGCAACAAATTCAATTTGTCGCAATCGATCAAGGAAAATATTGAAAAATATTAATATTGAAATATTAAAATCATTCCATAAAAAAATCAATTGAAATAAAAAATGTATATAAACTTACAAACTTTTGATTTTAACCTGATTCCCCAAAATTTAAATGTTTCAATACAATAAAATCGTCGAATTGTTGGAATTGATCAATTAAAATGCTCCACAAAATTGTAGTCTTAAAATATTTCTATTAAAAGCAAAAAACAATTGAAATCAAAAATGTAACATTTCGAAACAATTTGAATTATTTGCTAATTTTAGTTTCCCAGCAATCACTGTGTAATGCAAAATCAACTAACTATCTATTTACTAAAAAGGAAAAACGTTTACAAAACGCGGCCATCATAAAATATGTAAATATTTACAGTGGCTTTTGGACAAATATATTATTTTACAGTTTTAACTAGAAGTTAATGGGTATATTATGTGCGTGTGTGTGTTTGTGTGTGTGTGTGTGTGTTAAGCCACCAATATATAATATAACAGATACGAACTGTGTCTGTCCCGCATTGAGGTACACTCGTCTGAAGCACGCCGTTCTAACATCGCATAACACCCAGCCAGACCCCGCGCTGGGGGAAGAAGAAGATTCGGGGGCCCGGGGGCATTCGTAGAGCGATGCGGCGAATTTGCCAGACCCGAGAGTCCAACATCAATTTTGCGCTAAACTTGGCCGGGAACTAACGGTACAAGTGTTACCATCATTTTTACCCAGCCAGTTTTTTCACTTGTCATTGCATAAGGTTTTTAGACTATATATGGTTACAGTACATATAGAATATTTGATTGGTATATACGTAATTTGATACATATGATAGATGAGTTACACATACCAGGATTAGTGTGTGTTTGTGTGTGTGTGTAAGTGGGTGTGGCATTTGTTAGTTGGGTGCTAAAATTTGACTAGCCTAGGCTACACTGGATTCGCAAAAGGAGTATTTTATGAGTTTGACACCGGATCCTCAAAATCATGCCAAAAACTCTTTGTGTTATATACTAGAGCAACAAACTACCCTTCAATTGATGTACCAAGCTACAAAACAATTAATGAATTGAGTGAACAACTTATTAGATAGAGTACTAGTTATAAATATGTATACTATATATATATATAATTAGATTATTAGGCCTGCGAGCCTGAGACTGATTGTGTTAAAATGTACTTTGTGGTTGTTGCTAGGAAGCAAAAGTTCTTTACGTTTTTCGGTTTTTTTTTGTTGTTTTTTTTGTGGAATCTGTGAACCGATGGAAGAGCGACGCTACAAGGAACTAACTATAGATTTTTGATATAGAAAAGTATAAGTATGAACGTACGTACTAACAATGTGCTGTGGATTATTTAACTGGGAAACGTTGTCTAACTAGTAATTATATAGATGAGTTTATTGTTGTTTGTTTTAGTACGATACCATAACCAAGACAAAAAAAAATTATTTAAAATATATATATTATGTAATGTATGATAATAATAAAAAAGAAAATGATGTAGATACCTGATTGCGGGTTGCGCGCATCGACTTTATCTTTTCGATAAGACAAAACAAATAGATATAAAAATTGGTTTTGGAAAACTTACGAGTACTTTTTTTCGTCAGCTTCAAAATCGAACGAGTAACGAGGATAACGAGTAACGAGTAAATGAAAACAACGCTTTTTTGTTGTTGTTGTTGTTGTTGCTTGCGAAAGAGGGGGTGTTGGGGGAGAACTGGGAGGGGCACATGAGAAGTAGTACATAAATGCAGTTATAGGCTACATATATAGAATATTCAGATTGTATAACAGCATATCTATAACAGTTTTTGTGGAGCATTGAACATGGACAGTTATTAAACTAAAAAGCTACGCACATTTGAATACAAAATTCGCACAATAATACAATAGATATATATATATATATGTGTGTGTTTTGTGGTACAATATATTTGCCCGATTCTTACCCAGAGCGTACAGTTTCGTTTCTTTTCTGAGAATAGAGACATGGCAAAAAGGAGAGAGATTGAGTGAGTTGAGAGCGTTTAACAACGTACATACGTGTTTTTTTTTTATCTATTGTTTTGTTGTTGTTGTGTTTTTGTAGGTTAGAATATTGGACGGGGCGTAGTTAATTTTCGTGCCCCAGAGTTCTAAATGAAACTAAAACAAAAATATTTATTTATATATATTGTGTATATATAATAAAAATGAAAAATAATGAAAATGGTAAACAAAGAAAGTAGATTATTTTGTTGTATTATTATTAGTTAGTTAAGTATTATTGGTATTATTCAAATACAGTTATTAGTTTACATAACTAGGGGGTGAGTAATATATATAGAGAGATAAATGTAGAGAGAGAGAGAGAGAGATCTAGACGCTACAGCAACAGTACAGCAAAGAGAACCGCGTGCCAGCAAAGAGAGCGCCAGATGAGAAGCGTTGCGTTTAGCACACAGAACACAGAATGGTGTTGGTGTTGTTGTTATTTTTACTGTTTTACAGTGTTGTATAGTGTTGTTAAGGACCATGTATTTATGTTATGCAAGAAGGCAAAGAGTGTGCACATACCAAGAACAAAAAAAGGAAAAAAAAATCAAACAATAAGTTAGTCAAAACGCATAAGATTAGAATGAAAGTCAAGATCAATTTTTTGGTCAACAAGTAAAAGCAAAGATCAGGTGCATAGAAATCAACATTGAGATACGCGTATATATATATTAATATATATACATAGTGTGTATGTGTGTGTGTGTGTGTATAAAATGTGAGTGTGTTTGTGAGTGTGTTTCAAAACTGTTATACATTGAAAAAGAACTTTGAAATTGCTTAGCTTTGAGTATGTAAACTTGCTTGCAGAGTTGTGATTGCTTTTTCGGTATTGCACTTTATGTTGTTGTTTGTTGTTGTTGTTCTTCTTCTTCTTGTTGTTGTTGCTAATTAACCGCTAATCCTCAAATCAATCAATCAATCGTGAAACAGCAACGGCAATGGCAGCCCCATCAGTGATGCCTGCTGCGCTGCATGCGCTATCTGCGGATGCGAATGCGGATGTGGATGCGACGGATGAAGTACAGTGGGCAGCGGCGTTCGCTGAAACTGTCGCGCATGCTGCGGATGCGTCTGCATTGGCGCCTGCAACAGTCCCGGCGCACCGGGCATGCATCATCTAAATCGCGGCTGCATCATCTGCAACATATTCGGATGACCCGGCAGCATGACACCCATGCCCGGCATCGGCATCGCACCAGCGGGCAAACCAGGCAATCCAATCGCTTGCATCGGCATCAAACCTGCACAGTGGAAGGATAAAAATATGTAAAATAATCTCTTAAACATGTCTACATTGATTCACTCACCTGCCGGCATGCCTGGTATATGGCCAGGACGCAGCATATTGCCGCCAATGAGGGCGCCGTGCGGTCCAATGGCAACGGTGCCGGGTCGCAGCTGCATTGGCTGCATCAGTTGCATGTGGCCGGGCAGTTGCATCTGAGCCGAGAGAACAAGAAGAGCATGGAAGAGAGGAAGGATTCAGCGTATTAGTTGCATTCTGTTAGCTATGATTCAAAGAAGTGTGTGTATGGTGTGTGTGTGTGTGTGTGTATATCGAAGCCATTGTACACAAAATTAGCTAAATTGTTATTAATAATGTTTTTTGTTGTTTTTTTTCTTATTGGTATTAAGAATATATTAATAATAAGTTGGTTTTGGCGTACTTATTCTTTAAATGAATATAATATATTTATTTGTTGTTTTGTTGTGGGTGGATGTAGATGTGTTTGTGTATTCTTGTCGAAACTTTTGCATCGCATTACAATGTTACAATGAGATATACATATATATATATATATATAAATAAATATATATATATATATATATATATATATTTAAAGACAGAGAGAGAGAGAGAGAGAAAGAGGAACAGATAAAGAGAGCAACTTTTATCTGTTCTTTTGAGGCAAACTTGTTTTTTGCTTTTTGTTTTTATATATATATACAAAACTATCAAGAATAAAATGAATATAAATAAATACATATATATATTTAAATTAAATGTAGATATTATGGTAGAAAATTAAATTGTTTGGTTAAAAAAGAAACGTACTTACAATTCGGAAACTGAACTGACGACGATGAGGGATGGGGGCACAGATCGTTGCGATACGATCTCGACCTTAAAACACTTTAGCAAACAGTTCTTAAGAGTTTCTTAATATTTTCTTGTATTTGTTTTTTTTTTTTAATAACGAATAAGCAACTTAAGAAACAAATTATAATAATGATAATAGTTATACATATTTGTCTTGAGTTAACAAATGCAAAAAAGGTTTACTAACCAGGCAGGCAACGTAAGTCGAGTTCAAGTTCCAATACTATATTTTTTTTATTTTTTGCTTGATTTTTAATTCAAAATAGTTGTATGTTGTATACTTAGCTATTGGATGGTTGGTGGGCGTGGTCGCCATGAGGCGTTTCACATGTATAGCTGTGTAATGCTGTTAGTAGTGCATATTGAATAGAGCTGAAAAACTATCAGTACCCAATCAAAATTTTGAATTTTTTTCGAATTAAAAAAAAATGCCACTTAATTTAATTTAGAGTGGAAAAGTATTTTTGGGTTCGATCTGGAGTAAAACAGTTTTCAGTTTTAATCTCAAGAAGAAATATAGAAAATGGGAATAATGGTTATCAAATTATCGATTGTTTTTCAGCTCTTTTATGAGACAGTTAGAGAAAGGCGAGCAGAGAAGGGCGTGTATTGGTTTTTGAGACTAATTATTAGAAAAAAGTCGAAAATCACGCCACCAAAACCAAGTGGAAACATTGTGTGTTGTACTGTTATTGAAGCGCATATGGTACCAGCTCTCGAGGTATGTGTACAATTTAGACAGTCTGCAATAACTAAGTGTTAGTCGAGATGATATGTATATATATATATAATGTATAGCGAGGCGAGAGACAATGAGAAAGAGTTAGAGATGCACAGAGGAGGAGAGAGTCGAGAGTTAATTGCTCTTAGGATATAACATAAATATGATAAGGAAAAAAAGTGTGTTTAGAAAAATACGTATTACAATTTACAGATTCAAAAAACATTTAGATAAAATAGATTTGTTGTGTTATGTCGAATTTGTGTGTGTATGTGTATGTGTGTGTGTGAGTGTGTTCTTTGAGAGATATCAACAGTCATATACATATAAATATATATATTATATATAGTAGTCAATGCTGTGTGTAGTTTTTGTGTGGATATGAATTAATCAATCAACCAACCAATCAATCAATCAATCAATCATTAACCAACCAACGCAGCAACCATTACGACAAGTTCAAAGTAATTTTAATAGTAGTAATTAATTATACAAAATGTACTTACATGGCTTGCATTACGTTACGTTACGCTAACGCTTACGTTACGCTTACGTTGACGTTTAACGTTAATGTGCTTTGCAAGGCAGTAGGTACTACTATGGACATTTTTCTTTGCATTACCATTTATCACTATATATAGTATATCATAATCGATGGGATCAGTTTGGGAACAGATAGTTGTTTTGGATTAGGTACGTGGATATGTGTAAATATGTAAGTATGCAATGTTTGTGTGGGGGGAGATCGGTGGGGAGAACTTTTTTTTTTGGGGGGGGAGGAGCTTGCTTAGACAACTACGAGTAATACTTGCATAGTAAGTACAGTAATGTACGAGTACGTTTACGAGTATTATGTATACATATCATATTATAATGGAATTTTTCAATTTACTTATCTTTCGTAATTCGCATTTTGGGCTACTTTCATGTTTTGTTCGTTATTTATATTATTATTATTATTAATTTTTTTTTTATAATATGGAAAGTGAAGTGTACAAAAATACATACTGTAGTATAGAACTGTTTGTCGGCCCTGCAACTGGCATTTTGTTTATCAACACTCAACTGTATTGCACTGCAATTGTAATGTTAACTTTTAATTTTGTTACTGCAACAATAGATTCTTTTCAAATTTTGATTTAGGTTTGTTGTTTTTTTTTTTTTGTAGAATAATTATATAGATGTGCTAAAGCTTGACTAGTTTTTAATATGTGGGGTGTATGGGACTGGCGGAATACTTGAAAGGTACATGTTAATTAGGCCCAAGTACCCTAAATGATTTGTATACGAAGAAAAGTAGACGCCAAAAAGAGAGCAATCCTGTTTTTCTAAATTTTCAAAATTAGTTTAAGATATTAAAAAATACTTTTACTTTAGTTTTGCCTGACAATTCTTTATATTGCCTTCACATCTATGGAAGTTGTTCAATAAAATACTTAAACATAATCACTTTATGGAAAATGTTCGACAATCCGAATATCTTCAGTAATTTTACAAAATTCTCGACAATTTACATAAGCTCATTTCGATTAATAAATTACCTTTTTCAAGAAAAAAAAAAACCGGAAAAATGTTTATACAATAGCTATTATGAAGTTCATAAGAAATAGAAGTTATATTTTTTTTTATAGAAATCAGAACGTTTTTATAAAATAGAGTAAATAATGCTACAATTATAATTTGTGAGTTTTCAATCATTGCAAAATTTGTAAAAATTATGAAAAGTTATTATACAGCAAATTTGAAAAACTTTACACAATATGAAAATAATTTATAGAAGATAAAGTTATCTTGTTCTGTAAGAGAGAGAAATGGTTTTTATACAAGGTAGAAAATGATGGCACATTTATTATATTCATAATTGAATAAGATATTTATATTTTATTGACATTTCTTGTCGCCTAGCTTTCCAACGTATACAACACTTAATGAAACTATAGTTTTGAATGACTGCTAAGCAGCAAATATGCCTGAGCTTTATAATAATGAATGAAGAAGTGAACTCTGATGATGGTGATAAGCGCTAAACTGGAAATACACAAAAACAACAAAAAAAATAGATAAAGTCTAGAGCTATGCTAGCGCCTATAGAACCGCCCCAAAACATTCTGAATGATTGGATAATAAATATTACACACGTTATATATATATATATATATATAATTTATAACGATGTTGTGAGAATCGAGAATATCTTTTTAGTCAAGGTTGGAAAAGAGAGAGAAGTTGTCGTTGTTGGCGGCAGCGGCGAGCGCTGTGCAAGCAGCACTTGGCCAAGTTTAACACTTACCATGCCCAGGCCAGCGGCAGCAGCCGCCGCTGCAGCTGCACCCGGATTGCCCTGTTGACGCACCGCCTGCAAACGTTGCATCATCACAGCCCGATTCAGTTCCTCCAGTTGTTTAACCTGCTGCTGCTGCTGCTGATGTTGTTGTTGCGCCTGCTGTTGCACCTGCTGTTGTTGGTGTTGCGCCTGTTGCTGTTGTTGTTGCGCCTGCTGTTGTTGTTGGTGTTGCGCCTGCTGCTGCTGCTGGACAGCAACGGCTTGTGCCACTTGAGCGGCCTGCACCTGTGCCTGCATATGCTGGACATGGGCGGCCTGAACCTGAGCGGCCTGTGCGTGCGCCTGCGCCACGGCCACCAACGCGGCGGTCTGTAAATAGAATTTGGTTGTGGTAGTTGTGTTTTTTTTTTCTCTTTTTTTTTAGCAAGCAAACAAATTTTGGTGAAGATTTGGAACTGAGCTTTCAGTCCATATCTTTTGCAATATATATATATATATGCGAAATGCAGCAGCTGCAGGTCGTCATCATTAAATTACATATTGCTTTTGCGCTTTTGCTTAACTTAAGTAATGACTTGTTTGTCGTTTTGATAAAAATTGAAAGCCGCCGTTCAGTTTTGTTGCCATTAATTTGTTTGTTTAATTAAAAAAGTTGTACAGACATATATCATACTATATGCTAAAGTTTTAATCATTTGTTTTTCTCGGTTTTTTCTGTATGTTTGGTTTTTCTTTCTATTTTTTTCGTTTCTTTCCGTCTTCCATTGTCGGCTGTTCATCGAAATTGCCATTATAATTGAACCAAAATAAATCGTTAAGCCAATTTTTAAATAAAAAATAAAAAAAACTATAGAATGTCCAGCGTGTGTGGTATAAAATGGAATTCTTAAAAATACGAAACAAACGCATTCAACACACGACACAGTCTCGTTTCAAAATTCAAAGGGTAAATCTGTAAATATTTTCTTTTTATGTATGTATGTAACTAGCTGTAACTGTATATTGTTGAGTGTAGTGCGTGGGTGTGTAGGTGTGCGTAGTGTGTCTGGCGTGTCTTTTTTGTACAGGGGTCCGTGTCGTAATGTCGTTTTGTGCGTCTGTCCGTCTGCTTCATTTATATTGACTATGGTTTCTATAACTATGATAAGAACTCACTTCCTGTGCCTTGGAGATCGCCGTGCTCACAACGATTGCATTCGCAGCGGCAGCTGCTGCCGCAGCAGCAGCACTGCTGCCCGTCGTCGTCGTCATTGTCGGCGAGATGCCGGAGAGTGAGGGCGGTGGCGGCGTTGATGGCATCGATGAGGCAGCACTGCCACTGCTACCACCACCACCACCACCATTACCACCGTTAGCACTAACATTGTTGTGGATAATGCTGGGGCTGTTATTGCTGTTGTTACTGATGTTATTTTGCAGCTTTTGTGGCGCCGCTGCATTGGCGGCCATTGCGGCAGCCAGTCGCATCTGATACTTGGGCTGGCGGGCGCGCAACTCCTCCAAACTGGCATCTTCTGCAGGATGCATGATCTTTGTGCTAAGAGCGGCGGCAACGCTGCCATTGGCACCACCAACACCACCCGCTGCTGGATTATTCCCAGCCACATTTGGTGGGCGTCCCTGAGTGTGTGGATCCAGAGCAGATACGGGCGCAGCGTTTGACGCCGCACCGCCGCCGATGCCAGCATTATTGGTGGTTGGCGGCGCACTTATTGTGGCATTGCTGCAAACAAAATATATTAATTTTATGTGATCGCCCATTCCAAAGACTTCCCACCCACCTATAAGCCGGAAACGTGGGTTTGTGCTGTGCCATCGCAGCGGCATGTTGCTGCTGCTGGTGCTGCTGATGTTGCTGCTGCTGTTGATGATGATGCACGGCCGCTGCGGCTGCTGCCGCTGAGGTTGTTGCCATTGCCGATGGGAATAACGGTCGCGGTGGCATCATGTGAGGCATCATTGGCATCGGATATGGAGGCAACGGCGGCATATGCTGCATCATGCCCATGCCATATTGGCCCAGCATGTGCGGCGGCATCATATTTGGCGGCATCATCATTGGTGGCGGCACAGACATAGGATCTGTAAAGAAATTTACAACTGTATACATACACATATATCATAAATTATAGTTTTAGAGTAGAATCTGAATTTCACTGTTAATCGTTTGTGAATACAGATCTATAAAACATTAACGCATTTTCTGAACACCATTTTCAAACTTCAATTTCAAGGCATTTAAATGCGTTGAAAAATATAGTTCTTATTTTTGTTATTTAAGAAATAAGATTCGGAAAATTTCTTTCTAATGGTTGCTGCTCACATTCAACTTTCTTCTTGGCGACCGGCTCATCATCATCTGAATCGGATTTGCCGCCATTCTTTTGGCGCTCGTGATCCCGTAAATCCTCCGCCGGAATGCCGTCCATGCCAAAGATTTCGATTTCGATGTTGGAACGATTGGGCAGCGAATTTGGCACCTTGTCCACAGTCTCCTTGTGCACCTGCATACAGTGAATGGAGAGCCCCGGGCCTGTGTACAACTTTTTGTGGCATATATGACACTTGAAGTGTTTCGCCTTCTGATGCTGCACCAGAATTTTCTCATCATCAAACTCACGATTGCAGTACCTAAAGTTAGTTAGGGGTTAAGGAAAGATCAAAGTTGAATGTTTTTTTTTTTTTTGGGCATGCCGACAACTAAACAACATCAACACGCCACATTATGTAAAATGCACAAAGCATATGTGTGTTTGTGTGATGTGGCTGCATGTGTGTGTGCGTTAGTAGATACAAATTTTAGCACACGTAAAATAAAGGCGGCGACAGTGCCTGCATTTTTTTTTTGTGGTTTGTTTTACAAAAGGATACCAGCACCAGGGCTTTGAGGCCTTCTTCTTTTTGCGACCCATTTTATGAACTGCGCTTTAAACACTTGAGAAAGACAAGGCGTTTGGTTAAACAGTACAATTTTCGACTTTTTGTCGAGTAAAAAAACAATTTTCAAGCGTCGTGTCGGTATCAGTATCGTGACAAAACAAAATGGAGTGTGTCCTAGTGGTGACACGCTATCGATATATGTGTATACAGAATGTCAATAGTCTGCCACCGTCGATAGTTTAGCTCATCGATCATTTTGATAATAACTTTGTAAAAAAATAATATTTGCCAATAATATTATTGTCTGTTTACTGTTTATTGATTACAAAATAATTTTGTAAACTTTTTTATAACGATACTACAATCGAAAATATCGTCAGATTTATCGACTGACGGCAAGATAACAACATAGTCGATAGACCGGTTCAAAAACCGATGAGCAAACATAGTCGATAGATGGCTACCAAAACCGATAAGCCAAAATAGTCGATAGATGGCTACCAAAACCGATAGACAAACAATGCGGTGTGCAGTTTTCCAAGACCGGCACATAAACTAAAAAAATGGCTGATAAAAAGGTAAATTAAACGTTTATTGCTAAAGTAAAATGGTAAACTAACTGCTCGTTGCACGCTGCAGACAGGTGGCAACAACGATGGCAAAGAGAAGCGACGCAAGGAGTCCATTTTGGATCTGTCCAAATATCTGGAGAAGCAAATACGCGTCAAATTCGCTGGAGGCCGTGAGGCGTCCGGAATACTCAAAGGCTACGATGCGCTGCTCAATCTAGTGTTGGACAACACCGTGGAATATTTGCGGGACTCCGACGAGCCCTACAAACTCACCGAGGATTCCACACGCAGTCTCGGCCTGGTTGTGTGCCGCGGCACAGCATTGGTTCTGATTTGTCCGCAAGACGGCGTGGAAAGCATTGCAAATCCTTTTATAACGCAGTAAATTGGCTAGGTTAAGGTAAAAAAACATACGCATAGAAACTCCCATTAATTGAAGATAATGTATAGTATATATATATATTATAAATACAATTTAAAACTAAACAATAAACTATTCTAGACCAAATTCGTTGCGTATCCAAGGATACTGGGACGGGCACTCCATGCACGTGTAGAAAAAGCGATCCTCCTGCAGCACCCGACTGCGCACCTTGCACACATTGGGCATCGGGCAGACCAGCTCATGCGGCTCCAGCTGTTTGGGCGGGCAGCGCCACGGCTCGAATTGATGAAGTCGATTGCTGGGCGTGGGTTGACGCATCCACTGTATGGCCTGCTGATTGGTAACAAAATGCACATCCGGCAGCTTCTGCATGTCATCCAAGAATTTCTGCAAAGATTCACTTAAGATGCCATCCCTTAATCCCTTTCCTTTCACTCACCAGGAAGGCGTTCAGATAGTCGATCTTTTTGAACCAAGTAGAGTGAAAATAGAGTCCATATGGCGCCCGATTGCTCAGATAGTGTCGCTTAAAATTGTAGGTCAACATGCGATAGACATCTTCGCCCGTCAGATGAGGTGGACAACTGTCAACCATGCCACAGTTGTATTCCCCAGCGCCAGCCTCCAACTGATTCATGACCAGTTCCCAGATACCTGGGTAACTGCGCGTCGGGCAATTCTGATTGGTGCCCAGACAGCTGTGCGGCATCTTAAAGTCCATTGTGTAGGGCCAGAGTGGTGGATTCGAGTGTGGTGCAACCATCGATGCATCGTAGACAAAACCAAATTCTTTCATCATCAGAAACTGCCGGTTCCAGCCCACGCGCAGGAAGGGCACGCGCATGCCCCGAATCTCATCCATGCGAACGCCCGCAAACTTATTGATGATGTTCGCCTGACCAACCATCTCATCGAACCAATCCTCAATGGTGGCATTCTTGGACCACCACAACTCCGGACCGCGATGACTGAAAATGCGAAGAAATAGTTAAATAATAATCCAATCTTTTATGCCAGGCATGTCAATCTTACGTCACTGAATGGACGGCAATCTCGTGGCCATCGTTCCAGAGTTTCTGCACATACTGATAATTGGTGTATGGATGTGAGACATAGAAGCTACTGCGTATGGGACAACCATTGGGATTGCGTCGATTGGGTGTGAAGAGCACTTTGGAGAACAGTTCCCAATTGTCGTGATTGACGGCATCATCGAAGGTCAACAGAATCATTTGTGGCACAGACTGTGCCAACAGATTGCCAGGTATTTGTGTGCCATCCTTGGAGCAGAAGCAGTTGGGCAACTGACACTTGCGTGGATCACAAGCGCCAGCTGCATTCGGATCATGATCCACATCGCACCAGCCCTCATCGGAGCCATCCGGACAGTCGACGGAGCCATCGCAAAAGTATTCCTGGGGCAGACAGGTGCCATCGGCACAGCCCAGCTGCTGCTCATCCGCACAATCGGCCATCTCGAGGAGTGGTTTGGGTGCCGGCGTCTCTGCGCTGATATCGCAATTATCCACATTCGCTTTGAAGTCACAGATCTGACGTAGCACATCGAAGAGCAGACCCTCGGAGCACTTAAACTCAAAGACTTCGCCATCGAGGCACAGGAAATACTTGGCGCACTCACTGTTCGTCCAAATCTTGTGCACCGCCCGATTTGGATTGCGATAGAAGCGTGCATCGTGCATGCAGGCGGCACCCGTTGTTGAGCTGGTTGAGCGCCTCGGACGACTGTGATTAGAGGCAGCAACCACGCCTGTCACCCGCTCCGGTTTGGTGGCATTGTCTGTAAAGCAGGTCGTCGTTGTATGTGAGATAGCTTCAGTTATATATATATATGAATGTATCTGTACATTTGTAGCATATATGTATGTAGTGTAGCGTAGTCGAGTAATTACGGACAAAAAACTAATTAATACATTGACCCAAAAAGCAGCTGCGCTCACGTCCACAATTGGGGTTTGTTTAACTCTTGCGGCAATAATCTTGGCCAGCGATTTGATCACACCGGCATTTGTTGTCAGTTGAGGCGAAAGGGGTTTATTTTACATGCTGCATATATAGCTTAACTGCCAAGTTTAAGCAAGATTTTCAAACTCAAGATTGTTGGGCTCAAATATGAGCAAAGCATTTTTATATTTTGTCTTTTAAGTCGAGGTGAAGTGATTTAGTCATATAGCAGATCTGACAACTTTAGGTACGATTTTTTAATTCAAGATTGTTGGTTCAAATATGGTATTTAAGCATTTTCAAAAATGCAATTTGGTTTTTTAAGTAAACTCATTATTTATTGTGTATTGTGTTGCTAAACTGCTGTTCGGCTAAGATTTCCAGCTTTATAATTGTGGTTTAATATATGGTATATTGGCATTTGCACAACAAACAAAAAATTTGAAATATTTTCATTTATATATTCAGCTTTTTTTAGAATTTATTTATTCTACGGTTTTTAAAACTGTATAATATTACTCGAATATCTGATCTTCTATGGCTCATATTTAAGAATTATATTCAGCTTTAAGATTGATAAAAGCAATAGTAAAAAATTATTGGCTTTCGTCTATGACCTTGACAATTCTATTCAAATTTGTCCATTCTTGTCATTCTTGCATATAAGCTGTTTCTTCGTTTTTTTGAAGTTATCTAATTTGAAATATTTGTATTTATATATTCCGTGGTTATGTAAGCTGTATAATATAACACGAATATAAATTATCAATGCAAATAAATTCCGCCAAATATTAATTAAGCTTTGAGATTTGCTAGCTGAATTATTATTATTTTTTTGCTGCTACGCCCCTGTGCCAAGTAAGCCAACATTTGGTGGCAGCAAGTCAATTGCGTTTTTGTTGTTTTTGCAACAAGCACACAAAACATACATAAATGTAGACAGACGGACAGACAGATGTGGCATAGCTGGAGCAGCGATTGGGCAAGCGAGCGACGAAGACGCATAAAATCTGTAAAATGCATGAAGCGGTCTCAAGATTTCTTATGCGATGAGAGTGTGTGTGTGTGTGTGTGTGTGCGTGTGTTTGTGTGTGAAGTGGCTGCTGCAGCATTTAGAAAGTAAAATTTAAAGCCTTTTTTTCGTTGTTAATCAATTTTTTTGCTTGGGTCAGGAAAAATTCAGCAATTGTCATTTGGGGTTCAATGCACAGCCGATAAACGCTCCCCACCACCCCCACCCCCTCGTTTATTATATAACAAACAGATCAACAACTTTCACACCCAATGCGCGAGCAGCAACAACAACAACAAAAACACGCACACCCAATCAGGTAGTAAATTTTTTTTTTTGTGTCAAACAAAAGCTGAACGGGTGAACGAGCGAGAGGGATATAGTGAAATTACCAATGCTTGTAGCATCCGACGACATAATCACAAACATGGCAACAACAACAACAACAGCAGCGGCAGTAGCAGCTGCAGAAGTTACAGTTAGATTTGTAGTTTTCGGCTGCGTGCAGCAACAACGTCGGCGTCGACTTCGAACGGAAGCGACGACCTTGACTGTGAAACCCGTTTCGACATTTGAATTTTCCCTCGGGCGTAACATTTTTCAGACGCGATTTCCAGTTTACGATTTTTCGCAAAAATAAAAACGAAATTAAACTAAAAAAACGCGTGCCGGTCACGAAATCTGCAGCCGATGCGCAATCGCCGAAGACTTTAAACAAACTGAAGCCGTTGGCGCTGCAGACGAGGCCATTTATAGAGTGGAATATGAACGGATATCGGAGCGATATCGAATTTGTCGAATTGTTATTGTTGTTGTTGTTGTTGTTGAGAGAAAGCTCTATCTCTCTTACTCCTACTCTCTTTCACTGCAGCTGGACTTGGGGATATTAGTAGTTGATATATTTTCTTGCTGCTTTTAATTAAATTACTTGCGCTAAATAAATAATTTGCCATTTTGGCATGCGAAAGTTTATATGCAAAACAAATTTCTCAAATTATTTTAACATTGTCGAATAACTTCAACTCCAAGTGTCAATAGTGTAAAAAATATAAATAAATATATGAAAGCAAGTGAGTTATTAATTTAATTTGCAAGAAATTTGAAATTTACGATTTATTTATGATTTGTGTTAAACCGAAAATTTGAAAACAATAATTAGCGATAGAAACCAATAAAGAAAACTTCCCAATTCAAATTCAAATTTGAATTATGCATTTGAATTGCAGCAAAAAAGTGAGACGTTAATAAACAGTGCTGCCAACTCGCGCAAAACACCCAAGCGATTAGTGCACAAATTTCTCGCCAGAGTGTCCATAGAGCGCATACAACTCTGCCTTAGCGTCATATTTTATTTTAGCGCCAGGAGACGCGAACTGTTTTAAGGCTTTTAAATAAATGCGACAATTGTTTAAACAATGAGACGCAGCATGGGTGCACCAATGGCCCGCGGCGCCAATCGCAGCTGCGGAGCCAGCGCCGCGAATCGACCAGCACAGCAGCAACAAGAGGAAGACGCCGCTGCAATTGATGCCTTGGATGAGGCGTTAATATTTGATGATGAGGAGGGCGGCACACGGATCGGTGATATATATATACCGCCACCGGTGCCCGCACACTGCTCCATGGAGAGTGTCGGCCCCCGCCTGATAATCAAACGCATTGTGAACAACAATTTCAAGAGTTATGCGGGCGATGTGTCCCTTGGACCATTTCATCATTCGTTCACGGCAATCATTGGGCCAAATGGCAGTGGCAAAAGCAACGTCATCGATTCGATGATGTTCGTCTTTGGCTGCCGGGCGAATCGCATACGCTGCAAGAAACTCTCCACGCTCATCCATAACTCAAAGTATTTTCCCAATCTCAAGAGTTGCTCGGTTGCCGTCCATTTCGAGCTCGTCGAGGATCAGCCCAATGGCATCTGCGTCAAGCAACCCAATTCGGAGTTTGTCGTCAGTCGCACTGCCATGTCGGATAATACCTCGTTCTATCAGATCGATAAGCAGCGAGTTCAGCTGAAGGAAGTTGCAAGGCTGCTCAAGAAACATCATGTAGATCTGGAGCACAATCGGTTCCTCATTCTGCAGGGCGAGGTGGAATCCATATCGATGATGAAGCCCAAGGGTGTCGGAGAGAGTGAGACGGGCATGTTGGAGTATCTGGAGGATATTATTGGCACACAGCGCTATATACGTCCGCTGCAGCAGATCAATCAGCGTGTGGATCAGTTGACGGATGACCGGACGGAGAAACATAATCGCTGCAAGCTGGCGGAGCGGGAGATGAAGGATCTGGAGCAGCCGTACAATGAGGCCGTCGAGTATTTGCGCGTGGAGAACGATTATATACGCACCAAGAATTTTGCAACGCAGAAATACATCAGTCTCAAGCAACAGAAACTGGAGCAGTATACCAAGGAGCACGAGACTTGCACGGCGGAATTGCAGAACCATGATGAGGGCACCGATACAATTAAAAAGGAACGTGCCGAAAAGGAGCTCATAATTCGCAAGGAAATCGAGTGAGTTTTATGCGTATTTTCTTAGTAAATAATAACAAAGTAATAATATAGATCTAGTATAACTTATCGCAATTCGATATTTATCGATGTGAGTCGATTCTTTCTAAATAAGTACCTGAAGTGACTAGAAATCTTGAATTTGTTATATATAAAAATGTAATATCTGTTATTGTAAAAGCAATATATAGTTTGTAAATCGATAAATATCGATATGTGCTGTTTTTTAATAACTACATCAACATTATAGATGCGCTTGAAACCTTAACGTTTTTAAAAAATATTGGTATCTGATATTATCAACGCAATGATTCAGTTTTTCTATTTGAATCGATAAATATGGAGTTGTGTTTGTTAAAAAGTACATCAAGTCTTATATGTGCGGTAGAAACCTTAAATTTTTAAAATTCTTCATTTTGTTTTCCTTGCGTTCTCAAAAAAGTGATTAGTTTCGATTTCTAGCCCATATTTTTAATAACTGAATTAATATCTGACATACATTGGAATGTATGATCTAGTTTTTTAATCGATAAAAATCGATTTACAGGGAATGTCTTCTGTGTAGCTATTTTGGAAGGGATTACAAAAGTTAGGCAGCAAATTAGCAATGTCTAATTTAATCAAATGAAATAGAAATGCCAGGGTAACTGCTATTCGGGCAGACTCAATCACTAATCGCGTTTGCACTCACTTCACTCCTTTCGCAGGGCCCACGAGGCGCTCGTCAAGCAGCGCGAGGCCATCAAAAAGGAGCTGGTTGTTGCGGATCGAAGCTATACGGAAGTCCAAAGCGCCATGGAGAACACAAATAAACAGCGTAAGAAGGATAAAGCGCAAATCGATAAGAATGAAAAGGAACTCGATGATTTGCACAAGTTGCCGGCAAAAAACGAAAAGGAAATCAAGGAATGCGAAACCAAAATGGAACGCCTCGAGCAGGAGAAGATCACACTGAGTGAGGAGCGCGAGAAACAATTGGCGCTGTTCAATGAGAAATCGGCGCCGTTGACCGAGAAGCGACTCAAGTTCAGCGATGAGCTAATTGGTCACAAGGAGGCCGCCAACGAGGCACGCGAGGCACTGCAAGTGCATGAGTCCAAGATGAAGATACTCAAGCAGCAGGAAGTGACAGAGACCCGCAAATATGAGACACTAAAGCACTCCTACGAGGAGGCCCAACAGAGCCATCAGCAGATGACCACAAAATTGCAGGAGCTAAACGAAAATATGCCGCAGCTCGATGAGGAGATTACCATCAAATCCGCCGAGATTGAAAAGCTGTCCAAGGACGAGCGCAACATGAGCATGCAGCACACCAAGCTGCGCGAAGAGGTACCTATTTCACAAAATATATATTTTAAATTACTATTACTAATTATATATTCATTAACTATCTCCCTTTTATGTACAAGATCAATGAGCGCTCGTCAAATATGAAAGCGCAGCGCTCCAATGACAATGTCCTCAACTTTCTGATGCGCATGAAGACGGAGGGCAAAATTCCGGGCATTCTGGGACGCCTTGGCGATTTGGGTGGCATTGATCCCATGTACGATGTGGCCATATCCACGGCCTGTGGCCGACTCGACAATATTGTGACCGATAATTATGACACGGCCACAGCTGCGATCAAAGCACTCAAGGAGTACAATGTGGGACGGGCCAATTTTATACCCCTAAATCGCATGGAGCATTTCAGAAGCAAATCCTATCCCATTGATACGTAAGTGTGGATAAAGCCCACAAATATAGCACTCTTATAAACGAATTATAATTATTAATTATGGTAACGAATTTGAGTTGACTTTTCAAAGAAACTGAATACAGAAATAGTTTGGGCTCACTTAAGAAAAGTTAAAACTTATAAAATTGATCAAATTGGTTTGTAAGAATGAATATATATGAATATGATTATTGTAATGATTATTATTATATTTATTATTAAATATTTATATTTATGATTATATAAAATTATTATTTTCTTCTCGTCCCAAACAGCCCGGAGAATGTGCCGCGTCTGTACGATCTGGTGCAGGTGGAGGATGAGCGCGTGAAGAGCGCCTTCTACATGGCCTTGCAGAACACACTGGTTGCCCAAGATCTGGAGCAGGGATCGCGCATTGCCTACGGCCGGCAGCGTTTTCGCGTCGTCACACTCCGTGGCGACATCATTGAGCAGGCTGGCACCATGTCCGGCGGTGGCAAACAACAGGTGCGCGGCAAAATGGGCTCACAGGTGCGCATAAAGACAGCCGAATCGGCGGACACGTCAATGGTGTCGCACCAGGCGTTGCAGCAGATGCAGGAGCAGGCGGATGAGCTGCAGCAACGCATTAACTACTGCCAGGAGCAGCAGGGGCGACTCGAACACGATATTCAAACGCTGAAGGCGAATCGCCAGCGCAGCGAAACGGAACAGAAACGTTTGACGGTCAGCATCAAGTCGCATGGCCAACAAATGGCGAGCAGTCTGAAGCAGTGCGAGGCACAGCGGCTACGTATGCTCAGCCACACCACCGATGAGGCTGCTGTCCACGAATTGGAGGTGCACATTGAGGAGGCGAAGCAGTTGTTGACCGACCGCCAGGCAACGGAGCAGTCGATCGTCGACAAGCTCAAACAGATTCAAGATGAATTCGAAATGTTGCGCTCGGATACAGTGAAACCAGTTGAAGCCAAACTCAAGAAGGTCACCACTCAAATTGAGAAGCTATCGGGCCATGTGCGCTCCCTGAATGTGGCGCTGTCCACGGCGGAGCGCAACATTGAACGTCTCAAGAACAACAATACAAATCTGCAAGAAAATATCAAAACGGCTGAGGATAAATTGCGTGCACTGAACGAGGAGCGTCAACAGTGTCATGAGCGTAAGAATGAGCTCGAGCAGCAGGCCACCGAAACAGATGAAGCCATCAGCACGGCCAAATCTCAATCGTCGGATGTGAAAAAGGAAATCGATGCATTAAGCAAACAGGAAAATGAACGCAACATTAAACGACTCGAGTTCGAAACGAATCTGCAAGCGGTTGCAGCCAAAATAAAAGAAATACAACTGGGTATACCACAGTGGAAGGCGCAGCTGAAGCCGCTCAAGCTGAACGTGATCCCAGGCGAAACGGAGCCACAATCAGCCGCACCACTGAAGACACACACACTCGAGGAACTGGAGGCGGAGCAACTCTCTGATGTGCAGTTTAAGCTCACGGCATTCGAGGAGCAACTGAAAAAAAAACCCAATTTGGGTTTCATCCAAGAGTTCACGGAGAAGCGTCTGGTCTATTTGGATCGTGTCCGTGTCCTCGAGGACATCACCTCGAAGCGTAACGAGATGCGCGACAAGTACGAGGAGGTGCGCAAACGTCGCTACAGCGAATTTATGGAGGGATTCAATATCATCACACGCAAACTGAAGGAAATGTATCGCATGATTACCCAAGGCGGTGATGCTGATCTTGAACTTGTTGACTCCATGGATCCATTTAATGAGGGCGTCCAGTTCACTGTCCGTCCGCCCAAGAAGAGCTGGAAATACATATCGAATTTGTCCGGTGGCGAGAAGACTCTCTCCTCACTGGCCTTGGTGTTTGCTCTGCATTATTATAAGCCATCGCCGTTGTATTTTATGGATGAGATCGATGCCGCGTTGGATTTCAAGAATGTCTCCATTGTGGGTCACTATATCAAGGTAAAGCTTAGCATCGATCAACTCAACTATTTTAAGAATGTCTCCAATGTGTATCACTAAATTAAGGCAAAGATTGGGTTAGGTTTAGCCTGATAATATCAGCTGTTATATTTATAATTGATCAGAATTGGGATTAAGGTGTATCCTAGTCAAGTTAATGATTTAAAGAAAGTGTCCATTCTGGATCACAACTAAATTTAGGTAAAGATTATGATAGATTTATATTGAGATTGCCAGCTGCAATATTTATCCTTGAGGAGCGCATTTCTGCAGAAGATCTAAAGAAGATTGAGAAGAGGAATCATCTCTGGCATCTAACAGTGCGAAATTTATAAACGTAACTGGCGGAAGTCAAGTCATCTTTGAATCATCGTCTGCCCATATTGTTAAGGAATTGAGAAAGAATTAAAAACGCGGTCCAAACCTGGCTAACAAGCTAAGGTGTAGTCTAATCCCAGACGAACTTGCTCATCCTTTGATCCCCACCAAATGGAATTATTTTAGATTTTTGTTCCCTTTTTTAATTTTAAGTGCAGATCGTATGCCATTAACATTTGTAGCTTCAATTGCAGGAGCGCACCAAGAACGCCCAATTCATCATTGTGTCGCTGCGTGTGAACATGTTCGAGCTCTCCAACTACCTGGTGGGCATCTACAAGGTCAACGATTGCACCGATTCCTGCACCATTTTGAATTACCCGATAAATATATAGCTGCCATCGCCCTCCCAGCCGCGCAAAACTTCAATAATGCCGAGCAGTTTGACGGTCGGCTCCTGTTTCTCGCATGTGATCTTTGCTCCTCCACTGGACAGCACGGCCATGTCCAAATCGGATTAGGAGGAGGAGAGATGTCTGCCTGCTGATGTGTGGTTTCCACTTTCCACCTAAACCATTTATGATAATGATTACACATAGTTTTAAATCATATATTTAATAAGCAGTACAAATCATGATTAATTGAAATTAACTAAAATTATCGTATTATTATTATTGAACGATCAATCAAACATTTATTTTTCCTTTTCGAATTTAATGTTACTTTGTTTTTCCCCAAAATTACATTAAAGTAACTTTGCATTCAAAAATAATCATTATTTTTGTGAGTTGTTTGCATTTTGATGAAAGTGAAGTGAAAGTCTGCGAACTGATAAGCATAATTAAACGCTTCTTTATACTAATTATATCCGATTCCTTGCTGATCGAAGTTAGGCGAATTGGAGTACTATTTTAGATAGCTCTTTCGGGATCGAACTTCATTGTATAGAAAAAATTACCATTATCGGTCAACTATATCGTATTGTACAAGTATATAGTATTATCTGCATATCGTGTCATATGTGAAGCAGCTCTCTATATTACATTTAAATTCAGTAATATCCGAAAACGATAAAAAAAATACAAAATACAAAAAAAAAATCCGTTTGATTTTCATATTTTATGTATAAAACATACCTTTAATTATCATATCATATATATGAAAAAGTTTTACATACAATAAAATGTAAAATGATGCTATTAAAATCCCCCCAAAATATCCAATATATTTTAAAAAATGAAAAAAATCCATCCATCCACCCAACCAACAATACAAAATACGGAGATAACTGTTTTAATTTTTAAAGCTATATGTATAACATACCTGTTAATTAACAGCACATACGCTGCTAATTAACAGCACGTACGCTGCTAAATAACAGCAACAACCGTGCTAATTAGCAGCACAATTCAAGATAAAAATAACTAAAAACTGGACATGATCTTGGAGCAAATTGCGGCCAGTGCATCAGTGGTCTCATTCCTAATGCCTGTAATATCCTCGCCAGCATCACAGGCGCGCGTCACTTGCGGATCGAGCGGCAGGGAGCCCAGCAGAGGCACCTCCATCTCGGCACACATTGCGGCGGCGCCGCCCGTCTTGGCCGGAAAGATGTCGGAACTGTTGCCGCAGTGGCCACACCGGAAGCTGCTCATGTTCTCGATGACACCCAAGATGGGTATACGCTGTTTCCTGCAAAAGTTGATTTCCTTGCGCACATCCAACAGGGCCACTTCCTGCGGCGTCGTCACAATGACGGCACTCAATGAGTCCTTTGGCGCTGAATCATCCCGCAAATAGGTGCAAACGGACAGATGCTCATCCGAGGTGCCGGGCGGTGTGTCCAACAGTAGCAGATCGAGATTACCCCAATCCACCTCGCTGAGAAACTGTCGAATCATGCCATTCTTTTTGGGACCACGCCAAATGATCGCATCATCCACGGAGCTGAGCAGGAAACCAATGGACATGAGACACACATTGTCATCGATGCCCACCGGCGACCAACCCGAGCCCGACTGATGCACATTCTCTCCCAGTGCGCCCAGCAGTCGAGGCAGCGATGGTCCACAGATATCAATGTCCAGCACGCCAAAATTGCTATCCGGACAGCTGCGCGCCAGGTAGCGTGTCAGTAGCGTCGTCACTGTGCTCTTGCCCACGCCACCCTTTCCGGAGAGTATCAACAGTTTGTGCTTCACATCCTTCATGGCGGCGGCGACGAGTGCCTTGCCGGGGTCCTCCAGTTTCTTGGTAGGATCACTGCAAATGCTCTGATTGGGACAGCCGGCACAGGCGCTCACACGGCCAGCCTGTTCGCTCTCGACACCTGGACAATGTTCCGGTGGCGGTGCTTGCATTTTTTAGTCTCTTCTTTTATGATTTAAAATCGCGTTGTGAAATGTAAATCAATTGCAGCTGATAAGGAGTCGGCGTTGGTGTGAATGCCAATTGTGTATTTCGATCGTCTGTTATCGAATGTGCTATCGATTAAGATTATTTATTTGATGGAAAAGCATAATTAATACTTGATTATAATTGGCAAATTTAAAATTGCCTTGTTAAATGTATATTAATCGCAACTGATAAAAGCCTAATGCGTGTTGGCATGCTTTGTGAATACCAATCGTTTATTTCGATCGTTTTGTTATCGACTAAGATTATATATTTGATTGAACATTTTATATCTATTTATATGTTGCAAATTTGCTGCCTGTTAAATAAATGCAACTCCAAACATTATTCAATT
The DNA here is from genome assembly GCA_035041535.1 of Drosophila cognata. Lineage (NCBI taxonomy): Eukaryota > Metazoa > Arthropoda > Insecta > Diptera > Drosophilidae > Drosophila > Drosophila cognata. The sequence continues at coordinate 5,205,204 of JAWNLC010000234.1, read as the reverse complement.
ACTAGTTAAATTCAATCACAATGAAATTAAAACTCATCTCATATCAAAAATCCAAATCTCTAATTCTGCTTTATTCCTCATCATAAAATATGCATTTAAAATGCATACAAAAAATTAGATTAATGGATACTTAATTTAAGCGGCCGCATTATAATCAACCAAGCTCTTGGCACTGATTTGGTCCAAGTCGCGAACACCATTTTTGTCGACAACAGCAACGCTGAAGTTCTTCAAGTTGACAATGAGACGCTTTTGGATTTCCAGCACGCATTTCTTCAGCACATCATAGGCCTCCTCCTGGGTGATGTTCGGGTGCCAGTAGCGATCGAAAATGCTGGCGCAGAACATGCTGCCGTAGCCATGACCGGCATAATTCAATGACTTCGACGACGCCAGATAATCGATAAATGTCAGTTCGGGTCCTTCATTGGGATCATAACTAGTAAAACCGTAATAAATATTGGACCATTAATATTCACCAATCGATTGGTGCAGAAATTGCTACTCACCCGGCGACAAACATGAAAACCTGGTAGCGGGTTCGGCTCCGCAGACTTTCCGCCAGGTTTTTGCGAGTGAAATGCGCCGCTGAACGGGGACTCAAATCGTAGCCATTGCGCATCTTGTACAGGGCAATATTCTTGGCAATGAACTCAGTGAACTGCTCCGTGTCCCCGGACTCACCAACTGTTGAAATCAACAAATTATCGGCCACCTTGTGGATCTTGTTTTCATCTGAAAAGTGTTGCGAAAAATGTTAATTTAAGTAAGCCCGGCGCAGCAGATTAAATTCGTCTTTTACCTTCTTTCATCACGATTACGGAATGAGCGTGAGTTGTGTCTGCCGCAAGCATGACAAAATCAGGACCCTTGATACCCAGCAGAGTTTCCATTTTTGTACTGTGATATTTATTCGACTCTTGCTCGTTGTTAGGATGACTTGATTAAATTTTTTGCTGTGTGCTGCTTCAGTATGTGTGGAGGTTAGCCAATAGATCGATGATACATTGTGGTGGCCGGACGATAAGCCGTTATTCCATCAAATCAATGCCACACCATTTGTCTCTCTCTCACGTGCAATTTACATCGATATTTTCCTTGTTAGCTTACGAATAGCCTGAGCGATACATCGCATCGTATTCAGCGATATCATCACCGATATATACCCGAAGCAGGCTTCGCATTATCGATAGCGACGTGAACGATAGAGTAGCCGTCTCTGAATTTTTGTCTTTCCTTCGTATTTTACTTCGTGTCGTCGTCGCTTTTGTGAACAAAAAATAAGAGAAAAATTTAAACGCAACGAAATTTTGCTTCTGCATTTTGAGCAAAATTTCAAGAAATAAGTGCAACATATAGCTAGCAACTCACTGCACATAATTTTTCTAATAAACACACCCTTTCCCTCCTCCATCGTTAACAAAAAAAGCCGTCAAAATTGAGTCGACAAAGATTGACGAGACTTTTCCTCCAACAACTGCTATGGAGGATAAAGCAACAACAAAAGATCTAGATCAATGGATTGAGCAGCTAAACGAATGCAATCAATTGACAGAAACACAAGTTCGCACACTCTGCGATAAGGTAAGGAGTCGCCAGTTCGCCCTTATTCCCAAACTAACTTAAGAAAAATAGATTTAAAAATAATTTTCATCATCATCGTCGCCGTCGTTGCTTGTGGTGCCTCTCGGCTTCTCTCGCTCCCACTCATTCGAGCGACGGCTGTGGCACATGAATCATGATGCGCTATGGCGTCGCCATATTGGAATATTGGTAAATTCCAAAAGCTAAACGCCGCTGCGCTGTGTGCTGTGCGTGCAAGCAGGATGCCAATAGGCGTTGCGTGCAGTGCGAATGCGACAAATCGACATATGCCCTGCACACTGCCTAGGCGAGAATTTATTTTCGCTTTTTTTTTCTTCATTTTTTTTTATATTTTATTATTCAGCATTTGTTTAGTTAATGATAATGGCAATCGTACACAGTTGTGCTGAAAAAAATACAACATCGCAACAACCTTGCGCCTTTGTTCCCTCTGCGTCACAAGCTCGCCTCTTACGCTAAGTAAATATTACTTAATGTTTTTCGCTGTGTGTTTGTGTGTTTGTTTGTGTGTGCCCGCTCTTAGAATATGTATCTATGTATGAAACATACATACACACACATACACACAAACAAACTCACGCACACTTGTTCGGCAATTGTGTGTGTTTTTTTTTCTTTCTTTCCAACAATATTGAATTCAATTAAAGAAATTAACGCCTATAGATATAGCTAGATGGATAGATATATTTATTCACACCAAAGTGAGCGCATCGATATCAATTACTTTCAATTTGCTGATTTCACCGTTACTACGGCTGGCTCTCTTTGTTGCTAGAAGTGTGGTTATGTTTGCTTCACCCAAATATTTTGTTCTGTGTGCCCAAATTGACTTCTCTAGTCCGCTATTCTAGACAATAAGTAGTGCTGCTGAGGGGGAAGGGGATGGGGGTAGACGCCGCCTCGTAATGTTTGCCAAAATTAATTTACATTGGCCATAAACATAGACTCTGTCTGCTGGTTGGTCTAGCGGAAGCGGACGCTGATCGCGCAAATCCGACAAGGCAACATAAATAGATATATATTTATATATAAAAATTTGTTTTCACCCGGAAGCTTGTTTAGCTATCTATCAAAAATTGTGCTATAAACAAATGTTTATATATTGTAATAAACGTTTATATGAATATTTTGTATACTAGATAGGAGATTTGCAATGATGAATAATAGGTTTGAAAATGATTGAATTTGTATTTATCAACAATTCTCGATAACCCATACAAATAAATAAATGATTATTATTTTGTATTTACTACACAGATATTGCAACTGATAATTGTTGTAATAATTAATAGTAGATTTTGAATGAAAGCCACCAGAATTTAGAAATAATTTACTGTATTTTGTAATGATTTTTAACAAAATTTAAAAATTGTTGATTGTATTTTGTTAATCAAATCTTGCAGAAATAGATAAATGATAGGATTTTTTAATGAAAGTTACCAGAAATTACACATAATAGCATATTTTAAATGAAATATACCATTACAAATAGTTTATAGTAGCTAATAAATTTAAATATTAATTTTTTTAAGCTCCCCACTAATGAGAAAATGTATTTTATATAGAATATTGAATTGAAATTCAAATTGTTGAATAATTTACCCATAAGCGGCGACCTTCACAACTGGTAACAGTTTCACAAATTACCTAACATCTAATCAGGATATATATCTTATCAGCATTTATACGTAAGCTTTTAATTATGGGTTTTCTTTGTTTCGTTTATTATATTAATAATTTATAGTAGTTTCTAATAAAATAAATTACAAACAATTTATAGTAATTTTTAATTAAACTACCAGAAATAACAAATAATTTATAGTTATTTTAAATTTTCAATGATTCCATAAATGACAAATTCCATTATTTCATAAAATTTGCAAATTATCTCGCATCTAATCGGAATATATATCTTATCAGCTTTCTGCATTTCATTATTTCATTCTTTATTGTATTGCTTATCCAAATAATGAATCATCAAATATTTCTTTTTGCAATTCATGCAGGCAAAGGAGATCCTATCGAAGGAGTCAAATGTGCAGGAGGTCAAATGTCCAGTTACCGTTTGCGGCGATGTTCACGGCCAATTTCACGACCTGATGGAACTGTTCCGGATAGGCGGCAAATCGCCCGATACAAATTATTTATTTATGGGCGATTATGTGGATCGTGGCTATTATTCAGTAGAAACGGTCACACTACTCGTCTCACTAAAAGTCCGGTATAGGGAGCGCATAACAATCCTGCGCGGCAATCACGAATCCCGACAGATCACACAGGTCTACGGCTTCTACGATGAGTGCCTGCGAAAATATGGCAATGCGAATGTTTGGAAGTATTTTACCGATTTGTTTGACTATCTGCCATTGACGGCGTTGGTCGATGGCCAAATCTTTTGCCTGCACGGAGGCCTCAGTCCGTCAATTGATAGTTTGGATCATATACGGGCACTCGATCGCTTGCAGGAGGTGCCCCACGAGGGACCCATGTGCGATCTGCTCTGGTCCGATCCCGATGACAGGGGCGGCTGGGGCATTTCCCCCCGTGGAGCGGGCTACACCTTTGGACAGGTGAGCAAAAAACACGATTACAATTATTTATCTCTTGCTAAAATTAAATGTTTTGTCATTTCTTTCAACAGGATATATCAGAAACGTTTAACAACACAAATGGTTTGACTTTGGTCAGCCGTGCACATCAGCTTGTTATGGAGGGCTATAATTGGTGTCATGATCGCAACGTTGTCACAATATTCTCAGCGCCAAATTATTGCTACAGGTGTGGCAATCAAGCGGCTCTCATGGAACTGGATGATTCACTTAAATTTTCATTGTACGTATTTATATCGAACATATTATATATATGTGTAATTTATATATATACGTATATATATATACAGAGGTCGTTCGTTAATTAGTTTGTTTAATTATCGAATAATTAGAATATTTTAAGAATTAATGAATACCAAAATGTAATGATATAAATCTATTTTAATATTTGAAAAATTAATGAATGTAAAATGAAAGGATCAATTTTGATATCAGAATAGTTAAAATCGATTTATAAAGATTTGAAAAACTAAAATCCATTTATAAAGATGTAAAAAGTTAAAGCAAGTAACACATTTGTTAACTTTATAAATGAGTAGATTTTACATTCGTACAGATATATTTATAGAAATTGTCCTTATTGTACAATTTAATTTTAAAGTAGTTCTAATTAGCTGACGACCACTGTAGTTTCAAATATCCAACATTTTGTAATCCTTATCAATACTAATTACTTTCTCTCTGTCTCTCTCTCTCTCAGCCTTCAATTTGACCCAGCACCGCGACGCGGAGAGCCTCACGTGACACGAAGAACACCCGATTATTTCCTTTAAGCTGTTTTCTTTGCTCTTGGCACGAATGCAGCTTACAACAACAACAACAACATTTACTCACATTATTACATCGCATTATAACAAACAAAAAAAATACAAAAAAGAGAAAAGTAAAAACAAATATAAACAAAATCAACAAACACCAATAATAAACAACAAACAAGAAAACAGCAAACATTAAAACAACATATAAGTAAAGGCAAAACAAAAGAAAACATAGCAGCAGCAACACCAACAATAAACAAATTCGATGCATTTCCTATTGTATAAAACAGCCAAGAAGAAAATAATTCTCTGAGCATATAAATTGTAAATGCATTCGAATGTTGTTGAAGAATAATAAAAAGAAGGGGATGTGAAGAGGAGGGGGAGACGGAGAAGGGAGCGCCAGACGAGTTGATATCAAGCAGCGAATGATGAAGAACAACGGGCGGGGCGGGGCGGATAATACAATCCTATCAAACCTACCAACCAACCAAGCAACAACAAAACAAAAAGAAAAAATAAAAAAACACCGCAACAACTACAACTACTTAGCTAAATTTGTTAATTTATAAAATAACGAACTAAGCGTCGCAAGCAAGCAGCCTGAAGGATGATGGATGGATGGACGGACGGATGAACAGACGAATGGAAGAGAGTGGGAAATGGGGAATAGTGGAACGCAATTGTGGGTTGGGTTCTTGACATGGACGTACAATTTGGACTAAAGAGAGGACAAAACAAAGAACAAAATAGAAGAAAACAACAACAGCAGCAGCGGCAGAGCAAAAATACTGGAGCGGTCGGGGGTTTTGTCAGCAGCAGCGCGGGGCAGTTCTGCGATTCGAATGAATTAAGAAATACAAGTTAAAAAAAAAAAAAAAAATTAATATTACTGATTAAAATTAAAAAAGAAAAAAAAAAGATTATTTAAAAAAAAATTATACACAAAAAAAACAAAAATAAGAAAATTCATGCAGCAAATGTGCCTGTTTTCACTTTTACGCCCACATCATCAACAAAAAATTTCATTTTGCTTTTTGCAAACGAAATAAAAACAAATATAATAACCCCAAATCATAATAATAAAAAACAAAAAACCAAGCAAGTTTACATTTTTTTAAAGAGTTTCGTAGTAACAGTGAATGCAGGCACATAGTTCTGATCTATAAATTAAGTTCATATGTAACTTTAATAATAATAAAAACAAACAAAAACAAAACAACAACAATAAATGTGCGTGTAAAACGGAAGCAATAACAACTGATAAAAAAAAATATACAACTAGCAGACGAAGAGAACGCCACAGCAGCTAAGAGAGTCAGCCAAAACTTGATGTTGGCAATGCCTTTGACTTTCGAGAGAGAGAGAGAGCGGTATTTGGCGTGAGAGCGCGCTTGCCTTTGCAAATACCTAATTGAGACCTAGGCTGCATGTATGGAAGTCAAAACAACAGTTGAAATCTGACTGCCGAGTATTAGTCAAAAATGTTTGACACTTGAACACACACACGCACACGCATAGACTTACACATGTATCAGTAGGTCGAAATTGTATAAAAGTGGCTCAAAAACTTGCAGGCTTCCAGTGTCATATGCCATCTATCATGCCTAGAAGAAGAGGGAGAAGGTAATTGTCACGACTGCTGCTGTGTGCGATGGAGGAGTTGGTTGGGGAGGGGGTGGGGAAGCTACGGCGATGCGACATGGAAAATCCATTATCACGAAGTGAATTTTTACTGAAAAATTTACATATACCCGCGAGCTGACTGCCCCCTCCCTCTCCACCTACCCACAAACATATATAGAAATGTGAAAATAAATCCTGAGTGCGTGTTTGGCTCTGCAAAGGATGCTGAATAAACAACAACAACAACAAGAAGAGGAAGCAGAACAGGGAATGACAACAGTTGGAAAAGAAGAAGATAGAAATTCATGTATTTTGTTTTTTTTTTTTTGTCGATTTGATGGGGCATTATTAAGTGCATATTTTTGGGGCAAGTTTCTCGTCTAAACGTAGATTGTATTTAATTAAAGGCATAAATTTCAAGGCATAAAAACAAAAGTGAGAGGCCCGAAAATATTAAAAATTTAAATGAACTGCTCAGTTTTTACGATTTTGTCCTTTAGTTTATGACTTTGGGTTTTTGTGATGGGAATAGGGATAGGTATATGGATGGGGGTGGGGTGGGGGTGGAGATCATTGGAGCTTCCCTAAACAAACGTTTTGTATTTTTATCGTCTGGTTTTTTGGGGTGGCGGTTTTTTGGAGCGAGTATCTTTTACGATGCAAATTTGTTGCTATAAAATTGAAGAGTGTAGTTGTTGTATTCCCATATTCTGCCTAAATAAACTTTACAGACAACAACAACAACGATGATGTTGATGATGATGATGATGAGTTGCTCCTTCAGAGGATGTGCTGAGAGTTACTCTGTGTGTGCCACGTGCCGCTGCTACGAAAAAGGTTGAAAGGTCAGGCACTGCTAGCATTTTTGGGTTTGGGTTTTGCGTTTTGGGCTGTGCTGAAATCAACGAAAATCGATTGCTGCTAAATACCCAAGTTGCCTGGGACTTAACTCAACATTGCACATCAAATACATAACATACATATATATCATATATATATATTTCTACACAAAGTTCTGTTGTATACGATTCCTTTTATTTATTTTCTCGTATTTTTTAGCTGTAAATCCCCAGCGTTTGGGGACTTTTTCTTTTTAACTTCGATATATTTACATTTTGTTTGGTTGCATCTTTTTTTTCTTTCGTTTCGCTTTTGCATAATGCGCTGCTTTTCTCGGACATATTAGTTTACGAGTTCATTTTACGGTCTATGCAATATAGCAATAAAACTAAACTTGAATGTATTTTCTTAAAAGTGTTTTATTTAAATTTCAACTGATTGTTGGACAAAGGAAAAAATCGCACTTCTTTTGCACTGGAAGTGTTTTATATGCAAGTGCATTTTTTAAGTTCTTTCCAAAGAGCGCAAATATTACAAAGAGAGAGAGAGAGCGCGAAAGTTAGAGGAAGCGTGGGAGACAGAGTTTCAGTAATTACTACGTTCTAAAATTCAGTACAATGCTTGATAATAAAATGTAAATAAATCATTTTCAGTTAGTTCGTTAAACGTATGTAATCACAAAATATATGAACGCAGTGTAAACGTTTTGATTTATTCAGAAAACATCACCAGAAAAAAATACATCAGTGATTAACATAGCTGTAAATAGTTGTCGGTTCTGCAGCAAGCAGCGCAATGAAAATATCGTCGTCTCTTTTATCCGGCATCCAACGTAGCGACTGTTGCCTAAAGAGAGGGCAGGGAGATCGTGAAATTACACGATGGCAGTGGGAGGTGTAAACATAATAGTTAAATATCATGGATCAGGCATGTGATTGCTTTTATTGTGCTTTAGGCGCAGTTAAAATGAGCGCTTTTATTGTTGCTTGTTAGGCACCAAATGCGCGACGCGTTTAAAAAAAATATAAAATAATATTTAATGCTTATCATAGGTTTAATTGTTGTGTATAAAAAAGATTGAAGCGTAAAGTGAAAGGTAATGAATTTATTATTACTGCGCTAATAATAAAAACAAAAGCAAAGCAATAAAATCTCAAACGGAGATGAGTTACCTTTCATGTTTTTACTGTTGTTTTATTATTTTTTTTTTGGTGAATTAAAAAAAAGAAACAATTTACTCTTGGTGGCAAGAAGTTACAAATACAAATTAAAGGAGGAATATTAAATTGCAGTACGGTAAATATACTTTTTAAATTTCCATAAATTTCCCTAAATTGTTCAGAGAACTTGATTACACAAAATTCCCTGCATTCTTTCAGAATTGCTTGAATAAGATTTATTACACAGCTCTGGGAATAACGGATAATAGCAAAGCCTGATGAACTATGAGCTATAAAGAGAGATGTGGCAACTATTTGAACATTTTATGGGTGAGTAGGCAAAAACACACAGGGGTGCCATAAATACACCAATTTCGGAACAATGAAATTGCGGTATTTAGGCAGTTATTTGTCAGCCATAAAAAGGATGCTGCTCATTTTGTGCTTTGCTTTCAGTTTTTGTTTTTGTTACACCTGTTCAATTATCTGCCAAAAAAAAATGCTGCACGCCATTTTTATAGTCTGCAACTAAAAGAGAGAGGAGGAGTGGGGGAGAGGTGTGTATTGTGTTGTGTTTTGTTTTTGTGTTTACTTTGTGTTTGGTCGTTTTGTTGTTGTTGGTTGCCTTTTTGCTGCGGGCATTGACAGACTTCCTTCCGCTGCGTGTCTCCTCGTCTCCTACTCATTGTGCTCCCCTTCTTGCCTGCTTTTGTGCGTGTTTCGCTTTTGTACGCTTTTCTATTGCCCGCTTCCTTTCGATTTGTTCTCGCTCTCTCTCTCTCTCTCTCTATCCTTATCTCCCGCTCCCTCTGCCTCTGTCTAACTAACTAGCTGTATATTTCATGTTCGTCTTTAGCTTTCCTATTTTTTTTCTTGTTTCGTTTTTCTTTTTATTTCGCAGTGAATTTGGTTGTCTCGCACGTGAGCAGCATAATCAAATTTGCTCTGACGGCCACTCCCTATTGTGTATTAGTGTGTGTGTATGTGTGTGCTAGTATGTGTATTAGTGTGTGTGCCCAGCTGCTTAGCCTAATCTTATGTGGCAGGCGCCTTTAAAGAGCTTTTGCCTGCTGCCTGCTGCCTGCTTTTTGCCTGCCTGTCGATTTAATGTGCTGAGAAATCTCGGCTCTCGCTTTTTGCTCTTATTTGCATGAGTACCGCCCTCGCGCCCAAAAAAGGTGACAACACAAAATCTTCAATGTGCCAACAAAAACACACACACACACCACCTATACTCCCCCCCCCCCAAACACCCCCACACACCCCAAACACAATTATATAGCTGTGTTAAAGTTGAAACTTTGTCAGGCTACAACATGGACCACAAAGCACGGTGGATACAATTTCAATTATTTATGACATTAATTAATAACTCAAAAAGGTACAGCAATAACTGGTAAAATAAAACTTAGGAAATGCAAATAAAATTAAGCTAAGGCTAAGTATGTGTTCTTAGTAAGAGTGACAGCCTAAAGATAATCAATTAAGTCAAAAAAGTTTTGATAAATTAGTAGTTTATCTTCCATTTCTGAGCACTTCTAAATGAAATTTAAATTTTCTAAATTTTAATGTAATATTAATTTTGGGATCAAACTATCATGAAAAACATTTTGATTGATAAAAAGCGTTTCAGTTTTTATAAACAAAATTTGAGACCCATTACTAAATGGTTTTTTTTCAGATTGAATTATATAAATGAGAGAAAGTTTCTTATCCCCTTCTCACCCCTCATCAATATCGAGCAAGGGAATTATAACAGTTTTATAGTTTTTATATAATTGTTTAGATACATTTGTGGCAGCCAAAATTTTGAACCCCCGTTTTGAGGTTAGCTTTTAGTAATAAACTGACTTTCTATTCAAAATTTGGTCTTCTTATACTATTGTGCAGTGTCTGTTATGACTATCAACCTCCGTCCCACCAACCTCTGCCCCAATTCCCGATCCCCAATCGGAATCCCCATGCAGCTCAACTAAATACATCTGCAGCCAATGCTTGTTTCACACTTTTTGGCTGAGAATGTTGCCTGAAGTTTCAAACGAAGGCGAAGCCGAAGCTCGAACTGTTGAAACTGTGAGCTGTGCGGACTGTGGACTGGCTGTGGACTGGCTGTGGACACACTGTGTGTGGCCTGTGCCTGTGCTTTCAAGTGGAAAATTACTTTCGCAGCTTTATGATGCGGAAATTATATGAAAATCATGGCGAATTTGCCTCTTACAAGGAATGCGTTGCGAGTCTACTTCTCCGCAGGTCCTTTTTAATACATGCGACACACACACACACACACATATACATCCGCATATATCCACATACATCCGCATACATCCGCATATCTGTACATCTGCATACTGCGTACGAGTCGCTCGGTGCTATCTGTGTGAGCCGATCAAGGCGCCACAGCCACAGCCACGCCCCGTCGCATATAATGAAATGGGCAAACGGCCGTTGACAATCCGCAGAAGCAGCACAGTACACTTAAAGAAATTATACAAAACTGTAATTTAGAAAGAAAACATTTTTGCTTTTTAGAAACAATTTTTGACACTTTTTTGAAACTATTAAAATTTACCAAGAAATAATTTTAGCTACTTACAACTTTCTTCAAAGTATTCGAAAAAAAAAACTAATGCTGGACAACAAAATTGCTTTAAGATTTTTGATTCTAGAATGAAGAATAAATGAACTTGAATATAAAATTATATAGTTGAGCTAAGGTTGATTTCTATGTTAATTTAATACATGTAGAATATTGCAACTTTTGTAAAGATATGTTTCTCTAAGTGTAGTCGCAGCAGCAGGAGCATCAGCAGCAGGAACAGGAGCAGTAGCTGGATCCGAAGCTGGAGCAGCTGCTGACTGGCTCCATTTCCATTTGAATTAGCATAAAACGAGGCGGCTTACGTCTGTCTATTGTGCGCTGGGGTAGGGGTTGGGTGTTGAGTGTGTGTGTGTGGCGGGGGGGGGGGGGGAGTGGGTGGAGGGGATGGTGTATAGCGTATTTTTTATTCAGATATCATCTGTTGCTGCTGCTGCTGCTGCTTGTTGTTGCTGCTGCTTGTTGTTGTTGTTGTTGTTGCCGTGTGTTTGGCGTCGCGACTTCGTTATCTTTTTAACTTGGCGCTGTCGTTTATTTAACTGATAATGATTTGATGGCAGCTGGCTAAGCTTGCGACAAAGCCACGCCCCGTAAAAACCTCCTCGCTCCGCCAAAAAAAAATAAAGCCAGCCTCGCCTCCTTGAATCCAACGCCATTTGCTGAGGTCAATTACACGCTTTCGATTAAATTTGCCATGGCTGTTGTTAGTTGCTGTTGCTGTTGTTGCTGGGTGTTGACAAGGAACAGCTGCCCCACACCAACAACAACAACTATGTTAGATCTAGAGATGCCCCCCCTTTCGCCACCACTTTCCGTTCTATTTTGTCTTTTAGGTATGTGTGTGTGTGTGTGTGTGTGTGTCTGGCACAAATAAAGTTGAATTATTATTTTTCTTTATGTTCGGCAGTTGGTCGGGTGGGGGGGTTGCAGGCAGCTGGAGTTGGAGTTGGGGGCGTGGCGCGTGCTTGGCATGCTCAAGTGTTGCCATTGCCATTGCATATCCGCATCGTTATCCTTGGCAGGGATACTGGGCTGTTGCTGTTGGAAAACTGCCTCCTGGAATGACACGAAAAGCTCTTTAGGAATCTAGGTTTTAGATTAAATGCACAAAATTGGTAAAAAGAAGTAGGCAGTAAACTAGAAAGGTGGTCACATTTCTTTTCCGCATAAATTCCTCTATAGCTGCGAGTATTTAAAACAACAACAACAAAAAAAGGCAACTTCAATTTGTGGGCGTCGTTTTTGGTGTTGCAAGGGTTAGCTGAAAGTGGAAGTTTTGACTTTAAATGCCACTTGAAATTAATGAACGAAAGATGAAAGGGCGCAAGTATTTGGCGTATATTGATGGAGTAAATAACTGAATTGGAATTGAATGACGCAAAGTATTTGTTATAATTTGTAGTAGTATATAGTAAATAATTGTAGATATTATTATTCACATTATGTGCATTAAATTATCTTCTCACATCGCAGATCCTGCTCCTAGCAGTTATAGCAAATTGTCAAATCGAAGTAAATTTAAGTTCTAATTCTGATTCGGGAAAGTGTAAGTAATCCTGTGGAGATTCCGGTATTTAATCAATGTTTTTTAAGGTATTCGATTACGTATTGCTAACATAAAAGAGAACTTGCCAGTCGGACGGCATTGATTGCAAAATTCTACGAAACCACTGAAATACCAGCGGATAACAGGTGGCAAGCAGCCAGAAATAGAATAGTTTGAAATTTAAGTGTCAGCTGTATCTCTGGTATCTGGAGGGGAATGGGAAACGCGGTAAGAAAGGTTATAATATAACTTAAGGAAGCATCAGCAACCCCATTGTATATATATATATTCGCGATATATATTTGTTATTCTGTGAGTCTGTATAAACAAACTTTAAATTGGGAATCTAAGTTCTCCTCAGACAGCTTGAACATAGACACATTTACATAAGTAATAGGATCGACTATAATGATGTTCCCTAACGATGCTTTGTTTCCGATACGGTCAAATTTGTGTTGGGTTTTAAAACAATTTTTAATTTATTTTCTGACTCCGCCTCCAAATTTTAATTTTAATCGGTAAACATGCGATTCCAATTGCGGTTCTGGTTTCGGGCTTACTCGCTGTTTTCTATTTTCTATTTTATTTGTTATTTTTGGAATAATCTCAAACAGCTGTTAACTTCTGGAAAGGAATATCAAATAATGTAAACACTTCAATATTTGTATGAAAACATTCCAGTTACAAAGTTAAGTCAGAGACATTTGCTGAGTCGGAAATCGAACAACTTACCCTTTCGATAGTGTTCCGATTGAGTAATCCAAAATTGTGAGTGCGGACAGCACTCATCGTGATGAGTGAACCGATGTCGAGTCGTGGACTTCGCTTCATTTACAATAGTCTGCTGCTGACGACGAGCGGTTTGGCGATGCGCCATCTATCGTTGGCGCGGCAAACATTCGCCTTTGTCGCCTGTCTGGTGGGCGGGGCAGCAGCACTGGTCGGACTCTGCCGTGTGCTCTTCGCGAGCAGCATGGCAAGCACGCGCAGCAGGGCACGGGATGTATGCCAAGGAATGCTTGAACTGGTACCGCTGCCCTTGATCAACATGCAGCTGTATGGTAACCGGCTGGGATTGGGCAATGTGGTGCTTGCCCATGGCATATTACTGTTGCCGCCGCTGCTGCTCGATCTGCGATGTTCGCTGTTCAAGGAGCGCAAGAATTGCGATCTAACGGATACATTGCGAGATCTCTCCATGCTGGGCAACATTGTTTCGCTGCTCTTTCTGGCCGCGCGGGAGCACAATTTCCTCTATATGCGCATGGCTCTCGTTATGCTGGTGGTCAAATATTATCCGGTACTGGCGGATAGCGCACAGGAGGAGACCGGCGAGGATCTGATTGTTTGCGGTAGTGCTTTGCTCATTCATCAGCTCGCCCACGCCTTGGCCTGAACAATAATAATATTGTTGTCCACATCTTTTGCGGTCAACCCTCGTCAAGGCACCTGCCCCTCCCCCATCCACTTCCCCACTGCGCTTTAGGGTTTCGCTTGTAATCTTCAATTCCTTGAATTCACTTGGTTTTGTATTAAATTACCTTAAAGCACCTTTTCAATTGTTGTTCATGTTCTTCGTAATTGCCAGGGCACATTATAAAAACCCCTAACCAACCCCAACCAGCTCCTAACTCAATTGAACCGTCAACTTGTATGGCTTGTCGGGTGTGTCATAAATAACTGTTATATATATATATATATACATATATATATATATAAATGGACTGTAGTTTGAGTTCAAATCAAATCATTTATCATATTAGTTGTCACAAAATTTACATCAGAATTAAAGAAAAACTGTAGAATGATCTCGACTAGTAGATACCCAGTTAAATTTATGGTAGACTTCCAGATAGAAAATACTTTTTGATTTGCAAAATTTGTGTTTCATAGCTAATTTCGATGAAGCACAAGTAATCCACAGGATTTTATTAATTATTTTTTTCTCCGGCGTGCAGCTAGTCAGAAAATGCTGGGACCACATTTTTGCATCTGCTGCCGCACTTTCAGTTTTATTTTATTTATAATTCAAAACCAAAATTAAATTTTTCAAGCAGTGAAAAGCTAAATGGGCAGACGACTGAGTTGGACACAGAGAATGTAACTTTGTTTGGCTCTAATTGAAGCATTCACTTTCAGCACACACGTAAATATGTACATATAAATAAAAAAATATGCAATATATATATATATATATATATTTATATTTATATATATATATATATTTATAGTGACTCCGGCATAGTTAACAATATGCATGTATATATATGAATGCTGCCAAATGACAAACTCTAATTGCAAGTGTGACATATTTTAATGACTATATATGTATATAAACATACATCTACACACACATATATATCTATATATATATGCACATATATTTACATATATTTTGTATATATCTTAGATATCCTCTGTCCCAGCACATGTCATGCAACTTGACAAGTGAAGTGTGTGTGAATATTTCATTTTTTAGGTCACGCCCCAACACTGGACGTGGCAGGTAAAAAAATGGGAAAAAAATAAGAGCAGGAAAATGTAGGTAAAAAAAAAAATGGAAAGGAGAAAGAAATTTGGTTCGAATCCTTTTTGCCATCCTGTTGGAGGAAATTGCTGTCAGCATTTATTTCCGCAGCCTGATGAAAAATTCGAAAATAATTTGCGAGCCATAATTAAAAGGCGACCAGCAGCAGAAATTTGGCGCTGGGGGCAACTGCGGGTCATAAAGAAAGTCCTGCCAAAGGGCGGCGAAAAGGGGATAGGGGCTGTGGGGAGGAGCAGGACTCTTTCCCTTGCTTGGCTCTATGCTCCCGGGTCATAAACAATCCGCATAGACGCGTTTTCGATTTTCGCCTCAATTGGCAACATATGGCGAACAGACGTCGTCGCAGCGGCAGAAGAAGAAGAAGAAGGCGGTGACTCCACGCCCACCCCTCAACTTGCCGCATTTCGGGTGGGCGGGGTAGTGGCAGCATTTGCATTTGTGACTGCGTATTGCGAAAATGCGAAAATTTAAAGTTTTCATGATAAGAGGGTTGTAAAATCAGCAGAGCAGCAGCAAGTAGCAAGCAGCAAAAAGAAATGGCGACGTTTGCCACGAAGCGACACGAAAAAGGCGGCAGACAAAAGGCGAACAAGAAAAATCGCTGTGGGTGGGTGGATGGGTGCATGGCAAATGGGGGATGGGGTTGGGGTTGGCGTTTTAGGGGGGTGGAGAATTTCTACTTAGAAAGGAATATTCGCATTGTTGCGCGGCATTTGCCAGAAGGTGCCAACACATTTTATTGCGCCAAATACCCTTTCTCAAAACGATGCCATCAACTATGTGAAACGATTGCAACGTGAGAAAATTAAATAATGGCAGAAATATATAATATTTAAAAAATAAAACTCACTTGACTTTGAGCCAGTGAAAAGCATATTTACATAATACATTTATATACAAAATAATATTGCAATTAATAATAGGCAAGTGAGCCATCGACAAGTCATTTTTATAGTGTATTATTGGCATCCTCTTTAAAAAGTCTCCGTGAGAGGAGCCAGTAAATTAAAGAAAAACTCAATTACTTCAGCTATTTGCATACATATTGCCTCTTTGTGGGATTTATGCAGTTTGCAAAAATAATGCAATTTATGTGGATCTACTCAAGAGCCTAAGCTAATGATTGATGTATAAGAAAATTCCTCTTTAAACTTTAACTAAAGGTATAAATTGAAGATGGACAAATTTCTGCTGGAAATAAGCTTCAACTTCTCGTAAAAGTCTATTTCTCTGCCTTAAAAGTAGCTTCACATTCGTCCTGAAGATGGATATATAAATATATATCTAGTTACACGTCTTTCATCTTTAACTAAAAGTATAAATGAAAGATGGACAAATTTCTACTGGAAATGTGCTTAAACTTCTCTTAAAAGACAATTGCGTTTGTCATTTGCATAAAAAGTGGCTTCATTTTGGGGTTTTTCTTACTTGGCAGCCATAAAACTCAACTCGATTAAAACTTACCTCGAGAGTATTTCCCATTTCGGTGCTGGCACAAAAAAGAAGAAGCGAATAAGAAATGATGAAAAAGATTTGTACTTTTTCTTGCCAGTTATATTGTTCAACTTTTGCAGCCCTCCCACCTCCTGCCACCCGTTCCACGCCCGCCCGCCAAACGTTTTCCACTTACGAGCAGTCAAGGGGTGGCAGGCACTTTGATATACAGTGTGCGTCAGCTTATTTTCAACAGTGTCAAAGAAAAAACGTAATTGCCTGCCATATGTGTTTGGGATTCAGCTCAGTTTTGGATTGTAGCCCCACATAATTCAGTCCGTCCGAGCCAAAAATGATGAATTTGGACTCATCTCCAAATATGACTGTGTTCCAAAACTCCAGATCCTTGTCCAAGTGGGTTTTGGACACCGTCATCCTAGTCCCTTAATTTGGTGCGCTTATAAAGGACTTTTTCCGTGGTGCTCGGGCATTTAAGTCATGTTTGCGCAGAACAATGCGCACAGTTTCCACACAGCACTTTTTCCCCATTTTATCCTGCACCTGTTGAGACATTTTTGGAGTCGATAGCTTGGGATTTGCCCTTATTTTCCTGATGATCCTCCGATCCTCCTCTTCGGTGAAAAGCGGGTTTGGTGCCATTAAGCCCTTGCCCTCAATCTAATTTGCGTCGACGAAGCACCGAATGATGTTATACATGGTTAAGTTGCTCAGATTGACCATTTCAGCTATTTGGCGATGTGAATATCCGTTCTTGTGGTGTGCCAGGATGAGTTTCCGTTGTTCAATGGTAGTCCGTTTGTCCATAGTCCTTGTGGGCTTATTGAACTCGGGATGCAGGATATAACTAAACTGACTACGAAGTATTGATCTATTTATTCCGAAAATACTCAACTTTAGGTAAAAAATCCGGGTTCTATGGCTCCCAGGTGTCCACAATGTACCTGATCCAAATAAGCTGTCACCTAAAAATAGGCTACATTTTTACATAATCCTACCTAGCAGGTGGGGAAACCTCAGTTTATTTGGGTCATCCATTCATATTGGTGGGTAATAAATGTACCTACCATCGGTCTTTGGAATTTTTGAAAAATAATGTATAATTACTTTATGGCAGGCAATTACGTTTTTTCTTTGACACTGTTGAAAATAAGCTGACGCACACTGTATGTATATATATATATCGCACATGTCTCTATCTATAAAACGTCAACTTTATTTGGCCAACTGAGGCCTGCACACCCCCAACCCAATTCACACGCACACACACCCACCCAGAAAATGCAATAAAACCAGCTGTCGATTTGTTTATATTATAAAAAATAATTAGTCTGTATTCAGCGTCGAAGTCGACGAATCTTCATATATGATATTGTATATATGGTATGTATATGTAAGTTCTGCTTGTTTTTTTTTTAAACAAGTTTCATTCTTTTCGTTTTTGTTGAGGGCGGGCGGGGGGGGGGGGGGGAGTGGAAGATTTGGGGGTGATTAAAGTATAGGCTTGGTGTGTGATTACTACGCTTGTTAATAATTGGAATAATACGAAATACATAATAATGCAATACAATAAGTTGATTTTTTTTTGTTATTTTTCTTATTTTTTGTTGTATTTAATTCAATATGTTTGCTTTGTTTTTTTTTTTGGTGTTTTTTTTTGTTGTTTTTTGGTTTTGTTTTATGCTGGATGAATGCGACTAAAAAGGCAATGAAGGAATGTTATCGTTAGTTAAATGAATAAATAAATAAATGTATGTTAATGTTTATAACTCGCTGATTGATGCAAAAATTTAGCTATTCATATAGATGTATATGCATATGTATGTATGTGATGTATAAGTCAGAGGAGAGAGAATGATTCAGATAAAAGTCGCAGCAAAGTTTGTTGCATACTTTGAGGCGTGCTTTACTTCTGCTTCTCACTTCTCGCTTGGTGGCGTGCACTTGCATATATATATGTGTATATATATATATACATATATATATATACATATAATATGTACATGTATGCGTGTATTAGTTGATTCTTCAGTTTTCTCAGTTGTTCTTTTTTCATTAGCTTCATAAAATTTGCATTTACTTTTTGTCTTATTCTTAATATCTCTGATAAATATATATATATATATATATATATATGTATAATATATAATTTATATATATATTTTGTTTAAATTTTATACGTTTTGTTTTTTTGTTTTTTGTAACATAGTTGATTTAGGCAAAAATGGCAACAAAATTGTATGTTTAACATTTGTCTACTAATTGCAGAAAAAACCGTTTATAGTCAGTGGTTCTTGTCGTGATTTTGTTCTTCTTTTTCTTTTTCTTTTTCTTGTTGTTGTTGTTGTTGTCCGTTTTCATTTGTTTAGTAGATGTATAACTTTAGCTAACTAACAATTAATTTAAACATTTTGTAACTTATAATTGGCAATAAAGTGTTTGAATAAGCAAACATTTAACATTTAGCATACAATTTATCATTTAGGTTTTCTCATTTTTTGTCTCTTTTCGTTCCCCAAACAAATAACCCAAAATAAACAATAAATAGCTATGATATATAATCTATATATATATAGAATGTATATATGTATATATGATATATGTATGTATATAAATGTATCTCTGCATTATGTTTGTTTTTTGTTTGTTTTTTGCTTTGTAAAGTCGTAGTGATTGTGGCCTGATTAAGTACATATGTATTTTTATTTATTTATATAGCTGCATTAGGGGTAGTCATGTTGGCCCAATACTCTTTTGCATTGCTCTTTTATGGAGCGCTTTGACTAAAAAGCTTATCAAATATTTGTGTTTTATTTTTTAGAGTTTAAAAAAAATGTAGTGAAACAATCGTGACTAACCCTAATAATTGAATAGGGGTAGTCATGCTGATAAAATCGTTTTCCTGTCATTCATTAAACTCTTAATTACTGCTTTGTATTTTTTTTTTTTACTTTTACTTTACTTACCCTCTAAAAAGTAGTAAGGGTAGTCAAATATTTGTTTCCCCAATGGGTTAAATTCTTTTCAGATATTGACTTTGACGACGTCGAAATGTGTGCTAGCATCGTGAGAACGCCCATAAAATTTAGTAGGGGGTAGTCATGATAATAGTTTTTTATTTTTTTGTTTTGTATTTAACCAACACGACTGCTCCCAATGCGTAAGTTTTGTATTATGCTAGCTGGCAACTTAAGATACTTAAAGCCCCGTTTGAACTTATGCGTGTATTAGTGAGTGAGTGAGTGAGTGAGTTTTTTTTTTTGAGTGTATGGCGTCGTCTTTATAGCATAGGTATAATTAGGTAGTTGGGTTAGATTAGAGTAGCTTTTTTTTTGGTTTCTTTTTTTTTCATTTCGTTTCTTTTGCTTGTTTTTAAAATTGTGTGTTTTGGCAGCCGGCGCCAAGTAAAAGTTAATCAGTCGCGGTTTTTATTTTTTCTTATTTGTTCCTATCCATATGTGAGATTGGATGTGTGTGATATATATAGTTAATTCTTTGGCCTTTGTTAAATGCTTGGAATAGCTCTCGTTGCGCTGATTGGTGGGACAACAACTCTCGACTCTGAACGTGCTGTAGAAATTAGAAATCGCTGATCTCGCCCTCAGTCTCTGGATAGGTGCAGGAGAACGGTTGCAGCAGCCAGCTGCATAGACCCTTATTGCTGCCGCCGTCCTGACGCTGCCGCTTCTTGCCGTGGCCCCGCGGATAGTTGGCACCACCGGAGATTGTGATTCGATGTCGCTGCCCCTTTGACATGCCCGACGCAAAGCTGCTCTCATCTGAATCGCGCACAGTGGCGACACTATGATAACCACTCTCCGCTCGCCGAGAGATGCCCGAGTGCTTCGAGGTGCGTGGCGTGGAGGAATCATGTCCACTGTCGTAGGCCTCCGAGCTGGTGTTCAGCGGCAACAATGGCAGACGCGATTGCGCTGCCAGCGGCAATATGTTCGTGATCTCATTCAGTTTGTGTTGCGCATCCTCGAGTGAACCCCGGCGGCCCATCGTCGTCCCAGCTGCTGTCATCGATTTCTCCTCCAGCTCACAGATATCATCGTGCTGCGGCGCAAAGCGTTTCTCGCTCTTCGGCAAACTGGGATCGGAGGCGCCATCGGGTTGGCGCAGCAACGCATAATCATCCATGCCGGCTATCTCCATGATGCCATTCAGGCTGGGCAACGAACCCTGGCTAGGACTATGCGATGGCTGCTTGGGTGGACTCGGGGTCAGGCGATAGGCGGGCTCACTGCACACGCTGCTCTGACCCACATTGAAACGGAACGCCGGCTCACTGAACACACTGCCCAAATCCGTGCGATACAGCGTCGTCGAGGGTGTCACCTCAGCCATCGCCAGCTGTGAGGTGAAGATCTCGTGCAGACGGGCGAGCTGATCGAATTGGTGTCTGTGGAGCAGGGGAAGAGGGTAGCAATAGATGCCAGATTGAGCACAAGTTGAAGTTAAATATATTAAATTGCTGACTCTTATTGCACTCAGGAAAGTATTGGTTCGTGAGTTGAGTGATTTCCCACAGAGCAAAATGCTTTGCTTCTAATGCCGGAAAATTGCATTACTTGTTTCTGAATTTTAGAAAGTATTTTTTTTAAGAATGATGGATTGCATTTGTTCTATTTCGAAATGCATTTCTAAATAATAGAAAATATATTGATATATATAAAAAAAATATATTTTGGATTTTCGATCAGCAGTCCCTAAAAATAACCCTCTAAGATTTAGAACTGCGCAAACATTGTCAAAGCTAATCAGATATGGATAAGGAGGTGGAACTTTTTACTCACCTGGCTCTCTCGCCGCACTCGCTGAACGATTCGCAGGCCATGTTGAAGCTGGAGACAAAGGACAGGTTGTCGCAGTGGCTGAGCGTGGCCAGCGGATGCGGTTGCTCCTGTTCGCTGCGTGCCATTGCCCGGGCGATCTCCTCCTCCGTCACCTGCAGGCCACAATCGATGCTGCGCTGCGACGAGGGATGCTGCGAGGAGGCGCGACTCGCGGCCAGCTCCGCTTCCTGGAGCTGCTCACGGGACACGTGCCGCGAGAGCATCCGTTGCAGATTGTCATGGGAGATGTCCCGCGAGCCGAGTGGATCGTCGAGCAGCGGCAACGCTGGCGGCACCTCCGACGGCCCACTATCCTGATCATCGCCATCTGGCGGCACATCCTGACTGCAATTTTCCAGTGCCTGGGGCTGGAACTCTACTAATTGCTGGTCCACCTGGTAACTGGTTCGCTCGGGCAAATCCAGCGACTTCTGCTTGAGTTGCGAGAGTTTGAAGTGCAGCGCCGTCGGCGACGGACAACTGCTGGTGCTTTGGAAGACTTGTGAGGTCTGATTCTCCACCCACTGGCGTATCATGGTCTTCTTGTGCGCATCCATAAAGCCATAGCCGGGCGTCTGGGCAGCTGTGGGCAGATTGCCCGCTGTGAGGGAACGACACGATTGGGATTTGGGTCCATCGACCCACGTCTCGCACTGCTTCACATGGTTCACCTCGCGCATCAGGTGACGCGCCTCAGCCACCTTGGCGCGAGACACGCGCGGCCCATCGATCCACTGCTCCTCGGTGATCTTACGCATGCCCGCCTCCAGCTGCTCGAGTGCTGCCCCCGGATTGGAGCCATGTGGCCGGCGCAGCGGCGAACCCTTTGGCGTCGGCATATTCGATGCCTTGGAGCACATGTGGCGAGGAATCGGTGAACCTGGCGGCGGCAGCAGCATCTCATGCGCCATCATCGTCGAGGCAGTGGAGCAGGAGGCGACAGCGATAGTGTTATTACTGTTATTATGACGCTTCAGGCTGCCACTGTTGCTCAGCGAGGGCTGTAACTTTTTGGCTAAGGGAGTGAGAGAGAGAGAGAGAGAGAGAGAGAGGGAGGCAGAAAGAGAGAGAGGGAGAAAGAGAGTGTTGGTTAGGGAAAGGAAATTCAGTTAACTACTTGGAGATAAAGTTGACTAAATCAGTTTTAGTGCTTAAGAGATTGGCAAAGATTATTATCTACTAACTAACAGCTAATAGAAGATGGGCAAAGGCTGTGGAATAAATGGCGTAATTTTCTGATAGCTTACTCAAAATAATTAGTTGATCTTTAATATGACAATTGATCTCTTAATTTTCTATGGATAGTTCGTCTCACAAATTTGCAGAGAAAGAGTTGGAAACTGCATTTAATCTGAATTGCAAAACTTATTTAGCTGATTAATTTCCAAGAATAAATTTCAGCATTTCTAAGTTTGTCTGAAAAGATAAGGCCCCAGCCCGGTTCTACGATTATATATTCAAGAACAGAGTAGATTGTATTGCACTTCCGTACTTTTCTTCTATATCAAGATGACATGTTGGGGAAGTATAAGAGATAACTAATCAAGACAACTCTTACTCTCCTAAACAAATATTTAGTAGCCCTTAAAAAACCCCTTGAGAAATGTTTAGCACTTTAGTTAGTATACCATCTAGACAGAGTAATTTAGTTTGGCAACTCCAGGGTGTAAATCTAATGAATTACGGAATTTCAATTAAAATCTCATAAGCTATGCCTGTCAATAACAAATTGGTGAGTGACGCGGGGAGAGTGAAGCGGGAGTTGCAATCGCGAAACTTACCCTTTTCGATGGCCGCCTTCTTCATCAGTGGACTGGCACAGTTCGATTTGGGTTGCGCCAATGGTTTCTCCATGGGTTTCTCTCCCTTCAGAGCCTTGTTAGGCACACCAGTGCGATTATCGGTTGTGGCACTCAGCGAGGGCAGATAAACGGGCGGATGTTCACCATCTGTGGCATCATCGTGGGGTCCCATATAGATGACAGTATCCGCTGATATTTCCGAACTCGATGGATCTGCGCCCGAGCCAGCTGAGGAGCCGGCTCCGCCCGGATTAAGACCCTGTGCAAGGCCGACAGCCAGGGGCATGGGTACACGGTGTTTGCGACGACGCAAACGATGAATGCGGGAGGCAATCTGTATCGTGGAGAGGGCATCCTGGTAGCACTGTTCGTGCAGGACATGGGCGACAATTGCCACATGGCAGGTGATGGGCGCCAAGCAGTCCTTCAGCAGCGGCGTCAACGGGTGGTCCTTGTGCGGCGGATGCCTCTGTCCGCTCAATATGGCCAACAGTATGTTGCCAATTCCCGAGAGCGGCAGACCCCCGCTGCGATTCGCACAGCCGCCCAAGTCTATGATATGTAAACGGCTCCGACCGCCGGCAACTGCACACAAAAACCGACAAAAGAAACAATAACGGGAGTGAGAGAGGGAGGTGTGGGGTGAAATTGTGGCTGACTGGGGTTGAGTGTGAGAGAGGGTGGGGAGGGGTTGTGTAGAGTGTTGAGTGTTTAGAGGGGCGAGGGTGGTGCGAAAGCGAAATGTGACACTTTAATGGTCTGGCGTCTAGTGAAACATTTAGCGGGCCACTTGAGTGGCAACAACAACAGCAACAACAATAAAGACGACGTCAACTACGTCTACAACTCAACGTACACAGTAAGAAACAAAAAGGTTAGTCTTGATTAAGCTGTACCCACTTTATATTATCTATATTATCTAAGCACTTTGTTTTGCTAAAAATTTCAGGACAAAAGGCGGCTTGTTAAAATAAAGGTTGAAAAATTCTTGATTAGCCCATAAAAACTAATTGTGATACTTTTACTTTGAATTTGAAACGAGTACACAGAAAAAAATAATAGCTAAATGGGAGTAAGCATAATAAGAAAGTGCTGCGATCGGAGGTTTGGGCAATCCAAAATTGAAATACTTGACATTTAAATTTTACTATAAATTTAAAAAATAAAACAAAAACTAATTGTTCCAAAAGATGTCCATAATTGGTTGTCCAAGTATTGAGAGGTATATGAAATATCAGTCCGATCTAGTCAAAACTGAGGGACTACTTTGCAAAGAAACAGGCAGACAAGGCTAAGGACGCGGATCAAGAATATATATTCCTTTTGGGGTCAAAAGTATAATCAAATTCATAAGACTATTAAGGATAAGCAAGGATCTAATTCTTGATACTTAAATTACCGCAACAAATTATTTGCAATTAATATTCTAGAAATGCTTTAATTCAATTAGAGTTCTTATAAGTTGAGTTAACACAAAAATAATTAAAGAAAGCACGAAAAGCTTAAAGGAATTTGTTGCACACCCCAAGTTAAATTTGTGATGATAAAGTCTGCCTTGAGTGTATGGTTTTGTTTTTGTGGCAGTGTAGGAGTAGGGGGAGGGGGAGGTGTGGGAATAGTAAAGCTGCGGACTACTTACCACCCCCCTTGCGGGACAGACTGTACTGGTAGACGTGCAGCGTAAAGATGAGGGCGGACTCCAGCGTCGTCGTCGTTGTATTCGAATTGGAGTTGGAGTTTGAGTTTGAATTGCAGTTGGAGTTGGAGTTGGAGTTGTTGGAATTGCCAGAACCGGAACTTTTTAAGCGTCCGGCTAGCGCCGAGTCAAGAAAGAGGGCCGCACGTTCGGCGGTGGGTGCACGCAGTTCCGTTGGGCCGCCAAGGAAGTCGTCACGCAAATAAATCCCCGGGGAGTCGTCAGATTCTGTGTCATGGAGTGAATGAAAAGGGCATTAGCTTTTATGTGCGAATAAATGCCACTCCATGTAGTTAGCAGTCATTCGAGCAGCAGCAGCAACAGCAGGAGCAGCACCAGCAGGAGCAGCACCAGCAGGAGCAGGAGCAGGAGCATTCTGGGAGGTTATTGCTCTGCCTCACAGGTTAACTTTATTCAAATTGGGGGCGTACCCCCCGCAACCCAACTGCACACCCCAACTCAACATTATCATCAGCTGGCCCAGGGGCAACATTACAATGCCCACGCCCACATTTATTACCCCGCCTCCGACTCCGCTTCCGGTTCTGTCGCTGCCTCTGGCTGCTAACAGGTGGAAGTTTTCGTTTTGCTTACCAGCCGCATGCGAGATGAGCAAATCCGTGGAGAGAGCATCCGGCTTGGTTGCACTGACGCCAACGGCACTAACGCGCACAGAGAATCGGGCACCACTCTTCTGCCGGCGCTCCTGTATGCCCTTGTAGAGCCAGGCAATCGCACAGGCCGCAGCTCCAAGTGCTCCAGTTCCCAGCTCCCCGAGCACCGTCTGCGGCTGCCCCGTGCCCGGATAGCCCATGGCCAGCAGGCATCCGTCGGAGCCCTCGAGCACAGCGGGTATTACCTCGCTCAAGGCAGCCGCACATACGTCCGACTGGAAAACACAGAGTAGATGTTTACAATTATGCCATTGATTGATGGATATTCATTTTGGCAATGTGCTGGCTACTTTATGGAGAAGTAAATATGGCCAGATTAAGGTTGGGCTTATTTGTGATGTGAGATTTATGTAGAGCGATCCATAGGTATCCATTCTACGAAGTAGAAATGAATACCTAGGAATTCGAAATATAATCATGCAATTGAAGAAAATTTATGCAAATGCATGTATTTAATTGAAGGCAAAGATCAGGGAATGCTCGATAAATTCATAGTTTATGAGCTTCAAGATTTGTTAGGTATGATTTCATGAGTTTCAACTTTTGTTAAGTATTCTTCTTAACATCATATTCTATCATGAAGATTCTTCTGTTATTAAAATTTTTAGTTTTGTTTTAGGTATAAGGCCTTGAAAGCAATGTTTAGAAATGGTCAAGGTATGTTCTATTAATTTGTGATGAGATCATGATTTTAAAGGATTGTTTGTTAAGGATTGTTTTTTAGATTTTTAGATTGCAATTAGAGAAGATTGTTCCTACTTAAATGTATGATTTTGTCTTAAAAATACAATTCTAAAAACCATTTTATTTTCTTATGTTAAATTCATAGTAATGTGTTTTAGAATTATATTTAAGAATGATCCAGGGCTGCCACAACTCACCTGTTTGTCGTCCGCAGTGAACAAATTATCGAATGCAAACATTTTGGGCGCTGCGACCATCGGTGCCCGCTCTTGTGCTTGGGGCGCACAAATATTCTTGGGATCGGTGAGGGTCACCTGTCGCTTCTTCTTGTCCAGGGCCATGAAATCGTGATCGGCAGCCGGATCCGCTCTGTCGGCGACGCGTAGCATGACTTTGACTTTGCCAACGCCGTAGCACTCGCGACTGGCGAGCCGCCGCGCCAGGCCAGGCGGCATGGGCGGCGGTGCACGTTGCAGGGCACCACAGAAGCCACCGTTGCGACTGCTGCTGGAACTGGAGCTCATTGCTCCACTCAGATGATGTCGTGCACGGCTGTCAGTTTCCATAGTTTTATGGAAGCTTTGTGTTTTTTTTTATTTTTTATATTTTTTGTGGTGTTTAATGGAAGCACTTCAGTTTCCTTCTGGGCGAGAGACATAAAAACAGGGAGGAGACAGAAGAGCAGAAAGTTAATAAAGTATCACCCTGCGAAAGACTGTTCAGGACATCATCAGCTCCTTTCGCTCGATACTTTGTATTTGACTTATATGGCAGAGAGAGAGACAGATAGAGAAAGAGTCCTCATGGAGAACACTCGCAGTTGCTGACATAAATTGTGATTTTTGGACAAAAGGGTGCTGCGCTGGGCAGGGTCCTTTCGTTTACTATGGTAATGGCCATAACACTTTCTCTTTATGGTTATGGGGCATCTGTTTATTGGGCATATGCTTCACAGACACTCACAGACACTCACTCGCACTCAAACTGGGAAAATTCACTGAGTTTTGGGGACCAGTTTTATTCACTTGTAGCTTCTTCG
This sequence comes from Drosophila cognata, assembly GCA_035041535.1. Taxonomy (NCBI): domain Eukaryota; kingdom Metazoa; phylum Arthropoda; class Insecta; order Diptera; family Drosophilidae; genus Drosophila; species Drosophila cognata. Next base: position 5,177,731 of record JAWNLC010000234.1, on the reverse strand, counting down.
TCGTCGAGCTGTTTCTCGAGCTGTTTTTATCTATTTGCGGTGCTTTGGTTTTTATTTCACAGACATTTCGTTCGTTAGTGGAGCATTTTTACTAAGTTTTATATTTCTTCTTCTTCTTTGTTTAGGAATTATTTGAGTTACATATATGAGAGGCGAGTGTTGTTTTTAGAGCATGTTTTTTTTTTCCTTGAGTTTATAACTTGTTAGCTTGTAATTTTCTACATTTTACAGCTTAGTTTAGTATTGTAATTGTAATTTTAACTTTGCTGAAAATTGTCGTTTTTTTTATTACATTTATTTAGCAATCATTTCGGTTAGTTTTTTCATAGTGTTTTTATTGTGTTTTTTTCTTTGTTTTATTGCATTTTTTAAAGTTCTTCTAAGCATTATTTTGTTTGTGATGATTGCTGTTATTATATATATATATATTTCAGATTTTATGACTTAAGACTCAGTTTTATTCTTAGTTTCAGAACTCATCATTGTAATAAGAGATCCTAGGCAGCTTTTTATTATCATCATTAAAACAAATAACATGAACTTTTAACATAAAGTTTCGTTGGGGGAAATCAATTTTAAAAATAGAAATAGAAAAACTAGAAAAATAAATTTGAAATTTGTTTCCGAATGTTTTTTGAAATAGGTGTTTTTGAAAGTATTAGTCTTTAATATTCTCATATAATGAGCTTAAACTTTAGTTAATGATTCTTTTGGCTCCATTTTATTACATTGAAATTCTTTATGGTTATTTTGATTTGAAAATATCATCATTTCATTTAATGGTTGCAATGGATTAACTTACATTTCTTTTTTATTATCTTGTAAAATGGAAGATTTTTTAATTTATTAATGATATTTATGATGAAAGCAATATAAAAAAAATTTGCTTTTGCTTGAATGTTTTTTAAAGGATTGTTATTCATTTATTTTTATATAAGTTTCTTTTTATTTAAAATAAGGATTTCATTTGAAGATTGCAATTTTGAAAATAATGTTCTGTTAGAATATTTTTTTTTCGTTATTCATTACTGTTATTTGAGATATTTTTAATAATAATATTTAAGGAGATTGTCTTATTTAATGTTGAGTTTGGTTTTTTTTAGGGGTTTTTTGGTGGGTACGTGTTGGGGGGAGGAGTTATGCCTTCATTATCAACATGATGTGGATTCAAATAAGGAACGTGACATTTTTACAACGTATTTTCATTAATATTGTCCCTTTTTGGCTGGCACGTTTCCTTTGTGCGAATGACTTGGCAACATCAACTTCATTTTTCAGATGTCGCGCACCTGCCACTTGCAACTTCTTTTGGGAGCGTTGTGCGTTGTGCCACCTTTCTTAGCTTTTGCCTTATGGCTTTGGCTTTTCACACAAATCGATTGGCAATGCCTTCTAATTGTACGCAACAACAACAGCAACAACAATGGTTGTTGAGTGGAGGCTAAAGAATGCCATGGCATTGTATGGCCAACAATATTAGCACAACACACACAGACACACATAAACACACACACTCGCAAACTGGCAAACACACAGCGCACACACAAACCCTTTATTTTTTATGACTGGCAATTTCTGGTTGTTGATTTCATCTTTGGCTGCGACGCTTTGGCTTCTTCGATTTTGTTGATATACATGATATATTTTAGCTCAGTGGAGTTGGGCATCTTAACGCAAAACACACATTTTCAATTCATTTTCAAACGCACACACACACAACTCGCGACGCGAACGCCACCAGCGTACCGTCAACGTTGGCATTACAATCGCAACTGAAACAGGACGGCGTTCAACTTTTTTTTTCGAAGAGCCGCTCTCTCTTTATGCATGGCATGGCATGCGCGACAGTAGAAAGAGAGAGAGAGAGAGAGAGCGCTTGCGACTCACAGCTGGCAATGCTGTGGGACTTTCGTTTTGGGGTTGGACTTTCGCTTTTGGGCGCTAAGAGAGTGGTCGGCTTCGCTCTCTTTGCAAAAGTGCCGTTAGAAGGCGCAGGTAAACAAAATCAGCGAGGCTCAAAAAACAAAAGGAACAACGCAAATGATGTTTATATTGTAGACATCAAAATGCTAAAAAAAAGAAAGAAAAAAACACACACACACAAACGAGACAAGAGGAGCAGAAAGCACGCACACAGACACTCATGCTGATAGTTGAGAAGCTGAAGCGTCACTTAAGTGTTTGCAAGGGGGAATCGGATGGGGAAGGACCCCAAATGCAAACGATGTGTTTTAAGTTCGCTTACATTTGACAGCCAGAGTAGAAAGCCCCGTTAGGAGTGTCAGTGTATGTGTGTGTGTGTGTGCTTAAAAGCATTGGGTGGACTTTGAACAGGATAGAACATCCATCCATATGGACATTGGAAGGTGTGTGGGGGGAAGGGTAGTGGGAGTGGGGGAGAGTGAAGCAGTTAAAAGTGTCGGCGTGCTGACTGACAATGTCTCAATTAAAATTGCAAACTTAAGTAAGCTCTTAACTATGCTCGCAAACATGTTTACCATTCGTGCTAAAATACACTTAGAATACTTGGATCAATGCATGTCAGCGTTATACTTAAAACATTAAAGGCCTTAACCATATTTAAAGTATATTTTAATCCTGTTAACAGTTTGAGATTGATTGTTTCGCTTTTGTTGCTAGTTTGCGGTTGGCAATGCTGTCACAATTCCGTTACCGTTTGTTTTGTGTGGCAACGCTGTAAATTCGAATTCATTGTTGAGAAAAACAAATTAAGTTGGGAGTATTTGAAAAGTGTGACGATTATGATGGGTCACTAAAAGAATCCTGATTTGCTAAATTACAAATATAATCATAAATTTTTTTAAACTTGATTTGATAATTGAAAAACCCTTTTTTTACTGATAATTTGTTAAACTTTTATTTCTCATTATCCATTCTGTTTTTTTTTTTTTATTTTTATACATATACAATATAAACTTGAGTATCATTCTGTTTTTGTATTTTTTTGTTGTTTTTTTTGTAGCTTTCCCATCTTACACAACAACAATATACTGAAATGCATTTTGCGATGAATGGTAAGTGACCTATATATATATATATACAAATCTATATATATATATAGCTGATCGATACGCTAGCTAGATTGGAAGTGTGATAAAATAATTGTATATAACGCATGGGGAAAGGGGTGCTTAAATAACTATACACTTATGATTAGACAAACAAAATTGAAACAAACAGCCTATTGGAGAATGTTTAGAGGTAAACTTGAATTACATAAGAAACAACAACAATGATGAGTGTGGGGGGGTCTGAGGGGGCTTAGCGGAATATAAAATGATGTTCGTTGATTCGTAAACTTTGTCACACATTAAGTCGTTTTTTTTTCGTCGATTTTTTCGTACGATTTGCTTGAAACACAAAAAAAAAGTTACTTTCAAAACAAAAAAACCATAAAGTGGGTGGCGAGGGGGGTGACAAGGAGTGCTTCGCCTAGTGTGAGGGCGCGCCATAGGAGCTGCTGGGCGCGGAGGGAGCTGGCGGAGCAGCGGGCGCACCATATTCAGAGGGCGGGGCAATGCTATTGGGATAGGGGCCAGTCTCCTCTTTCTGGGTCTTGTAGCGAATGAAATAAACTTCCGGCTTGCTGGGCTGCGTCGGCGCCGGCGTCGGTATAATAATCTCTGGCTGCTCCTCTGGTTTCTTCACGAGCACATACACCAAAGTCTTCTCCTCGTTCTGCGGGAACTGGGGAATAATGGGTGCCGTTGGTGCCGGTGGCGATGGTGCCTTAATGAACACAATCTTGTAGTGCTTTTGTGGGGGCGGCACATAAAGAGGTTTCCTAAAACGATCACAAAGAGAGAGAAAGGAGAAGGGTTTTTATATAAGTCAAAAAAATAAATAAATAAAAAAACTTGTTTATCTGGCTAATAACGAGAGCTGTCACAATTTTCCGCCCACATTTGCCGGCCACAGTTTGTTAGCATTACAATTACTGTTAGCCTCTTATATAAAGTGGAGTACAGTGAGTACTCTCTATGTTAATTGTGTTCCTCTTTTTTCGTGCAATAATTAGCTTGAAAATGAACAACAGATATATATACCTATATATATGTATACATATATATGTATGAATATCTAAACTTAGGTAACATCTTAGTCACGCTTTGGCTATCGCCATTCACACATCTCTTCCACTTGGGCAATTAACATTGCCCGAAAGAAAGAAGCAGAAGACAGCAATAACAATAACAACAAATGACAAACGGTTGATAGAAATAAGCAAAATAATAATAAAAGATACTCATTTGAAAGACACGCTTTTTAGACCTACATGGTATTAAATAATTTTTCCAAGTAACTAACAAAAGCGGCACATTAAAATTAAAACAAAAATTCCCCTGTCTCCATTCACAAATGATAATGCAAAAAAAAATAAATAAAAAGTCGCGAATGTGGCAATCATCATACGAGGCGGACAAAGGAGGGACTCTGAACTGGATTAGATGATTAACGTGCATGTTTTGCAACTCAATTTGCAACTCTTTGCCAAAGATGCCAAGTTGCAATTGTTAGCAAAGTACTAAAATTATGTTTACATTGGTTTCGCCATCAATTGTGGGAGAATTTGTACGAATTTTCCTAGGATTATTTAACGAGCTTGTTATTTGCGCTCATAACTGGAGCTACACACGACACAAGATCATTGTGCAATTACACATAATGGCCATAAACAATATGTGGGAATCAACTGGAATAAGTTGTAATGTCTGCTGATTAAATCAAGCCCATTTTGAAATACTCACAGAGAAATTGCATATTTTATGCAAAATTAACTGAAAAGATCAACGCATCCAAAATGGGGTCAAAATATTACCAAATTGCGAAAGGTCTTTAATTATAATCATTTTAAGGATTGGTAAGATTTTTGAAAGTTTTTTTTTGCGCATTTCTTGATTTGTAAGACTTTTAGACCCATTGCAATATATTTGATTACTTGGAAAATATTTCTAATTTTGTTTCTCTTCTTCTATTTGATATGTGATAAATATAATAAATAAATGAGAAATATTGCCCATTACACTTTTTGAAGACTTGAAGATTATTTGCATCTCAAGATGGTATTATAAAATAATACCTAAATCGCCTTAAGCAACTTTGAAGACTTAGCTGCTCTTTAGGCAATTTAGCTAATGTGTAAACTGATTGGACACTTTAACATTTAAAATACTTACAACTCTGAAGTAATCTTTATAAAATGTCCAATAGTTTTACATATATATTTGAATACATTTACATATTATATCTTCTATAACTTCTACCATATCCTTTAATATATGGATATTTATTGTTGAAGAATTCGTCTTGAGAATAGTTAGTCTCTAATAGATAGTTTCATATATATAGTTTTTTTTTATAGATAAAAAAATTCCCACCAAACCACCTAACACACTTACGAGTATTACGCAAGTATTCCCAAAAAAAACCCACTTTGATCATAAAAAAAATCATCAAATTTGAAATGTAATAGCGTAAATCATTTTTCACTTTTAGCATTTTGACTAACCTGGGCACCTGATACTCGGGCTCTGGTGGTGGGACATGCACATAGACATGCTTGTGCACCACTGGCGGCTGCTGTGGTGGTCCATATTGTGGGGCAGGTGCGCCATAGCCGCCGCTGGGGCCACTCGGCTGATAGCTGCTCGAAGGCGGGGCGCTGTACGTATCACGTGGCGGCTCCGGGCGTGCGGCAACCAGCGCCACGCTGGCCAAGACGAGCACTAACTGCAGAGCAGAACATAAACGAGATACAAGATACAAGATACATGAATGAGTAACTGCAACACACACACACACACACACATAGATGCACCCACGGAAACATACCACACAACTGGACTGCATAGTGCTGATTAAAGATCGTTTAATATCCCGTTTTCAAATATGATGTATACGGCTTCAAAGTGCGACACTTTATCTCGTTTTTGCTTTTGGTTTTTTGGTGTTTTGGTTTTTTATTTTTGGGCAGGCAGCTCGTTCGACGCGGAACCTCTTACACTTACTGCATGCCACAACGATTGTTGCAGTTTCTTTTATAGGCGCCGCTCAGTTCGGCGAGAAATACAAAATTAAGTAAAAATCAACAGCGACGGCGACGCAAGCAGCGGCGCCAACAGCAGCAGCAGCAGCAGCAGCAGCCAGTTGGCAAAGAGCGCATAACCATGAAGAAATTGAAATGTATAAAACGGCAACAACAACAACAACAACAAAAACAACAACAGCAGCAATAAACTACAACAACAAAAGTTAAAGAGCCACAGCAGCTGGCAAGTCATCTGGGTCTGGGGGAAACTGAGGCTTAAGTTGATGCTCCTAGCTGCGACTGCGACGTTGACGTTGACGTCGACTAAAGCAGCAGCGGCAGCAGCGTTGTTAGCCGTCTGCTGACCGTTTCAAAGTTTTGTAGTTTTCCTTTTTAATTTAAACTGATTCAATACCCTCCTAAAACTTCCAATTAACCCGTGCAATTGCCAACAGACGAGCGCATGTGTAATCCCAACTATTAACCGAATGCATCAGTTTACGGCAGCATTATGTTAATGCCGTGGTCTGAGTGTATATCTGGTACCCACTGACCCACTCAGTGGGCTTAGTAAGACAAAGGATTCTTTGGCAGATTGCTTTACGTAAGTCACAAATATACCTATAAATAATACACAAAAAAATATTTTTAAATATATATTTTAAATAATACACAAATATGGCTAAAATATACATTAAAATATGTATGTATCATTTACAGGCGGATCATTCACTTTTGAAAAGTTTTTTGTTAACGGAAATGTGTATTACAAAGGCAACAAATAACAATTACATAAATGTGTGTGGCATCAAAGCAAAAAAGATTTCCTCAATAAAAAAAACTGGTTTTCTAATCAGGTCAAACTTAATAGGCGACTAATTAGAAATATTTACAAATAATCGATTTTTATCGATTGCAGCACTTAGGCTAACTAACTTAACTTTTATATATAATTAGTTCTCTCTCTCACTCTCTCTCTGTCTCTTCTCTAAAGGGAATTTCAAATGCTGTATAACTTTTATATTATTTACATGTTACTTCTTGGTTTGGATTTTTGTATTTTTGTTACATTGTTGTTTTGATCATTTTGGAGGATCGCATCATCGTTGCCTGTTCGGATCGTGTGGCACGATTCACTTTCAATTTCAATGAATGTGAAGTTGGACATGGATGTGGATGTGGATGTGAATGATGCGGATTCACACACTGGAAAGAAGGGGGCACTGGCAGGGGGCTGCTTTGCCACTGATCTGGACTCAACTGGAACTGGACTGTGCTTGGTCTTATTTCACATTTCTTCATCTCACACTCACCCACTCTGCCACACTCGTTCCCCACCCCTGCCCCACACTGTGCCTCTTTCGCTTTTGTTGTGCATTTGTTGTGTTGTGTCCACAAAAGCTAATAATGAGCTTCACGGTCTTGTTGGGATACCATCACCATTACCATCACCATGTTCCCCATCTTCATTTCCATTTGTACATTTTTTGTTTCTCTTTATTTCTTTTTTATGAGGCCATAATGCAATAGTTGACTATGAATTTCTTTAATTTATTTTTTCTGGCTTATTCAATAATTTTGGGGCATGCCAATGACATTATTTGTTGTTTTACTCTTTTCTTTCCACAACTGCCAACATAAAAAAGAAAATATAACTAAATAAACACAAAATATGATTAGCAAAAAAAGGAAGTTACGTTTGCATCTTATTATTTTTGTTGCTCCCTTTTTTGGTTTGTTTGTTTAATGATTTGTTTTTTCCTTTTGTGGAGGCTTTTCTTTTCTGTTTGCGTCACGATCGGGCAATCTGATCGCTGAGCCTTGGCTTCATTTCACAGTTATTGCAGTTCCCCCCGAAGGTGTTTTATGAGATGCGCTTAATCCATAAGCTGAGCTATCAGCGAATATTGAACACTCCTGCAACGAATGGGAGGAGAGGGAGTGTCTTCAATTGCTGCCGGAATTTGATTGAAACTGGCCTCGAGGACTAGACCTGCAATTTGAATTTGCAACTGGTGTTTTTGGTGCAACATCTGCAACTGGCGCCGCAAAAGGAAAAGTAAGGCGCAAACTGTCACTTTTCCACAGCGGAATCATCATTTATAAAATGCCGTCAGCCAAATGGTAAATGTTATTTGTCTGATTTTTAAATGATTTTTTTGTTTTTGTGTTTTCCCATCTTTTCGAGTTTTACTGTTGACTTTGGTGTTCATCGCGTTGCATTTCCTCAATTTCCGCATAGCTCATCTGTCTAAAAAAAGGCCAACAACAAAACAACATTATCTTCATCGTGCGCTGATTGCTGCTGGGCAACTCTTGGCTGGCTGTCGAAAACAGGTGCAGGCTCAAACCACAAGCTAAAATCACACACAAAAGTAAAAAACCGAGAAGATAATAAATTAAAGCGATTAAGCAACAAGTCAATCTTCAAAGTTTTTGGAATGTTGACTTTTCGATGCGAAATTCTGGCTTCAGTGTTTGGGTTCGGCTGTCTGTTGAATTATGATGGGAACAACACCCAAAACCAGTTAATTGACAGCTCGAACAACTTAAGCACAGATCTGTATAATTAACGTAGATATCGAGGGGAGAGCTAAACACAATTGTTAATTGATGTGTAAACGGATAATAGCTGGATAAATGTTGTAGATTACTAATTGATACGTAGATTTGATAAAGCTGATAGATAGATGCAGATTGACAGATGGAAGATATGTACATACATATATAATATTTTGAACGTATGTAATACTATATGGGATAAATATCTATATGATTAAAATGATGGTAAGATGGATAGACAAACATTTATATCTGAAAGACCCACAAAATCAAACGCATATATTACATTTTTAATATGTCTATATATCTATAGGAATATCTACTTTCGTATCCTAACCATATCTATATTCTTATACTGTACTAAACTGTTATCTCCTATGCATGTATTAACACTTTTTGATTTGTTCATAATCCTCCATTTATTGTGCTCTGCACTTTGATGTAGATAGAGTAAATAATACAAATACTACAGTTATGTGAACATGTACTTCCTTAATTGCGACAATATCTGTCTTATATGTATATTTATTTATGCTCTCTATGATTATTGTGTCAAGCTCTATGATTCTGAGCTGTGCACCATGCATGTCAAAATAAAAAAACCATATTTCATTTAAAATCTTTCTGCTTTCTCCATTACACACAACACGAGCCGTGTGTGGTGTATGTGTGTGTGTGTGTCTGTGTGTGTGTGTGTGTATGCAGTAGAGCCATCATCATTTCCATCGACACCTTGCCGAATCTCATATACTAATTATTATTAAGTATCTTGTCGACTTTATGTAACCAAAAAAAAAAAACCATTTAAATAATATTGTATTTACATAAAAAATAAAAAAAAAAACAATTAAAATGAGTTTACGCAAAGCCCACAAATATTTTAACGGAACTTTGAAGCATAGCCACTTGTAAAGGTACACTGACATATATAAAGACAATCGGACAGACCGACAGCCAGATTGAGTATCTGTATCTGTAACTAATGGGCTCGGCTCTGAGATACAATAACGATTCGTTGGCCAACTGTCTCACAAAAGATACATTTATATATATAAATATGTATGTGTGGTGGGTGCGTTTGCTGGCAATCGCCACTTGTTAGTTTCAATTTGTCAAGAGTTGCACTTGAAGAAGAAAGTAAATTGTTGTCTTCACGAGCAGATCAGCGTAAAAGGTATCTGCGCTGCGATGTAGATGTATTGTATCTGCACAGATGATGTAAAGCTGATGTATTGCATAAGCGATTTTTCCCCATTTCCTTTTTGATTTCTGTCTTCATCGTCTTCTTGTGAAGCTATCAGCACTTAAAGATCTAATTAAGACGAGGGGAGGCCTTGCATTGAAAATGAATTTTATTGTTTTTGATCATAAGGTAATGTAACGATAAAGATAACGTAATTTAACAACAATTAAATATACATTTGTAGTTGTATTTTTAACGCATACGCAGACGGAGCTGCATCATGCATATATATATTAATATATTATATATATATATTTATATATATATATATTTATATATATAGTATGCATGTTTATATATGAGTAAATATGTCTTTAAGTTTAAGTATATAGCGCCATTAAATGAAAAACAGCCGACGCTGAACTTGTAACTTGTGCCGCTTTGGAGGCCAGGCCACAAATAACACAAACCAAAAAAAATTACACACCAAAAACAACAACAACAAGAGAAACGGTATAGTATAAAATATCGTTATGGAAGCGTCGGCATTTTAATTTGTGGTAGTTGGTAGTAATATACTCGTAATTTATATTTATTTGCCCAGCCTTGGGGGCCATTAAAACTCCAGTTTTATGCTTTCAGGGACGGGGATTACATATATATATATTTACAATTGACTCTTCTTCGTTTTTCTTTTCCACACAAAAGAAGAAACAAAACAACAAAAATCACACGCAACAGAAAAAGTAAATTGACCAAACACATAGATTATGCTATAAATATATAATTTCTGCGATTACAAGTAATTCACACATATGCGTCATATAAGTGGCATACATATATCATTTTTTTTCAATTTGTTTTTTTAATACTTTCTTTTTATTTTGTGATTAATCGTAAAAGTTTAAAAATTATTGTTCTAATATAGGAACTGTTGAGTTCTTTTGAGTTCAGTTTGCTTGCGCATTAAAACCGTTGAGTTTTTTTTTTTTGGTATTTCTTTTTCGTATGTTTTTGGCATGTAAGACCCATTTGAAACGCAGGCAAAAATGTTGCCAAAAAAAATGGGGTTTGTTTTACTGAAAAATGTTGAAATGGGTTCAGCTTGTTTTGGCTTGAATATAATTCGCTTCAGAGGAAAAACGTTTACCTTAATCAGCTTTAATTCACATCAAATTAGGCGCCGCTCATTTTAAAATTGGTTCGCTTTTAAACAGGGCTTCAAAGCGAACCGGAATTGCTAACCGAAATTAACCGTTTGACTTTCCGAACCGAAACTGGAAATCCAATAGGACTTTGACGTCGAAACCTGAACCTTTACTCTTTACTGACCAGAAACGGAACATAACCGAACAAAATTTAATTTAATTTAATATAACTCTGTTTAAATCGATTAAGCCTAAAATCGAAACCAGTTTGGCTAACTAATTAAAAGCAGTTACGTTTCAAATTTGGCATTGCTGAAGCTTAAAAAGAGTTTAAGATGGAAGCCATTGTGGCTTAAACATTAAAAGCAGTTGCGTTTCAAATGGACTTTGGCATTCCACGTATTTAGGGGTCGTCACGTATGGTTTAGTGTTAGTTAATGTTAGTTTTAGTGGGTGTGCTGCCTTAGTATCGCCCATAGCTGGCCTCCGTATCAAGTGCACCCATTGCGCCCAGTTTCTGGAGCCAGGCGGCATTGGAGTTGCTGTTGCCAACACGCTGGGCGGTCAGCGGATTGTTGCCCTCATTGTGCAGACGCATTTGGTGTTGTTGCTGTTGCTGTTGTTGCTGTTGTGGATCCTCATTGCTCAACTCCAAAATCTGCAAAAAAAAAAAACAAAAAACAAGAAAAAAAAGAGTTAAAATTGGTTGTTGTTCGGTGTTATGGCTTTTGTTATTATTATTATTATCATTGTAGCGCAACAGTTTTTCTTCTTTTTTTTAGATTGTGAGCGAAGCTGACGAGGTTTGTTAGCTATTTCAAAAATCTGTTGAAATCTGTTAGTAGTACACTCAGAAAAACTCAAAAAATCGCCTTAAAACCAAGAAAGTTTTCCTTGTTTCTACAAATAATTTCTAAATGTAAGAAAAAATGTTCGAAGCATTTGAAGGGCTTGCCGTAAATCGACAATCCGAAAAACATGTTTTTTTTTTATTTCTTAGAAATATTTTCTATTATGATGAAATGCATTTCTTCAGAAGTGCTAATGCAAATCCTCTTAGAATCCTTCTTATAATTCAGAGAGGCGCCGAGAGTAAGTCGAGTTTATAAAAGTTCAGAGCGGCTTTTTTTCTCTGAGTGTACATATTTTAACAATATATACGTATGTGTGGGAAGCGCGAGCGGTCACAACTCTTATTTTCACTGTTTTTGTTTTTTTTTTTTGTTTTGGCGTAGATCATTAAATCGAATGAACTTTACACGTATCTGTAACGCCTGCTGCAAAAGTTGAGGGGGCCTCTGCTCTCAAACAGAGCTGCTGCTGTGAGCAGATGACTGAAAATGTGTTAATGGGGGGTATTGTCGTGTAATTATCAGACCTCTTTTCTTAGCCGACTTAGCTGCCAGCCAGCACCCCCCGCTGCTGCCTAACATCTTCTCCGCAGCTCTTTTGTTTTGGCGAACGATGTGTGAACAAAAACCAAATAAAACCAAAAACCAAAAAAAAAAAAAGGCCAACAAGAAAAACCTAAAACAATTTCGCGCCAAGTAATTATATTATTGCTAATTTAAAAGATTGTTTTTTACCCATCTCTCTCTTTCTCTCTTTGTCTCTTGGGTGATTAATAACGCTTTTGGGCTGCTGCAAAGATTGCAGTTGTTGGCTCGAGCCGTTGTTAAGGAAGCAACAATTTTAGTTGCTATCGCATGGCATCTGTTTAGGAGGGGTTCAACACCGCTCCCCCTGCCCCGGCCCACACCTCCAGCATCATTATCACCACCCCACGCTGCAACATGATGTGGCAAGCGCGTCCTCACAATTTAGACAGTTTAATTTGAGAGTTGCCGTTAAGTGCAAAGTTATGTGATTGGATAAGGGTCTCTCGGATTGTCGTCGTCATCATGTTTGTATTGTTTTCATTGACTGGGGGAAGATACAAAGACAGACTCGAAAATGATGCAACAAACAGGGGGTTGCTTGATTTTAATGGTCGCGCCACACGATTTGCCAAATGGATGCTCTAAACTATCAACTATCAATGGCCTAGTCAAATAAAAATAATCATTATAATCAATTGTTTGCCATAAAATAAACTATGTTTGTAAACTATGTAAGGTCACAACAGTGCTATAAATAAATATATCAATTTGCTTAAATTTACCATGAAGTTTTTTTTCACTGTTATTATTATTTAGGTTTAACGGCGTGAAAAAAAAAAATGCCATCAAATTATTGGCGGCACAATTTGTAGTTTTTTTTTTGCTGATTTTATTATTTCGCATGTCTGACCTTAGATTTGGTTTACCAATTTTACAAATTAATACTTTATTATGATGATGTTTATAAATAATGATTTTCGTTTTGGTTTTGTTTATAATGAGCACTTTATTGGCTAATAATTGTTTGGGCCAACAAAAATTGATGTGCTTAATGAGCCTTTTTTAGTATACAAAATTTGAATATAATAATTATTAAATTGGGCAATGTTTGTTTGGGGAATCCAAAATCATATCCAGATACTTTAAGTGTAAGCCTATTTATTAATTTAATGATTCTCCATCATGCTGCACATAAAATCCTTAATCCCTGATGCCACATGGGGCAAGGAAAGTTTGACGTTTACTCTCTAATATATAAACAAACAACCACCCAACTTGAGAGATTTTCTAACATGAGTGGGACAGAGGACAGAGGACAGCGGACATCAGACATGGAGCAGGGAATTGTTGTTGTTGCTGTTGTTTTTATTTCTCCCTTCGCTAAGTGAAGTTTTGTCACATGTCAGAGGCTGAAGCTAATTAACAATAAGCTGGCGCTGTTTGGCAACTCATGATCTCAGGTTCAATGCATTATATGCTCAACGGACAAGTGGAATTCTCTATATATCTCTTTCTCTCTCTTTCTCAGTCTTTATCTCTGTCTGGTGTTTTATTATTTTCAGCGTGACGTTGCCAAGTCAAAGTCAACCTTCGTCAGCAGCCACACAGAAGCCTCAGCCTCAGCGACGTCATCATCAGCGATTTGCTATTTGACATTTGAGTTTCCCTTCATTGTTTTTGCCACATCTTTCATTTTTTATTTTCATTTTCATTTCTTTGTAGCCAATGCCCCTGGCATCATCTTTTGTTGTTGCCCCTTGTCTGAGTTGCGCGTTTCACGTCAGCAGCTTATTGATTCGCCAAGCGCCCCGACATGACTCAGACATCGAAATCGGAATCGTTTGCTCTCAAACTCCAAAACAAGAAACCGCCTCAGAGATAGATATTGAGTCAGAGCTACATGCTGTTACTCTAAGGATATGAGGTAAGCGAGGTGGGAGAAACCTGCATAACTAAACTTTATAGATAAGAAGAGAGATGTCAGAGATGTAGGTACCCAAGCTTATACACATAGAAATGAAGTAGAACACACATTTTACAACAGAGAAAACTGAATAAGTTTAAGCCAGGATATAAAGACTTATGATTACAGACTGGAAATCAGCGCAAATCTGTTAATAGACTCACAATCAGACCAAAGTAATTTTCAGAGTCCAGAGAAACAAGACTGGGATAGACCTTTGCACACTCAGTCAAACAAAAAACAGATTCACACAGCTTGGGCGAAATATGAAAGCAAAAAGAGAGATTCCCCCCTCAGATAGCCACAACGACAGATAGCCAAATAAACAGACTCAAGGACGGAACCAACAGACAGACGTTAAGACACCGCCAATCTCTGGTGGCCATCAAGGCCTCTAGAGTGACTACCACGTAGGTAGCAATTGTTCAGCAGAGAGTCCGGTAATTGTGCGATTGCCGTTTTATCTGATGCTACACATACTCATAATAAACTCAAGCACTTAGTTGCAGTTGCAGTTGTTGCCGTTGCCGTTGCCGTTGCAAGTTACAAGCTGATGTAGTGGTGGGTAAGCAGTCTTGCAGCTGCATCTAAAATCGAGTGGCAAAAATGGATATGAAACGCGGCACATCCACAAACATCCATTAAATTGGCCCCCGGTTGAGCAGCATTTTTCTACAGCGGTTGCGAAAAAGAACAGGAAACTGGGCACAACAAAAAAAAAAAGAAGGAAACAAAAAATAATCACACGAAAAAAATCCATAAGAAGCAGAAGGCAAAAATGTGTATATAAAATTGCGCAGGTTGGCAAAAGATGAGAGCTTGGAAATCTTTGCTTGGCGATTGTAGCCGGGCAGGCTCTGCTTCTGCTTCTGCTTCTGCTGCTGCTTCTGCTTCTGCTTCTTTCGATGGCGCTGCTGCTGCAGACCGTTAAGATGACCAAAAAATGAAAACAACTACAACAAAAAACATCTTGCGAAATATGTAAAATATTTGTGAAACGGTTGCAGACGCACAAACAACAATCTGATACTTGTAAGCATTGTGGTCACCAGCAGTCAGTTGAATGAGTTGAGGATTGACAGGGGAGGGGGCAGATGTGCCATTTGCGAGTAACCCTATCTAGACCCATTTGCCCAGGCCATTGGCTGTTGGGAGTGACGTAACAAGCGGGTAACCCGCTGATGACCGAACACCAAACCAAACCTGACCAAAACAAAAACATGTCGCAAAATAAAACCTCAATAATTGGCGACATAGTAATAATAATTGCAACTTAATACCAAGCTTTTGCCTACCTGCCTCTCTTCGTTTAGTTAATTATATCGCAAACACCAACAAGAAATGACCACAAAACATCGTGAAATGTAGATTGAATGATACCCTGTAATCAAACCAAGTTTATGTATAAGGAAGTGACCTTAAAATGTGGCCCAAATAAAAATCCTACAAAAGAAAAAATTGGCAGTTATATTTAAATATTTTCTCTCTAACTCTTAAAGTCTCTGAGTTAAATCAGACTTGCGTATGCTGATTGGGAATATTTCTACTTAAATACTCAATATTGTATCCTTCTGCTAGTATCATAAATGTGGCAGCCCTTCTGCCATTTCTCATAATGCCTACAGAGTATAAATATACGTTAAGGGCACTCATTAATACATAAACAATGGTCTTTCAACAGCCTATATCCACTTATTGTGGCCAATCACAGGGGGAGAAAGAGAAAGAGAAACAGATGGTAAGAGAGAGGGGGCGACAGAGAGAGAGAGAGAGAGAAAGAGAGAGGGAGACGTACCTGCAGCATCAGCTCACGCAACTTATCCAATTCGTCGCCGTGCGACCTTGTCGGCAGGTATCGGCTCTCGCAAGGCTGCAGGGGCACCACCACCAGGAGCATCATCACCACCAACACCACCGCCAGTGGCAGCGACAATTGCAGCTTGTGTGCCGAACCTCTATTCCCAATTACACTCATGGTCATTATGTGGGCGTTGTTGTTGGTGTGGTTTTTGTTGGTGTGGTTGTTATTGTGGTTGTGGTTTACGGGTGCAGCGCCAAGCGGGTTGTGGCTTTTCCCTGTAAGCATATAGAAAAAAGGCTGTGTAAGAGTTTTAAATAAGGCTTAAGGGATTTGCAGGCGTTACAAAATATGAGCATAATTGTTGCACAGCTGCCCCATACTCTGTCGTCTGTATATTAATAATCCCAAGTGAATAGAAATGCAAATGCTTAAGGTGTCGTAAATTGGTCGGTAAGCGTTTAATAAATCACTGAAAATGTTGCACAACTGCGTCATACTCTGTCACTAATTGTTGAAAACTAATTTCATGTTTGATCATGGCATGACCTCTAAAATAATACTGTATTCGAAACGAAATTTTACTCTAAATTTGTGTATAAATTCTTTCCCATTAAAATTGAATTTAGGGTTGTATTCCAACTTTCCACTGCGAAAACTTTGTCAAAACAAATTCAATTTTTATTAGCTATGTGGTTTGAGTGACAGTTTGACCTTTTAACAAGTTCTACATCAAAATTTCAGGCACGTAGTACAAATTCTGCCACAAAAAAATCGCATTTAGGGACGAGTCAATTTTGACCTCTGTGTCAAACTCATTATTAGATAAACTTCTCATCTAAAATTAAGGACCCTAATTTTAACTGATAACTTGCGCAGCTTAAATGTGTTTATCGCTAGCCTTCAGGTCTACCATTATTTTTGCTGTTATTTGTACATATACTTCGATATATTTAAAATCTTAACACTTTCATATTGTACACAAAACCCAACTAAAGTTTTCTAATTGCGCACAAAAACAAAAACAAACTAATTTGCTTTGCTGGCAAAAGTGTATTAAAACGTTTTAGCCTTTATTCGATTTGAGTTAACACTTTAAATGAAAATGAATGGAATGCAGTTTTATAATACGCCCGAACGCTGACTCACTGGTAGAAGAAGAAGCCAACAAATTTGAAAAAGTGTGTTTTAGTTGTGGCTGTTGTTTTTAGATTTGCGTCACGAGCCACACAGAGTTTATTATCTATTTAATTTTTCGATTTTTTCACGCTTCTGCACGATGTGGTGAACTAGGATAACAATGTAGATTTAAGCCAAACTGCGTGCAGACATTTGTATTTATAGCCAGAAAAGGCGACAGCGGCTGAGATTTTAGTAGCACTTTTGGCCCTGATGACAGAATGCTGAAGCGCTGCTAGGATATGACGTCGTACACATGCGCTACTCACACACACGCACACACACACACACACACACACACACACACACACACACAAAATCCGAGTGAGTTAGTTAACATGGTTCTTTGGGTATGCGACTAACATTCTCTGACCATTCGGCCCAATGCCGAATTCTTTCATCTTTTACATTTCGCATTACGCTTTGAGGACAGATGTGCGCGCGCAGAACCAGAGCCAAAGCCAACAATAACAACAATAACAATAACAGTGACAACAACAAGTTAAAGTGTAGCAGCAAAAAGAATGCTTGACTAGGTGTACCACTTAGTTTAAATAAAATTAAATATATAATAAACTGACTCAGCCAGTAAATAACGCTAGTCTATCGATGGGTTATCTTCTATCGGGACAGGTAAGTCAAGCTAATGAGTATCGAGAAAAAATCGATCTGGATTTTAAAAATCTGCCATAATTTCGGCACCAAGGGTATATTTCTAAAAACCAAGGTTTTTATAGATTAACTGTACAAGGAACTTTGACATTATATTTTTTAATTTAGATAATTCACAAAATCCATAGAATCTCATCTGTAAAAACCTATCGAAGTCGCGGCTCTTGGCTCTCAATACGAGCTACTCTGCCTCTAAGGCTGGCTACAGCCAAGTCAATAAGTTTTATTACTTGTTTCTGAATTTTAGAAAGATTTTTTCTAAAAATGAGGGCTTGCGGTTCAATTAGCAATTCTTTCTAAAAACAAGAAAAACTCTAGTTTTCGGATCGGCGTTATTTTTTGTGTGTTCTCTAAGCTCAGTTACTATTTTATCTGTTGATTTTCTACCAACGCCGATGTATTGCTTTATAACTTGTTATATCTTCCAATGTATTGGTATAATAACTGTCTGGCAATGAAAGACTTCCAAAATTTGCGTTACAGGGTATAACAATGGCAGAAGCACAGCATCAGGCATATCATTGTCATGGCACTAATATATTCTATACTATATATTTGTATGTAAATGCGTATAACAATGTAAATGTGTACGTGTGCGAATTGACATCAGTATTGTCTGCCTGGTGGGCGTCATCCTGGCAGCCTTGCCCTACAACAGAATCGGGTGAAATGTTTTCGCTTAGCAAATGTCATGGTTAACTCTCAGCTCAATTGTTATGGTTGTTGCTGTTGCTATTAACATTCTCGCTCTTATTCGCCTTGCTGTTGTTGTCGTCGTCATGGCTGCAAGTTGTTGACATTGCCGGGCGTCAATAATGTATCTCCAGTTCACTAACTAACTGGCCAACAAAACTGTGCTCATGATGTTGCCTGGCAAAGAAAAAAAAAATGTTACCATTTGTATACCACGCACGGACTCTACAAAAGACCCTAAGCCCCCCTCCTCCACCATCAGCCGTAAATTTTTGATATAGCGCAGTTTTGTGTGGCCATTGCTGTGATTGAATACGTGATATGAATCGGAAATCTGGAGAATTCCAAGGGTTTTTACGAGCAGCGCTCGATGTTAAGGAATATGCGGGATCTGCGTACGAATGAATATGTTATTTTATTTATGAATCGCATTGCCAACTAAACGTTTTATGCAACTGTAAAAAAATAACCACACACAAAAACTCTACACATAATAATATTTACAAATTAACTGGCAGCTCGCTTGTGGTTGGAGTTGTTTTTTTTTCGTGGGTCTTTCGAATAATTGTCTTCGTTTAAGAAACACAAGCTTTTTGCGTCAGGCAGAAAACAAGCGGAAGCTGGGCGCTGGGCAAATAAAAGCTCAATGCTATGGCACGCGGCTGAAGCTTGCCAAAATACGCGCTAACGGTTGTTTAGCTTTGAGCAGCGCTAATTTGTATGGTTTGTGTCCTGATTAATCTGATTTTTGGTGTAAAAACTGAAATGAATTAATTGATATTGAATTAATATTAAATAAAGATACAATTCTCAGAAGAACATAATTACAATATACGTATAACTATTTATGCCTCCAATATTGGTCAACATCTAGAGGCTGATTGATTGAGCCATGTCTGTCGGTCTGCATGTCAGTCTATTTTAATACACTCTTCTCAAAGGCAATCACAAGTAGAGATATCAGATATAAGATCTCGTATAACAAATGCGAATTAAGCATATTATTTCATTTCCTAATATCGATACAAAGCGATTTTCCATAGAAATAAAATCCAACTGCATAAATTTAAACGAGATTAGCTAGGAAGACAAAATCTGTTCCATTGCAATTGAATAATGCAAAATAATACTAGATTGCGGGAAATGCGACACAACAATAATTATTGTATTTTAATTAAGCAATTAAGTTAACATCTGGTTGATATTTTATTGAAATTAAATCCATAACAATTTGCTTTTGCATATTTTTATTCAATTTATTCACTTTAATCGCTTGACAATTACAATTACAATTACAATACAACAACAAAATGAAGGTTGACAATTTGGAAGCATACGATTATTAACGATATATATATGTGTGTGTGTGTGTGTGTGTTTAGATGGGATATGGCTGGTAAAAAGGGGTGTTTAACTTAAGATTCGCGCTTAACTAGAGGGAGTAACTACTACGAGTAACTTAATGGTTAGAGCTACTTAAGAACAACTAAAATACATTCAGTGGCATTCTACAAAACATCATTATTCTTCTCTTTTTTTGCTAGTTATGCTTAGGGATTACATCTGCAAACACAACATGATGGAAACAGGAACCAATCCATAAAAATGCCCTTGCAATCGTTATCGGGATCGTAGGCCAGCAATCGATGCCATTTATATTTCTGCTCACAGCCGCATTCGCCTTCGCAGCGCGGTGTCTGTGTATTGCTGCGGAACGAGAGCATATATATATTACATAAATAATATTTGTATATATATATTGATGCCTCACCTGCACACCTCCTGATGTATGGCCTGCTCAAAGTGCTGCGTATTCACAATGGCTCGAATTTTGCCCGCCGAATTCGATGCCCAATAGGGTGTCACAATTTCGATTTTCGATTCGCATGCATCGAGTCGCCCTGTGCCCGATTCGCCCTGTGCTCGCGAGTTGCCCGGCAAATTGTTGCCCCTACTGCCACCAGCTGCTCCACCTCCCGCAGCGCCGCCTCTATTCCGATTACTAGATCCACCCGCTGCCTGTCGCTTTTTGCGCAACTCGCCAAAATAACTGTCCCCAGCCTCGCCCGCCGTTGCCGCATAGGCGCCGGGCGGTATAAATATGTCCGGCTCGTCTATAAAGCGTCGCTTGCGCACCTTTGCCTGTCCCCCGTCTCCTCCAGGTCCAGCTCCAGCTCCGCCACCTCCCTCCATGTTCATCTCAAAGTCACCGTACATGCGACGCATCAGCGCCTTGTTGTCGTCAATGAATCGCTCGATTTTGTCGCTAGTGGAGAACAGAAGAGATTTTATTTAACATAACGGTGAAATGTCAGAGGTATATAAATTAATATAATTAGAATAATTTCATAAGGTTCTCGAAATATATTCACAAAATGGGTGGAGTGCCATAGAAATGTTCTTCCTCCTACTATTTTTAAACGGTGTTCTCATTGGGGTTTTTCTAGACTGGTCAATTTAGACTTGTGCATTCATTAATCAAAGTCCGCCTTTTGTTACTAATATGACGAAAAGCGAATTACCAACTTTTTCCCAACTAGATAAATGCTTAGTTACAATTTTCGTTATAGAAAAATAAAACCTATTGTTGTATTTAATTATTGATTATTTTTTTTTTAATGAAATATTTTAACAATAAAATACCACAAATGATTCAAATAATTAAAAAAAACAAACCTTATCCGGTTGATTTTTGTGTGCTGAATTTGTAGGAGTTCAAATTGATATTAACACATTCTTAGCATACTCACATTGGATATCTATTTCCGGCCGTTGGACAGAAGAGCTGATGAAAGCGCTTGATGCAGGGCACGCCCTTAATCACATCTCCACGGACACCCAGACCGAGCGCCACCGAGAGCGCTGTCCACCAGATCTAGAGGGAGAGCACAGGAGATAATTGGCATTAGCATCAGCATTGGAGTCGTGGTGTGGGGCATCATAACAATTAATAGCCGAGTGTGAAAATAACTCAAGTTAACAACATAAAGATTTCATTTCATTTCATTTCATTTGATATCATCGCATTCGCATCGCAACTCTTGCAGAGCAGAGCAGCATTCTACACTTGCCACTCCCCCCTTCGTCTCTTAGAGCATCTCAGCATCTGTTGGTGTGTGTGTGGATTTGAGTTGGCATGATTATCATCACACCTCTTAACGCAACGAACTCGCACGACCTTCGTGCGCCAAAAACAACATCAAGAGAAACACACACTCACACACACACACACATTCACAAACACACACGCAGAGATCGTCAAAGTTATTTCCGCAAATGAGCAAACTCGATCGATATACTTACTTATATTCTCCAATAGCAGTAAAACACGCGCATGTCCATTGGAATTGATGGGGGCATGGATGATTTAGGGGTAGGGGGTAAGGGTTGCTTGTACTTACCGGAATCTGAAAGAATGTGCCATTATTTAATTTTGGGTAGGAATACAACGGCACTACGGGCACACTGCCATTCTTCAGAAAGATGGGACCCTGTATGGGCGTTACAGTGGGCATCGGACTCTTATTGCTCGGTTTGTCTGCGAATGTAGGAAAAAAAAATAAAAAAAATCAATCGGAGCTGCAGTGAGTCACGACATTGGCAAGGACAAGAGGTGAACGCCGTTTTGTGTTATCAGCATTAATCAGTGGATCAGTTTGGGTTAAACCCCCAAAACCGAAACTGAAATGTTAAAGAGTGTAAATAATTGCAATGCATGCCATGCACAAATCGAACTGCAGTTGACATATAAATTATATGAAATGCATAAAACACACGCTTGGCATTTGTAATGCAAGCCAGTCTCGCAGTTCCCCTTCCCCCCACTCCCTTACCACCACCCCTTAGCCGGATCTTGATTAAACGTGCAGCAGTTGAGCTGCTGAACTTTCCCTTTCCCTTTTCATGCGTTTAGTTTTGGGGAAAGGATTTTTTGCAGTTAAATGCGCATAGAATTTAAGTTTCGTTCAGTTGGTGTTTTTTTTTTTTTTATGTTGCTCTTTTTTTTCCTTGTGGTACTTCGCAACTGTTGCCGTTACATTACAAGTTGGACTCGTTTTTTTTAAGGTAGCTCACGTCTTGGAGTCTTCTCACATGCACAAAAGGTGAAACCAACAAGATCTTGAACAATGCTACTATATACAAGTGCAAATATGTACTTGATATATATCTCTACATATACATATGTGTGTGTGTATGTGTGTGTGTGTGTGTATTTGTGTGTGTGCTCTCGCGTGTGCACGTCTTCGGCGTCATTTAAGACAAGTTGAGAGCCCGTTTGTTGAATGGTGCCCGACTTCTTGCATAATGCCGCAGACTACATAAATATAGATATGCATACATATATTTATGTATAATATATATGTGGCAACATACAGCCAGGCACTTGAGCTTCAGGCCCAACCTGCCAGCTTGCCACAATTGAGAGATGAGTTTGGAAAAAAAGAAGGCGCCACAAAATGTTAAAAAAAAGAAGTGAATTATCAAATGCGCTGACAGTTGATTTTTTATAGGAATTGTCGCTAACTCCATTAACTGTGTTGCTGTTATTGTTATTGATGTTGTTATTTGCGGTTGGCTATAACAACTGATACATAAATCGTGGTGCGTGTTAGTCAGCGACAATAGCTATAAAACTCAAAATCACTCTGTGGCCATTACTGTCCGAAATATAAAACAAAATAAAAAGCGACCTTGTCGAGTCGGTTTCTAGACCTTTGACCTTGCTCCGTCTACTTGTGGTAGTTGTATTTATGCCTGCTGCTGCTTCTTCTTCTTCGTGTGTTGTTGTTATTATTGTTGTTGCTGTTGTTGTCTAACAGCAAAGTGCAGAAGTTGCTCTCAATTGGAAAGATACACAATAACAACAAGCAAACAAAAGCGAAGTAGCAAACAACCGAAAAAAATAACAGCAACAACAGCAACAAAAACAATTAACATGATTGCAGACGTGGTTTATATTTAATGTCAGCTGATATTGAACAGCAGAAATCAATTTGTGAAAATATATATATCACATCATTTGGCGATTATGCATGCATCTTTAATCGTATTTCCTCATTTTGTCTTTTTCAACGTGAACAAGTTTCAGTCCTGTTTTTCAGTCGTTGGGATTTATTTTTTCTTTTTTCAAGTAATTTGTTCTGATTTGTCGTGCTCATTAGGATTAAGTTGTAAGTGCGAGTATCTTAATAAATTATTCGAATGTGTTTTTTTTTTTGTCCACACAAATAATATGCTCGATGCATGAACTAATCCCTAAATAGTTGTCGTCTAATAAAACAGATATTTTAATAACTGTCTTTAGAAATGTTTAAATATAGCCTTTAATTTTTCAATTTATTAAATTATATTTAAAATTTTTTTTTTTTTGAATTTTTAAGCATTTTACGCACCTTTATCGTGTCCCTCGGCATCGTGGTATTCGCCATCATCATTCTCATCCTCCTCTTCGCCCTCCTCCACATCGTAGTCGAGCACAGCATGCACCTGAGTCCTGGAACCCTGCCCGGCCTGGACACGCGTAAATCCGGGCGCACGTTCCGGATAGTTATCGGGCAGCGGTGCAACACCATAGGTGCTGGCTGGTGTCTCCGTCTTCCTGCCACGTTGAGCCTGAGCCTGAGTCTGAGTTTGGCCCTCGGGTGGATGTGGCGATTGGTGCGGTTGCTGTTGAGGTGGTGGTGTGGGTTGTTGGGGTTGGTGTGCTGACGGCGGCTGCTGCCTGCTGCCAAAGCCGGTAATACTAAAACTGCCGCTGTTCTTGCTAAATGTGGCACTGACACTGGCCGCCCCATGAACATTATAGTATTGCTTCTGTCCGGTCGATTGGCCAGCCGGATAACGCGTGTAGGAACCCTCGGCGGGACCACGTCCAACGCTGCTCGAGCTCTGAAACGAGACGCTATTCTCAATTGTGTCCGTTTGTTGTTGCTGTTGTTGTTGCTGCTGTTGCTGCTGCTGCTGCTGCTGCTGTATGTGGTAGACAGAGTTGCGTGCGACGCCAGTGGGTGGCAAGTAAGCGGTGCCCTGTTTGCGCCTATACGGATAACCCGCCTGCTGTGGCGTCTCCTGCTGCTGCTGCTGTTGCTGCTGATGATGCAATGTGGGCGTGCCATAGGGATTATTTTTGTAATGATCCTGACCGGGCAACGACTGATGCGGCTGCTGCTGCTGATGATCCGCCGGCGAGTAGAGTAAATTATTTGTATTGCTCGCCAGCTGATGGATCGAATGCAGTGGCGTCAATGTGACGCCCCATGGCTGGGCCAGGGAACCAAATGGCAGCGAGAAATTTGCCAGTGCCATGTTTGTGGGTGTAATGATAAACTTTGCGAATTACGTCAAAAAATTGTCTAATTGGAAGCTCTGTTATTTGTTTTCTGTTCTTCGTCACTGCATGATACGAATGACTTAGGCAACGAACTTGCGAGTTAACCTACATATCATCATAAAAAAAACTAGAACCAGAAAAGCGCGCGCTCTTTAAAGTGATTTATGCAAAAGCAAATGTAATACCCTAACTCCCAGACTATAGCACACACACTGTATAAACAAACACATACGCAAACACACACACACACACGCAGTTCATATATTTAAATATACGTGCAAATGTTGTTGTTGTTGTTGCGATTAAGGTGCTAGTGTATGTTGTGTTGTGCTAATAACTTGCGCGTCTGACTTTTTTTTATTAACACACACAGCACACACAACAGAGCGCGACTCTTGTGCTAAAATACCATTCACGACAAGCTGACAATCGAGACTGAGCCGAGAACGGCGTGCGCCTTTAAAAAACTTAATGGGAAAAATATATTTCCAACCAGCCGCATTACTCAAAATACAAAAAAAAAAAAAAAATACAAATACAATCGACTTTAAAAACAGTTGCTCCAAGCAGCTCAAAAGAGTGAGTCCGCACTCAGCAACGTTCGTGTTTTTTCTTCTTCTTTTTTTTGAATGGCAAATCGAAAAATAAAACAAAACCGGAAAAATATGCAAACACAAATCAACGAACTATGTTTGCTCTAACATATGATAAATCAATTATTCTTAAAGTGAATTGACAAATGAAAATATCCAATTTGATCGATATCAGTCAATAAAGTTCTTCACAATCAATATAATTATTCAGAAATATATTTGACGTACTTCTTTGTTTGCAGTAGAGAATATTGTGTTGTGGACTTTTTCTATTATCGACTATTTCGATTGAATTTTCTCAACTTTAAATTTAAAGTTCGCTATAAACATACATTTATTCTATAAACTTTGAGTTCATAAATAGTCAGGAAAATATGAAATTTTTCAAATATTTATGGTAGATATGTTTAAGGTTGACAATTTTTTAACTGCACTAGATTCTTGCCAAATACTTTTCAGTGAAAAGTTAAAACCTAAAAATATAATATTTAAAATGAAATGAAAATATTGTTATGGATTGAATTTCAACAGCGACTATGGAATTTGCTTTACGTCAACAAAACCATGTCTTAATTTATTGGAATTAGAAAGTATTGGGCATAGTGGGAGTTTTTTGATGATTTGTGACCTAGGCCAATGCTTGGGTCGACTCGATGCTTCACATTTTGTGTCGATTTGGCGACTCGTTTGTTTCATTTTCGAAAAGCGCATATTAATCACCAAACAAAATCGTCGCCGTCGTCTTGAAGGCAATGAAAAGCAAAAGTATTTTTAAAGTGGGCTTTAAAAAAAAAACAGGTTGTGAAGAGCCAAAGAGTAACACTTGCTTAAGAGAGAGAGAGAGTACAGTCAGCATTCTCTCTCTCTCTCTCTCTTTCTCTCTCTATAGATCTTGAGGTCTTTCGCGCTCTTGAGAAAATTGTTTCTACTCTCCGAGTTCTGTAGAGGGGGTTGCAGGGGATTATTCTTTCCAACTACGTCGTTTTAATGCCGAGTGCATTTGGCGATGAGCTGGCAATCTTGCTAATGATGTTGATGACAGTGATGATGATGATGATGATGATGACGACTCCTCACTCCTTCCTAGCTCAGATTGCGTATTCATGTCGACGTCACATCCGCACTTTGCATATTAGCACCTCGTAACTGGAGCAGCTCTCTCGATCGATCAGCTTCTGCTCTCCACTCCGCTATGAGCTATGAGCTGTGAGTAGTTGGTAAATCAAGACAACTTGTCAGACAGTCAGTCAGTTTACAAAAACGGATGCAGCAGCTGACTTGCTACATGATCTTATCTTCCACATGAGTGTGCCAGGGATTTCCGACCTAATGAGGCTTAAGTTCCTGTGATTCACACAATTCATTATTGATTTATTAAAGTTACTGTTAGGAATGATGGTTGGATCTTTAGACTTAAAAAGCGTAGAGAATTAATCATTCATTGATTCGACAATTAATAAGTTTAGTCTTAGAATAAAATCAAAAATCTTAATACAATGTTAGAAAATTAAGAAATAATTGATTCAAGAAAATTAATTCTAGAATAAATGGACTTAATCTGCGAAAATATTGTGGGCTTAAGATTTATGTTTACTTTCGATTCGTTTTGCTCTTAAATCAAGATTATATTTCTTACAAAATACAATCTGGAATTTTTGAATGTTAACAATTTAGATTCCGCATACTTGCTTGGCTCTTTGGAATGTTTGAACTTTTACTTTCGAATGGTTTCAAATTATTCCTAAGCATGTATGAATTATAGACAAAACACTTTTCATTTTTTTAATCTACCTATATGTAAATGAGTACACCTAAACTGTAGCACATGGGTTGGCCAGCTGCCCAGTTGACCGAGAGCTGACCGCGCCATGGCCATGGCTATGGATATATGGCCATAGACATGGCTAAAAGCAGGCTGTTTTGTTTTATGACGGACAACGCTGACCAAGCCCAACAAATATCGCACATTTGTTGCAACCAGGGTTGGTCTAATACAATTATATATGCACATACATAAACAAATACGTACGACATAAAAGTGGAAGTGCTCCTGTGTTATTCGGCCGATCGTTAAACATTTAACATTCAGATTTGCACAATGATAATAATGTGCGATTGACAATTATTTTTTAACCAGTATAGGCAGTATTGTATTCTAATAGAAATAGTTCAATTTTTCATCTTGATTAAGAATATATATATATGATCAATTTATGATTATGAAGAACATGAACGCTAGCTAAAATCCACAACTGAATGAAACCCTTTTATTTTTGTTAGACTAAGTCATTCTTTAAATAAATATTTTTTCTATTTTTATTTGTTTTAAACAGACAACGTAATATTTGTAGATATTATCCATATCATTTATAGATCTAAATAAGTGGCAAATGTTTGCCAACCCTTAAAAATTGATTGGCAATGCATAGATCTCTAAACAGATATACTTATTTATGTTATAAGTGTGCATTATGAATTGTTATAAATTAGAGCCAAAGCTAGAACTTGTTTCCTTCGAGTAACCGCACACATTTTTTACCCCAGCAACAATAGAGTGACAAAAGTAAAGCGCCAGTTTGTTTAAATTGCCTTTCCCTTTTTTTCTGTTTTTTAATTGTTTTTTTTTTATGCTTGAAACACTTCTTGGGTTCAACTTCTCAACTTATCTAAGCCACTCGACAATCAATGAGAGCGAACAAATTGAAAAAATCTAGAAAAAAACATAGTCTGCTAGCGCCTGACGCGATTTTTTGTCGCCCTCAGGCTTATGGTTTTACTCACTGAGATCGACGAACAAAAACGTCGCCTGTCAAAAAATTAAATACAAGTATAACAATAAAGCCGCCTGCCTTAACGAAATTTGTGTGCTCTCGAGCATTTTGGCCTTAAGTCGTTAACAACAATTTTAACTGCCAATCTTTTGTGCAGTCACAATAAAATAAATCGCCAAACATCAAGTGTTTAATGTCGATTCCAATTCAATTCCTATACCTAAACCAAATCCCGAACCCCGAGACGAATGACACCAAAATGTTTGTATGAATTGTGGGGGCAACCAATACTCTACGATCATGCGATCATATACATACATATATGTATAGTCGTTGATCGATTCGATCAGCATAAAATACAACAATACCAGCAATAACAATAAAAAAAAAATCACTTTAATTATAACCAATTTAAAGCGTGGACCAATTTATCAGAAGCATTTTTGAAAAGTAGTTGAAAACCAGTTGAGATCAACTTGAGCGCCATGTGCACACCTCTCTATCGAGGGAGACAGCGTATGGATTGGGGCGTGGCTGTTTTACGGGTATGTGCTTGACCGGAGCTCGCTATATATATATATAGCGATATATATATTTACTATAATTCAAATCCATTGCCATTATAACTTATTCCAACTGAATTGAATTTACCTTTTACGCATTTATTTTTCTTTGTCAATTGTCTGCTATGATATGGTTTATGGTTTATAGTTTATAGTTTATTATGCGAGTTATGGAAACCCCAACACCAGGTTCAAGTGCACATACCACAATAGTGTTTGCTACGTAAACTCTTATTTATTGTTTTTGTTAGTACAACTGGTTGCGAGTATCGTTTCAGAAGTAACTTGAACATTATTTGCTTCCTCATTGGTATTGTTCTTAAAAATAAAATACTTTAGAACATTCTTATACTGCATTTGTTTTATAAAATTATAGATTACAAATTTAACAATAATGAAATATTTCTCACTCTCCTTAAGATTGCGCTTCATCAAACTATTTAAGTAGCCCTCGTTAACTGTAGCCGCCGCCCAACACTTTTCGCTTTACGTGAGACACCTGGAAACGAGTTAATTGTTATGCTTCTTGGCAAACAAAAAGTTGACTCAAAAAAAAAAATATATATACAAACAAAACCAGCCAAATAAATTTTCCAACCATTAATTACCTTTCCATTTCTGGGTATGTTACCTTGTTCTGGGATTAAGAACCGAATTTTATTGCCCGCTAAGAGCCAAGCAGCACTAGCAAGCACTACATACATACTACAAGAGAATGGTTGTCTAATTGGTAACTTAATACCTATCATACTTTGTTTTACTGGGCACACCCGGCCCAGCCTGACCATTGCTCACCAGACTCTGGCTCTGGCTCGGATTGTGACTGTGACTATGGCTGTGACTGTGGCTGTGTGTTGAGTGCACCACAGTGTAAACCTCGTAATCGCTGATCGCAAAGTTGTAGTCGCCAAAGAGCGTTAGATGTGCGGCATTGGGTCCATCATAGGAGTGCGGCAAATTCGAGTAGGAGTCCGTGTTCACATTACAATTGCTCGATATGAGCAGATCGGCACCGGCACCAAATATGGGACCACAACTGTGAAATACATTTAATGATTAGATAATTTCTTCGTTTGGTGTTGAGTTGCGTATTTCCGTTCAGAATTAAATGGGTTATTTAAATGAACTATTAAATTTGGCAACGTTTTTTCTGTTAATTTTTCTTTTTTTATAATCAATGAGATTTAAAAAATGAATTTTATATATTGTGTTTTCAAATTGAAAAGAAGTATTAATCTAAAGCTCAGTCATGATTAAATCGGAATTTCTTTGAAAATTGGTTTAGTTTTGGCAAAGTTATAAGGGTCTTAATATATTGACCATTTACACACAGAAATTTCGAAACAAATTAAATCAATTAACCCCAAAAAGTAATACAAAGTACTGTTAACTAAAAGGTCAGTAACTATGACTGATTACAAAATAAACCACCGATCCTATTGAACAATTTGAACTCAAATTAAGAGCCACTTACTCAGGATGGTAGCAGATGGCATAGGGTTTCTTCACAATGTCAAATTTGACGGGCTGCTCTCCGTTGGTTGGATTCAGAATGAAGAGAAATGCGCGCTCCGAATGCAAATAGCCACCCTTGCGACTGCTCTTGGCCCAGGCGACATCCGTGTAGCCGCCACTGATCTCGCCATGGGCACCCAAGCCAATGACCATACAAGGAGCGACGCCATCGCAGTAGCGATGAAAGGAACTCGAACCGTAGCCATGCGTCGAGGCACGAAACACCAGACGCCAACTCTGCTTGGGTGCTCCCAGCCAACCATTGAGGATGCCCTGCAACGACAGCTTATCGTTGCGCAATATCTGCGAGCCAGGAAACATGTTGACGGCGAGACGCGGCTGCAGTCGCTTATCATTGTCGACAAGCTTATTGGGATGCAAGGCGGCGTAACGATAACGTTCCAATGACAACTCCATGGGTACAGCGCCCGTTGGTTCGACCTCCTCGGCAAACACCTGACTATCGATGAGCAGCAAACGCACATGGCCCATCACGCCGCTCAGATGCTGACAGACGCGAGCACGCTCCTCCTCGGTCCAGTGAGCCGTCGGCTGTGTGACGCCCGCCTGATATTTGGCCCAGGCCAAGACACAGCGCCACACCTCCTCCTCCTCCAAACAGAACTGGAATAATGCAATAAGAAACAAGTCAGAATATAAAATAATGAAATTCCCTTACAAATAGGATAGCTAAAG
This sequence comes from Drosophila cognata, assembly GCA_035041535.1. Taxonomy (NCBI): domain Eukaryota; kingdom Metazoa; phylum Arthropoda; class Insecta; order Diptera; family Drosophilidae; genus Drosophila; species Drosophila cognata. The sequence continues at coordinate 5,146,636 of JAWNLC010000234.1, read as the reverse complement.
AATGGTTTAAGAACTATAAAATTGTTAGAGCTTTACTCACATAGTCTGATGAAATGATTTTGATGAGCGCCTCCTTTGTAAGTGTGAGAAATGAATTAGTTTTCACACACTCGCCGGCATTCTCCCCAATATAGATGATGCAGCGTTCCATAAACGAAGCGGCGCACTTAGCACCTACAATGAGAGATTACAAATGCAATTAGTAGATATAAATAAATGGATTAATTACCTAATTATGTCCATTAAAAAGTCGCTCGTTTTTTATAAAATTTCTCTCATTTTATTGTGCAGCAGTTCTCCAGCTTACAATTAATTCACTTAAATTTTATTATTTAGTACTAGAATGGTGACGACGTTTTAAGCTTAATCCTTAGTGGGATTGACGTTTTGTATGAGCGTTATGTTATCGCCCTTGAGCATGATGCGACCCAGATTCTTGCGTTGACGCGTCTTCACATAGACTTCCTCGGCATCGTCGAGCACCAGGTTCATGTACTCATCGAAGCCAACAATGTGGCCTTCGATGCGCAGCGAGATGTTTTCGTAGAGCCAAACTTGGACACGCGATCGACTCTGCAGGTAACGAAAGATGAGGTTGATGGGCTGGACCATCACCTTTTGCACCTTTGGGTTGCCCTTAAACGACATTTTGGCGTTTTGTTATGGAATTTTTGCAAAAAATTTATTTGCCTAAAACGTTTGCGTGACTTCTCAATTGCCGGCGTCTTTTCGGTGGGAAAAAGAGTATTTTGCAATCGATACTATCGACTGAGAAAATTAAGTCACTTCAAATGCCCGATAGCAATGTAAATGGATATCGATAGTTGATTTTGGCCGGTTGCGTCAGAAGGTTTGCCGTTTAGAGTTTGCGAATTTGCAAATAAAAAACAAACGAAAAACATGGCTAACGTTGACAGGGGTGAAATTATGGACCAGGTGAAGCAACAGATTGCCGTTGCAAATGCCCAAGAGCTGCTCTCTCAAATGTCCACAAAATGCTTTGCGAAATGCATCAACAAACCAGGCGCTTCCCTTGACGCATCTGAACAGGTAAGCAAATAAAACGTCAAATTAATTGTGCATGATTATTGAATGAAATGTTTCTTGTTCTGTGTTAGAAATGCATTTCCCTGTGTATGGATCGCTTTATGGATTCGTGGAATCTTATCGCCCGGGCTTATGGCCAGAGGTTACAACGTGAGCAATCGAAAATTTGAGCAACATGTGCGGCGCGAAATGAGGCCAACAGCTGCGCCATCAACTACTCCTTGTTGGTAGTATGTTCCACTTAGTTCTATTCGTTGTTAAAAATGATAAGCGTAATAAACAAAAATTTCATACATCTTTTCCCAATTTTGCTTAACGAATAAAACGTGTGTAAGCGATAGTTTGGTATTTTCCTAAAAAGCAAAGTTGATGTTGCTAATATCGAAAGAGCCAATCAGCTGTTCAGGCAACGTCTTCAACTGAATGGCAAATTAATTCAAAATGGAAATCGACAGAGCGCGCTAAATTCATATATACAAAACCCGTGATTATTAAAAATTGAAAGTAACGCACCTGCTTTTTCGTGTATATCCATAACGGCTGTTAGAAATGTGCACGCATTATCCACAGATAGTGTAGAAATAACGTGATCCTCACAAGCAGCTCTCAACTCAAATACACCCATATCTTGGGCCAAAGTTAACATCTCGAAGACGCGATAATCTTGAAGCATAAGCTGCATAAGAAGAAATCTGTTAGAAATATGTTACAATTGTACAAATTATAACCAACCTTTGCTGTATAAACATATAGGATAAACTGTCGAAAGAGTTCGGCATTAATATGCGGCAATCGTATAGCAGTCGGCGTTCCAGTTCCAGGCGCTGCCGGCGACACTGTGCAGCCGGGAATAGGAATGCGACAGACCTCACCCCTCTTGGCCGTCTTGAAGCTCTTGCAACTAGAATTAAACAAGTTATTTTGTTAATTATGTGATTAAATCAATGTTACAAAGGCACGCGGCTGATTGACTCTGCCACAAATACCAACACGCTGTTGCACTAGACATACAAGGACAACCCCAATCGGGTTGGCAGTAGATATGTGTGCGCGTTGGATATTTCCAATAACAAACTAATTGGGAAAGACATGATTGAAAAGGAAAATCAAATTTATTATATATTTTCACCATTTATAGTTAGTCAAAAACATTTTATTTTAATGTATTTACTAATAATTTTAAAATATTTTTTCTAATAACTTTTAAATTTCTTGAAGACTTGTTAAATTGCAATATAAATTTATCTGTTGAATTGAAGTCGTGCTTGTTCGTGTCACAAGAGTAAAATAGCTCCACTCGCGGTCAGCTCTATTTCTGTGGTTAATTTTGTTAACTAACCGCGCCATGAGAATGCTTCGATGTGCATAGATTTTCTCATCGTCGCGTCCGCATATGAAAACGACATCGGCGCTATCCTGATCCTCGCACAGCCGTTGCAAATCCTCAATGAGCTGTGGGAGACCAGCCAGCGCGGGATCGCTGTGTGGAGAACGAGCGCTCATTGCCAGAGGAGAGAATAACTGTTACTCTTTCTTTATTTTCTTTTGTTGTTTTCTTGTTGTGTTCGCTGAGTGCAAATATTTTGCTCTGTTTTTGTTTATGTTTTCACTTCCACGTTCCGTTTGGCAGTTCTTTTATTTTTTGGAGCGTAGCCAAAGAGCGCGAGAACCGGTTTGAGGCTAAGAAATACACACACATGCACATAAAACACAGAGACGCTAGAAAACCCACGCCACAAACCAAAATCGAGTCTGAAAAACAATTAGCCTGTTATTTGTGTGTTGATTTATTTTGGCAACAACATTCAAATTACAAACGATTCGTTTATTAAAAATAATTCTAATTGTGTGCACTTATCAGCAGTTTAATTTAAGTTCGTTACACTTGTTGGTTGAAGAACTTTTAATTGATGCGCACGCGTCGCTTCGAGCGAATATGTTGCAGGCCGCGTTGTTGCTGAGACAGAAGAGGAAGCTGCACTGAAGCGACTGAGACGAACGCTGTTCACTTTTGTTTGACTAACTAAGCCCTCTTTTTTATACCACATTCTCCAGTTTTCGTATGCTTTCTCTTCGGCCTGTGCAAGAGAGGCTGAGAGGGAAAGGAAGAGAACAGAAAGGGGATTGCGCAACAGGTAAATGATTTGCAAAAACATTGTTCCGACACATGTAATTATGTGAGAACTTTTCTTTTAAGATTGATTTTTATACTCTTGCAGCGGATATCACAATTTTGTGGTGAAGAATGATACTTCTCAGATCCCATAAGGTATGTATAATAAAAACGTTTTGTTTTATGGAACTAATCTTGGTTTTTTTGCTGAACCCCAAAACAAGATTATTATTTTTTAAAGGGATTAGGCATTGAACATACATACATTAAAATTATTTCTTTAAGGAAAAAAAAATTGCAAAAATTACCACAGATGGAAAACATATTTTAATAAGTTTAAATAAATTAAAGGTATTTGTAATTTATTTTGTTAAATGCTTTTTGTTATTTGGGGTTTCATATACTTTAAGAATGATTCATGGCAGCATTAGATATTTTATACAAATCATTAAAACAATACTTTCAGGACGAGTGAAATTTTCTACATGTTCGAAAATACTCCGCATAAAAAGCAAGTACAGATTAAGTAATTAAAAATTTTGCAGAATATATATAGGCAGAACAGTAAATTTATGGTTTGCGAAATTCAAAAGGTCTAAAGCATACTTTTAGGGTGATCGAAGTGCTACACGACTGCTTAGCTCAGTAATTTTATCACCACTTAATTTCCTAGCAATATAAGCAATGCACAATCTGTTCACAGTGCAGTACAACAGCGGTTAGCGGAGTTTCAAACCTGTTCGCTTCTCTGCTTGCCTTGCATAGTAAGCAGTGCAAAGCAAAAAATAACAGGTTTTCACTTGTTTCCTAAATATGTACAAAAACGGCTCTAACTTGGTCAGACTTACAAAGAATATGGTGCTTTAGAATCGCAAAGACCAACTCTTTAGAACTTCATAGGAATCCAAACACTTCTGAACATTTCGCACCAAAAACACGATATTCTGGATTGCTCTGAAACAGTCAGCAAACAAATTTCCCTTTCGGATCCATAAGGGTATGAATACACAAAAATTTCCATTTTTGAATTTGTTTTTCAAATTTTTATTATGCATAATATTTACCGTTTGCTTTTTTTTTTTTGAGTTTTTGTATTTTGTCTTGACTTTACATATGTAATAATTTGTTTCGTTTGTTGTGATTTATTTTAATTATTTTTTTGTTTTTTTTTTTTTTTAACTTTTATTTTATTTGTTTCTGCACTACTTAAATATGAAACGTTGAAGTCAAATTTTGGTTGCTTTTTTTAACTGTTTAATTTGATTAAACTTTTATAATCGCGATTTGTGGCTGCGTCCGATTACCGTTAATCGTCCATTTTGTTTTTTTTTTTGTTGCTCCACAATTTGTACATTTTATTTGCATTCTGAATGTCACAATAAATAAATAAATAATAATACGTAATAATAATAATAAGTTATAATATTTGACAAGACGCGGATTTCTCTGTGTGTGTGTTTTTGTTTCATATATGTGTTTATGTCTGGATGCTTATTTGTTTAATAACTAATGCCTTTAATTTTTGTTCTTCTTGGTGTTGTTTGTAGCTTAGCCTTTGCATATTGAATTCTCAATAAAATGGTAACAATATCAAAGGTTTCCTTTCCTTTTACTTTCTTTTCTTTATTTTTTTTTTATTATAAGCAGCTATTCTTTTTACGTTTTTGTTTTGTTTTGTTTTTCAAACAGGGCAAAGTTTTTAGGCGGTTTTGTAAAATTTGATTATATATTTGTTTTATTAAAATGATTGTTGTTTTTTTGTTGTTGTTGTTCATATATATATATATACATATATATATATATATATATCTTCTTTGGGTTATTAGCAAAAAATTATACAAAAACTGCAAAATTTCTGTTCTGTATTTTTATTTAATTTTCATTTTTGTATTATTTTTAATTTGGTAATTTGTAAAATTTGGCCATTAATATAAAAATTGCTGAAAACCGTTTTGATTAACCTTCATGTTTTTTGTTGTTTCATGTTGTTTTCGCTCTATAAAGATGGATTTTTTTGGGGGGAGAGGACGGGGGAAGTTCTTGTAAAATGAAACTCAAAATCGAATCACGAAATAATTAAATGTACAATAATGTTGTATGTTGTTTTGTATTCATTTTATTTTTATTTTTAATTTTTATTTACCTTTGCATAGCAATTTGTAATTCAGTTTGTTTTTTTGTTTTCTCTTGTTTTCTTTTTTCGCATATAATTTAAATAACTTTTCTTTTTTTTAATTTTCATAACAATTATTTATGTTTTGTTGCTTAATTTCTCACAATTTAAGGTGTTAATCTTTAAATGTATGTATATAATATATTTGTATATGTAATTTTTGTTGTTTTTGCTTTTATTATTAAATTTTTTTATACAATTTTACAAGTTTTCCGCTGGCGACTCTTAGGATCTAAATTTAAATTTTGGTTTGAAGTTCTCATTTTGTTTTGTTTGTTTTTAATTTAAGAAATTTAATTAACGAACATTGTTTTTTCTTATGTTCTTTTAGAAAGTACAAAAACACACAGGCATAAATAATGTTTTTAATTTATGTATGAAATATATGTTTAACAAAAGTTTATAGATTTTTGAAATCTCTGCGCGCTTTCGCTTGGCTCTTGGCTTGGCTTCATCTTCACCATCATCTTTTTATCTTCATCTTCCACTATCATTATCAATCATCAATAATCAATCATCAATCATCAATCATCACCAGCTGCTTTCTCTTTTTCCATAATTCACAAAGTGTTGGCAACGAAATCAAATAAAAGGACAATATACACATATCGTTTATCGATACATGCGCACACATTTATCGAAATAATCGAAAGAAATTATGTATTTACATAAAAAAAACGAGTATTTTTCCATATTCACATGGTACAAAGACAAAAAACTTTTCTGCTTACATTTCTAGATTAGAATTTGTTGTTGTTATTCTTCATTTGTTTTGTTTATTGTTTATAAACTAATTAACTAAATGCCTACAAAGCAAAGCTTACAAATTGAAACAGAAAACTACAATTAATTAAAGTTCTTTTTTGTTTTTTTGTTTTGTTTTTAATTAGGCGCTACAATAAATATTAATGTTTATATGTATGTATACGTAAATATGTGTGTACTGTATGTTTTGTAAATTGTATGTATATATATATCTGTATATTTAGTTGTTAAATGTAATTTTATTGTATAAACATGTTGAATTTAACGCGACAACTCGTTTTCAGTGTTGTAAACTATTGTTGTGTTGTAATTATTACGTTTCGTTAAGATTTGTTGTTTAGCAATTCGTATTTTATTTTTATTTTCTTGTTTTGTTATTATTATTATTATTATTATTTTCTTTTTTCTCAGTGGTGGGTTCATTTTGTGTGTGTATTTATCTCTTTTTCATTCGCAACGCACTCGCTTTCTCTCTTAATGTTTTAGCTTCCAACTTATAGTTAGAATTCAACTAAAAAACATAACTACAATTACCGTTATAATTACAATTACAATTAATTAAAAAAATAATAAATTGAGTAGATTATGGGGGTGGTGGCGGGGTGGGTGCGTGAAGAATCTTTATCTGTAAAAATGGTGTTTCGAATAATTTGCTAAAAAAAAAAAATTTGCAAGCCTCGCTTTGAGTTTATCTCTCTTTTTATATGTCTTCGCAGATGATGTTTTTTATTTTGTTTGTTTTGCCTTAAGAAACTTATCAAATAAATGAAATAAACACTAATTAGAATTAGATTAAGAATTAGAGTTAAAAATATCGAAATTACGTGTACAAATAATAATAATTACTACAAAATAAACACACACGCATAAATTGTGTTCTTTTCGTTTTCTCAAATTTACAAAATTAATTTGTTGTTTTTAAGTTGTTCAACTTTTGTTTTTTTTTTTTTTTGTTTTTCATTTAAAGCTTTGGTTTCAATGTTGATAATTTCTGCAGCAAAGTTGAAGAAATAAGTATATCAAAAGAAAGTGTTATATATATATATATATATATATATATATATATGTGTGTGTAGAATATATAGATAGAACAGCGAATTGGAAGCCTAACAAATTTTGTGGTTATACGTGAGATCAAAACAAGCTAACAAATTTTTAAAGGGTCTTCTTTTAAAGGGGTTCCTTGTACGACTAAGAAATCCCTTCCTTTCGGGCGCTGCGGCTGCATTATGTGCGTTTAATCCTTGAGCATCGAATTTCATGTTTAGACTTAAGCTGAAAGAAAGCTTGCTAAATGTGTGTGTGTGTGTGTGTGTGTGTGTTAAAAAGAGACGAGTTTAACTTTTAATTCTAACGGCTAACTTTAGTTTTTTTTTTTGTTTTTTTTTTTGTAGAAATTGCAATTGCGATCGAGGCAGGGGCGTGGCTGCAGGGCCGTGTGTGAGGGGGGCTGCTTAGGCAATCTCCTTTTTGATTTGTAATTCGCAGTTCGTTGTTGTTGTTGTTGCTAGTGTTGCTGCTGCTGCTGCTGTTGGCGGAGTTGGCGGCCTTTGTTTCTTGCTTGCTTTGGTTGCCATCATTACAATTGGCGCTGGCGTCGCTGCAGCCGCAGGCAGCGCATTCGTATTCGCCGTTGGCGCTGCATCGTGTCGCTGTCGACGATGCTGCTGCTGCTGCGAATGTTGCTGCTGTGTGTGTTGCTGCTGTTGTCGCTGTTGCAGCGGCACCTCATCATCATCCGAGTCAGCTGCATGCTTCACCTCCTCCACCTCCGCTTCTGCCTCCTCCTCCTCTTCATCCTCATCCTCCTCCTCCTCTGCGTCTGTTTCTATCTCCACTTCCGCCTCCGCCGCCGCTGCCGCTGCCGCTGCCGCTGCCGCTGCCGCCGCCGCCGCCTCCTCCTGCTCCTTGGTGTTGCTACTAATTTTGGCCAGCGCTTGGCACGCATTCATTTGCGCCTTCTTCATTGAGGATGCATCGCTGCTGTTGCTGCTATCGAACAATTGTCCCGCTGTTGCCGCCGAGTCCGGCGATTGGGGCGTGGTCGCTGTGGGCGGCGCTGCCAATGCGCTGCTATGCGGCGCCAGCGCCTGTTGCGGCTCCGCCTCCTGTGACTCTCGCTGCTGTGACTCCTCGTGATCCTGCGATTCCTGCTGCTCATCCAGCTCCAGCTCCTCCTGCTCCATTTCCTCCTCCTCCTCCTCCTCCTCCCCCAGTTCATCTTCATCTTCACTGGAGTCGGAGCTTTTGGCATGCCCATTCAGCTGTTGCTTGCTGCTACCATTGCTCTTGTTACTGTTGCTGTTAATGTTGCTGTTGCCATTCTCTCGCTCCAGCTTTAGGCGCTTATCAGCTGGCGGCTGCTCTGGACTTGAGCTTCTTCGCAGTTTGATTGCCTGAGTTTTCTGCACTATGTTGTTGTTGTTGTTGCTGCTGCTGTTGTTGTTGTTGTGGTTGTGGTTGTTGTTATTGTTGTTGGCCTCATTGCTGTCACCCAGCAAGAGTTGCTGCTGCCGCTCCTGCTCCAACTCATCATCCTCCTCCTCCTCATGCTCCGGCTCCTCCCCCTCCTCATCCAGCTCATCCACTCGCTCTACTTGCTCCACCAGCAACGGTTGCTTCGCCCTCAACTCCAATTGTCGTCGGCATCTCTGCAGCTGCTCGCCCAGCTCAACAATATGCGCCTCCTGCTTGTGGAACAGTTCACTCAACTGCAAGTTGTTGTAGCGCAACTGTTGATTCTCCTGGAGTAGACGCTGCAACAGTTGCAACACACGCTCCCGATCCTTGGGCCGTGTGTCCCGCAACGCCTCCACTGCCAGCTCCCATGGCGGCAACATGGCGCTGCTATCGGGCTCACCATTTAGACTATCATCGTCCGTATCCGTGGATAGCTCAAATTCACTGCCCAAATGCGTTTTACAGCCATTTATGGGCAACTGTTGCTGTTGATGTTGCAGCTTCAGCTGTTGTTGCTGTTGAAGCTGTAACAGTTGCTGCTGCTGCTGCTTGGGTGAGCTGACCACATTGGAGGAGTGCGTGCTGAGGTTCAATCCGGCGCTGGAAGACTGCGTGGGCGAATAGCCCGCCGAGGGTGAGTGCGGCCTCTTATAATGATGCACTGCAGCAGCAACTGTTGCTGCTGCCGGCAGCGGCATTACAATTGCCGGCTGCGTCATCATCAGATTCTTGTTGATGCGTATGCGACTTGGTTCATTGTTGCTGTGCATCAGCAACTTCGCATGCTGATTGACGGTGGCAATAATGTGCTTGTTGGGCGATGTTGCTGCTGCTGCTGTTGCTGCTGCTGCTGCCGCAACGGGTGCCATGGCAGCAACAGCAACTGTTGCTGGTACGGGCGATGTGCTTGAGGTGATTTCATTGCTGCTGCCAGCAGAGAACTCCTCGGCGGCAGCTGCTGCTGTTGGGTGGGGCGCTGGTGGTGTTGGTTGTGGTGCTGCAACTGCAACTGTTGCTGCTGCTCCAGTTGCACCAGCTGCTGGTGTTGCAACCTTGGGCATGGGTGAGCTGCTGTTGGAGCTATTGCTGTGATTGCTATGATTGCTGCTGCTGCTGCTGTGATTGCTGCTGTTGCTGCCATTCGAGGGCTCCGTTAGAGGCGTTGCTGCACGCTCCTGTTTTATGTGCAGCTGCAGCTCACGATGCTGATCCTGATCCCGATCACGATCCCGTTCTCGCTCCCTCTCTCGATCCCTGTCTCGCTCTCGCATTCGCTCGCGCTCCTTGCTGAGGATGCTCTTGCGGGGCGCCAGCGCCACATTGGGCTGATAGGTGCGCTCGAAGCGTTCCCGATCTGTGCTGCGCACCACCCGTTCCGGATTCTGCAGCTCCGGCGGCTCCTGGCACGCATACGGCAGCGAGGAGAGCGCATTGTAAGCATGCAGATAGGCAGCTGCTGGAGGTCCTTTCGATGCACGCCATGGCTGGAAGGCGCTGCTTGCCAACTGATGCTGGCCGACAACAACACGCTCCTGCTGCTCCCGCTCCCTTTCACGCTCCCGTTCTCGCTCCCGTTCGCGGTGCTGTTGCAGGTGCTGCTGCTGCTGCTGTTGCATGCAACGGGCGTACATGATGTAGTGTTGCTGTTGTATATCGAGTGCATGATAGTTGCCAACAGCTGCAACTGCTGCTGCTGCTGCTGCTGATCCAGCAACAGCTACGGCTCCTGCTCCAGCTACTCCTGCTCCTACTGCCACTACTGCTCCTGCTCCTGCTCCTTGGGGCGCCTTGTGCTTCTTGCTTGGAATGTCCAACAGGTCGACGGCAGCGCGATGTGCATGCAGATGGGCATGGCTGTGGCCATGTGGATGGGGGGGATGCGTATGCGGATGCGGATGATGCTTGAGGTTGGCGGGCAGCGTCTGATGTGATGGCGGTGGCACGGCCTGTTGCGACGACGGTGGCGCCACCAAACCCAGCGGCACCAGCAACGCATCCTCCATCATCATTTCAGCCTGCTGTTAGAGAAAGGAATACACAAAACACACTGCAAATTAGTATTTTGAGAAAAACATAAATTAAGCATTAACTGATGGAAATAAGTCTAGTTGAAAATAATATATTGAAGTAAATCTTTTTTTTGGGTTTCATATAAATATTCGGTTTTTTTTGAATATCAGTAAAAGTAAGCTTAAATAATAAAGTTGCATATAATATTCACAATTTGCTGCGCAGTGTAGCCGCCTGACTGGCAGTTAGTTGAAAATTGATCGGCCATAAAAATAGATGCTGGAAAACCAGTAGCAAACGGGCCAATAATTTGAATTGCCGGGCAACGTTGCCAGCATCGTTTGCGTCGAGCTGCGGCTAATTATAAACAAACAAGTGCACCGACAGGATCACCACAGTCTACCACCACCGATCCAGCGGAGCCACCGATCCACCAAGCCAAATGCCCCGCAGCTATGGCGCCAATTGTCATTGAGACAGGCGGCCAACTAAGTGCCTCCAAATACACTGCAAACAACTATTTTGACATGCCCAATTTTAAAGTATATTACGGGGGATATATTCCAAAAACTTAAGGTTTAGATAATATACATTTGTTTGTATGTCAGATAAAATCAGTCGACATCGAAAATTATAAAAACTAAAAAAGAAATTTAATTATTTTCAAAATAAAATGTAAAAAAAATTGGAAATTCTGCGCGTATTTAATATCTGATTTTTAATTTCTGATTTTTATATTTATATGTTAAATTTAAATTAAATTTGAATGTTTATAAAAAAAGAGCTATAAATATATATACATATATACTTTTATACATATACTTTATTACTTTGTCACACTTCTACTAAATTTTTTGCGTTCAGTGTAGGTGTGTCGGGGCAACTGGCTAGCTTCTTTGACTGCATATTTTGCATTATCATTGAGCAACATTTGCTGGAGACATGAAGAGCCATGGCAAACTGGGAAACTAGGAGGAACAGGAGCAGGAGGAGGTGGAGGAGGAGGAGAAGGAGAAGGAGGAGGCGTTGGCCATGGCCATGGCGACTTTGACTGAGAGTCGTTTTCTGCTTGTGTTTCTTGTTTTTTGTTTTCAGTTTGGCTCTGCTCAGCTTTGCATTGGGCTGCGTGTTTGCCTAGCTGTTAAAATGATTGGCACCGCGGCCAATTATGGCCACAGCGACAACTGAGCCATAATGTGATTTGAAATGGAGGCGCCGTCGCCAGTTGCCAGTTGCCAGTGGCCAGTTGCCAACATTGTCAGAAGCCTTAAACGTCTTTGACTTTGGAGTCTGCTTAATGCTGCCGAAGGTGTCAAATGGCCACAACAAGCGGAGCGGATGGGGTGGGTGTAAAGTTCTTTGCCATAAACACAATTTAACAAGGCAGCTAATCGGCCAGTTAACCTGATGCTAGCTGGTGTCATTAGCCAGCGATTTAGTCGCAGCTCATTAGCCTAGCCGAAACGCACAAAAAAAAAATAAAAATGTTATTGGCCAAGTCAAGTCAAGTGGCCAAGAGCGAAAACCGATTACATTTATTCGACTGCCAAAGCAAAAGCAAATCTCAAATCAATGTCAGCTAATTGCAAGGCTGATGCTAATTCAAACTGACTAAGGCGGACAGCTGTGAGATGTTCGAGTAGGCGACGAAGAGCTAATATAATTGCATGTTTAGCCAGCTTTTATGGATTTATGAACAGACATCATCATTAAAGACTTAAACTCCACAACTTGGCCAAAACTGTAGCGATTTTCATAAGCAAGGCAGTTTTGAACGTGGCTTGACATTTTGGAATAATACTGAAAATTAAATTGAAAATGTGAAAATATCAAAATAAAATCGTTGAAATAATTAAACAAATTTTACTTATGGCACGGAAATATTTCAAAATCTATTTAATTAGTAATTTTTACTAACTGAAATAATACAGACCACAAAGTATGCAGCAGTAATAGCAGATCAATGGAGCACTCAAGGAGCCAAAACAAAACCAGAAAAAAGCGGAAAATTTAACAGAGATGAGTAAAAAAAAACAAAAAAAAAAAAACGGTGCACAAACAATGCAAAAAACAGGGCAAACAAACAATGCAGTTAACTGAAAGCCTGACCGTAACTTGGCTAAAAAACGATGGGGGTAAAAAAGTTGGTTAAAAGCGTTCGCTGGCGACGGCGTTTTTCGCCAAAAATGTTACCAACACAGAGATTAAGTAAACAGGAGAAGACAAAAGCTAAAAGATATAGAAGCGTCGATAACAGAAACTGGAAGCCGCCACTCAGCGAAACAGCGAGAGAGAGAGAGAGAGAGAGAGAGAGAGAGAGGGAGAGATGCAGAGAGGGAGTGAGAGCCATGCACACAAATTAACCATTAAAAAGCAAAATCATAAAAATCAAAAGCCATAAAGAAGTCGTCGAAATGAGCGCCAGTCAACAGAGCAAGCAGCACAGAGCCCAGTCAATAGTCAACAGACAGCAGACAGCAGACGGCAGACGGCAAACATTACCCCACAGTTCACAATCACCAATCGACAATCGCAGCAGGAGCAGGAGCAGGAGCAGGAGTAGAAGAAGCAGCAGTAGCAGGAGGAGCAGGAGCAGCTGGAAAATCGAGCTGTTTAACTGTAAGCAGATGGCAGCCAGCGATAGATGAGGCGAAGCCGACAGCAAAAACAGCACAGCTTGAGGCCGTTTACAGCTTAAAGTTTGTGAGGGAGCCGGGCAGGAAGGTGGGGGGGGGCGAGGGAGCAGGTGAGGTCGGGTGCTAAGCCCAGCTACCGGCTAGCCTACAGTCTTGCTTTCTTTCTCTCCTTACTTCTTTCTTTTTTTGGCGCATGCCTCCCATCGTCGTCGTCGTCATCGTCGTCGTCGTCTCGCTGACGGGCGCAGTGACAAATTGCTAAAGACTGCCAAAGCGAGGTGGAGGTGGAGGCGGAGCAGCAGGAGCAGAGGGGTTTGGGCGATGCGGGTGCAGATCGGTACAGTCACAAAGCAACTGCTGCTGCTACTGCTGCTGCTGCTTAACTCCAAGGTCTTTTGCCATAACTCAACACCCAAAGATGATGAGGAGCAGCAGCAGCGAGCAACAAGATCTGTGCACAACGATATTTTAATACCCTAGCAAAAAGCGAGCTCTGAGGGGGATATTTGCTATATATAAAAATAATATAAATTGTGTCGGGAATTAGTAAATATATTTCGGATAGGATAATATTAAAATACTACCATCCAAATATTTATATTTAAGGTCTTGCCAAGAACTATGATAAAATAAGTATTATCTATTCCCGTAGTGATGTAGAGCAAATAAATTCGGTATACAAAATTAATGGGTGGTTTTTCCAAAAAAATAATATCAGTCTTGCCAAGAACTATGTTTAAAAAAAGTCTATTTTTTCAAGCAGTGCTAAGCTAAAGAAATGTTTATAATGGAATCGTGCACAACAAATAAAATTCTCCTTTATTTTTCTTGAGTGTCATTTTTGGTTCCTATTTTTGTAGTTGCTGTTGTTGTTGTTGTTGATGTTGTTGTTGTTGTTGTCGTATAGACATTGGCGACACACCTTAGCCAAGTTTATGACCAAGTTATGTTGTCCCCAATTGCAAGTGTAAAATAAAATAATTGCGCCCAAGCGGCGGCAAACGACGCCAAGCCAGATGAGCCAAAAAAAGACAACAACAACAACAAGAACATAAAAAAACCAACAACAACAACAACAACATTAAAAACAACAACAACATTAAAAACAACAGCAACAACAACTTAGCAAAGGAGAGCCTTGGCAGGCGACATGACTTTACTTGACGATAAGATCATGGCAAATATTGACGATGACGATGACGATGATCGAGAGAGGCCGAGGAGCAGGCAGGGGGACGCAGAGAGGGGACAGATGGAGACGTGGCTGGAGCCAAGCGATGGCGTTGACAATGAAGCTGGTGTGCGTGTGTGTGTGTGTGAAGCGGGGCTTGGCAACAAGCAACAGCAACCATTGATTTAGACTGGCAATTATGCAGCCAGAGAAAAGCGCTGCCTGCAACTCAGTTGTTGCATGTTGTTGCTGTTGTTGCTTTTGTTGCTGTTGTTGCTGTTGCTTGCCAATTGATGAGGCTGTGTGGCTCCAATGGAAATGGAGCAGCGACCCATATGCAACTTAGCTAACAGCCACAGACAGAGACAGAGACAGAGACAGAGGCTGCCATAGAGATGGAGACAAGAGTCCAAGTCCAAGTTTAAGTCCAAGTCAGCGTCGCTTTGCTGTCAGCTTCATCTGCATTTGCTGGCGTCCGTTAGCTGCCCCCTCAAACCGCCCCTCCCCTCAATCTACCGCCCCTTTTTTTTAGTCTGCGTCTGGCGCGGGCCGTAAACTTGTTTGCCAGTCGAATCGCATCGCATCGAATCGAATCGAATCGACATTGCCATCCCCCAAAGACGCGACATTTACAATTTTAATTCGTGTTGTTGCAGTTGCTGTTGTTGCTGTTGTTGCTGTTGTTGCTGCTGTTGTTACTGTTGCTGTTGTTGCTGATCTTGTCGGTGCACTCAGCGTGTGTAAAAGAGAGGGGCAGCTGCAGCGGTGGGCAACGGCTCAGAAAAGACTAAAAAAAAAATAAGAAGTCACAACTACAACAAGCTGCGATGGCATGCAAAAAAAAAAGCGAGGCTCAAGCAAGACTTAAAAATACCTCGCTTTATATTTAGAACAGACTCGAAATAAATAAAAATGAGTGTAAAATTAGTTAGCAGATATTATGTGTATCTATAAACCTAATGTAAATCAATGCTGAATATTTGAACATCGTTTCAGTGCTGGCTTTAACAGTCTCGAAGAGAATACAAATAGAAATAAATACAATAAAAATAATAGAAATAAAAATATAATAAAATAATAATAATCAAAGCTAGCAGATAATATTATTATTTGGCATAATTTGTGTGCTGGGTGTCTAAGCTGTTAATCAACCCATGAGTTTGAGTACACATATCGCTTCACATATTTATAATAGGCTCGAGGCAGTTCAAAATAATAGTAAATTAAATCAGATATATAAGATATATATCTATAATAGTTAGTTATATTTAATATATACTTATAATAACTGTCTGTAAATAAGGCATAGATAGACACTTACAAATTAGACCTAGTCAGGCCGTGGGTAAATTTATATTTTATAATTTTCAAATAATGCAAAACTGCAATTATAAACTCAACAGGCGGGGTTGGTATAATTTGGTCATCTATCCAAGCATAGTTAAACTTTTGTTGTAAGGTAAAATGTTCTCAGATGATGGTTAACACTAATTAGATAGGCAATGAAATGATTATGCTTAAATGTAATGAGCACTTGCAGATCTGGTGTAATTTGCTCAAACGGCGAGCGATTTCAAATTTTCTTCATTTCTTGTTTTGTGTGATTGTTTTGCCCTGCTCATTAGATGTTTTATGGCATCTGACTTTTGTTCCATTGCTCAGAATATAGTGAGTTAATTTACGTAGTGTGGCAAGCACAATTCCGTATAACTGCATTAATGGCCGATTTAATTATGGAGGCTAGGCGAAACGGCGGCTTAATAAAACTATAAAAAAAAACGCACTACAAATTTGAAAATAGAAGGTGGCATAGGAGATGTGGAGTGGTGGGGGGGGGGAGGATGTATGTTGTTTTAATGAGGGTATTAAATGCATCGTTGGCGCAACGCACTTTGGATATGAATATAAAAATCATTATTTAAATCAATTTTTAATGAAGTCCAAAACAAATTCCATTGCAGTATTTTCTATGGCTCGCTGCCTGCATTTATTTGTGGATGTTTTTGTTCTCGTTTCTATTTTTTTTTAAGTGAATTAATGAGTGGCAAGTTCGGGGCGGAGCGGGGCGTTTATGGTTACAGCGGAAAATATGTATATATTTATACAAAACCAAAAACAACCAAACTGAATCCGCGCGTAAAATGAATTAAAAATAAAACAAATCAAATGCGTTAAATCATTGCCCTAGGCTGCAAATTACACACACACACACACACACACACACACACACATACACAGTAACCCTCCCCTCACCAACCCGCACATCTGCGCCCCCCCTTTTCCCCCACTCATCGTTGTCATTGTCTGCAATTTCGCTGTCCAATTAGCGTGCGACGTTGTTGTGAATGATGATCACCAGTCAGACAATGCGCAGGCAGCCAGCAGCAAGCAGCCAGCAGCAAGCAGCAGGCAGCAGGCAGCGGTGTGTTCAAGCTAGAGTTACCCTCGAAACAGCTCAAGCCCGACTCATCTCGTCCAACTACACTCGAAGAAATTATGCAACAGCATTTAGTGGTCAGCAAGCAATCCATTTTAGTAACACAAAACGTTAGGTTAAACGGCAGAAATATATTTCGTTTCTCATTAGCATTAGTTATTTATTTATTATATTTATTATTTGTTTTGCTCAGTGTACTGCTTGCCTTAATGTTAATATGATGCGTGGAATAATAAAAAAAAAAGAAAAAAAATGGAGACAGAAGACAGACGCAACAAACAAATTGCATTTGCCGCATTGCATTTTTATGACAGCTGCCGCGCAATATTTTTCAAATTTACGACTGTTCCCATTTATCCGCGGCTACTGATGTCGTACCTGCCCCCCTTCGCCCGCCCTCAATGTTGTACCGCCCCCCGTTGGATCGCCCTAAGCTAAGGCCAAGTTTGCGCTAATCAAGCGTCTTCTTTGTTGCAACAAATTCTAGCTGCGCTGCTGTTGTTGCAACAAAAATCAAATTTATTGTCATTAATCATGGATACAGCGGCATCGATGCCGAGCTGCATTGTCATTATTATCATTGGCCATGGCTTTGACGGGCGGCAACTGTATTTTCTTCGCTGCTGCTGTTGCTGGTGCTGCTGCTCTGGCTGCGATTGTGGCTTTTATTGATCGGCAAGCAACATGTTGCCGCAACATGGCAATTAAGGCCGGCCACTGCACAAAGTTGCTGCACAATTGAGCTTCTAGGCGAAATTTATTTCGTTTGCCTCTCGCAACATTGCAGTTAATATACCCTTACATTAAAGGTATTATTACGCAGCGCCAAACGATTTGTTAGGCAACAAAAAAAAAAAAACGA
This sequence comes from Drosophila cognata, assembly GCA_035041535.1. Lineage (NCBI taxonomy): Eukaryota > Metazoa > Arthropoda > Insecta > Diptera > Drosophilidae > Drosophila > Drosophila cognata. The sequence continues at coordinate 5,128,962 of JAWNLC010000234.1, read as the reverse complement.
AGAAGAAAAAAAAGGGAGTGCAAATCAAGTCATCAAACTGTGCCGCAGGTTTTTATGCAACGACTCCTTTAGTTCGATACTGAGAAAATCACATTCGATTGCTTTGATCTTTAATTAATTATGTGTTGGAATCATTTACTAATTTGATCCCATTGTAAACTGATACTTTGTATTCCCAGTTGAATACAAATACTTTTTCTATTTGTTGCAATTAACAGTTGAGTTCCTTATGTGTGTTTTTTGTATCTTTTCATTCCTTTTATTTATTTTTTAGTTAAGTTTTCAACAGTGTTTTTTTTCTTCTTATATTTTAAAATATTATATTTTATTCAGTGTATTCACAATTTGGTTGTGTTTTTTTTTTTTGTGGATGACACGCCTTTCTTCATGTCATTATTAGTTACCAATTTTGTTGCTGTTATTGGGTTCTTTTTTTCTCTTTTGTTGCAGCTGTCGTACATGGCCAAGATAAATGTTTACTTTGTCAGTTTGTGCAGCAGAAGAAGCAGCCTGGCCGCCTTCATTATGGGCCATTTGTTTGCTGCATAATTGGCCAGGCCAATTGGGCCAGCTAAAATTTATGATTTGCTTTTCAGTGTCAGATATACATATATATATATATAGAAAGAGAGAGAGATAGAGACAGAGGGAGAGTGAGGGGCGGGAGGAATGGAGAAAGAGAGGGCGGAAAGTTAAACGGTAAATTGCAAGACTTGGGCTTTTAATATAGTTGTTGCTCTTTCTTCCTATTCTGAACTAATGCAAATCTTTTCTTTTGGGGCGTTTGGCATAGAGATGAGGCAGCTGCGACGCCCACTGCCCATCAAATTTGGCAGGGGCGTCGCCCATTGCTTTGGCCATGTCATGTCATTTAAATTAAAAACTTTAATCGCTCCAAGCAGAGCTAAAGAAAGGAGGAGAGAGAGGATGTGCAGTTGAAGGAGACTGTTGGGGTCAATGAGAACTAAGAAAATATAGGAAAAAAAAAAAACAAAAAAAAAAAAAAAAACAAGTTGCATGCCACTCCTCCTTCCGCAGGGCAGAAATGAGTCTGTCGGACAGGTCGCAAGAGTCAGTTGAGCCGAGATTAAGGGGATTCCAAATATGCGCATATATGCTATAGATTCTTGAGTTTCGACCGAGCCAAAGTTGTCAGAATATGTGAGAGGCACTTGACTGACAGGCAGACAAAGACAGATTGAGAGAAACAGACAGAGACAGAGACAGACAGAGAGAGAGGTGCCGCTCGAGTGTTTGTGCTATGTTTATCAAACTGTCAGTTTGGCACGCATTGGAGCCGAGAGAATTGTGAATTGAGAACTGAGAACTGAGCACCGAGAGACGGAAGCTGCTCTTCAAGGTGTTTATTAAACTGTAATTAAATGGGTATATATATGTCTTTTCTTTTATAGATAATCACTTAATTATTAAGTTTATAGTTATAGTTATAGTTGTGGCCTGTGCTGTGTCTAACTCTTGAAGATGTTTATTAAACTTTGAAAAAAATGAATTTATATTTTTTTAAGTTTTTTAGACTGTGCAAAAAAGAAGAGAAATCGTAAAAAAATATATATTGTTTAATAATCATAATAATAATAAATAATAATATATATTTTTTATAACTCCATCTATTCTAATTCTAATTCTGTACAGTTCCTAAATGATGAAATGTATCTAAGTAAATTACTGCTCTATGATATTTTGGATAGGGTATCTCTTAGTCAGTCTTTTACGCTTTGTGCAAACACTCTTCGCAGTTGGCATTTGGCATGCATTGTTTTGACTTAAAAAACCGCAGTAAACGCACCACAATTGACCGCTACTTGACCCCGTGCAAACTGCCGCCACCTCCCCCACACCCAACACTCCCACTTCAGAGAACAGGCAGCTGCTTGACTTGAAGAACAGTTGGCAAACAGTTTGGGGAGCGTAAACAGCTGAGTACAGTTAGAATTGTAAAACTTTGCACAAAAATGCCATAAAGCGAACAGCGATTTATGAAAATGTTCCAGCCGTGTGTCCTTCTTTAGAGATCAGCGATTTATTTGCAGGCAGTCGGGCTGGCAGTCAAACCATAGATGCCCATAGATGGTCACAGAGTGGAACGCTCTACCCCGCCCCCCTGCCAACCCCCTCACCAGCAACAAGAAGACTTTATGAGCCAGCTGATCACTGGCCATTATTTGAGGAGACGGGCAAAAGCACAATTGCCGCCTGGCCAAAAAACAAAAAAAAAACAACAAAAAAAACGCATACAGAAAAAAAAATCATGTGGGCTCCGCTTTGGCATCTTAATTGTGAGGCGGCTTAATTAAAGCAAGATAGAACATAGAACAGAAGGAGAGAGAGAGAGAGAGAGATAGAGAGGGGAAAGCGATGTGGAATCTTTTGCTCAGATCAGTGGCATAGCTGACTGCTTAAAAAAGGAAAAATCACAACTTAAAGCTGAAACTGCGGGTTTTGTCTTTTGGGGCGTGACTATGCCCAAGTTGTTGTTGTTGTTGCTGTTGTTATTGTTGTTGTTGTTGTTGGTGTTGTTGTTGTTGTTGTTGCGTCATTGTGCGCCAACAACTGGAATCTCATTTTATGGCACGGACTGCAGTGTCGTTGAACCCGCTGCTGCTGCAGCAAACTGATGTCGCAATATAAAATCCCGCAGGCGACTGCAAAATAAAAACCCAAATCAAATAAGAAAACCAAAGCTTGCCCCTCTCCCCCTCGCCGCCTCGCCGTCCCCACCCACTGGTTCACTCTCAACAGCAGGGAGATGCCAAAAAAAAGAGGAGGAAACATAAAACATTAAAGAGAAATTTGTCGCCACCCTCTTGGCTGCTCCCTCATTCATTATAATAAGACAGTGTATGACGGGAGGGTCAACCCACAAAGCCATTCAAATTGCATAGATGAGTGGATGGAGTCGGAGTTGGAGTTATCTGCACACAAGTCCTTAAGGATATATCCGTAGGGAACTTTATCTTTGCGGTCGCATATCAAAAGACTTTTTTGAGAATGGCACTTTTGGGTGGTCATTGAAATGGGTCTTGTGTATTTTATTATCTGATATTGTAGAGTAGCTGTGCCTTCCAATTCTTTGAAATACGCGCTGTATCAAATAGCGAACATATTTTGAAAACAGTATCTGAGTTGAAGAAATGAATGGGGGCAGAGGAACCTCTGACAGGACCTGATCCGTATTGAGGCATGGGAAGACTCACAATACGGCTGCAACTCAGAAACGAAGAAAGACAGACACCAGGACTCCGACAAGCCAGAAGTCTTTTGGGTGGTTATAATCAAAAACGATTTAAGCAAGTAATATCTATGGGGAAGAACAGGCTCAGGATACTCATACCGGTCTATTGACAGGACACTGTAGACTGAGAAGTCACCTAACCAAATTAGGTATTTATAGTAGCGTTGCATGCAGGTTTTGTGGAAGCGAGGAGGAATCCTCAATGCCTTAATTAGGAAAAGATGCAGCATCCTAGGGAAGCACGTCATGAAGCCCAAGGACATAGAAACCCTCAACCCAACAAAGATTCTAGCATTCGTGCAGGAGCTGGGGTTGACCTTAGTAGGTCGCAGTGCTGGTTCCCCAATTATAATAATAATGTTTGCTAGTGCGTATCTCAGGTTTGTTTATGATCGATTGTAACTAAAAATATATTTGAAATTCTAAAAGTTTTCGAAATTAAATACGAAATTTAGTTCTTTGGATGTGAGTTTGAAAATTGAACCAAAACATGTAAATATGTATGAACGAAAACAATTAAATAAAAATTAATCAATTTTTGTACTATTACTCAAAATAATCGAAATAAATGTAGAAATAAGTCGGGTTCAAATTTTGGAATCGAGTTTACCTCAACATAGACTATATAGAATACTACTGAAGAGAATCAATGCTTAGGGTGCTATTGGCTTCGTCTAAGCTGTGCAAATAATTTTATTGTTGCTGCTGCTGCTGCGGCGAGCAACGAACCGAAAGTCAAGTTTAATTAATTAATGATGGGGTAACACAATCCAAAGGGGGGAGCTGAATAACGGTCGCGTAGTCGGGGGCCCCGAAAGTATGCAATGCAATTAATATGCCTCTTGTTTGCCGTGGAGAAGGTTGCCCCCAAAGCGGCAACGTTGCCACAACGCTGCAAACAATAGCTGGAAAAACTCCCAGCTTCGCCGCCTCCTCCTCCTCCTCCTCCTCCTCCTCCACCTCCCAAACACTCCCCTCTGCCCACTTCGCTTACCGCTCTCGTTTTGCTGGTTACCCTTGAAACGACATGCACAATGCACACTTAACAATATCCTTCGGCTTTAGCTGCTCCTTAGCGCCATGCTACATGCCACATACCACATACCGCATGCTGCATGCTGCATGCTGCATGCTGTATGCTGCATGCAGCAGCCAGCCAGAAATCCTTTAACCGCAACTTTTTCTGTTATTTCCCTCATGATACACATATATTCCCTTTATTTATGTTTTCAGTTTTTGTGTTGCGCTGCTCAGTTGTCTAATTAAATTTTTCCCGGTCGCATTTAAAGGCAGCAAATGCTATGCCGAGTCACGCCACGCCCATTCATAGGTACAACTACGCCCACCACGTCGACCACTTCAAGCAGCATTGTGGCTTGCAAAAATACGCGCAAAACATGCCGGCAAAAAAAAAAAGAAATGTGAAAAATAAACAGTCAACTGTGCTGCAAAATTCTTTTCATTTTGCATACCCTGTAATTATGGAATTGGCAATATAAATGTGACTAGTTGACTATTATTATTATTATTATTATTATATATATATATATATATATCATAAAACGAACCCAATATTCTCAAAAATGTCAGCAGATATTTTACTCTTTAAAAAAAAATTAATCCTTTCACAGGGTACCTCTTGGTCCTTGTTACTTCTTTTTCATTTTGCCTAGCTTTTTATATATATACTTTTTTTTTTGTTGCCTCTCCTGATTTTATGCCGCATTTCGTGCTGTAAGTCCTTGCGGGATTTGAAATGAAAGTTTGCAGTGGAGTGCAGCAAGCAGCAAGCAGCAAGCGGCAAGAAGATGCAAAATAAAAATATACAAAAAACAAATATGTAAAATGAAAAAGAAAAGTAATCAAGTCATTTAGATTTAGCAGTGCTTGGGGTAGATACGGCAGCAGCTCCAGCCGCACTCTCCTTCTACCATTAACGCATACTTCTACTCCCCCCAGACCATCCCCCGACCACCCACATCGCCACCCCTTTCGAGCTGCAGTATTTGCTGTAGGCGCTGCTGCTGCCACAGTTTGGTAGTCACAGGCACCTGACTGCGTTCTATTTTCATTTTTTTTTGCCCCCGCCCCAAGCTGATGTTAATGAACTCAACTGCATTAAGAAATATGAAAAAAAAATAAAAATAATTTTACAATTTTTCATGTTTTACTAACTTTTTGCGCTGCGAACACAAGCAGCATTCACCACCCACTTCCCACCCTGCCCCTTACCCATTAACCCGTTCGAGTTGATTTTACTGCTGCAGTCCATGGAGTGGTTTATGCAATTTCGCTTCACATTTCTGGCACTTCATTTGGAGTTGAGTTCACCCTGTCTCACTCACTCTCTCTCTCACTCTCTCTCTCTCTCTCTCACACTTTCATGTAATTGGAGAAGTATCCTGGCTATCCGGGCGCTCATTAGCACGGCTCAGTAGAGCAACAGTTCGCCTACCCCCACAACCCCATCACCATCCTCATCCTCAACCCCTTCCGCATCCGCATCCGCACTCAGAGTTCTATTTAAACTACGGCTTCTGTGTTGCCGTAATTTGAGGCATGAATTTCGGTTCCACTTCTTTTTTATTTGTGCAGTAGTTGTGGCTATATTTCTTTTTTCTTATTTTTTTTTTTGTGCTGTTTGTTTATTAAATGTTTTAATTGGCGCTTACAGCGATTGAAGTGCGGCTCTTCAGATTTCCGTATCAGTTCGAGATTTTGCTTCATTTTTACGTTTTGTATATTGAGCTAGGCTTGTGTAAATATATCCGTATTTGTATTGGTCTAATTGAAATAATATACCGTTGCTGCCGGTGTCTCAATAGGCCTGAAATATTTGTGGCATGCAATTTAAATAACAGCAGCAGCAACAACAACATTTTGCTAGTTTTCAACTAACTTTTTTATAATGCATTTAATTCGCTAAAGGTCTTTGAACTGATTTGATATTAAAATATTTAAGTATTTGGATTTAAAGCTCCATTCAGCTGCTTGGCCAGGCCAGTTCCTTAAGCCATGTCTGAAAGTCATAGTAAAAGCTAACAGCACATTTTCCACACATTTTCCACTCTCAGTTTTCATTCTGTTTAATTTGGATTAAATTTCAAACATTGTGCAACATTTTCAGTTGTTAATGTTGAATTTAGTCTAATTATGATTATTTCCAGTGCACTCCGTATGAAATTCAATTCAGATTTTCTTTTTTTCATTAAAATTATTATTTTTAATTATGATTTGATTCATGATTCAGAATCTTGATGCATAGGCAAGATGAGTTATTTAATGTGCATCATAGAATCAAGTGTCTGTTTGGGGAGTCGCTTTTGGTGTTGTTGTTGTTGTTGTTGTTCTTGTTTGTGTTGTTGCTGTTGCTGTTGCAGTTGCTGTTGCATTGGTGTTGCTGTTGCATTGGTTGTACGTATGCACAAATTAGTTTTAATTATAGCATAAATGCGAATGTCTTAATGGGTGAAATTAATTTCTCAATTGCAGTTTGCCACGCATTTTATTGTCGGCGTTTGCAGTTGTTTGCCAGCAACAAAGACGTGCCACGTCGTCGTTGCTAGAGGGAGGTCGAAGGCGGAGGGCTGCTGGTAGCGATAGGGGGATGCGGCAACTGTAGAGCGCGATGCATTCGTCGGCTTATTTGGTGTCTGTAATTTGAAACGCTTCTCTGACTCGGAAAAACTACAGCCGGCAGCAAAAGTTGAAGCAAACAACAACAGCAGCAACAACAACAACAACAGCAACAACAACAACAACTACAACTGAAGAGCGGCAACATTTGGCGGCGTCTCTCAGCTGCTCGGAGCCCAAAATGTCTGCAGAATTCAACATTTCCACACGCAGTTCTGGTACACGGCGAAAAAAAACAAACTACTTTGCATACAAGCTCAATTTAAGAAAATGTGTCTTAGTTAAAGATAATTACAAGCATATTTTTGTTTTGGCAATAAATAAGTTAAGTACACTCAGAAAAAAAGATCAGTCTGACTTTTTCTTAAGCTTCTCGATGTACACCTTAAAAAACACTGAAAATTTGATATATTTTGTCTTAATTTTAGTTGTTTGTACACTGAAATTGAGGCAAGAAAATCGCTGGGTCTTCGAAATATACTTTCTAAATAAAAAGGCGACAAAAGTTTGGCAGCTGAAATTATTTACAGAGCACTCTTCACTATGGAAACGTTTTGTACTTGAGTCAAGCATATAAATACTTGATTTAAGTTTTGTTTAACTTTTTCGCAATGCATATTTTGCTGCAATTTGTTGCTACTGTTTTGCCCTCGCTGCATTTCCGCTCGCATTGAGTACAAAAGAGTCTATGAAGATGACGACGAAGATGACGACGATGACCGTTATAAATGGTGGTTATTTTATAATTGTAGAGTCGTGAATGGTAAAGTTGCAACTGCAACTGCTGCTGCTGCTGCTGCTGCAGTTTGGACAAACGCATCCGTTGCAGGCAGCAGCGGCAGCAGTAGGAACTGCGGCAGAGACGCAACGTCGCGCAGTAAATCCATCAAAGAGTTAATTGCCACGTTGCCGCGATTGCAGCTTCAACTGACAACAACTGCTGCTGCTACTGCTGCTGCTGCTGCTGCTGCACAGTAACTGCAACTGCAGTAGCCAAAATTGTGCTTGCGGCAAAGATGCGCCACAGACTGATTGACTGTGGGAGGCGGCGTGCAGCAACAGTGTTGCCAGACAGACAGACAGACAAACAGACAGAAGGAGAGCCACAGCGAGGCAGGCAGTCAGGCAGTCAGCGTCAGCCAGTCCGATATCTAAGCCAGTCTGGCTAGTCCAAAAACGGTAGTTGCACAGCCTAAAGCCAAATTCAGCCAGTTGAAATATGGCCCAAAAATATTGTAACGTTTAGTTGCGCCAGCCGTTTCGCGGCAGAGGGGTGGGGGCGGGGGGAGGGGGGGGTCATGTGCTCAACAATTTGATTGAGCGATTGGCACGTGACAAATGTCGTGACTAAACGGACAGTTTATAATCCATTTTACTGCCCGCCTGATTTTGATCAAATACAGACCATTAATCCAAAGCAAACGTTTAAAGTTTGAACGTGATTCATGTACAAGAGTTGAATGTATTCGTTTAACTGGTTTAGCTTGGTGCATAATGATCAAATTAAAATTAAAATTAATAGCAGATAATAAATTTAATTTTATTTAATATTAACAGAGATTTGTGCATATTTTTTATTTATTTGAAAAAAGAACAAAAAGTGCTTTGCCTTAAGTAATTTCGATTATTATTAAATTTAAATATTTTATTAATGTCTTTTACAATTTAAGTTAAAAATTTAACACAGACTTTTTATTTTTTAATAAAGTATTTTATTTATATTAAAAAGAAGGATAAGGAAACAACGCATCCTTTGCATAGACTAATGCCAAATAAAGTGCATCGAAATTGAACAAGTTTGCTAAAAAGTCATTGCATGAAGAGAAATAATCCTAAATTGCGAAGGTTGTGGCAGCATTAAAAATTAAAAATAAATAATAAATAATATGCATAATAAATAAATAATAAATAATTTAAGCAACGCTTCAGCTTTTTCAAATGTGTAATAATTGCAATTATCAAAGATAATTCTAGATTTGTAGAAATTTGAAGTAGAATGCTATCAGACATTTTTCCACACAATCTTTGCAACTTTTCTACGCATAACAATCATCGTCTGTTCCCAGTTCCCTTGTCTCATCACCACAATTGTTGTTGTTGTTGTTGTTGTTGTGGTTGTTGATTTGGTTTGGCTTGGCTTGGCTTGGTTTATGCAGCGCCGTCACACGCTGCGTATGAGTTATGCCGCGCAGCACTTGTGTGGCACACACAGCACTTGAGTGCGGCATTTCATGCGTCAAATGGGGCATGGCATAGAAAATGTTTTCAACGCTTTGCATTTGATTTGATTGCATTTCATTTGCGCTGCTGCCTCGTCGAATGCCAATTTCGACTTTTAACGTTTTGGACTTTGGGCCCAAAACCGAGGGCGGCTCATAAAGAGCAGTTGGGAGGCGTGGCGGGGAATTGTGCGCATTTTTGTGGCACCTTCTCTTGAGACGTCAGCGTCGGGCATAATTACAATAATAATTTTTAATGTTTATGGCCAAAACAAACTGGCGCCAAGCTGCTGCTGCTGCTCTTGCTGTTGCAATGGTCAATAGAATTTCACAAAATGGACTCATGCGTTGAGTGCACAATAGCATTGCCTCCCTTTCTGCTACATCCTCCCCCCACCCCATCGAGGCTGCCCCTTCCGTTCTATTCAGGCGCCAGCTGTCCAGCGTCGGCTTTTGTTTTTCAGCTTTTTTTTTTGTTGTTCTTCGAGCTCAGCTCAAGTAATTGAAACCTTTTTTCGGTGCCACTACAAAGGACTCTTAACTTGGCCTCTTCTACTTGTTGTTGTTGTTGTTTTTTTTTTTTCTTTTTTTGCCTAGCACGTAATTCAAGCTGCGAGTGGGGGGCTTAGGGGCGTGGTTCATTGACAGCGCCAACTTTCCTTTGATGTTGCTTGTTGCCCCGTTTTATAATTTAAATACTTTACTTTTTGCAAAAAGAGCGAAGCGCACTAAAGAGAATTGCATAGAGGGTGGTGGCGCAGGGGGCAGGGGGCATGGTGCAGGGGGGGGAGGAGGTGTGTTACTTGTTTGAGGGGTAAATCAAACTAAATTATTTTTGCTTTTGTTGCAGTTGCTGCCACTGTTGTTGTTGACTTTTTGCACGGACTGTAATGTCAAACGGCGCGCGGCCGCCTTTGAAGTGACCAACTGCAGGGCAACAAGGGGTAAGCTGATATTTGATATGAGTGTGTGTGAGTGTGTGAGTGTGTGTGTGTGTGTGTGTGTGTGCTGTGTGCTGAGTGCTGGCCAAACCATGTGTGATTAACAACAACTGTGGCTAAAAGGGTCAGCTTCGAGTAGCGCTCAATACGCGCAAAAGTTCAATAACTTGGCCAAGCAAACGCGAGAGGCTGAGGCAGACAGAAGATGAAGGAGACAGGAGATGGGTGGGAGGAGGGGGAGGGGAGGGGGAAGAAACACAGAGCACACAGGCTCAAAAACAAAAAAAAAAAACTCTTAAGCCAAGAGAACTAAGACAGGAGTGAGAGGGACACGCTGGCATATATCCTGCAGCCAAAATATTAATTCTAATTTAGAAAATATGATTTTGAATATGAGAAAGGATTTTTCTAATTTTAGCGAGGCAATTTTATAAACATTTGGATGAGTTGAGATGATATTGATCTAAGGAAGTCCATTTATTAATCGTTTGATTAGTCAAATTATGAATTATTTAATCGATATACAAAAATTCAGAATTCTAACTTTAATAGTCGCCGAGATAAGATAGGCTAGATCAACTTGGATTGATGCTGATTTAAACTAGGGGATGAGGACAGAACTTTCGGGGGATACCCATTAAAAGCATTTTGAATGATTCCAGGGTATGCGAAAACTAGGTGTGTCTGGGCGCAAAGGCCACGCCATAACTGGAATGTGGCTCAGTTGCTGCCACACCGAGGCAGACACATGGCCAAGCAGACAGACAGACCGAGACAGACATACAGACAAACAGACTGAGACGTGTGCGTTCCACAAAAGGGCGCAACGTTGCCGACGTTGCCGATTTCGCGACGTTTCCTTCCTTGTTGCTGAGTCAGACCTTGAAATGCCGCAGATGCAGTCTGTGAGGCAAGCCAAGCCAAGCCAAGACACAGAATACATTGTTGCTTCTTGTTGTCGTTGGTGTTGTTCTTGTTGTTGTTGTTGTTGCTGTTGTTGTTGCTGTTGTCGGCCACAGTTGTTGTCCCAAACAGCGCCGCCGTCTCCTCCAAGGCAAACCAGATTCAAACTGCGAAATCTGGTTTTCAGGCAACGTCCTCGAGAAAACAAAAATAACAGAAATAATAAAGAACCCAACGAATGTAAAATGGTCAAGACAAAGTCAGTCGTAAAGGCCCAATCCAAAATGAACAAAAACAAAAGCAAAAAAAAGAATAAAATTTCAGAAAAGAAATCAGAAACATATAACAAGTTAAAATGATCTGCGAAAAGTGCGCGACTTTAAAATGACCTCGAAAAAAGGAGGGAACTAAATATATACAAGCTGCAACTATATATTGACTGATATAATCAGAAGATCATTTAAACTTGGCTTAAGATACCCCCCAAAAGGGTAAACAGAGACAGAGAAAGAGAGAGAGAGAGAGAAGAAAAGAAAAACTTATATATGTATGAGCTGTATTCTGATTTATAAGTTGATATAATTACTAAAAAAATATATAAAAAATCATTTCGAAATGCCGAATAAGCCAAGAAGAGCAGGAGAGACAGAGATGGATGTAACTTGAGATGAGCTGATTTTATATAAATTGTTGTAAATGACAAAAACTATTAAAAATCATGTCAAATCAGTACAAAAAGAAATAAGATTGATGGCGACCATTATTCTGAGGCAAAGTCACATTTATATCTCATCACAATTAAATTAAATATTTACACAAGATGTGCACATTTACAACAATCTCGAGATGAGCTCATCTGGCAAAAATCAAGCAACGCTTTCCATTTTGCACTAAAAACAAATAACTAGTTCTCACTCTTGGCCAGGGCTTAGAGCTGCTTTGCGTGTCAGCAGAATTTGGATTCTAAATGCAGCAAGCAGCAAGCAACAAGCACGGCCAACATCCATCTGCAGTTGCAGTTGCAGTTGCAGTTGTTCTTATCGTTGTTGCAAGAACAACTTCAACTTGTGTTGGTCATGTCGAAATAATAAATGCATTCGGTATTTGAGACTCTTATGCCAATTACAACAAAATGGTTTCAGACCGCATTATCCTCAAGTTATGACAGCCAGCAACGGTTAAACTCTATCTGTGTGTGTGTGTTGTGTGTTGTGTGTGTTGTGCGTGAATTTATTGAGAATGTCACTCGTTAGCACACTAAAAGTGAGTTTTTAAACTGTTGCCCCTGCAGGGGTGTGTTGTTAGTTTGATTTGCAGCTTACTTTTCTGCTGCTTTTGCATCTTTCGCCCCCTAATTACACTAAGTGCACCACTCGAGTGGCAGGGAGAGCGAGAGAGATGAGCAGGGGCAAATGTGGTATGCAAAGCGGCAGCTGCAACAACGAGTGCAACCAATCTCTACGAGAGTATTTTCCAAATGTCCCAGCAGTGCGTGAAAACGAAAAAAATTATGAATAATCATACACACATTTACACATCCACGCACACTCACACAAGCACACACACATACAAACACACACACACACACTGCCAACTCCCTTTGCCTACCTTCACACACACACTTTTAAAATTCACAACACCACACAGAGAAAACTGAATGGGAAATTCTAAGGATTCACGTCTTTAGCTGTCCCATAGTGAACTCGTCTTAGAAATCTAACTAAACACCTTGAAAAAGGTGTAAAAAAGGGAAACAGTTATGAATAAAATGCAATAAACAACATTTGATTATGGAATTCAACTTGTATATGCCAAATTATATGCTACATTTATTATATACTACAAATACATATACACATATATTATATGAGCCGACTCTGTTGTCCAAGCTGAATCAGCCTAAAATCAAACAAATACTTCTGAATTTAGTACAAAACATATCAAAACTCAAAAGATCTTCCAAGCTCTTAGCACTAGAATATATATTCTCAAAGTAAGTGCGTTTATTCTAGAGTTAAAGTAACTTGAATCAGCTGTTTTCTTTTCTTTTATAAAAATACATTCTCAATTTTGAGATTTGTCATTTCTAACTGGAATTCGTTGTTTAAGATTTGGAAAATTTCTAGATGAAAAATGTCTTTAATTAAGCAATTTATCTTTTAGTTAGCCACTGTCATTTCTCACTGTGTACACTCAAACACACACTCACAAATCCCTTTGCTCCCTCATGTAAGCCTCACCCCACATTTAGAATTTTCAATCATCAAAAAAGAAAAGATATTGTAATTCCTAACTGGAGTTTAAAATTCGTTGTTTTTATTCATTCTAGCTGCTATTTCTCACTGTGTACACTCACACACACACACTCAAATCCCTTTGCTCTCTCAAGCGTATTTTATATTAATAAAAGGGAGAAGAAATTGCAATTCCCAACTTGAGTTTAAAATTCGCAATTCAAAATGATGCATTTTAGATGCAGCATTTCATTTTGAGTGTCATTGAATATATTCAGGGTATTCACTCAGCGTTTCTCTCTGTGTACGCACACACACACACATACACTCAAATCCTCACTCCACTTTTGTAGTGCTCTACTCCAGGGCAGCGGCGAGTTTTCGAGTTCAACGTTCTTTGCACAACAACATTGTATTTTGTGCGCTTTCCGCTTATTTTACTCTCTACCTGCAGCAACCCACTCTTCTCTGCACCCCTCTCTCTCTCCCTCTCCCTCTCTCTCGCTCTCTCTCTCTCTCCCGCTCGTTGGCTTTCGCTTGTGCGTTGGCACACGCGCTGCACCTTTAAGTGCCCCAATGCCGCCCCTTCTCCCACATGCCCTTTTCTTTTCTTTTTTTTGCCACAGCGCAGGAAACCAACTCCAACTTCAACTTCAACTGCGAAACGGCAAAAGAGAGAGAGAGAGAGAGAGAGAGCGAGAGCGAGAGAGAGAGAGAGAGAGAGAGGGCGATAGCGAGGGAGAGGGAGATGGAAAAGATTGCAACGAACATCATAAAAGACAATTTTTTGTTTTATTTTCTTTCATTTCAATTTTTTTTTTTCGCTCATTGCCTTTTGCTGCCTTTGCCTTATGTCTGCCTCTTGCCTTATGCTTATTTATGTGGCATGGCATTTATCTCTTTCTCTTTCGCGTTCTCTGCCTCTTTCCACTGTTGCAGCTGCTGCTCTTACTGTTGCAGTCTGCGTTGGCGTCTCGTCGCTGCCCTTTAACTCCCCCGCCCTATTATTAGTTGCTGCCGTTAATAATCTAGTGGCACCTGATGCACACACAAAACACACGCACAACAACAACCACAACACGACAACAACTGCGACAACTTCAAAAGACCCATCGAGGCATGCAACCAACACGCACACAATCCACCTATCTATCTGTCTAGCCATCATTAACACGTTCAACAACACTCTGATCTGATCTTGATCTCTTGCGCCATATGAACCAGTTGAGATGAATTATTTTTTGCTATTTTGGGTAAAGAACATTTTCAACAATTACGGAATGCAGTGTAAACAAATGTGTTAATTAGTTAAACTTAATTTTATCTAGCATGAAAGATCATTTTAAAGAGCTCCACTTTAGTCAGTTTTTACACAACTATTAATTCATAGATTTGTCTCCATTACATAAAGTTAAGTTTATCCAGCATGAAAGATCAGAATATCAGATAAAGAGTCAGTTTTTTATAAAACCAATAATAATCGTAAGATTTTCATTACGACTTACGGAAACAACTCAAAACTGAAACCGCAAATGGAATGTTAACAATAGAAATTTCAGTCAAGATTAAAATTCATAATTTGACTTGAATGTGTTAATAAACTGTTAATGTTAATGGCTGAGTGAAACTGCGTAAATTTTATGGTCAGTTAAAACTTAACAGCTTCTCGAGAAAGAAGCAAAAAAATAAAAAAATAAAAATATATGTGAATAATATGAAAATGAATATTTTGTGGCTGCTAATTCAGTTTTAATGAGTTGCCAACTTGTCACTACAAATTACGCAAGTCTATTAATAAATAATAAATACATTTGCCACAAATGCCACACAAATGAAGACGACACACAACCAAAATGGAGCGCAAACAACTCAAAATCATCATCATATGGTTCTGGTTCACATTTCTTTTTTCTGTTATTTTTGGCCAGACGAGTTTTTTTTTTTTGGTTTAGGTTTTGGGTCTCTTCGTCTGGCCATGTGGGAGGCTGATTAGCATAAGGTTGAACACAACAAAAAAAAAAAAAAATGAAATGAAATAAAAAATAGATAAAGCCAAAAGCTGAATTCAAATTCGATAGATCAAAATCCATAGACACTTTTGCAGAGGTGTTCCCTATGTGGACTCCACACTGCTGCCTGCATTTTTGACACACATCATTTCGGTTTTTTACGATTCGAAATTCGACAAATTATTGCTGAAGATTAAATACCCTTTACAAACAGACGACAATTGTGCGAATTGGTTATCGAAATCTATACAATATTGATCAAGTGGGTAAAATAAAAAAGATTCTTTGATAAGCTGATTTGATTGATCAAGATATTATCTTATTATGTATTTATTATTTAAATACTAGTGCTTAACGAATGCCCTGAATAAATGCATAATACCCACTCGAAATATTATTTAAATTCATCTATCATAGATATGGGTCTGATATACATTTGTGTTTTTGTGGCTGCATTTTTCTAAATTTATACGATACATTTTTATGTTTTGGGCGACATCAACTGACCCACACGTTGATGTTAATGATGATGATGATGAGCTACGAGATACACTAAGCTGACATCACATTTTCTAATTTATTATTTGGGCCCCCCTCCTCTGGGCGCTCTTTCTCTGTCTTATGGGAACGAATTAGGAATTGGGTCAGCAATCCAAGTTGAAGTACAGTGAAGCCACTTCCGCGAACTTTTTTGTTGTTGAATTATTCGTTTTTTTATGCGCTGCTATCATCTGAAAGATCCTTCTGCGAAATTCGCGCATCCGCCTACAAATCCAAATCAGCCCTGAATCAACTTCTCCCCTCCCATCTTACTCCCTCTCCGGTTTCTCTAACGTTCCACTGGCGCTGTAATTCAATCGACAGCCATGAATGAATGGCGGCGTCTATCCTCCAATAATTCCTGGAAACCTAAGAAATCTTCACTCTTTCTTTGTGCGTGGCCATTTGGCATTGTTGTTGTCGTCGCTAGCATTATTATTATTTTTTTTTTATTATTATTTATTATAAATATCATCAACATGGCAGTTGGTTCTCTTCCTCTTCTAGTTGTTTACGTTTTGCTCGTTTTCTGCTGTGCCAGCAGCAGCAGCAGCAGCGAGCCAAGAAATTCAATTCACAACAACAACAACGACAGAATGCCGCTTCGGACGAGACGTAGAAAACAAAAGCCAAACAACAACAGCAACAACAATTCCGGGAATACCGCTCCGATTATGCTAACATTCAGCATTCAAATTCAAAATATTCACAGACAGACGCAGACACAGACTTATATGGGGTACTGTCATTGCCATTGCCATTGCCCCACACCTCTCACCCCTCACCATGCCCGGTCCCCTTCCAGCTTGGAATGCGGAGCAACATATAACCGAAATAGGATTGTTTGGCTGCTTCCAACGGTGTCAATGCTGTATGCTTCCAGCGGGTATAATACAATTTGTGAATTAGTTGGACATGCCCAAAGCGACTGAAGCTTAAATGCTCGCCAAAATATATTATTATTGTGAAATATATTTTTTTTCTTATTTTCTACCATTCTGTGAAGCTTCCACAAGTTAAAAAAAAAAGAAAAAACCAATATTCATTAACATAAAATTAGAAAAGAGCATTCAAGATTCGTCAGTTCAGCTGTTAGAAATATTTGTACGATAAGCTTAAATGGCGAAAATATTCCCACAGTCTCAATATGCAGATTGTTTACACATTTTATTGACTGACCAAAATAAACTAAATAGTTAAATAACAACAAGCAATCCAAATCCAGTTAGCTTAAGTCAGCTGCAACTCAAACAAACACAAAAATCTGCTCTACGAATTATTTTAGTATTTATTTTTGCATTTTCTTTTTTTGCGCTGCGACACATTCCAAGGCGACGTGTGTGCCGCCAACTGTCAGTCGCTCCGTTGAGCTTTTCAAGCAAAGCTCATTTGCAAACTAAACGAGTGCCAAGACAAAATGGTGACAACAACAACAAAAACTTAACGATGAGAAGCGGCGGCACACAAAGCTGACAGCGGGCTTCGTACGTCGTGTGACGAACGGACGAATGCACAACGCCAGTGGACAACTTATGATGTCCATGCTGATAATGACGCAGTGCGCTGTGCGTGGAGCTTTAAGCGCTAAGCGATGACTGCCAGTCGCCAGTCGCTGACGCTGTTCATTCATCACACGTCCGACGACATAGTCTGTCTGGACTCTGTGTGTGGCCTTCTTCATTTTCTTGTTCTTTTTCTTCTTCTTCATCTTCCGCAACAGCGGACAACGCATAAAAAGCGCAAACGTCGTCACATACAGGCCGGACAGCAGCAAAAAAAAAGTGTGAATTAGAAAAGGCACTCAAGCTTAAATTGCGAGCGTTAAATAAAATAAATAAAAAAGAAAAAAAAGAAGAAAAAATAGAGGTTCGCACAGACCACACACAAAGTGCAATAGCAACAACAACAATAACAATTGCTGCAATGCCGTTTGTCATTGTCATTAGCAACAGGCGGCAACAATGTGGCTGGCAACATGCGAGTCAGTTTATTACAATTAAACAGCAACATTATTGCCCACTGTCGCATCACTCACTCACTCATTCACTCGCTCACTCACTCGCTCTCTATCTCTTTTTCTCTCGGCTTGAAAGTGTGAGTAGCGCAACATTATTGCTTGGCTGCTTTACAATGTTGGCAAGCTTGGTTTGGCTGCGCTTCATCAATAAAAATAGCTTTTAATGCGCCGACGTCGCCACAGTCGTCGTAGACAAACTGTCTGTGCAGCATACACACACACATTCACGCACACACACACAGCCGTCGGGCATTACTTTTGTTGTTGGCGTCGAGGTCAAGATGAAGTCATGCTTGAAATATGCGCCGACTGTCTTCTATTAACAATTAGCTAACATAACCCCCCCCCCCCCCATCATCTTTCTATTTCATGCGTGGCCAAAAAAACACTGTATGTCAACACCCACAAATTGTTGATTTCTCTCTCAGCGCCAACAGCTGCTCCAATTATAAAAAAAAAAAATGCCCATGTTCCATTTTCATGTCCATATCCAGGGCGTGGCAACTCTGTCGCTGTCTCTGGCGGCGTTGCCTTTGAAGCTGATTCAAGCTGTCAGTTGCTGTCCCCTCCCCCTTACCCATCTACTGCACACGCCTCTGCTTTGACCATGCAAGCACAAACTGAGCGACATGTAAAACAATTTACAACAAAAAAAAAATGTTATAAGAATGCGCGACTAATCAATGCCCTGTAGTTAACTGTAATTCAAAAGCCTTACAAAAATAAAGCTCCAAAATATGCAGTTGAAAAAAGCTTCAAAAGTTTCGTGCTTTTATATACGAGCTGAAAGAGCCAAGAAATACAAAAAAAAGGCAAGCTAAAGAAAATAAATAATGGGCAGAGGGGGTGGAGGGAAGCCGCAGGGAATCTGCACACAAAGGCAAAAGCGAATGGGCATCAGTCAGTTCTGCAGTCAGTCAGTCATTCACTCACTCAGTCCGCCCGTCCTTTTGTCCGTCACTCAAATCAACTTCGCTGCCCACAACTGACCAGCGGCACAAAAGCCCCCGCAGCCTCTTTGCCAAACACCATACCACACCCCACCCCCTGCTGCTCAAAGACTTTTCACACGTATTTAACATGCACAAAGCTTGCAAAAAAGCACAAACAAAAGCGCGACTTGTTCACTATGTGGGTGTGGGTGTGTGTGCCGAGTGTTTATTGTGCTGGGCATTGGTAATTAAATATGAATATGCTCTTCAGCTGCAAAATAGACAGCGTATATATAAAATCTGTAAATATAAAACTATAGTTTAAATAACAATCCCGATTTATGAACAATTCAAATCTCTGGAAATTCAAGTCAGCAAACAGTTTTGTTGCCAGCTACAATGTTGACCACAGACAAGAGCAATGCAGAAGATTAAAAAACACAACAGCAGGCGTGACGAAAACAGCAACAAGAGCAGCTAAAGTTGTATTTTGTGATGCGTTGCGTTTAATTGACGTGAAAAATGTTTGCCAGCAATGTTTAGCCAACTAAAGAACGTGACGTGCAAGCAACAAAGACAAAACAAAAACAATAGCAAAAGTAGCAACAACAAATGTTGATAGAGGATGTTGTTGACATTAAAGCTTAAATTTAAATAGACACAGTTAACCGTGTGTGTGTGTGTGAGGGCTTAAGCAATAACAAGAAGTGAGACAGCAACAGTTGCTGTTTGTTGTTTGCGCACTTGCCGCGTCTGTCTGTGCTTTTGTTACCGTTGTTGTTGTTGTTCGCCATATTTGGCAGCCTGGCAATTAAAATTACATACATTTGAAGCTCGGAGCCTTTTGTCGGTCTGTTAAGAACGCAGCAATAGCAAGAGCAACAACAAGAGACAAAAAGACGTTGCACGATTTGCCATTTAATTAATTTATTGCTGGCTGATGTACGTATATATCTATATATATATATAATTGCCAGCGTCACGATTGCTGATGGAAATGCTTCAACTTGTTAGCTGCAATTGCTGTTGTTGCAGTTGTTGTTTATATTGTTTATAGTGTTGTCGCCATTGTAATTCTTACCTGCGCTAAGTCAGCAGCAACTGCAACGGCAACAACCCACAACTTACAACGAAACCAACCTGCCACTTGGTGATAATTAGTAGTTACAAATTTATTATTTTTTGGCTTGGTCATCCCAACGTTAAAATACCACATTTTGCTTACCTGCAACGAGAGAAACAAATACGAAATATTTTAGTATTATTTATCATTTAAATATATTTTTTTTGGTTGTCTTTTAGTATTAGTAAGTACTGGTAACAAAAAGATTCGCAAAGCAATTTTGTAAATTGTTCTAAAGACATTATACAAATCGAGAAACTAAAATATATAATTTGTGTGACACAAAACCAGAACAACAACGACAACCAACTAAGTGTGTCAACTATGCTATAATGAACGAGTACCAGATACCCATTAATGATTTATCAAACAATACAATAAAAATATATACAAAAGTCTTAAAACCTCTTAAACTAAGATCTAAATGGCATAAAAAATAAATTATATGCAAAAATGCAATTTAATTATCAATATTAAAAAAAATATATATATATTCAACTCAAAGAACAAAGAAAATACAATCTGCGAAATTCGATTATTTTTTAAATTTTATTTTGTTCTGCAAAATTTAGTTCTTTTAAAAACATGTCAAATAAAAAAGTAATTAAATTTCGAACTTTAACATAACATTTTTTACTAATTTTTTCCTTCTTAAAGTGAGGTTAAGGTGTGCAATAAAATATTAAACTCAAAGATCTACATATAAAATAAATAAAAGATGAATCATAATAATAAATAAATGGCTTAAACTCTTCAATTTAAATCCAAATGGCAGAAGTAATATCCAAAAGTTCAAAATAATAAATGCATAGAATTTCCTGCACTTTTTGTGAAAAGTGAACTGTGCATTAGTGGGGGAGCGCAATCCCTCCTCCCCACACCCCCTGCTAGAAAAGCACACGCCTCGAAAACAATCAGAACCAATTAACTGAAAATTGAACAATCGAGCTGAGGCTGAGGCTGAGGCTCAGTTAAGCTAAGGCAAACGTTGGAATTGCTTTTGGGCCAACGCGAACTTTGTGTGTGGCAGCAGTCAGCAGTCAGCGCGATTCGAAGCTAATTGCCAATCGACAAACCGTTTGCAGACAGTTTGACGACGAAACAGCAGAGAGAGAGAGAGAGAGAGAGAGAGAGAGAGAGAGAGAGAGAGAGAGAGAGAGATAGAGAAATAGAGAGAGCGAGAGGGGGAAGCGAAAAAAGAGGGCGGCTGCAGTTACTCATTCTCATTAGCTATGCAGAGCGATAGGCGACAGTGCCTGGTCTGGTCTGGCCTGGTCTGGGGTTCTGTTCTGGTGGATACTCGAAACTGACCTCGGCATAACCCAGTTCAAGACTCTCAAGCAATTCCAATTGCAATCGAAAAAAAAATGGATAAAAAAACAAACGAACAGGAGAGGTTGAGGGGGAGTCAGATGGGAAACGAGAGGCTGACACACATGCGAGTCCAATGCCACCAGAGCACAGTCACTTACAGTGAAGACTAGTCTGCAGTCTACAGCAGTCTGCTGTCCCGAGTCTACAGTCCACAGTCTACACTCAGAAAAAAAATGACTGAAGCTGACAGCTTCGAAGGTTTTTTCGTTTCTCAATTTTAGGTTGCAAATTTTCTAAAAAAATAATTATTTCGAAAAACAAAAAAAAGCTTTATATTTTTCAGGGCGATTTTCTAAAGTTCATGTCGTTTTTCTCTGAGTGTACCGTATACTACAGTCCACCAACTACGAGTCTCTCTCTCAGTCTTCTGTCTTTGGGGCCTGTGGCGCGCCCCCGTTGCGCTTGGGCGCTTTTGACTTGACTTTGAGTTTGCTTTCGGGTTTCCTGCCGCCAACCGCCAATCGCGTGGGCGTTTGTCTAAGTTCCATTATACCCTGTTACCAGCAGCGTGGACAGGGAGTATACGGTTTTTGTGTAGCAGACAAACGAGGCAATAGACGCAACTCCCGACTTGGAATTTCTATGTGTTATCAATTAATTTATGCTTTTCAGCTTAAAAATATTTAAGTTTATTTGATCAAGTTAAAGACACTTTGCCACTTGTTTTCAGTTGGAAACAGATTACTGCGCAGTCGCAGGGATCCCATTTTATTTTTTGCTGGGGCTTGGTTGCAGTTGCCGTCGTGCGCTCTAACTGTTTTTTTTTGCTCGTGCCAAAAGACAAAAAAAAAAATATCGCAAAAAAAGGCAGGAACAACTCGTAGACAATTATAATTTGACGTTCTGATTTGGCTGCGCACATGTGGCCCAAACGGACAGCTACAGATTTGGCTTTGGCTTTGACTATGGCTTTGACTATGGCTTGTGGCTCAAATGTTGTTGTCGTTGTCGTTGTTGTTGTTGTCGTTGTTGTTGTTGTTGTTGTTGTTATTGCAGTTGCTGCTAGTAGTTGGCGGTGGTGGTTAGCAATTCATGTCATTGACAGCTGGGGCAACCAAGTTGGCCGTCGTCTAACTGAGTGTTTAACCATTTGTTTGCCTTTTCCAAATTGCCACACGTGAAATAATGCTTCAAGGTTTTTTTTTTGTCAGCAAAATCAAACGAAGACAAAAAGGCCACAAGGAAAGAAACCATTCATTCCCGTGAGTGGTAATAAAAAATTAAGGAATGTGCAAGAGAATTGAATTCGACCTGGAAGGAATGTGAATTTCATATTAAATTTTAACCAGTTTGTGGGGGGTATATGGTTCACCTTTTGACCTACCAATTACTTCCTACCGCCATTTCTTCAGTGCTCTACTTTTCGAGTGCTCTGTGTTGATTACAATCATAATCAATTCAGAGTCCTCTATTTCTATCATTAGAAACTCTTTTTCCAATGACATTTCTTCAAGCAACTAATACAAACTATTTTTTTATTGGTCTGAGATTGGGCTTTTTTCGGGTTCTCCCTAATGATATCTAGTAAAAATTACAATTTAAATTTAAATATTCAATTTTATTTCCAATTTATTTTCATTTATTTCATTAACTTTTCGTATATTTGCTGTGTCAACTGTTATTAGTCGAAATTAAACAACTAAATAAATGAGGACCTATAATGACCAAGATTTAAACTAAGCCTAAACGTTAACTTTGAGTATTGCCAAAAAAAAGAAGATGTGCAACATTAATGCTGAAAGTTTAGCAACCAATTTGTAAATATGCCACTTATAATTAGACTTATTTCAAGCTAATGCAAAAAATAATAATAGGAATCTTTTATTCAGCGGCTGTTTCTGTTGCTGTTGCTGCTCTTGCTGCTGCTGTTGTTGTTGTTGTTGTTGCACACAGTCATCATCATTATTGGCCCTAGTCCAAATTGGCAACAAGATTGTGGCAACTGTGGCAACAGAATTGCTGTTGTCACGTTGACAGTTGCAAATGTTGCAAGAGATTCTCTGAATGCACCTCAAACAAACAAAAAAAAACTACACATCAGTTCACACACACACACACACACACACACACACACACACACACGCACATACACACAAATAGAAACACTCCACACTCCGAACTTTCTCTGTGTTTAGTTTTTGTTTGAAACTTCCGCATTTTGGGGGGGCACAGTTGGTTGCAGCAGCAGAAGCAGCAGCAGCAGCAGAAGAAGTAGAAGCAGTCAGAGCTGTTGCCATTTATGTTGCCTGCTTGGCTGGCCACAAAGATTTTTGCAAATGATATAACTTTAGCCAATATTTACATATGTACGCTCACACACACACATACACACACACACACGCACACACACGCACACATCTAGAAAGTTGAACAACGGCGAAAATGTTCTAATGTCTGTGCTACAATTCCGCAACACAACAGGCAATGGAGGGGACTGAGGGAATGCATCAAGCAAGTTGTGTTGCAAGTAGGATAAAAAAAAACAACAACAACAAATTAGAAAAGAAAATCCATTTCCAAGAAATGAAAAATTACGCTGGGGAGTTAATTTTTGCCACTAAATTAGCTGCCAGCTATTGGCCACAACTCGAGATGCTCGACTGATGCAGATCTGAATGTGAATACGAATGTGAATGCGAATGTGAGTATGGGTGTGAGTGTGAATGTGAATGTGAATGTGAGTGGATGACGCGTATAAATGTGCGATTCAAATGAAGAGATGCATACAAAAAAAATAAGCAGCAGCATAAATACACTGAGAAACATAAGCAAGGTAAAACAGAAAATGGCAAATTTTGTTTCATTCAAAATATGTTCTAGAAAATGTAGAAAAAGATAAGAACAAATTTCAATTCAAGGTTCTTCATTCTGAAATATACAAATTGACAATATTGTTCAGTTTCAGTACGTTTTTCTCTCAGTGTAGCAGCGGGAAGCTGTATGGTAAGGAGTATCCTAACGCTGGTGGCAGCTGCAGCAATAAGACAACTACTTGCAACTGTTAACTGCTGCAACCTGCCTAGCATCTTTAGTGGCAGTTAAATAGTGCCGACTTTTGCCTCTAGCTGCCACGCCCACACACACACACACACATACACACACACAGACACATGACAACCAGCGAGAACAAAAGTCGGTCAACTTCAAAGACCGAAATTGTTGCGCCGCACTTGTCTTGACCACATTCAAATGCGGGCACAAAAGCTTATTAATAATTATGACAATGCAGCCAGCCAGTTGTGCCCAGTATACCCTGTAATTAGTAGACAATGGGCTATATGAAACTGGTAAATATATATTTTTAAGGTATTTGTAGGTATAATTAGCGTTGCTTTTATTGGGTAAATGCCAAATCCAAAATTATATATATCGAAAAGAATATGAATCACAAAAGCATTAGTTATGTGCACAGGGTATCTGCTAGTCGAGGACCTTACACACTCTTACACTTACGATTATTATTTATATTTTGCTCAGCTGTTTTCAGTTTTTTTATTATTCGTAAGACAAACTATTCATTAACCATAAGTGTGTTGAGGCATTTATTTGCAGGGTATTTAATAGTCCATATCCGACATTTGAATGACGTCAAGTTATATATTGTATTGCATTAGAGTCTTAGGAATGTCACAGCAGCCACAATGGCGACGTGGATTCTGAATGTTGGCTGTTCTGAGTGCTGCCCACGATCCGGAGAGTTGAGCGTGGAGCGTGGAACACTTTGTTGCCCAGCTCTACGGATTGCGGCACGTTGCGATTGTCACACGACAATGCGCCACCGTTAGTTGTTGTTGTTGTTGTTTTTGTTGTAAGTTGCTGTTGTTGCCAGTTATCGCTGTGTTGACCGCTTTTGATCGTGACCACCATTGTGGTTGCCGCCTCGTAAACACGCCAAAAACATTA
Source organism: Drosophila cognata (assembly GCA_035041535.1). Taxonomy (NCBI): domain Eukaryota; kingdom Metazoa; phylum Arthropoda; class Insecta; order Diptera; family Drosophilidae; genus Drosophila; species Drosophila cognata. Next base: position 5,103,878 of record JAWNLC010000234.1, on the reverse strand, counting down.
TTTTGAGCCAAGTTTATGCGATGGCGCACTTATAAAGTTTTCAACGCTTATTTACGATCATTTTGGCCCGGCCAACCGCCAACCAATAATCGTGTTGCCTTGTTTGCGCCCCCGCCAACTTAAGCTGTTATCTTCATATTTGCAGATCTCGCTCGCTCTCTCTCTATCTCTATCTCTCTCTCCCTCCCTCTCACTCTCTCTGCGGTAGATCTGTTCGATCTCTCAACCGCAACGATGATCAGCAATGGTGCTAAAAGTGCAGCCAAGCGCTGCACTCTTTACCCCCTCCCTTGCCCCTTTACCCCTGCACCCACCCGCAGCTAACACATCAGCTGTCAAAATCGGGATGAGCACTGATTAACTTAACTGATTGAAAGTCGCTTTAAGCCAAATTAAAATAAAAAATGTGGCGTTTCATTACACAAACGTTGTGTAAAATAGACACATACAAAAATACAAAATATACAAAATATAGTTACGAGATATGATTCGTGTTTAAGGAACTGGAACTGGAACTAATGTGCCACAATTTGACGCATATTCGAATTTTTCTAGTTCAACAAATATTCTCTAAATCTTGCTCAACAATTAATATTAGTCAAGGTCCATAACTATTTATTATTATTATTATTTATGTTTATCTAAATATGCGCACATTCTATATATAATTTTATATATATATAGATCTTTAGATACAGATTACCAGGGAAGCGTAAGTTGAACTGAATCTAAGATTATGCTTAAGAAGAACAAAAATGCAAATTAAGTTTCCATATATTTATTATATGCATCAAGACAGATTTGCAAAATGGAAGATCCTTTTGAATTAGTTGTAGTTTTCACAGTCAACGTGGCAATTATAAACATAAATTTGTTCGAGACACTTTTTCAAGTGTCTTATAGATGAACAAGCTGATCTCAGACAAGCTTAATTTCCTTCAGTTGGCTCTAATCAAAAATGAGTTAGACATGTAAAATTCATCCCAAAAGTCAACTAGCTAAAGTAGGTATAAACAGTAGCAAATTCTGATAAAGAGAAAGGATCCTCAAAACACATCAAAGATACTCGCATTCGAATAAGAATTGGAATTGATAGATAGCTATAGGTTCAGAAGCTGACACAATAGACCCTCAATAATATTAATAATAACATCCTTATAGATAGTAGATTAAAGATTAACCAATATCAAGTGATTTTTCAAGTACTTCAACTTTACATAATTCGTAAGCAGTTGACTCATTGCCAATTGCAATATAATCAAAATAAGGCTTAAAGAGAGGGAAAAATATGAAGTGACTCTACAAAGTATCAACTCATCAATATAGTAATAACAATAGATAGTGGAGTAGGGAGTAACCAATATCAAATGATTTTTTCAAGTAGCTCAGCTTTATATGAATCATTTAAGTAGTTGGCTCAATAAAATGCCCCTTTTTTTCGGTAGACAGGCGAAATGCATTTACTGTAAAAAACTCCTTAGAGCCAGGTTATTACGAGTGCACTTGGCCAACGCCCATTGACCGGCCAGTTACTGGCATTGCCATTGCCATTGTTGTTGTTAATGTTGTTGCTTGTTAAGCGGATTAAAGCCGCCCCTCCTTAGGACAGGGCCAAGCCCATTTACCAATAACAACAACAATTGGCTTAGAATATGGAGACCAGCCATAAATGCCTAATTAAAATGTGCTAGAGCCGTCGAGTTGTGGAGTCGTGGTGGGCGGTATATGGGGCGTGGCCCCCGTGCCAACTGAACAACTTAATTAATGTTATTTATCGATGCGGAATATCTGCACTTGCCACTTGCCACTTGCCACTTTGCCGCTGTCCACTCTCAAAGCAGACCGTGCGGAAAAGCTAATTAAAGTAAATAATAAAACAGGCAGCAGGAGCAGCATCAGCATCAGCATCTATATATATATATAATCTATATATATATAAATATCTCTGTAAGTAAATATATATGTGTGTGTGTGTGTGTGAGTGTGTGTGTGTGTGTGTGCATCTCGTCAGCCCCAGTTTGCTGCATCTTCATTATCTCTTCTCTTTTTGGCGGCGTCTGTGATTAGGCGCCTTCTACGGCAATTTGACGCTGCTGCTGCTGCTGCTGCTGCTGCAACTGCTGCAACAGCCACAGGCAACGCAGTTCACCTGCCGCCACACACCAGGCATCATTATGTACACACAGAAAAACTTGCTGCTTAAATTTGCCCTTGCCAATATGCAACTCGACAAAGAAGCCTTTTTTTGGCTAGACTCACTTGGAGTTTTCGAAAATGTGCTTGGTTCAAGTAAGAAGACTCCAGTCGAGAGAGCTCGCTTAGGAGGTCCCCTTAACTCAAGACGAGTATAACTTCTGATTGGTAATGTCCTGAATTGTACACTTCTTAGATATGCAAGGCAAGTTATATTGATTTCACAGTAAAAGCATCTTTGCTGGTTTTATTTATTATCGGTAATCGAAAATATGTATATATATCGAAGTTATCGAACAAAATAAATACATAAGCTGTGCACGTCTTAGAATCACTGTAGAAGCATCTTAGAGTTTATATATTTGTGATTTACTACGCCGATTGTTATCGGTAATCGATTTTATTCTCTATAGTATATAGGAGTAATCTATAAATGAAATAAACTTGAAGCCTCTACAATCTCTGAGAAAGCAGCATTCACAAAAATTCATACAGCTTGAACATAAAGATCAACATGACTATGAGGAATATATATAGGAACAGGAATATATATAATATTAGATACTAGATCGTAGATGCTTACTTCTGCCTGTTACTTTCCTTTGCAGAACTCCATTAAAAACTTTCTACACATTTTTATAGTGCGCATCGCAAATCAATTTGGCAAATATTAAATTTTTTGAAACTTTTTTGAAACTAGGCTTAGTAAATGTTTCTTGTTCTTCTGATTTGGTTAGCAGATTTGATGCAATCTTGTTCGCAGTGTATATGGCTCAATGTCTGCGCCCCTGAATGTTGGGCGTGTCACAGCAGGTTGCCCAGCAGTGATCGGTGCGAATATGCAGCGATTTAATGAACGGCGTCGTGAACTCTGCGCCGGCAGCTGTGGTAGCTGTGGCAGCTGAGGCAGCTGAGGCAGCTTCCTAGTTGTAACTAAACCACAAATTTGACTGGCTTTGTGGCGCCAGCAGCGCTGCCGGCGCGTGCTATTAGTGACTAGCCATTTAGCTGTTTAGTTTAGCCAGCTAGCTGGCGCCACAAGCAGTCGCCGACTCCGACTCCGACTCCGACTCTGACTCAGAGTCAGTCTCAGAGTCCAGAGTTGCAGAACGGAAATCGCCTGTCAATGGGCCAAGTTAGGGTAAAAAGGAATTGTCGCTCGGCGTGGACAGGAAATAGCAGCTGTCTCGCTTCTCGCGATACTCTATCTCAGTCTCATCTCGTTGAACGTTCGCGAAATTCTTTGGCTGTGCTTACATTTTAATTGGCAGCTCCACACTTGACACTTGGCCAGCTGGAAGCGTGTGAAAAAAGGCATTTTGTAAATCGACTAATTAAAATAATTAGTGTTTTGGCAGCGCACAACAATTGTGTGACCAATCAAGTACAAGATTCTGCCACGGGGCACAAAAACAACTGCCCGAGAGTGCAGTGATTTTCATTTTGTTGTCTGCCACAAGTTGCTGCTAAATGCCTGGCACAAGTCGCTTCCCAAGTAGCTGTTGTTGTTGTTTGCTGCAGACCACTTGGTAGCTTGGACAGTGTTATCATTATGCCAGATTATTATCAGTCTGGATTAACTCCTGACTTGGCCTCGAGGGCACTTTACTTTTGCTGCTACCCTGGCATAATTAGTTTTTATTGCCGCGTCCAGCAAATAGAGTGAAAAAAAGGAACAAAATAGAAGAGTTGAAGTTGCCGAATCTTGAATGCCCTTGCTTAATCAATTCTTTATAAATTATATACATATATATATATATATATATATAATAGCATCAAGAATATTAATTACTTTTTTCAATTCTTTGCAAGCTGCACAGCAAATTTGGCAGGCCCAACGCAAAGTGTATTAAACGTACATAAGAAAAAGACAGGCGCGTTGCACAAATTAGCCCTTGCAGGCAACAAGGAGGTGCTGATGTTGCAAGCAGTGCAAAAGTTTGTGCCACAGTTGCTGCTAATCCGCGCCAAAGCACCTTGCAGAACAAGGAAGTAAAACGTTAAGTTGAATTCGCTTTGCTGCTGCTGCTCCCAATGCTGCCCATTTAATACTTGGCAATTTAATATGAAATTGTTGGCCAACTTTGGCTGCCACTGCAACTGCAGTTGCTATTGCTGTTGCTGTTGCTGTTGCTGTTGTTAGCCTTGTCTAAGTGCTGGCATCAGTGGGCCAGGCCGGCCAAAGCGAAACCAAGTTGGCCATTTGGTGGCTCTGCCTGGCTGCTGTTGCTGCTGTCGATGATGTTGTTGACGGTGCGACTGCAACTGCAACTGCAACTGTTGCTACTTCAGTCTACTGTTGCCTATTTAAGCTCCTAGATAATTTCAATCATTAATTCTGATTATGAACAAGCGTGGAGTAGCCGCATGCCACGCAGGCCAACCACTGGCTGGGTGGAGGCATCGACTCGGCCTGGTTCATGCCACGCACGAGCTTTGCTGTGGGTTGCTCTCTGGTTGTCAGTGGCTGGTCGGTGTTGTCGGTGTTGTCGGTGTTGTCGGTGTTGTCGGTGGTTTTGTGTGGTGCTCGTGTTCTGCCTGCCAGTTGCCACGGCTACTGCTGATGCGCCACACAGTGGTGAAAGCATAATAAAAGTGTTCAACTTTTTAAGCATAAATTTTAATTAAAAGCATTTCCAAAATGTTCATGTTAAAGTTTATTTATTTGAATTGAACACAGGGTGAACATAAAGATCGACATGACATGACATGACTATTCAAATCGGCTGCTGATTGAGTTTATATATATAATTTCAGATTTTAGTTCGCAGCTGCTTTCTTCTGCCTGCTACATATATATATATATATCTTTCTATATCTTGCTATATATATATACAAATATATATCTCAAATCTGGCATTTCTCAAGTAGTAATAAACATCAATTCAAGTCTCGAGTATTTTTATTATATATCTTATTATATATCTATGTTTTATTATATATCTATATATCTACAAGCATTAATTATCTTTTTCCATTTATCTCATTTTGTTTGCCATCTTTTTTATTTATTTATTTTATTTTTTTGTTTTCTTCATTGAAAATTTTGAATCTAATCATTGATTGATGTGTGCTCAGGGCACTGTGCCGTGGCCCGAAATGAGTTCATAAGGCAGCTGCGCATGGCAGGAGGCAATAGTGGCCAATAGACGATATCGATAGCCAGCTAGCCAGCTAGCCAGCCAATAGTATTTATAGGGAGTGCTGTGGACGGTCTGAGAACGGGGCAAGGAGGCTGGAGAGCGGAGAGCGGGAAGTAGAGGCAGCAATAACCAGCACTTGGCCTGGTTGGTTAGAGACATGAGAGATGCTGTTGATAACTTGGCCAGTTGTTGGCTAACCAACAACGAACAGGTGCCACAAAATGTCTGCACCTCCTCTTTCACCTGCTCCTCCTCTCTGTCCATGCCACACATTTTGGTGGGTATCCATTTCTTATGCTGGCGATACATTTATTGCAACAAAATTTGTGACACGCACTAACAACATGTGCTGGGTTGGGTTCCAATATCGCCCTACCCCTACACCCTCTCTCTTTCTATATGTCTGTCTGTCTGTCTCTTTCTGGGCAATCAAAGGTCGCTCGATTGCTGCTGCTTATCAGCAACTCTTTATTGTTGTTGTTTACAAGCGATCCACGCAATTTGCTTTAGTTTTTTTTCGCAGCCTGGGCTGATAAGGCGGCAACACACAGTAAATATCCCCCACACCTCCCCCCCACACCTCTTTTTTTTTTGCTTTATCGCTTTTTATGATAGCCATAGTTGAACGTCAAACGTTTTTTTTTTTATTGATTAGCGCAAACGTATTTTGTTCTCTTCTTTATTCCATAAACGCAACAGTTGATTGCGCCAAGATTTGCCATGGTGAAAACAAGTAGATGCAACAACAACAACAGCAACAACAACAACAACAAGAACAGCAACTGCAACAACAACAACATTGTTATCGTTAGTCTTGGCCATGGTCTTCATCCAAAGTAACTGATGATTTTTTTTTTGTTTTTAGTCGTTTGTGGGACAGGCCTGCTGGCCATTTGGTAAGATTTTTGTCTGCTTTATTATAGAAATTTGTCGTAATTCACAACGGTGGCCACTTAAGATAAATCAAGGTAGCTAGCTAGCCCGAGAGTGGGCGTGGCCAGGAACCTGGGAAGCTGCAGAGGCTACTGAAGTAGCCGTGATTGCTGCTCACTGATCAAGTAAGGAGGCGGGCGGGCAGGCAACAGCGGGGAGTTCAGGGGAGAGGCAGTTTGGTTTAACAGTTAAATTGATGGCACAAAATTGTTTGCCCCTCTCAAGTTAAGCACCCCCCCCCCCCCTCCCCACCACAAACTTTTCTTTGCAGGCCACATAATGAATTTGCGTTCGGGTAATCAAGCCAAGCCGCAGTTAGAAATTAAAAGCAGGCGGAAAGGATTCACAGCAATTCACAGAATACGGTATACAGTAAAAGCAATGCTGATCACCCAAAGGTAATGTGCTCAAGGGGCGGCATTACAATGCCAACGATAATAACAAGGGTTTCTCGAAATGAACGACGCTTCAAATAACCTCAATAATATCTGCAATTATTACAAAGCTATGCCAAAAATAGAGATCCAAAATAAACAAGAATTTGATGGAATTATTAATCTTAATAGATGTGCTTACTTAAAAATGCGAAAATCATATTATACCATTATTATTCTATAAATTATAATATTAATAAAAAAATAAAAATACAAAATGAAAAAATAACTTTAAAGATTTATTACTCATAATAGCTAAACTTACGTAAAAATAAAAACAATAAATTTTATAGAATTGGTATTCATAAGTACATCTATAAATTATAAGATATCTATAATAATTCTATAAAATTCTTTATTAATTTTTATCTTATTTGGCATTTAATAAAAAATCTTAAACCTAAATATTGCAATATTTGTATAATATTTTGAAATTTCGAACAAAAGGCGCAAAACACGCAACACTGAAAATGGGGCAGCAGCAAGTGTTGACCAAAATTGGTCGCTTGGTTAACTGACAACGGTAAACACGTAAATGCCTTGCATAATAACTGGCTACAGGGTATCAACGCAAGGCAAACAACTGGGCAATGCGACAAAAAGGAGACGACGACGAGAAATGGCAGCAGACAAATAAAAATTCCACTCAAGTAGATGAAAATAGAACGGAAGTGGGTGGCGCTGTGGGTGGGAAAGGGTGGCTGAGGTAGGCAAACTGACGCAGGCAAACTGGCACAGGCAGGCTGAGCTGTGGCAGGCTGAGCTAAGCAAAGCGAGAGGAGCTGAAGGAAGAGTGGAAGGAAGCGTTAGCTGTGAAATGGGAACACGAGCATGAAAATGTAAAGTTGCCAGGCGGAATAATACGTAAACAGCGACGTGGAAGAGACAGCAGAAGCAGCAGGCAGGCAACAAGGGGCAATAAAAACGAAAAGTAACAAAAAACAAAAAAACAAAACGAAAAAAAGCAAGCAGAACAAACTGAAAAGAAGCAGGCAAATAAAGCGGCCAAATAGACAGACAACAGACAAAAGACAAGCTGACAAACATACAGCCAACAGTTAGAAACGAGAGAAGCAGCGGAAATAACGCTAAGCAACGCAAGGGGCCGGGGCGTGGCGGGTAGCAAGAGCCAAAGCAGAAGCAGCACAAGAAGAAGAGAGCAGACATTGACGCAGACGTGGATATATTGCCCATAGAGCCAAGACCACTGCAAAAGCAGCAACCCCAACCCCAACTCAGAGCAAGCTCGGTGACTGAATGACTGACTGACTGACAGGCAGACAGATAGACAGACAGACGACTGTTGGACGGACAGCGGGAGCCGTGTGGGTTGGCAGACTTACTTTGGCATTGCAAGTCAGCTTCTTTTCCAAGCATTTGAGCTGCTCACGTCCCCCCCCCCCCCCAACCAGCCCCAACCCCGCTTATAAAACCATAGAAAATGCCAATGAATTTTGTGGAGTGGATTGGTGGGTGGGTGTGGGGGGACGGGAAATGAAATTTGAAAAGAGCCGAAGCCGCATGAAAAACTTTTTGCGCTTTTCGGTTTCAAGTTGCCAGCACACACACACAGAGAGAGAGAGAGAGAGAGGGAAAGAGAGACTCTCAGTCCAGGCGGCCTTTGTGTATAACTTTTTTGGGGGGTTCCAAACTTTAATGGGGCAAGAGCAAACGCAGAATCAAAAACAAAATACAAAATATACAAAATACGAAATAGGGCTCCGCTCTCACAGCATGGGGCAGCCTAAAGAGATTTGCTTATATGTGCAGCTATTGTTGAAGCAATTGTTGTTGTTGTTGTGTGACATTTGCCATGAAAAGCAATTAGAACCGAACTGAAGTCGTTTCGAGGGTCTGTCGCCCCTCGCATATATAATAAGTCGAACATGCTAAACACATCTGTATATAAAGTAATTTTTATTTATTTCTACGTAGAACTCATCCGACTCTTTGATATGTGCAAAGAGTTGAGCAAAGTTTTCTAATTAATATCGTTTCCATTTTAGGTAACAGTTAAGTAAACTTCCCCAATTAACAATATATGGCCGAGAGGCAATTGTCTGATTAAAGTTTCGTTAACTGCGAAAGTATACAAAAAGTTCACAATATTTATGTGTTTTTTTTAGCTTTCGTTTAACTTATTAATTAATAGCTTTAAAAAACTTATGCTACTCCTTGAAGCTTATGTAAATAATCATAGGTTAAATTATAATATTATTATTTGATTATTTATTTATTTCTCAACTCTGCTTTATAAACTACACATTAGTTTTAGCTCTGCAGCTTAATTGAAACACAAAAACAATGAACACATATCCTTTATTGTCATCGATTATATGGCAACACAGATGTCCTACATAATTTTATGGACTGCTGGGTATTGTAAACGCTTCTGAGAAAATCCTGCAATTGGCTATTTGGAAAAAAACCATTCACTTTACTTGGAAAAAGTCAACCAAAGCTATTAGTAAAATGACTAATAAAGGCTTTGCTTACTTAGTGTGTTCGGCTCGCTTCTAATAAGGATTGTAAAGGAGACGTTAGAAGTTGTTGTGTATCCTGTGCGTGTGTGTGTGGCAGGAGCAGCCCATTTAAAGCCGTAGTAAAGCAGCGCAGCAGTAAAACGCCAGCTCAGCGAGCTGTGTGCAAAAAAAGAAAGTAAAAAAGGAAAGAGAAAAAAGGCAACAACCAGCAAGAAGCAGGACGCAGTCTATTTGTTGAAATTACTTTCATTGCACGGCATTTTCAAGTGGGTGTGTGGAAGGGCGCAGTGCGTGCGAGAGAGACAGAGACAGCGCGAGAGAGAGAGAAGTGAAAGAGGGGGCGAAAGGGAGCTGCCTGGCAAACTACAGAGTCCTTGAGCGTCTGATTTTGTGTATAGACGCGGACGCTATTCGTTTTTTTATACCGTGTGTGCCACCGAGTGGGGTTCTCCGTGTGTTTGTAGCTTAACTGTGGGCGTGCTCCAAGTGCGGACGCAGCTGCACGTGTCTATGTCGGTGTTTGTGCGCGTGTGTGTGTGTGTGCAAGCCAAATAAATTACACAAAAAAGTAACAAGACGAGAGGGACAGCCACAGAAAAAAAAGAAGCAAAAAGATAAAGAAAAAACACGCATAAAAGAGAAGAAAATGAAAATGTGCTGCATGTTTGCGCTTGTCAAAAGTCTGCCGCTCGCTCTGCACCTCCCTCTCCCTCACCCACTCCCTCGCCCATTCACTATCTGCCTGTCTCTGTCTCGCTCTGTTTTCAGTTAAAACAAAAAAAGCGTGAAAAGCATGCTGCAGCTAAAGCAAAGAATGCTGCCCACCAAGGTGGCAAATGCAACCTGGGGAAAACCAGAGCGAAAACTTTTATCTGCACGCTGACGAAAATTTAATGCTCTTGCCCCTTGCCGCTAAAGAATGTGCAACTTTTTTATTAAAACCGAAATATCCTTGTTCCATATTATACACATATATACATATATATATATATATATATATCGATTCATTTTTACCCACAAAAATACAGTTATTTGAGAGTCGATTTTTATACAAGTCTTAAATAATTTGAAAATATTAAACATATAATGAAATCTGTAAAAAGATGGTCAAAGTTTTCCTCGAGATAAAAAATGTGCTCATATAACAAGTCAATCAAGTCAATCCCAATCCTTCAAATACATGAAAAGTTTTCTTAATTTAGTGATAGCTTAGTGTTGTCCTATATAGTTCATGGTTTCTGGCGATGTTGGCTTGCTTATTCTAAGACAGCTGCTGGCAAGGGTATAATAAAGTGATAGACAACCCGCATATAGCTGGGCAATCCTTGTCAGGATCGAGCAACTGCAGGGTTGCCTAATGAGCGCCAGGCCGGGAGCAAAAATTAAAAACTGGGTTGTTCATGGGCGGAAGTGGGGTGGCAGTGGGGTTGTTGGGTTGTGCTTGGCCCACAGCAGCTACGGACAGTTGATTAATGCAGTCGCATGACTGAGACGACGGAGAAGACTGCCTGCCTGAAAGTGACAACAACTGAAGTGGAAGTCCGAGCAGCAGGACGAGTGGGATGTCAATTGGAGTGGGACAATCAGATTGACAATGAAGCTGAGAGCAACCCGAGCTGGTCCAAGTTTGAGTTTGAGTTGGAGTCAACAACAGTTGCTCGTCTTCATTTCCATGTCACTGCCATAACAAAATACAACAACGACAATAACAATATGCGACAACTGGCAGCAGCAACAACATCAAAAACAACTTTTGCCGCCACTCAAAATCAGATTTTGTTGCCCGAACAGCAGCAGCAGCAGCAGCAGCTAAATGATGATGATTGTGTTGATTATGATTATGATTATGATGCTGAGGCAACAGTCACATTCATTATTATCAATTGCCACACTGAGATTGCCATTGTTACTGTTGTTCTTGTTGTTGTTGTTTTTATTGTTGTTGGCTCCTGTGGGGCAGTTACTATTCCTCTCCTGCCCCTGATGCTTTTAGCGACGAAATGAAATGTGAAAAACGTGCTTAGACCTTTAGCTTTAGCTTTTGCTATGGCATTTGCCCATTTTCCTCCCAGCACTTTGGGTTTTCCTTTTTTCATTTCCCAAGCTTGGCCACAATCAAAGTTTTAATACCCTTCTCTCTGATTGGCAGGAAGTGCATATCAGAAGGAAACAAACTAAGTACACTCAGAAAAAACACGACCTAAATTTTAAACGTTCTCCAATGCATTATGTCGCCTCTCTTTATTATTCAGAAAATATGTTTCCAAAAACCAGACTTTTTCTAAAACCAATTTGAGGATCTCTGATAAAATATATCTCATTTTTAGGGTGTTTTCAGATGTGTACAAGTAACTCTAAAACCATGTTTTTGGTTTATTTAGGAACAGCTTTTTTTATTTTTAGAATATTAATAAATTATTTCCAAAAACTAGATTCAATTCGATTATTTTTTTGAGTGTATGTGTGTATATATATCTTAGATATTCCCTTACAAACATGAGACATCAAAATCAACATCAACAACAACATCAACAAGCGGCTAAAGTGCCAAGCAGATGGCTGCTATCAAAGCTAATCAAACATTTTAGAAACTTTGTTGTTTTGTGTGGTATCTGTTAGTCAATCAACGCAACAACTTGCGGTCTTTTGTTGTTGTCTAAGTCGAAGTGGAAGCTCGAGTTGGGTAAAAAAAAAGTTTGCTGTTGTTGACTTTTTTCCAGCTGCTGATTCTGATGCTGACGCAGCAGTGGATTAGCTGAATGAAGTTGCTGCTCATGTTGTCAAGTAGGCGCAGGATTTGCGCTTATGTAGTTGCCAACACATACACCCACACACACACACACATGAGCATATTGTGTGTGTTGGCGACTTAAAGTTGCTGTAAGAAATATTACGCATACGCCGCATTGAGCATTTGTCTGCTGACTGGCTGGCTGCCCATAATTCGAAGGCATTAAAACAAAAACACAACACGTAAGGCATACACACAAGAACACACACACACTCACACACACACAAGCACACACGCATAAGCACGCACACATAAGCACGCACACACATAAACTCAGCACACACCCATGCGTAGTAATAAATGACCTTGAAGCACACGCGACGTATGCGTAATGCGTATAATTTAAGCGAACAAATCAAACAGACAGACAGTCAGACAGACAGGCAAACAGACAAACAGACAGACAAGCAGACAGACAGACAGGCAGACAGACAGACTGTCAGCCGCTTAAAGCTTTAAAGCGCCCCACAAATGCCACACAATTATAAATAAAATGGAAAGCATGCGTAAACAAAGACAGCAACAGAGTGAACAGCAGTGTGTCAAAGCGAGACAAAGTGATCAAAATATATACATATATATATATATATATAGACATATATACATATATATATATATATACACACACAGCTAATAAATGGCAGACACAGGACGAGCGCAAATGCTGCGCCTAGGCAAACAAATTTCATTTACTGACGACCGAAACAATTTTTGCCACGTGCAAAGCGCTACGCAAACAAACAACAACAAAAACGAGATAGAAAATAAGAGAGAGATAGAGTGAAAGAGAGGAAGAAAGCGAGTGCGAAAGAGAAGGGCTACGGCACAGCAGACACATTGCTAAAGTTATGTACCACGTGCGTGTGGCAATGTCTGAGCCATGTCCTGCCCCACTCTCTGCCCCAGCCCCTGCCTCTGCCTATGCCTCTGCCACGCTCCCTGACACCCGCAGGCTTCTATTCTCAGCTCTGGCAAAAGCTAAAGGCGACACACACAACCACGTCGAAGATTCATTGAATATGCAAATTGTGCCGAAATAATCCTCCAGGGGCGGCACTTGCTAAACTTAACCGAGCACGTTGCCAGTGTAGAAAGGGGGAGGGGGGGTGGAGAAAGGGAGGTATAGATGTGTGTGTGTATGCACAGTGGTCTAAGATGGTGGTATGAATAAGCAAAACAAAACAACTTAAGCAACTAACTAATATTTATTTTTATTTATTTTATATCATTCACAAAAATTAACATTAAAATTTATAAAAACTAATAAAAAATTATAATAAATAATTTATTTATTTATTATTTTGCGCATAGATCTGTGTGTATATATTATTTTATATGTACAAGCTTCAACTCAACTGAGCAATTAATTGAAATTGGTTTTGCGCAACATTTACACCACTATGCAATGTCTTAACAAGAAAGCCGGCTGACAGACTGGCAGACAGACAGGAAGACAGACAGACTGGTAGACAGACAAACTGGGAGACAGACAGAATGGGAGACAGAGGGTACAAATGCCAGAGAGTCAAGGCAAGGCAAGGCTATGGCGGCATCGCTCATGATGACTGCCAGAGAGCAGCAAAGGGTGACAGAGGCGAGGCAGAGGTAGGACAGGCGGGGGCTGTGGCACGATGCAAAGGAAACGACGGCTGACAAGTCAAGAGGAAATTCACAAGACACATTCCAACCGATAGACGCGACACAGTGGCGGATGACGCAAGCTCCAAAGGCGACCCCAAAAAAGCGAAAGGGATACACATTAATGTTCAGGGCCGCAGTAGAGTAGGTAGCGCCATAATCAACAAAGCAATTGCCAGCAGTAGTTATGTGTGCGTGTGTCTGTGTGTGTGTGTGTGTGTATGTGGTTAGTTAACGAGTGAAGGTGGTGCGGCGGGGGGTGGTGCGTGGCACTCGACTGCGTGTGCGAAAGTTTAGCCAAACTTTTGACACTTTGGTCGCGTCGACGTTCTCATTTTATTTATTCTTCTTTCTTTTTGTTTTTGGGTTTAGCTTTTTGCCGCAGGAACAATCCAACTACCCAGTTAGCCACTATCTACCCCACTATCTCTGACTCTGGCAGCCAGAGAGCGTGTCAAAGAAACAGCTGAAGTGGGGCAGACAACGCCCATAAGTAGGCAACATGATATGCGAGATAGTAATATTCCATTAAGCTGACACCTCAAATGAAAATGCACACATTCATATGCAATATATACACATATATTTACATATATTTCATATATATATGGATGTGTGCAAATAGAGCAGGAAATGTGTGTTAGACATGCAGTCAAAATGTGTCACATTATGCCAAACGAAAAGTGCTCAAGTTATGCTATATTGTTGCAGCTTTGCTGTTGCGGATTTGTTGCCGATAAGCAAATATATTAACAGATAAGCAAAATGATAGCTATATATATTAATATATATATATATATATATGTTTTTGGCTAATAACAGCTGTACAGACAGTGTTAAAAAACAAGTAACAAAAATTGTTAAAGTTAATGCTTTAAAAGTGCTTTAATAATTTATTTATCTAATGAGCTTCCAAATAAGATTCCAAAATTCCCATCATAAATTCCAAATTACGAACAATCTAAACTGACCAAATTACACACGACACAGATCAGCAGAGACCCATAAAATAAAACAAGTAAATGGAATTACGCATACGCACTGTGATATTTAACAATATTCATTTATATATTTATATTTATGGTGTATTTAACAAAAGTCACTGTTTGTGGCTACATTTAACAGTTGGACGTAAATGAACTAAATTTAGCATTAAGCCCCTTAAATGTGCTTACAAAAAGACAACTTTACACATTTTTCAATATTGTTGAAATTCAAGCAGAGATAGCGACAAGAAAAAAGAAGAAAGAAAACAAAAGTTGTTCAGTAAAAAAGTATGTGTGTGTGTGTGTGTGTGTGTGTGCACCCAAAGGGAGCCAAAAGCAGCAGTAGCAGCAGCATCAGCTTAGTCCACATAGTAACGTAAAAATATGAAACGCACACGGCACATAAATTTTCAGCTTAGACGACGTTCTCATCGTGCCAAAAAAGGAAGCAAAAATCTGCAACACACAAAAACCAGCCAGTGGAAAGAAAGTGGTGGTGTATGGTGTAAGAGTGTGTGTCTGTGTGTGTGTGTGTGTGTCTGTGTGTGTCAGGAATAAAAACCAAGAGCAGACAAAAGCAACAAAAGTTTTTCGGCCAAAATGAGCGCACGAGCCAAACACCAACAGCTGAATACTGAAACATGGCCAACAGCAGTAGCAGCAGAAGCAGCAGGGAAAACTGGCAAAGGGCACAGCGTAAGGATGTGTCAGTAGGTGTAGGGCGTGGCAGTGTGGTGGCGAGGCACAATGCGGGCAACGTTGCGCGACCAACGCCTGACTGCGCCTCCCAGCTGCCTGACGGGCAAACTTTGTGCGCCAAAAAAAAAAAAAAAAAAATTGAAACAAAACACACAAAAAGTGTGAACAGACGAGACTGATCGACGGGTAGATGACCTGTAGAAAATCAAAATATAGCTATAACATATGGCTGCATATCGATATTTACTGATAACAATTACCTACTAAACATAAATCATAATATCTGTCAAACAGGCCAACATAATATCACAAATCATGCATATCGATATAACATTTTGATCAACTTTTATGCAAATCTATATATACAACATAAATCGATTTAGCAGGTTTTTGTTGGTATTCTTAGCTGTTGCGAATTGTTGCTTATCGATATTTTTCAATTTATATTATAAATACAAATAGCAGTTTTTTATTTTATGTTTGTAGCTGTTGTAAGCTTAAAATGACATCGATATTTATCGATGAGGAATTTTTTTTATAATATAAGTTCTCTGCCTCTTATCTACACACCTCTTTTACCCATTCCAAATGCAAACAGGGTATTAAAAGAGGACGAAGGAAAAAAGCAAAAATACGGCAAACAATTCACGAACCGAAAATCCACACGGGCAACGCAGACGGCTGTCTGCTGCTGTTGCTGCTGTTGTTGTTGCTGCTGCTGCTGCTGCTGCTCTCGACAGTAACGACAAATAAAACGAAATGAATGGCAAAAGTCCTATATACACATGGCACACACACACATTATATATATATATATATATATATATATAAATATATATGCACATTATATACAAGTATTGCGTGGTATATAGAAACGAAAGAACATTTTTGGAAGAATGCCGCGCACAAAATAAGAGCAGCAAGCGCCATCTGGCGGCAGCAAGCAGCACAAGCACAGCATAGCAAGTGCGACAGAGAGACAGAGAGAGTGAGATGGAGTCAGAGAGTGAGAGAGAGAGAAGCTAAATGCGAATGTGGGCAAAAAATAAAACAAATAAATATAAAATAAAAATGGCATAAAAACTGGTTCATGTCTGCCCGAATTTGTGGGGCAGTCAAGGGGGTGGCAAAAGGGGGGTGTTTTCATTTTTTGGGTAGGTTGCTTGTTAGTTGCGCCGAGCTTTACGGTGCTTTATCGGTTGGGCTGCGGCGACGGCTGAAACTGTTCTTGCTTCTGTTGTTGTTGTTGCTATTCTTAACGAGTGCCGACGACGATGATGATGATGACGACGATGTTGTTGTTGTTGTTGTTTTGTCTGCCTGTCTGCCAGCTTGCTGAGCGAGTGTGTGTGGGTGTGAGTTAACGATGAGCCCCAGCCAGTCGAGCCGTAAACGTTTGTCGTTCTGTCGTTTACGCCAGCGACCTAAAAATCAGTTAGTCCTCGTCTAACTGCGCACGTTTATATATGTTTATACATATATATATACATATATATATATATATTTGTCTGTGCGAAAAGGAGTGTCTGCTCTAGAGACGAGACAACAGTAATAACAGCAAACATGAGCAGTAACAATAACAAGAACAACAAACAGCAGAAGCAGCTGCCGCCTCACAAAATAAACCATAGCATACATTTTGGGGCTCTAATGCGAACACAATACGGGCTCGTAAATTGAAACGCTTTTGTTCTGATGCTTAATTCTATATATATAAATATATGCATATATATACACGTATATATACATCGATGTATGAAAAATATAAGTCGCACAGCCCTCAATTGCAAGATTTATAACAAAACAATTCGAAATACGAAATATGAATTAAATGTAAGAGATAAAATTCAGTTTTAAATTCGGCAAACATTTTCTGCCGATTGAACCACCATTGTATGCAGTTATAGCTCAATGTGTGTGTGTGTGTGTGTTACAGCTACTTCTGTTTAATACTTTTTCAACAGCCAGCAAAGTCAGCTGCAGAGATATAAAAATGCACAGATTGAAACTGCAGCAGAAACAATTGTGAAAAGCAGTTATTTGAGCAGTTATTTAAGAAACCAGCCATGCAGCAGCTATTAACTGCCACGCCCACAAGCTGCGCCCCACGCACCCCATTACAACAATCAAAAGCCTCAACGGCAACTGCAAAAACTTTAGCAGGCAACAATAAAAAGCATTGCCTACTTTTGAGCGCAGTAAAAATGAAAAAATGAAAGCTGAATGCAGAAATAGTGTATATAAATATGCATATATATATATATATATATATATATATAGTGTATATATATAGGTTATATAAGTGGAGCAGCGGCAACAGTTATTCGGGTGGCCCTGTTAATTGGGCGCGGATGTGGACCGCAGAAAGCGGATAAAAGGCAGACATGCTGGCAGCAGCCAATCAGCCTCAATACAGCTCCGTCTCCAGCTCACCCCCTTGCTGTCCACAATAATGGTCTCCAGTGGATGCGTCGTCTGATCAATGTCGCTACGGTGGTCACGCGAAACGGCAACCGCAGCGACCGACAACAACTAAGGGCAACTTGTGTGGGGGGAGGGGAATGAACGGGGAAACGACCTACATTCAATTTGCTAGCAACCGCAGAAAACGCGTCTGACAGATGACGATTAACATTCGTGATGTTCCCGATGACGATGATGACGATGGTGATGAGAATGATTTTGCTGATGCCTCAGCATGTGCAGCAGCCCACCACCAGCAAGTGGGTAAAAATGCATTGGGCGACAGAAACGGAAATATGATTTGACAGTTGAATGCGGTGGGGCAGGTCGAGTCTACTACAGATTACCAGCAGGCAGGCGCAGTGTCATTGGGTCAGGTGGTTTGTCATCATTGTCGTTCCCATTGTTGTTATTGTTGTTGTTTCTGTGTGCATTTACTTTTTTTTCTTTACTTTCATTTATTTCTCGCCCGCTCAGCATTTGTAGATAACATTGAATGAGTCAAAAACAGACGGAAATAAATTTAATTAAACTACTTTTTGCTTTAGCTTTTGCAAACTTTGAACATTCAATTTAAATAAAACTAAAATTATTTGTACATAACACAAATAAATAGACAGCATTTTAATCTTTTAAAGTGTTTGTCTTTTAGTTGGTTTAAACTAACAAAAGCATTTCGCATATTTGCATTATTTTTATCAGCTTAGACTGCAGCTCTCAGCTGTCACAACAGACATTCCCCTAAATATATTTAGATTCACTGCAGACATCATATATATTGTGAATTAATATGCTCAGCTTTTTAACTGCAAATTTAATACTTATGCACACAAACAAAAATAAAACATTTCTCTTAATATATAACGCATACGCCATGTGGTGTTATTTTTGTTGCCAATTTTGCCAGCAGTTAAGAATGGCAGAACTTCTCCCGGGTCGATTTTGATCTATGGACAACATTTTAGCCACAACTGGCAAAAAAAAACGGAAGTAAAAATCCTTTTAGTGTTTGTCATGTGTCTGTCGCCTCGACGAATTCGACAGCTGCTCGACGTAGCGAACCCAAAGAGACCAGCTCGCAATTTAACCACTTGCATGTGGTTGTGTGCCGAGTGGTTGTGTCTCTCTCTGTGTGTGTGTGTGAGAGTGTGTGTGTGTAATTGTATGTGTGTTAGTACTAAATGTATTTGCACTGGTTGTAAATGCCAAAGCGAGACACACAAACACAACTCACTTACTCGACCATACAAAAGTTGTTAGTTACAATTCTGGTTTTTACTGCTGCAACTGCTGCTGCTGGCACGCCCCCTTTTTTCGCAAACAACGCCCGCATGACCTGATTCTGCACTTCTTTTGAGAGGGGACGGGTGGGCGTAAGGCTGAAGGTCGTTGCTAGTAATGAGAAACCAGGCAAAAAGCCACTGTGCCTGGGCCCCCAAAAAGAGTCCTACTACGCCTAGCACTTTGTACCACTTTGCCCAACCACACACACAACCACACCCACTTTTATATATATATACACACACACACACAAGCATACACTCTCTGAGTGAGCACATTTGAGGGTCTTCTTTGCCGCTGGCTAAATGGAGACGCAAGGACCACATTCCTGTCGAGCACCACATAATGGAGAGCACTGCGAATACAAATACAAATACAAACACAAACTATACACATATATACATTTATATATATGTATATATATATATATAGTGCTCTTAGTATTTACAAAGGAAATGCAATTGCTTTTTTTGTTGTTGTTGCAGCAGCAGCAGCAGTAGCAAGCCCAACTTGCAACCCTACCCTGGCCCTTTTCATCTTTATCATCGATGGCAGCACAATGATTGCCAGAGCACAGTTATTGTCACAGTTTCCATTTTCTTTTTTTCCTCTTTTCTTTTGTGTACAATTTTCAAAATGGCGTTGCCCCCAATGTCCCCCCATTTCAGGCGTCCCTATTGCCCGGCAATCTTCGTCAATTTTTTTTGCAACTTTATTTGCAAGCCACCCGCTGGTCTGCTGGTCTGCTGGTCTGCCTGGCTCACGGCTCACGGCTCGCTGGACCCGTAATTCAAGCGGAACGCGTCGCCAACAACCATAAAAGCCAAGTGCAGAGCACGAAACAAAACAAAACAAAAATCAACGCGGAGAAAGATGCAAACAAGAACACAAAAAAAGGAAAAGTAAAAATGGACCCAAACAACGTCCTAGTAGGGACAACTAAATAACAAGGGCGCAAATGGCGGTCCAACAGTTTGGTAAAAGTAAGTGTATGTGTATGTGTGTAGGCGTGTATGAGTGTGGGTGTGTGGGTGTGTGTATACCCTATGTGTACATTAAATTGCTAAGACTAGCTTAAGCTTTTGGAACTGGCTAAGAAAAAAAGCAGCCATGCATAAAACTTTAATATTAAAAAAAAATAACTAAGAAATAATAGAAAATAATTAATACGAAATAAATAATAAGCAATCAAGTAAATAAATAAATAAATCAAATACAATAAATGTATAAAATAACTAAAAAAAAAAACAAATAATAAACAAATAATACATACAAATTAAATAAATAACGAAAAATAATAAGCAAATATGAAAATGAATAATAAAAAACGGATAATAAACAAATAATGAATAAATAATAAATAAATAGTTCATAGAAATTATAAACAACTAATACAAAAATTAAAAAAAAAAATAATATATATAAAATTCGATTCAATATTGAGAA
Source organism: Drosophila cognata (assembly GCA_035041535.1). Taxonomy (NCBI): domain Eukaryota; kingdom Metazoa; phylum Arthropoda; class Insecta; order Diptera; family Drosophilidae; genus Drosophila; species Drosophila cognata. The sequence goes on along the minus strand of JAWNLC010000234.1, from coordinate 5,083,388 downwards.
AGACCGATGCTTTTAAGAACATAATAAATAATAAATAAATACTATATGTGATAAAAATATAATAAGTAATCACAAAAGCTTTTGGGTCTTATTGATTTTATTTAATTATCGGTTATATTCCTGTTCAGATTCATTATATATTTATGCACTTGGTGCCCTTGGCTACAGGGCATATTTTTGAGTGGCATTTCCCATCAGTATTTGTTGTTATACTTGCTGTTGTTGTTTGTGTGTGTTTGTTGTGTGTCCTTTCTGTCCCGCCATGTCATAAAAAATGAAAACCATGTCCGATAAACAAGCCCCCGTCCCAGCCAAAAAAAAAAGACCACGCCGCCCACAATTGATGGCAACTGCGTCGCGTCTGAGTTTTCATTTATTTTTTGTCGTCATCTTTTCTTTTGTATTTTTTTTTTTTTCGTTTGCTGTTTCGCTTTTGGCCGACATAATTTGCTAACTGAAATGGAAAACATTTTCGACAGGCGCGCTCTGTCGGGCGCCAGGCGGCGGCAGACACGCGCACCAATACTAAGCCACACACACACACAGACACACTGACTCACACAGACAGACTGCGGGCAAATGTACAGCAACAAAAACAGGAGCAAGCTGGCTCGGGGCACAGACAGGAAAAAGGATGTCGTCGCCGACACTGTGTGTTAGTGTGTGTGTGTGTTTGTGTGTGTTTGTGTGTGTTTGTGTGTGTGTGTGTGTTTGTATGTGCTTTTGTGTATGTGAATACATTCTGTAGTCCTGTTGCTGGGTCAGCTCATTGTCCATTGTGCCTGTCGCCCTGTTTCCATTTCTTATCGATGTTGGCTGTTGTTTTTCTTTTACTTCTTGTTGTTGTTTTTGCTGCTGTCTGCCCAGTCATGGTTATGAACTTACTGCCTCGTCCGCAACTCATTCTTTTGTCCTTTGCCTCATTCCTTTTATGCTATTAAAAGCAAATGCTGTTCTCCTTATTGTTATTGTTGTTGCTGCTCGCTGCTGTGTCCTTCGCAACATTTCATAGAAGCGTGCGATGCCAACAACAACATCAACAAAAGCTATAACAAAACAGAAAGTTAAGCAAACGTTTTTTTTTTTGTCTGCGACTACGAAACCAAAATACGCTTAAATAAATATTTAACAGAGTTGCGCATAAGTCAAATATGCTTTGCGCTAACAGCGCAGATTTGTTTTCAAATAATAACACAATGTTATAATCATTATTTACAGTATGTGCTAACGCTTAGCCTTTGATCGACACGATCGCAAAAACGAAGGTGACACGAATGAATGTTTGCTTGGCAGCAGCAGCAGCCGGCAGATCAGCGAGAGAGAGCGAGAGAGAGCGAGAGAGCGCTGCACGAAGAGGGCACTGTTAACGCTGGCGTCTGCAGCATAAACAGCACTCAACAGCCTGCAAATGTAATTACAATTCAATCGACTAACATTATGTGAAGGGCAGGGCGCCAAATTCAATTGCTGCTGCTAATATGGAAAAAAAAAGATAGGAATAAAGTCTACTATATATAAATGCTACCACTTCTGCGCCTTAGTTGACATACCTGTACTTAATACCCTATATTATTATAATAGCGAACAAAAATGACTGAATGCGTAAATGGTTGGGATTCTGTCGTTGAGTCTGGTTCGTAGCCAGAGTCTGGGTCTGGGATTGGGGAGCCTGTCTGGGACGTCGCATGTGGGCAACCCACTGTGGCGACATTCATTCCTTTTGTTGTGACTAACGTGCTTCAAATGAAGGCGCTTTCCAGCTGACCAGCTGTCTACTCTATATATAATATATATGTAAAATGTTGCTAAGGACAGCTGGACGCAAGGACATAAGGACAAATGCGTATTTGCCCGTCGAGTGGGAGGATGAGAAAGAACTTTTGCCCTTTGCATAATTACGTTGAATATATATTTTTAGGCAAAAACAAGAAATGTACGACTATTTTAGTCACGTCGAAAATAACATACCCTTGCAGACCGGACTCATCTAAATTTAACTAGACGTTTAAGAAATCGATCGAAAGCTATTTGATATAGTTGAGCATTATTTTTAGAAATGTTATTAAAAATAACTAATTTATCGACAGATTGTTCCCATGGAAACTATATTATATAGTAGTCTGATCTAAATGATTTTTAATCCAAATGTGTAGAGAATATTACTTAACTAACTGTTAAGCAAAAAAGGTTTTTATGCAAGATCACATATCTCGACCGATTAGGCTATATCGAGTCGACTACTGATGCTGATCAAGAATATATCTTCATCAGTGTATTACAAGCTTCAAGCCAAAATTATAATGCCCTCCACAAGGGAATACAAAAACTTGCAAATGTCTAGCCATGGATAGGCGCCTAACTTTGGTTTCTATTTTATTTTTTTTCGTGGAAAACTCATTACCAGCTTAAAAGGACATTACGTAAGCACAAATCCTTAGCCAGTTGCCTACGCGTGTGACCCATAACAAAAAATCAGAAGAAAAAACAAATAAAATAAAAGCAAAATGTGCCAAATTCATTCGATGGCAAATATTTCGCGTGAAATTAACGCCAAGGCGCTAATGGCCGACAAATCGGAGCGAGATCTTGACAAACAAAACGAAACTAAATAAAACAAAACAAAACAATAACAAATGTTAATCAGACGGCGGCAATTAACTAATAAAAAAAATGAAGCTGCCCTGCTAATGAGGCAGCAAGGAAAAACACAGCTCACGTGAACAGATCAACCATGGTATATATATATATATGTATATGTATATATATAACAGATTTAAGCATAGTTGTGTTATCACAATTTATTAATGGCGTGACTAGCTTGCTCATATGTTAATAGCTGGGAATTAAATGTGTTCTTAGTCATTTAAGTCAATGAATTTAAACGAATTTAATTAGGTTTGCAGCAATATTTAGATAGATTTATTAGATCTTTGTTGCATCTATACAATTCAGTGATATTTCAAATTCCAAATCGTAAGTGATATCGTCGAAGATAAAACCTGATTATTATGTCAGCTGCATTAATGCGAGTTCGAAAGTTTGTATTCATTCCACTTATATATAGTTTTGTTAAAGTTAGGAAATAATTACAGTACACTATTCAATTTAATATAATTAATAGAAATTTGTAGAATAATTTCATAGTAAGGAGATCGCGGCATATCTGGCAGATAAAACATGCATTAAGAATCATGGGAGTTTGAAGTTGATGAATAAAACATATTTATTGTATAATATTCTCTCATTTTTCTAAGCACATGGATAATAAATATTCATTGTATAATATTATGGTATTCATTCCAGGCATAAATAATATTAGAACATTAAGCAACAAGCTATACTAATCATTTATATTTTACGCTCTTTTTGTACACTTTTATGTTTTTCCTCAATTCTACAGTTGTCTGTTATGCATATATATATATATAGACAAGTACTACTTCGAGTCACATATGGCACTGACTGACAAGCGCCCATAACTCTAATAAAAAATCAGATTTTCATGGCTGTCAGGCTTGTTAGATGCGTCGTCGTCGCCGTTGCCGATGGCGGGGCCAAAAGCCTCGATAGATGGCATCTGAAGAACTGCAACCGCAACTGCAACTGCATCACACAGTCTTTGAGTGTTGGAGTCGAAAAACAAGGTCTACTGTGTTGCTATATTGTTGGCGACCCAAAGGAAGTCGAGGTCTTTACTATCAGCTCTTGTGGCACAAGGTTTGCAGTCTGCAGTTGTTGTTGCCAGCTAGTTGGGTGTTTTGGGGCTGTTCAACTGTCGACGTTAGCCAGGTGATGAATGGTAATGAAAATGTTGCTGTGGCAGTTGTTGCAATGCCGCTTTGTCTGCCACGCCGTGTCAGCCTCAGCCAACTGCCTCAATAAAAACTAATGCAGTGGCAGTTGTTGTTGCTGCTGCTACTTGCAGTTGTTGTACGATAATCATCTCTCTCTCTCTCTGTGTGCTGCGGTTGTGGCCATGGCTGTTAGCTGTTAGCTGTTACTGTTGGCTTGGCCCACTTGTTGCCACCGTCAAGTAGCAGAAAACATAAAATTTTATGCATTCGTATTTCTTGTGAAGCGCAGCAAGCAACTGCCCCTTTACCCACACACACACACACCCCCTCTCCAAACCCCTGCCACTGACTGCCTCTCTACGCCAAACAATTGTCGGTTTTCTCTAATGTTTTTTTTTGTTTTTTGTATACCCTGTACGAGTTACGATTGCTTAAAGAGGGTATCTCAGAGTGTATTTATTCAGAAATTATACTTCTAAAAATCGGAGTATTTTTTTTTTAATTGCATGGTTCAATTTTCGACGATTTACAAAAGAATTTGTCTAATTTCCAGCATATATTAGGTTTGTCGATATATAGGATATCTTTTGAATGGAGCAGGCCAAAAAGAAGAATTATTGAAATGAAAAAACTGCAAACATTTTTTAACAATCATCATTTACAGTTTAGTTAGATAAACAACTTAATTTTGGCAATGGAAGCAGGAGAGTGAAGCTAAGTACAGGGTATAGCCTAGTCAAGCACTGTTTAAATTATAGCTGTTATTATTGTTGCTGCTGCTGCTGCTCTGCTGGCTCGTTTTGATTAATCTGACATTGCAATGCAAAAATCCATTTGGCAGCTCAACAACAGCAACAGCAGCGTCGGCAAAGAGGCAATGTAAATGGCCAACAAAAACAAGTTATTACCCAAGCTTGGCTGTTTTACAACAAGGCTCGTGTTCAACCCAGTTAACAACAAAAAAAAAATGCCAAACTTGACCTAGCCATGGAATTTAGACATCGCAAATGCAGCTGAAAATCATACAGCAAAAACAAAAGAGTTATGGTCGAGAAAGAGACGCCTTCGCAGGCAATTCGACTTCTGATGCCCCCTTTTGGCACGAGCTTGCCACAGCCGTGGCAATAAAATTGCGGAAATCATTTCAAACAAATTGATTGGCATCGCCAGCCAAACTCTGGTCAAGTGGGCAACAACCAGTTCAGTTCTGGCTACCACCAAGCAAGTAAGTAAGTAATTGCTGGGCGCGTCTGGGGAAACGTGCCTTTTGGCCACGAAAAACGCACAGGAATCTCTGCTCCAGCTAGCAAGCGAATAGCTTGTGTGCGTGACCTAACCAAGGACAAAAGGCGGCAACAAAGTCCTTCTTAGCTGGCACCACCCCAAAAAAAAAAAATACACTGAAGAACCCCAGAAGAAGTGTCAAAATAAAAGCACCAGAAGTGCTGTCAATAATTTATGATTATGGCCAAGACAAACTAACTGTGGTGACATTTTTGGCCCCCAAAAATTATATTTGCTGCCTGTCGAATGTCTTTATTGTGGCGAGCAGTGGGAATTTCCAAATAATTGCTGATGCCACACAAGTTTTCCGAGTAGTGGGGCAACAAATGCCCAAGTTAGAGTAAAATAACCAAGAAGCAAAAACATAAAAAGTTAACAAAACCGTCAAGTAGAGAGGAGAACACTTTGGGGGTGAAAAGCATTATTTAGAGCAAACTAATCTGATTGGCAAACTAACATTTTAAAAAGTTTGTATTTTTTTAAATAAAATGCGAAACTAGCAAAGATAAAAAGTTTAATACAAGTTTAAAAAAAAAACATACAAAATAATTATTGAAGGGTGGCAAAGCGCTTTTGTTGTATTTAGTAATCATGAACCCTAAGAGAATCTGTCACAAGTTTCCTAAATGAAGATATATTTGAACAACATATATAAATTCAAGAAAACCAATAAAAAAGCTGTTAATGTTCTTTAAGATGAGTAAGGAGAAAAAATTCACTGAGAGAAAGAGACAGAGGGAGAGAGAGAGAGAGAGCTAGTTATTGATGTATTAAGATAGATAGAGCTTGATTTTCTTATAGTGACTAAACATAAAATAATAATTAACAAATAATAATTAAGGAAATAATTAACAAACCATTCCTGAAATTATTTCTCAAAGAAATTTATACTGAACTAGGCTACGAAATAATGACAACTATACAACGCCCATCATAAAACTATTAAAAGCACCTCTGAAATGGGTTTATTTTTGGAATTTTAATTGACTGACAAATGGGCCAAAAGTAAGACTTGATATCGCTGGTTAAACGTGATCAAATCAGGAAAACTAATTTACGTCACGCACACATACATTAAATTTCAACGCACAAAACTACATATCAGGGCATAGACACAAAGAACCGAACTAAAAAAAAAAAACAGGCTCTTATCTAAATTATGTACTTAAACTCATGAAATTTTGCGTGATGCGCTTTAAGCGAAGCTTTAATGTGTTCCACACAAGCACACACACACACGAAGAGAGAGAAGCACAAAATAAAGAAATGAAGTAAGGCAAATACAAAAGGAGAAGGCGAGCGACAAGCAGAAAATGGAGGATGTGGAATGGAATGGAACGTAAAGCATGTCTGCCAACGCCCACAGTGCCACGCCCAAAAGCAACGGCTATTGCCGACAACAACAGCAACAACAGCAGCAAGAAGAAGAAGAAGAGCGACAGCAACTACGACATAAACTTGGAATGTTGAATGTGCCTCAAACTTTTGCTGACATGACTGTCACTAATGCCAAACACGCGCCAAAGTTTCAGACACAGACGCACACACACACACACACGCACGCACACGCACAACAGCGACCGACATTTGGCACAGAAAAGCACACAACAAAGTTTTAAACGAACACGCACACACACACACACCAACAAAGCTGCATACATACACAGAAAACTGTGTCGCAGCACAGACGATGTTGAAAAAGCCAGGCAACAAGCAGCGAGAGCGGGAAAGTAGAAGCAAAGCACAAGCGAGAGCGAACGTAACGTGAGCTTGGGCGAGGCGCCGGGCGTCGCGTCTAGTAAAACAGGCAGGCAAAGGCAGACAGCGTCAGACACACAAAAATACACTCACACACACAAACACGCACACAGTAACAGCAGGCGCCGCCTATATACAAGCGACCGACCGACCGACCGACCGACCGACCGACCGACCGACCGACCGACCGACCAACCGACCAACCCACCAACCGACCAACCGACACACATACGAAGCTCAGCCGAGCGCTCAGCTTACGAGTAAGTCCGACAAAAAAAAAAAACGAAAAAAAAAGCATTTTCCCTTTGGCTGCGTCGATGTCTCGGCAGACGCTGCCCAGCCACCCAATTAAGTCATGAGTTGACCCAGCCCTCCGCACCCACCCCCTTCTATGTGTGTAACGAAGCAAACTCCAAAAGCAAAGTGACCACACACACACAGACACATATACACCGCAACCTACAGCAACAAAATGTGTCTGAGGGCGCGACGACGCTTTTGATTGTTGCTATCTCTGTTCTGTGCACACACACACATAAGTGCAAAAAAGCTCTCACCCTCTACAGCTCAAAATAAGAGTCAGACGCCTGGGCAGACAAAATAATAAGGAAAAACCGTTGAAAGTTTTCCGCTGCTGTGTCGGCGTCTGTGTATGTGTGTATGGGTGTTTGATTGCGCCCGTTCTCTCTGTGTCTCTCTCGGAGAGAGTGTGAGTGTGTTTGTGTGTTCTGTATAAAAGTTTTTGACTGCTTTTGCTTCATGCCATGTTATTTTTGTTGTTGTTGTTCTTACGACATTTTCGTTGTCATATTTTGTTTATCAGCATCCGTACGGCGTCTATATTTTGAATATCTGTATGTATGTGTGTATGGGTGTTTTATTTTGGTAGACGCTGCTGTTTGCAGTTGTTGCTCCTGCTTCTTCTTCTAATCATTTCTTCTGTTTGCTGTTTTTTTCCTTTGCAGCCTTGCATTCTGCTTCCTCTTCTTAAGCTTTTTCTTTTTGTTTTCTTTGATTCCCTTAAACGTCTCAATATGAAATTCATTGATAATGTATGTAACGGGGAGGGGGTAGAGCTTTGCATATTAGAGTGCTGACTGGCCGACAGCGCATTTTCCATCTCTTTCTTGCCCCTGTCCGTTTCAAGTTTCGCACAACTTGAAACGGTGTCACTTTATTTCTTCTCTTTTTTCTGCCAGCTTTTCAATTTCAGTCCACAGTAAATTAAAAGACTTCAAGTTGAAAAGCCCACGTGCATTTTTCGCTTGCTGTAGTTGTCATAGTTGCTGTAACTGTGGCAATTACAATTGTTGTTGCAATTATTGTTGTTGTAATTGTTGTCTGTTGCTTTTAAGTCTTAAGCAGACAACGACACGTGTTGCTGTCAATTCATTTTTCGTCTACTTTATATGATTTACGGTTACCCACATACACACACACACACACCGAGACAAAGCTTGTAAACAGGTGCCAAAACAGAAAGCAATAACAGCAACAAAAACTAGTTTCAGCAAAAGACGACAACAAAAAACGCACTCAGCAAAAAAACTCAATTCAATTGAAACTTTGCACGCCGAAAAATGAGAAAAAAAATACAAAATAAAAACTTAACTACGCATAAGTTGCTCTAATTGTTTGTAATATGACGAGGGAGATGGAAGAGATCGCAAACGAAACACAAACAAAAAACGACAACGACAAAAAAACCAACTAACATTTTGGCGTTCCGGCTTGCTATATTACTTATTAATTTTGTTATTGTTATGTTGTTACCCTAAAAGATTTATCTTTAGTTTGATTGCATAACAGAGCTTAGAAAATAATCGTATTAAAACTGAACTAATATTAAATTTGTTTAAATGAGAACAATCACATTTTAAGATGTGTTAGGAAATGCCCAACCCGTTGTGAAATCGAATCAAAAGAAACATAAACAAATACATGTATAGAAATAAGTAGAGTAAAAACTTTAAGCTCAAAATAATATAACTAATAATAATAATATAACAACAATATACGATTAAAATGATAATTTTTTAAGTTTTCTCGAAAAAAAAAAATTTTCAATAGACAATAGAAAAATCTAAGTTATCCAAAGAAAAAGAAAAATTGTAAGAAATACATTTCTAGAAATTAAAAATTAGAAGAAAAAAATTGCAGACACTTTAAAGAGCAACTCATTGTCGTGCATTAATATGAAACTCACTCCGAAATAAAGTAGTTATCGTTATCGTTGTTGTTGTTATTTTTTTCTCTCTTTTTTTGTGGATGTTGTTAACGGCAATTCATTTGACAAATCGACAGTTAAGCAGCATTTGAAACTCACCTGCAATTAAAGAGAGCGAAAAAGAAGAAAAAATTAATTATAAATCAGAAATATATTGAAATAATTGTGATTTTCAAACACTCGCAGAGGGTATTCTGTGATTTGTGACGCATGGAGGGAGACATCTCTGAATCCATAAGGTAATTATATATATATATATATATTCTTAATCAGCATCACTCGTTAAGTCCGATCTACAAGGGTATGTAATTTTCGTCATAGCTTTGCCTAAGATAGACGTTCTTTGTTGTTGTAAGGCAAAGGCGGCATGTGTCTGTTCGTTTTGTTGTTGTTGTTGTTTGTCTTATTATTGCGCCAGTTGCAATTTTAATTGCTGCATTGCCTGCAATTAATTTGTCAATAAAATTCATTTGGCTTTTAATGCAAGTGAAGCCAAAAACACGCATAAAAATTGCATTAGACAGCGCCCCAAAATGCGCCATTTGGAGTGAGACACAAATCTTGCGAAAATCTGTTGTTGCAACAAGGGGAGGGAGTGTGAGGGCAAAAGGTGGGGGGAGCCAAAGGGACTGCATCGCATGCACTTTGGTCGACGGTGATCTGTATGTCTGTGTGTGTGTGTATGTGTGTGTGTGTGTGACAAGATTTATGTTGTGCCGCTTGCCAGCAAAGCCAGCCAAAATATCTCTTGCCCCTTGCAACAACTAAGCAAAGCAACCCCCACCCCACAAACCCTTCTTGCTTCAGAATAAAACAGATTGTTTGACTCGTGGCCTGGCAAATCATTTTTCATTTGCAGTTCTCAGTTTTTGGTTGCCAGCCGCCGATTCTTTGACGTTGGTCGTTGATTTCTTTAAATTTTCCTTATTCTCTATTTCATTTTCTCTCTTCTAAAATGAGCCCCTCGACTGTCTAGCGGCATCTCGCTCGCACCGCTTTCTCCTTCGTTCGGCAAATTAATGCATTTCGCTAAAGTATGCATATTAAAAATAGATGGGTTGCATTCAAATACTTTATAGAGCATACTTTCATGTCAGAACAATTGCCGCAAGCGCAAATAACGAATTTTGCAGTTAAGTGAAATGCCAAGCAGCGAATTTTTGGTAGAGAACTTTGAATACCCTTCCGAAGGCACTATTTTATGTAATTTTATTTATTTATTTATCAACTAATATCAGTCGACTCAGATAAATTCAAAAAGTAAAAATAATATTTAAATTTAGATTAAAATAAAAGAAGAAATTCTTATAAGATTTCTCGGAAGTATTTAAATGCGAAACGGCCAAAAAAAAAAACCCAATTTGTCACAAAAAAAAAAAAAAGATTAGGATTAATTAGTTAAGATGCCAAAAGCGAAAATTGATGCGACAAGACATTTAAAATTGAGTTCTTAATGATAAAAATAGAGGAATCTGAATTGATTACATGATTATGCCTAATAAATCTTATAAATATTTCTTATTCTTAAATTTACTTATAATTTTAATTTTATTTTAAATTAAATTAAATTAAATTTCTTACTTTTTTCAGCGATTTCAGCATTTAGCATAAATTGTATAAAAATTGTTGAAATACTTGCAATAACATGCAAATGGCGTTCACAGAATAAATTAACGCAATAAATTTATTGCAGAAAATATAGAAAGAGAAAAAAGAGTCCACAGCAAGGCAAGGGCAGAGGGTGGAGGAAAAGGGAGCGGTGACAAGCTGTTAAAGGGATTGGGGATTAGGTGGAGCAGATATGGAAAATAGTAGAGAAATTGGCGTCAGTATTGTTTTTGTCGCCACTCGTTGTCTTTATTATTGTTGCTGTTGTTGTTGTTGTTGTTGTTGCCGCTACGTTGTTGCTGCTGTTGATTGTCCTTTGCGTGCGACGGCGACAGCGTCAAAATGGCGTCGCCAATATGTCGCCCCGGCGTTTGGAATATGGCGACAGCGTCTATATCACAAACTTCAGACAAAACTATTTGCCGCGCCTGCTGCTGCTGCTGCTGCTTCTTTTTGTTGCTGATGTTGCTGCCTCGTCGACTGGGCGCGTTAATTGCCCCCTTTGAGTCTGACTGACAGCAAACGATAAACGAGCAAACACTTGGGCTTGGAGCATGGGGCGCCTCCCTTTTGCTGGTACCCCTCCCCTCAACCATTTGTATATGCCACATGTACCCTAATGCGTCTCTAATGTTGCAAAAATGTTTCTATGCGTGTGTGTGTGTGTGTGTGCAACATGATGTGGTTGCTGCTGCCTGTATACGCTTTTTTTTTGCCACTTTTAATTTAGCAAATGTTGTAAATTTACGCTAATTTATTGCGTGTCGCCAGTGCCGCCAGTCGTGGCATCCACACACACACACATACACACACACACACACACACACACACACTCACACTCACACACACAGACACACTCACACACACACACGCAGCTTGGGGGCATTAGTCACTGGATTGGTGACCAAGCTAATTGCCAAGTCGAAAAGCAGACACAGAGAAAAGGCAACACTGCACAAATAGCTGAAAGGACAGTTTCTGCAGGGCATTCAAAACACTCATTGTGATTTTTTGCTGTCTGCAAAGTAATTTAAATATAAAATATAAAAACACTCAGCACTATTGAGATTCGGTCAGATATGTGGGCTATCGATAACATCTTTTGGCTGTTAGACAAATGCACATCAAATTATAGCCACACACCAGGAAAGTCACACAGACAGACAGACAGACAGACAGCCGGGCAGACAGTCAGGCAGTTGGGCACGCAGCCAGGACAACTTAATTTTGCATTTAACAAAAGTAAAACAAGTAAAAATGAGCCAGTTGACAGAGCTCGACCAGCAGATACCCTGAAGCAAAGTTTTTCTATAAATTCAAACTAATGTAAATGCAGTTATTTTATGTATGTATGTGTGTGTGTGTATATATGTGATGTATACAGATTATATTGCTGTGTAACATGGTAATTATGAAAATACGATTTTCCAGCTTAGACTTTCTGTAGTTCAGTAAATGAAAATACAATTTTCCAAGGGTTTTGTTATTCAACATTAAATTAAGTTTTACAGATGATCAATATCAACTCGCTTAGAATATATACAAATTGTGGCTTTTATTGCAATAACACTTCGATTTTTATCAATAATCGCGAGTTGGCAAAATTTATCGATAAAATTAAATAAAATTGTTCTGCCTATGATCAATGTCCTTATACCGACAGATATGGCTATATCGAATTGACTGGTCATCCAAATAATAATAATAATATAATAATATAATATATATATATATATATATATATCTAATATGATAATAAAAATAATAATAGTAATAATAATAGTAATAATAATAGTAATAATAAAATATATACTTATACACTTCTCAGTTGCGCTTTTCTTTCTGCCTGCCACATATAAAACTTTATTATACCCTGTCTAATAATTTTCAGAAAATGTAAATGTAAAATGCAGTTTTGATTTACAATACAGCAGTAAAAGAAGAAGAAGAAGAAGAAGAAGCAGCAGCAGCAGCAGCAGCAGCAACTGAGCCAGGAAGTGCGAACATAATTTAAGAGCACTCCGTAAATTATGTGCTAAAACTCACGACTTAACAACTTTGGCTCGGATTACGCCTAACGAGACTTGGGCAGATGGGAGATGTGGAGTAACAGAAACTGTAGAGAGCATGCCATAATAAATCACGAGTGCAACAACAGCAACGGCAATAACAGACTGAAAACCATGCGGCAGGTGCAATCTTTTTTTTCTCCGTAGACTGTCCCTCTGCCACACCCTCTTCCCCTATATCATCCATTGATTATGCTTGGCATTCTATATGCTAATTATGAGCGTTATGCAGTGACAAAGCAGCCAACAACAACAGCAGCAACAACAACAACAACAACAACATTTATTCCGCAGGCAGCGTGAGGACGCGTGTGAGTTACAAATGTATGTGGTTACATAGATAGATGGCTAGCAAGATAACAAGTCATATAGATGGATGGACAGATTGGTGGTGGATTGATAGTTGCATATGGTGTTGCAACACTGACACGTTACCACATCAAAGTAACTCTCTGGCTAGAAAATTACTTCTAATTGCTGCTCGCTGCTTGCTGATTTTGCATAATTTACTATAATGAGTTCGTGCTGCAAGCGTAAGAGAGATAGATAGAGACAGAGAGATAGAGCGAGAGAGAGATTAAGGGGGAGAGTACAATAGCCACACTAGTATTACCTAGACATCAGTTGAAGCTTGCTCAAATCTTAAACAATTTGTACAAGCAATGCAATTTTAGTTATACACTCAGAAAAATAATGGTCGAACTGAGTTTTCAAAATTAACCTTGAAAAGTAGACAATTTCGCAATTTTCGCTCCATATTCCTGTGCAAATGAGAGCAAAGGTGTAAATAAAATGTTCAGTTCCAGTTGAGATGATGTGCTCCTCTAATCTTGATGCATTTGTCGTGCGTTTCCCTCTAGGCTAATGACCATTGTGCGCTGCTCTCATTTTTACGCCACCAAGTTGATAGCGTCGACAATTATAAGTTAAAATTTGCTTGACGATTTCACAACACCCCCTCCGGCCCGCCCACCCGACGGCTACACGCACAACTTCGTTCAACTTGTTCGCTCATTTGCAGTTTTTTTTTTCTTTTCTTTTCTTCCGAAGGCATGATTGTAATTTATGATTGTGCACCGTTTTAATGTGTTGCTTGTCGCAAAGTGCCGTTAAGCTGAAGCAGCGTGATTAATTCAAATTATTGCGTCTTGCCGTCAAAACCAAAAAGAATAAAGCAGCAGAACCCTTTTAATGTGACAGAGCAAAAAAAAAAAACAGAAATAAAAGTCGTATCAAATATTTCATCAAGAGGCAAACTTGTGAAAAAAAAATACGCAGCAAGAACAACAGCGAGCAGCGGAAAATAACAAACAAACAAAACGTCAAATGAAAAATGCACACCAAAAAAAAATATGAAAAATAAACAATGCACGCACACACACATGCACACACACATGAACAATTTGCAACGAAAAATGTTTTCAATTAAAGCGCGCCGCGAATGCAATTGAAAAGCTCGCAAGGAAAAATTCTTAACGCCACGCAAAACAAACATCAAATATGGCAAATGCCAGAGCACTCAATGCTAAAGATGAGCCCGTGATGGATATATCATCTAAGCACAATCCAAATTTACATATATGCACCGAGAGAAACAACCTACTATTAAATGCGAGTGCGAAATGCACTGCAAGAACAATCGAACAATCTTGCCTCTAGAATGTGTTCTTCAAATTGAGCAGCATGAAGACAAGATCCAGACTTGATTTAAGGCAAAACATTCTAAATTTAAATAGACTCCATCTTAGATCTTTGCCATTGTTATATACTCAATTTTATATTTAGCCTATTTCAAATAATAAAAGTTCTCGAGTTGAGAGCATATTTTTGGTAAGTAATAATTATATGCGATTTTAAACTACATTTTTGGGGACATATGTAGATAAATAACTTGTTGTAAGATTGTACATTCTAGATTAAATATTTTAATCTCATATTAAGAATGAATTCTTTAAATTCAGAATGAAAATGTGCAGAATGAAGACAACAAACTTTATTCACTCTTAAATAAACGCAGTCGATCTTTATTCGATAGAGAATAAATCTTAATATCGATTTAAATCTGAAGACAACAAACTTGTTTCAAATTTATTCGTTTAAGAAAATTCACTTTTTTTACTTGCTCTACTTGAAACGGAAATACAATCATCTGCAGTTAAGTTAATATAATTTTCTTTAAAATCCAATTTGATTTCTCGTGTTGTTAAATTCGTGTCACGAAACACTGCGATCCCCTCTGAATGACCACGCACCCTTCCTGCTCCACCCGTCTACCAACACCAGCCCTCCACAAGCGTCACTTTACCCCACAGATTGTTTGTTTGTTCAGCAAGTGCAGTGAAATATTAATTAGCGCCCCAGTCAAATAAAATCGCAGCGCACTAAAAATAGGCAGATGAAAAATGCTGCAAAGCATAAAAAAACTAAATGAGTTGCATGCAAATGGGCGGGTAAGTGAAAAAGGGGTTGCGCCCAAAATGCAATCAGACCAAAGTCGCCTAAAATGTGGACATGTTAATCTAAACAGCAGCCACGGCAGCTGTGCCAACAACAACACCACCAAGGACATTAAGGACATCGACAGGCAAACGGGAGGCAAAGGCAGAAAAAGATAAATGCAGTGCAGCCCCTGACAACATTGCTGGAAAATCTGTGAAAATCTGTGCCATATTTTTGCAGCAGCAGCAGCAGCAGCAGCAGCAGCAGATACAACAACAATGTAGTGGGCAAAACTTGCCCAGAAGAGTTCAGTTCATGTCCTGGGCAAAAAAGCGGGCGTCGTTGACTTGCTGCAAACTGGGTCAAAATTATAAACACGTTATCATGCAAATGGCACAGGGACATGCAAACCAAAACTGGGCCAAAACAGAGAGAGAAAGAGAGAGATAGTGTGTGTGTGAGAGAGACAGAGAGAGAGGCAGAGTGCTGATGATGTGCAGCGACAGACAGGCTACGGCTGGGCATAGAAATTATCCTGGCCAACAGTCGATGCTAACAACAACAACAACAAGTAGAACAGTTAAAGGAGCTGCACCCATGTCTGTGGCACTGAGTTATGTGTATTGTTTGCCGTTGCTGCTGTTGCTGCTGTTGTTGCTGCTGCTGTTGCTGCCGTTGCTATTGCTGCTGGTGTTCATGTTAGCCGAACCGCAGGACATGCCAAACTGTGGCGACTTGCCCCACACGACTCGCCTCAACTTGCAAAACCAGCCCATTAACATTCCATATTTGTTGCGGCAAAGCTTTGAAACTATTGTAATTATCGATTTCACATTTTATAGAAACATTTTGAAATGTTTTCAATTCATTAATTAAAGTAACAATGGGCAGAAAAGTATTTTAATGAATATCTAATTATGCACTGAACCCATTCAAAATGGCTAATGCTTTTGTGCAAAAGTATGTAACAGGCAGAAGGAAGCCTCTCAGAGCACATAAACCATTTATATTATAAATTGTGATAGACCATAAGCATATCAATTTAATTTCAATTTATCAATAACTCGTTTCGATATAAATCGATAAACGATAGCAATTAGAACCTGAATCTTAAATTGATATATATTTCCCAGCAAGAATGTATGCAACTTGAGACGAAATTCATCATTAGTTAAAGTGTCAACACGATCGGTTGACAGGCACGACATAAATTTGCATTTTCACATTTATCAAATCACAGCAGGGTATCTTCTAGTCAAGGCCTATCGCTCTAACTTGTTTTTATTGAAGTAGATACATTTACAGCATGCCGAAAATGGAATTTTGTTGTGCGTTATTCGTTATTATTATAAGAATATTGTTTGAAGAATGATTCCAAATATGCAGACAGACCTCGATGTAAGCCCAACGCCCAGACAGACTGCCAAATTCAGCAGTTAGGCAAGTGGACGTGGTCGTGCCAAAGCGCATCGCTATCAGCTAAAACAACAGCAACAACAACAGCAACAACAACAACAATAACTTAAACAACAGCAAGCACAACTTGAGTAACAAGCAAGCAACTAAAGAGAAAGAGAAAGAGAAACAACAACAGTTTGATTGATGTAAATGGCCAAACACAATTCGCACAATAAAACAAGTTGTAATTGCATAGAGCACAGATGCATCTGGCAGATACATATCTATCTCGATTTGTATCTGAATATAACCGCATTTCTCATTGCGTGTGTGAAGTCCAAGTGCAAGTGCAAATAGTTTATACTACCAGCAGTCTACCAGCCTCGACTGTAATTGTAGAAAATTCACAAATTGCGTGATTGAGTTGGTTTTTTCTATTTTTTCTTTTTCTAAGCTTTTCCTTATTTTTTGTATTTTTGTTTTTTTTTTTTTTTGGTCTTTGTTAGGAATACAAGAATTATTTCCATTGAATCCATTAAAAATGCGAACGATTTAATTAAATGATTAGCATTGTTGTCTGAAACCAAACTGAGACTCTAAGACGCCGTCATCATTCATTCACACAGTCACTCATTCAAGTAGTCAGCCAACCAGTCAGTTAGTTAGTCAGTCAGTCAGTCAGTCAGTCAGCCAGGCAGCCAGTCAATCAGTCATTCATTTATGCACTGAGGCAGTCGTTGTTGAGTTCCTGGAAAAATTCTCACACAATTTTTGCGCGCTTTTCACGTCATTTTGGACCCCGTTTGCACCCAAAACGGAAATGGTAATGGAAATTGGCCACAGTCTGCAGATTGTTGTAACAACAACAACACTGGCTTTGTGGCAGCCCGGCTATTGATGCACATTCGTCACACAGTTGTCCAAGCTTGTGGCACATTCTCATCAACATATAGGGAGAATAAAAAATGAGAAAATAGAAAGAAAAAAGCTAACTAAAAAAAAAAAAACAACCTGCAAAACTAATCAGTTGGCCAAGTAGCCACAAAGTGAATTCTCTCTCCCTCTTTCTCTCTCTCTCTTACTCTCTCTCTCTCTCTCTGTCTGTCTCTCATATAAGGAAATGGTTAAATTCAAATAGTGTAGATATATAGATATATTGTGACATGTGGCCTGATTGGGAGAGACTTAAAACTGCAGCCTGTTATGTCGTCTCTGCTTAATTGCCAGCTCACGTTTTGGCTTTGGCTTTTGACTTGATTTCTGTGTTTGTGCCTTTGTCTCATTGACATTTTGCGCTCTGCATTCTGCAGACAAATCGCTCCAACAAAACCAACAACGACAACAGCAACAACAACAACGATGCCAACAAAAATTGCCACAATGGCATTGAGTCACTAGATAATCAACAACATCGGCCAACTTCAAATTTAATGCCAATGCAAATGGCAATGCAACTAACTAACACACGCACGCGCACACACACACACATACACTCACACGAGCCAAGAGGTATGTGGCACCAAAACTATGAGCAGACACGTGAGCAATGAGTTGCATGAATGCCATCAGTGTCGCGAACAACTAGCGAGGCTGAAAAATATTCTGCTCAAGTATATATATCATATGTTGTCTTATTTATTATCTCTGATCTCTACTTGACTTTAGCTTTTTGTTTTACTTTCGATATTAAACATTTATGGAAAGGCTTAAGTAAGTTAACTATACTAACTACTTCATATTATAACGACCTGTATGAGATACATTTTTTTTATTGATATGCACTGGCAGATATGATAATTTTGTTTAATTAATTAATTATTTGTTGATACACGCAAAAAAACAATGTGGAAGATATAGGCAAGGGCCAACTTGAAAGAACCTCGAGGTCTTATCGTTCATTTAGAATAAATAATAGTAGTAGGGAAGCTTTGGCTTGGGCTAAGTAATATTTCTAAGAAATAGATATGACGTGTGGATTTACTATGCCACGCCTAGCATAAGAAGTAAATGCCACATGGCGATGTTGCATGCTCGTGTGCATAGCACAAAAAGGTTGTCACATGCACATCTCTAGCGAAGCAGTCGAGACTTTGGCTTGCCTTTGGCTTTGTCTGATGGCATCTTTGGCCGCAGCACGTGTTGTTGGCCTTGGCTTGGCTTGCCTTGCCGGGCTTTGGCTTGGCGCTGCTTGACTTGACTGTCTGCTGATGCAACTGCAACTGCAACAGCCATTCTGTGGACTATCGATAATCGACTATCGACGCCTGCAGCATTGTGGGTGGGCCAAAGTCAGCGTTTACCAAAACGTGTTTAGTTTTTAATTGCAAATGCAGCTAATGCAGCAAGTGCCACAGACACAGAGCGTGGCAAAGCCGGGGGGTCAGAGAAGGGTGCTCAGTCAACTCCGAGTTGTGTGTGGCACAACAGCACAAAGACCGCAACACGTTGCGCCTTGCAACATTGAAAACAAAGTTCAAACAAAGCAGGGCAGCATTTTCTTTCTAACCCCCCCCCTGTTCGACACACCCACTCCCTGCCACACACACACACACACACAGAGACACTCCTCCTTTGAATGACTGACAGACGAGGCATGGCACATCAATTCCACATGAGTTGAGGCAGCGTTGTCCATGTTGCATGCCTCTGTCTGCCAGGCCACACGTTCGCTGGCTGCGTTTGCCACAAATTTTTATGACCGTCGTCGTGTTTTTTCATCATTTTTACACTTTTAAATTGTTGCAGTTGTTCATACCCTATAAAGTGTTTGTCGTGGCATTTGCGTGGCGACAACTTATTTCAAATTCAAAAGTAAATGTGAATAATTAAATATATTTTTGAATAAAGAATTTTTCCACTGTCTTCATCTTTTACACAGTTTCTTTTTAATAAACAGAAACAGAAACAGAAACAGGGTATTCTGCTAGTCTTGTACACCCAAGAGCAGCACTCTTATCTCTTGTTTTGGTTGCAGTTGCAGTTGCATTTTGCCGTTTGCCGCTTTAAATGTAGCGTGCAAAACTTCAGTTTTAATAGCCAACGCATGCATTGGACCGCCACCTGGTTGAGCTGCTGCTTGCTGCCGGCTGCTGCTTCTTGTTGTTGCTTCTAGATGTGGCAATTTGTTGCTGTTGTTGCAAGTAGTTGCTGCTGCTGTTATTTTCATACATTTTGTCAAACACACCCACCCACACACACACACAAACACACACTTAGAGACGCTCTTGTCGTTGCCAAAGGCTCAGAAATCTCAGTTGATGTTGTTGTTTTTGGTCCTTTTTTTTTTTTTGTTGTTGCCTGCCACATAGTTCATTGTATACAACCTATCTATCAACTAGGTTACGCTTTTGTCAGCTCTGCCCCCATGGATATAAATATATCTGTATATATTTCATATTTTTACATCTAAAACTCACATCAATTTAGGTTGATGGCACTCACTGCGTATACGTAATGAAAACTACAAAACTGTCTGAATATGAACATAAAAATAATAACTAAATATGAAAAGCAATAAATAGCTAAATTCAAACAGCAATAAATACCTTAATATAAATACCGAATATTATCAATAATAATAAAAATAATAATAACAGCATTTTGAGATCTAATATATTTTATTATTTTATTAAACTAAACTAAACTAAACCTGCTCGCAACTGATAAAGAGTGTCCAAAAATTATCAAGTGACTTGTGAAGCATGAGGCTTAATAGATTTAAGTTTTAGCCAAGTCATGTATATATATATATATATATATATATATATATATAATAGACATATATATAATTCATGTTCTAAGTGCAATATTATGATAGTTTTTTTGGCCCGAGATCACTTGACAGATTTAAAACAGCTGATCACTCAGATGGCTGCACAAAGTGACAGACTGATTGATTGATTGTTTGAGTGAGTGACTGACTGACTGACTGACTGACTGACTGATTGACTGAGTGACTGACTGACTGACTGACTGAGTAACTGTCTGTTAAAGCATATGCACAACTCTTTATATTTTAGTCTGTTTGTGTTTGGCTTTGTTTGATTCGATTCACTTTGCTTTTGGCCTATTGCGGTTGCCTGGTTTGTTGGCCCGGTTTGTTAGCTGTTGTTGGCCTGTTGCTTTGACTTTACACATGTATGCACAGCCAATGGCGGCAGTTGACGCATTGCCGCACTCAGATGACTGCTGTTTGCCGCTTTGTGGACCAAATTTGTTTGCTTGGCTGACACCTTTGAAAGTCATGAAGCCTTTTGCATACCACAAACTTTGGCCTGGCCAAAAGGCCTCAAAGCAAGTGGCTGCCTTTTGGCTTTAAAGTTATTCGTTTTATCGCTTAACTCCAACAACATTCAACCAAATTTATTTTTCTTATTTGCTATCATGTGGAGACTGCCAGAAGCGAAACTTGCAACATAATGCATTTCAAATATATAAAAATAAAACCAATCTGAATTTATGTTTGTTTATTTATGTTTATCCATGAACTAAAAATAATATTATTGAAGTAAGAGTGATGAATTTTTCAATTATTTAAATTCTAGACACTTCTTGCCTTTTATTTGTATAATAAACCAAATCGGGCCTAAAGTCTAGACTCTTTAAGTCTAATTTCCTTTGCATATTACTCTTACTCAATGCAAGTGCCCGGTGCGCTGACTCAGCCAGCAACGGCAACAACAGCAATTGCAGCAAGAACAACAAATAGCAATTGCAGCAACAACAACAAATAGCAACAGCAGCGGCAGCAGCAACAGCAGCAGCTGGGTAAAAGTTCGTTGTCAAACATTTGCATTTCGCTTGAATTTCCGATTGCAGCAAGAGCCAAAGAGTTGTGAGAAACACTGGCGGGATGAGGGGTAGGGAGGGGACAGCAGGGTCTGGCCAATGCAGGCAAAATTGCAGACGGCAAATTAATGCCAGCGCATTTATTTTTGTCACAAACGCAAACAACAGCAACAGCAACAGCAACAAAAACAACAACATTGGCGTCTGGCAGTGCCAAAAGCGAAAGCAGCGCCAAGAAATAAATAACGCAAATAAATAAGAAGAGTGCCCCAGGGTACAAAGCGCACACTGAAAGACACGCAGACAGACAGCGAGAGTGTGAAAGAGCGATAGAGCATCAGCAACATCAACAACAGCAACAACAGCAGCAACAACAGCAACAACAGCAACAACAGCAACATCAGCAGCAGGGCAAATGATAAATAATGTTTACAAAACGGATTTTGGGTCTGCCACGCCCGTGCCGCCCCTAATGACAACGAAGCTGCCATGTTGCCAGCACATTTGCCAATTAATTTGAAGTTGTGCCCCAAAGCAACAACTGCAACAGCAGCAGCATCAGCAGCAGCAGCAACAGCACAGTTACTGCTGTCAGTTAATGCTCTTCAGTTTGTTGCTGTTGTTGTTGTTGTTGTTGTGCATAACAAAATACATGAAATGCTGCAGAAATAAATAAAGCGACCCAGAGCAGCAGCAGCAACAATAACAATTATGCATGCACAGCGGATGAGGGGGGCGGTTGCATGAGGCACAAAGATTTGACAAGCCAATGCCATGTGACAAAAAATGCCCCAGGCAATGCTAAAAGCGCAACACTAAGCGATGATTCATTGCAAGAAATTTCAATTTTCTATTCAAATTGACCATTTTATTAAATTAATTTTTTTAATAGAAAAACATAAAAAATAATTAAAGAAATACTTCAATTTTCAACTATATTTACAAATTTTACAAACAAAACAAAATTAAACAAACTAAAATAAAATTTAAAAAATAGCGAAAAACAACATTTTTATTCGAAAAAAAATATGTATACAACAAATAAAACTAATAAAAAAAATTTTCAATTAAATAAAATATATGGAAAAAGAATTTACATAATTAATAAATTAATTTAGTCATTTAAAATTGCACAGTACAAATTTCTTTCTGTGTACGCAGCCCCAACAAATCGCTTGACACCCTCTCTACCTCTCTCTTTCACTCTTGCACAAAGCCGCAATCTGTAAATTGCAAAAGTTGCACGCGTTTCCCTTCATTTTGCATACGTTTCATATTCATGTCGAGGAGCCACAGCCACAGCAACTGAGTTCGTTGCCCGCCCCCGACATGCCACGCCTCCCTCTCCCTCTCTCTCTCTCTCTCTCACGCTATGGGGGGCGTCCGATTGTGTGTGTTTTAACAGCTAGACCAGACATGCCGACGCTGCTGACGACGACGAGTCGTGTTTACAGTTAGAACGGCGCTGCAAATTGAATGTGCGTGAGTTGCAAAAAGGGGAGGAAAGCTGCAATTGCAACAACAACAACAACAAACTGCTGCGATGGCCATTGCAATTTTCAAATTAGACAAACAATCAGAAAGAACAACAACAACAACAGCAGCAGCAGCAGCAGCAGCAACAGCAGCAGCAGCAGCAACCACAAAGTGAAATTGCAACAAAAATAAAAAGGTGAAAAAAACAATTAGCATAACGCAAGCTTAAAAGTCAAAACAATGTCTAGACAAAGGCGTTAGCGCCACCTAGCGTTCACATGCGCACACACGCCCAGCTTGACCTATGCCCAACCCCGACGGCACATAATGACGTCATCGATCACTTGTTATTGTCGCCTGGCGGTAGATTATCGCACTTTGTTGGCGTGATAACAAAACAATGCACACTAGCGCACAGTGTGGCAAGGGTTGTTGAAAAACTGTTGCACTATTTGATAAACAATTGAAATGAGTTTAATAAAAAATAAATAAAATAACTTCAGAAATTATTATTTATATGTGAAGTTGAATTGATTCTATGATTCTATTTTCGAGCATTTTCTGTAGTTGGAGTAACTGTTATTAAAAATCGAAACCCCAAAATATATATATCTTTTGCAACGATTTTAAATGCCATCGTTTTGAATTCGATTATTTCCGTACATAAGAGACTCTATAAACAAAATCAAAAAAATAATATAAAATAAATATAAAAAAAAAATAACAATAGAAATAAACATCTAACAAAATATAGACAAAGGTGTGGATATTTACAACTAATCTATAATATATAAATATATTCAAAATGTATGCTAGCCATATAAACTTACAACATTTCTAGCATTCAATTAAATATATCTAAAATTTATGCCAGAAATATATTTACAACATTTCTAGCATTCATTTGAATATATATGAATACATTTTGTGTGATGATTTCATCTTCTTCTATTAAAAGTGAATTGTAGCCAACTTTCTTATTGCTACAAAGAAAATGGCCACCAAAATGTAATATCTACAAATTATTTTCAATAAGCGTCAGTCAAACAAGAATGTCAGCAGCCTGTCAATCAAATAGATCTTTGGTAATTATTGCCAATTTTGTTTGGCAAAATTATTCCTTTTGCTCCCTTGCTAACCATAATTTCATTTGTGTGTTTGGGTGCCACGAGCTAGTTGCATGTTGTCTGCAGCGTTAGAAATTGAAGTTGACACGTTGGCAATCGTGTCATTCATTAACGCCATTGTTAGTTAGCACCTGGTCCACAATATTACGATTAGTATTCGGTGTTCGTGTTGTGAATGGCGGAAAAGTACCCAAAAAAACACACGCAGGAACAATGGGTTTGTGTATTTGGCCAACAAAAAACAAAAGAAGAAAAAAAAAACTAAACTGCGGCTCAATAATTGACCTTGAGTCAATTGCTGCTGGCTATCGAACTCGGGTTATCAGTCAATGGACGTTGAGCGTTATAATTTCTAATCGGTGTTAAAAGTTCAAGGATAAGCAGCCGGTAATCTCTCTATCTCTCTCTCACACACACTATCGCTACCTCTCTTTCCCTTTTGCTCAGTCACTTTCTAAATGTCTGTGATTTTATCTGTTTCTTGTCGCTGTCAAAGTTTTTTGGTTTTGTGTTGTTGTTGTTTTTGTTTTGCCCGTTGTTTATTTTAAAAAGCTCTACATCATATTCGAAAATAAATTAGCTAAGCAAACCAGCAAAAAATACAAACAGACAAAAAAAGTGTTACCGACTGTGCAATACTCTGTTGGCAGTATCATCAATGCATCTTTTAGATTTGGTGAATCTATCCTAAAAGTTATAGGAAAAGAATCCGCTCTATTCAAATTTTCTCTGACTAATATACCCTTAACTTCAAAGTTTTCTAAGATATGTGGTTTCATCGAGTTGGGATTATCGATTTTATCGATTACCGTAGCTCAATCTTAACACTTAGACGAGTACATATTCCAAGTTTAAGTTCACACAGACTGACGGACAGACAGACACCATGATGGACAACTAATATGCCCAGATACCACCGACATCAGAGTATGCAAAGAATAATTAGAAAAGGCCACAGTTTTGGAATACTTCTCTTCAGCTATCGCTATCGCTGTCGCTATCGCTATCGCTATTGCTGCCTCTATCACTCTGTCTCTGATTGTACCTCTCTCGATTTGTGTTTATTTTTGCACTTTCATGGAAAACTGCGTGAAAAGAATAGGCAACAAATCAAAAAATTGCGTCAATCTATGGATCTGTCTATCAATTTTACTTTTCTGTTTTTTTTTGCGTTTTGATCAGACATGGAGGCCCCAGACATTAGTACATATCTGGCTTTGATGTTTACACAGACAGATCAACTGTCTAACTAGAAGTAGCTGCACATATATATAAATATATATATATATATATATATGTATATAGGTATATCTATATATATATATATATATGTGTGTGTGTGTGTGTGTTTATTCATTTGTGAACATTGCGATAGTTTAGCAAACATTTCTAGGCAAGTCTGGTCAGCAAATTTTTGCTCAATGGCAACAATTTATGGGCCAGACGTGATGTTAAATTGGCTGATTGACTCAATGAATGACTGATTGACTGTTTGACTGTTTGACTATTTGACTGAGTGACTGAGTGACTGTCTGCACCTCTGGCTCTTTGCCTAACACTTGCACACGCACGTGGATTCCAATCAATGGGCTATATCGCCTATACTATGCGGCTTGTTACGTTATAATAATTATATTAAACACTTGATTAGCAGCTTTTTACGTCTGATTGAATTCTTATCGTGAACACATTTGTAGCTTAATCCACGTATATCTTGGTATGGGGTATTATTGTCGTCTAATGATGAGATAATCATTCGAATTATGTCTATTTACGGCACTCGTCACATTTCTGTTACGGCTAAAACTTTGTTGTTATTAACGCTATAAACATTTGAATAAATTGCTTCATTTGTTGGCCTAATTAGCAGGCAACGTTTCCAACAATATTAGTGTAATAATGAAACCATCATAGTAATAAAAAATATTTCGGAATTTAAGTGACGTCAATGGGTATACGTAAGATATAAAAAAAGAATGGGAGAAAATATGTGCAAAAGTTAAATTGCAATATTTGATGTGAGCAAATGCTTAATTAAAGATTTGCCAAAGAAATTCAAAATTGACTTTTCACATTGTTAAATTTAATGCGCGACATAACTAAAAAAAATCACATTTGACTACTTTTTACATAGAGCATAGCTTAAGTCGTTGAGTTTGGTTTCTTAAATGTATATAGTTTACAGATATATATATATATATATCGCTGCCAGTTGTCACATGGCTGATTGATGATGAACTGAACTTGAAACTGTTGTTGCGAAAATCAATGAATGCTTTGATTTTCACAGGCAAACAAGACAAGACGAGAATTCAAGTCGAGTCGAGTCGAGTCGAGACAAGTCAGATTGAATCGAGTCTGCTTGAGTTGAGCTCGAGTCAAGTTGAGTTAAGTTGAGTTCGAATCTCTTAGATCAGTTGGCGGATTAGATAGAACCGTATACTTATTGGATGAATGCGAAGGCCACTCAACAAGCCCAAAAACTGATCAACTGCGAGATTGACTGACAGCTGGTGCGACTGTTAATTGTAACGCTAATTTCCAGCGCACTCTGACTGATGTTGATTGTATCTCAGTATCTCTGTATCTCTATATCTCTATATCTATGTATCTTTGTATCTGCATATTTAAATATATCTCAATGCTTTGATTTGTTAATTGCATTCTTGGCGATTTGCTATTTGTTTTTGTTTTTGTTTTTGTTATTCAAGTGCAGTTGTGATTGACACGCTGAATTGTTGTTATTCTTGTTGTGTATTTCAATTAACCAAATGCCATTTTGCATTTGCGGAAACTCAAATCAATGTCAAATTGCACAACAACTTTGAACCTTTTGCATTTGATATGGCCTGCTTTTTCTCTCTCTCTCTTTCTCTGTCTTTTTTATGGCTCGTGACTAAAATTTGCGCTTGCAACAAAATGCGGCATGGCGCGCAATAAATTGAATGACAAACGCTTGCCCATAATTTATCAACCGTGTTGCGAGTCCAACTTCAACTTCAACTTGGCGTCGACTTTGTCGCCAGTTTTCAGTCATCGTCCGTCCATCCGTCCGTCCGTCCGTCCGTTCGTCTGTCCGTCAGTCACCTTCTTTTGATGTGTGCAAAACTTTTGTCGCTTTTTAGCGACTCGTCGCGGCCAATGACCAGACAATGACCCAACAAACGAACGCCATTAGCATTATCATCGGCCCGGGCCAGTCGACAACAGCAGCAGCAACAACAACAACAACAACAACGACAACAGCAGCAGCAACAACAACAATCACAAAGCAAACAGCAGTGCCGGCAACAACGAAGCGGCAATAAAAATTATTAACATTTAAACGCTGCTTTGAGAGAGCCACACGCAGCGACCGCCAAATGCCGGCGACGACGACGACGTCAATTGACAGAGTACCACGGTACGCACAGTGGTTCACACTCTATGATATGTACAATGAAATACTAGAAAGATGTACCAACAACAACAAAATTAGCTGAAAGGTAATTGCCCATGTCGATTGATTAATGTTGCTAATTAAATATTTATCACCTTAGCTTATCTCATTTATTCATCTTCGCAAGCGTAATTTTATTGATTTTAACTCGGAACTGCAACCGGAATCGAAATTCAATATATTTCTTAAGAACCAGTTACGGTCACCCATATTATTAGTTCGTTGAGTGGCAGAACTCAACCGAAGACTGCAAAGATATTTGCAATTTGGAAACTTTACTCCTAACGTACCCAAATCGCAATTGGGATTTAACATGCTGCTCTCATTTTACTATTTCTAACATTTTTTTTAAGTACCAGTTATGGGAACCCCCAATTGCTAGTCCGTGTAGTACCATAATGAAACCCAATACAGAAAGCAATTTGGAATTTGCAACCTCTACTTACTGGCAACGGTGCTCTCTTTTTAACTATTTCCAATTTAGTATCGTATTGGACTAAGGGCAATATAATTTTTTAATCCATTTATAACCCTCAGCGAAACAAGGAACCGAGATAATATTCTGTTCGACATGCTGCTCTCATTTTTTTTATTATGTCTAACTGTGAAGTAGGCGTTATGGCAACAACACATATATTCAGTTAATTTCTAACAAGTTTTAAATTTGATTTAACATTTAACTAAGATACTTGCCACACTGTGCCGCATAATAATCATGATGATATTTATGATCATCAGCATTAACTATCAACGCTTTGGTACTTTAAGACACATGCGGCTAGCCGCTGGCAAAGCTCCGTCAACACAGTAAACCACACCAACAACAACAACAACAGCAACACTAACAACAACAGCAACACTAACAACAATAGCAACAACAAGGAGAAATAACATTTGGGTTACTAAAACAGCAAAACCGACGAAATGTGGTCGTAAAAGACCCGAAACTGAAAACCGAGACCCGAAGCCAAAAAGCGGAACTTGTAATTTCATTTCGTGTATTTCACGTTTGAAGCGAGGTGTCGCTGCAAATTGTTGTTGTTACAGATTGTTGCCGCTGTTGTTGTTGTTGTTGTTATTGTTGTTGTTGTGGTTGCTTTTTGGTGTTTGCTGGCTTGGTGTCTGGCTTAATGAGCTGGCGGCTTTTGCGTTAGTCTCACGGCCCAATTGCAAACTAATTGCAAACGCGCTTCACTGAGCGACAGAGCGAGCTAGAGATAACCAGCGAGAAAGAGATGGAACTGAATGAGAGAAAGAGAAAGAGAGAGAGGGAGAGAGAGAGAGGTGGAGTCCTGAGCTGACAGCCGAGTTGCACTTGAGCGCAAATAATGGCACACGACATGCTGAGATATATATAATGCTTTGCACAACTCAGGTGTTCTGAGGTGCAACTGGGATATTGATTGATCACTTGGTCAAGCAATTAAACATATACACATATACATATATATAATGTTACAAAGGCATTTTTTAATACCATAATTAAATAAATCTTATATAAATAAAGCTACAAATTCACAAGATGAAATGAATGAAAATGAGTATTTCGATTTTTCAAGTAATCTTTTGATTTGTTGCTGGTTAAGAAGTTAAACATATAATTTCCATGCCAGCTGCAAAGAATTTGCCATGCCACAAATAATGAAATAACAAAATACCATATAAAGAATTGTAAACTTGAATAAAGTGCTTCGAAACTCATATCAGGAATAAATGCATAAATTTGACCAGCAGTTGAGACGCTGGCAAAATTATATGCTTTGGATGCTTTTTCTTTTTGAGTCTTCTTTTGATGTGCTGTTTTGGGTTTAGTTTAGTTGCTTTTTGTACGCTGTATGCTTTTATCTTGTCTGACGTTTATTTTTTAATGTCAACATAACAATTTCTGCTTATCTAATTGCAACAGTTGCACGCAACAAGCAAGAGGCACGAAGGCAGATGAGCAGGTGTTTTGCACTAAGTGCCAGGCATGTCACTGAGCCACAAAGACAGATAGACAGACAGTCGGACAGTTGGACAGTTGGAGATGGATGCTGCATAGATGTTCTTTGGCTAAGCTTGAAAGAAAAGAGAGAAAACAGAATTCGCGGACATTTATCTTGCGCTGTGGCGCAACAAGCACAACAAAGTTGTGCCTTAATTTGACTAGACTTACGCATTTAGAACCGGAAATGTGCGAGGTCCAACTGTCATTTTGTGCAAATGACACAAAAGACGACAGCCAAGCTGAAGATGAAGACGAAGAAGACGATGGCCAAAAGCAGTTGCAGTTGCTGTTGCTGTTGCTGTTGCAGTTGCTGTTGCTGTTGCTGTTGCAGTTGCTGTTGCTGTTTTGCAAACCGAACCAGCAAGCCGAGCAAACAGCTACCACCAACAACAACAGCAACAACAACCATTGGCATAGATGAATGATACACTGGACTGTTGGTGAAGTGTCTCCAAAGGAGGGTAATTTATTTCTACTTAAGTAGTTTAAGTGCATCTTGCTTTTCCCTTTAAAAGTTGCGATTGTCTCTACATACCTGCAATTGAAAGAAAGAGCGGAAATTAACTGCTGATCTTAAGTATTGGATAATATACATATACATATGTACACGTTTAAGACTAGTTAATAATACGTTGATAAAGCAGCTTATTAGTTATCTTTCACTCCAAATAACAGTTCAGACTCATAACAAGAAGGAAATGTGATTATGATCAGCCTTGAAAGCTAACTTTTTGCACGGAATCTAAATTTACAAATTGTTGGCCAAGTCCGGAAAACAAAAAACAAAATGCAGATAAACATGAGCAAAACCACTTGAAATGTTAGACATTAAAAAAAAAATGAGACAAAAACAAAATTAATCCATTAAAAATATCAACACACTTTAATCAAAGCAAATTTCAAAGTACACCGATAAGAAAGCATGAAATATGTGATGGTCATTTTGTGAAACAATTGAAATTTAAACATGTGCAAGCTACTGGAAATGCCCATGTTGATAAGAATTGGCCCCATAAAAACAATCGAATGA
The DNA here is from genome assembly GCA_035041535.1 of Drosophila cognata. Classification (NCBI taxonomy): domain Eukaryota; kingdom Metazoa; phylum Arthropoda; class Insecta; order Diptera; family Drosophilidae; genus Drosophila; species Drosophila cognata. The sequence continues at coordinate 5,052,964 of JAWNLC010000234.1, read as the reverse complement.
TGTTCCAAGTTTTTTCTTCTTTTTTTTTGTCTTTTTCTTCTTAATCTACCCATTGATCTTAAGCGCCCACACAACACAGTTCGGTGAGTTTTGGGCCACAATGCCAAGGCTCCTTGACACGCATAATTAGTTTTCGACTGTGTGTGACAAAGATGCCAGCAGTTGATGCTGATGATGATGCTGATGATGATGCGGCCCATTTGGCAGCTGGATGACATCTTGTGCTGACCTTCCAGCTGGGTGGAGGGTGCGTTGGCTTTTCTCAATGAAATGCGTGTGTGGTCGGCCCTGTGATCGTCAAGAACCCAAAAAAAAAAAACAGCCGCAACAACAACTACCACAAACATGCTCAATGGTAAAGCGCTAGTTTTGTTATCAACAAAAAAGAAAAAAGCGAAAAAATAAATCATAATAATGAGAGTAAAAAAAAAATTAGAAATAATAGAGAGAAAGAAAAACAACGGCGACGATGTCGCGACGGCTAGACAAAAATAAAACACAGCGATAAGCAAAAAGCAAATAAAAAACAGGCGCAAAAAAAAAAACAAGAACGACGACAAAAAAAAAATGTGTGAAAACGCAAATATTATAACAATAACCAGAGACAGACCCCAGCGAAACAAATAGATATAAATACGCAATCGAGTAGTGTAAAGACTGGAAGAATACGCTGTAAGCAGTGGAAAACAGCTACATAAAGTCACGAAATAGTTTTGACAGCGAAAAAGTTAATCATTTTCGATTTCTTTTGCAAAAAAAAAACTGTACTTAATTATTCTATTCTAATTTTATAATTTGTGGAGCCCCCAAAAATGATTTGAAAAAAGGTTAACAAGATCCATTAACTTCGTTTTGAAACTGTGTTTGGGCTGTCAACGCTTTTCATGATTTGGCAATTCCATTTTGATGCAATCTCGTTAAAAAGTAGCTTTTTTGATCGATGACCTTGACTAATATATTCTGTTCAAATTTGTGCAACATTTGTGAAAAATTTAACATCTGCATTAAAGATGAATGTTTTTCGTTATTAAAACAATTTGTTGACAAATACACAAAATACACAATTAGACTAAGTAAATATTTTATTATATGTTGTTAGGATTGTTAAGAAATTTGTTAAATATTTGCTACCACAAATATATTTATTAAAATAAGTGAATAATAATTGAAAACACACACAAAAATATAATAAAAGGAAAAATATGATAAAAGTGCTGCACGTTGCGAGTACAAAATAAGCAATAGCCAATGACAGTAGAAAAACGTATAAAAATCATTGGCGCTTGGCCAATTGTCAGCAGGCAGCAGGAGGCAGCAACTGGCGACAGCAAAGTGGGAGCAAAAAATAAAATAAATAAATATGTCAATGTGTATAATATGCATAAATACATAGATAATATATATATATATATACTTATATATATATATATGTATATAGCTGTCAGCAAGTGCGTGCAAGAAGAGAAGCGCAAAAGGCAAATTTTCAAAAAAGAGCAAGCAAAACCAAAGGAAATACCAGACAGAAAAGAGAAAACCGCCATATATCGCTCTCTCTCTCTCTCTCTCTCTCGCTCTCTCTCTCTCACTCCCACTCTCCTTTTATATGGGGTGGTAAATATGAAAACCAGACGAAATGAGAGACGGTGCGGGGTGTAAATATGAAAAACCCAGCGAAATGTTTTAATTAAAATTGTCTTAAATTATAATTTATGTTGGCGGCATTAATTCACAGGCAACGGCGTCGTCGGCATTAATTCACAGCTGGCCAAAGTATCTAACAGATACACACACACTAACACACACACACACAGAGCCACAATGAACAGCAACAATAAACAGCAACAACATCATCTAAAAGTCGCTAGCATTATTTACGCAGCAATTTATGCTTTTGGCTTTTGACACAACACATAAATCACATTTCTATCGATTTTTATGCATATCTGCCATATAAAATTGGTTTATTTGTTAACAAATCAACTAAAGATATTAAAGTTCATCACCATCAAATATCGATGTAAAGAAGAAAAAAACACAAAAACACAAATTGAAAAATCAGAATTAGTCACTGCATAGCATCAAATTAAATGATTCTTTGATTAAGAATGTGATTCATAGGCACTACAACTAAAAGGAGGTAAAAATAAATTTGTGGAAAATTAATTAAGCAAAAAGATAAGAATTTGGGTTAATCCAATTTTTAAGTGATATAGAAGAAGAGTATATTGCAGCATTTAAGCTTTATCAGAGAGGTTTCTTAGCATTCTTTTCAATCGTCAAACATTCGAAATGATTTAAACACTCTCCAATTGTTTTTGAAACCACATTTATGGAAATTAAGATTAAGCATCCGATTTAACTGTCACTTAAATCCATAGATAAATTGTGTGGAAAACAGAAAAAGATGTCTTTAGTCACGTGCCCATGTCTATAACGACAGCCAGCAGTGGCTAACTGCAGTTGCATGTTGCAAGCTGCAACTGCAAGTTGAAGCTGGTGTAATGAAAAGTGCAACCCTAACGCGTGACTGCCACATAAACTCAAACACACACACACACACACACACACAAATAGGATTCGGTGCGTCCCTAATGAAAGTCAAGTCAGCAGAAGGGAGCTCTAACAACTACGAGCAGGGAACAGGAGCTTGAGCTGGAGCTAGAGCCGGAGCAGAAGCAGCAACGTTTGATGAGTACAACGCACCGAGGAACGAAATAATCAACGAGGGCAACGGTGTATGTGGCAAGCGATGACGATGACGACAAGTTGCCCCACCAATTGCCACGCAGAGGCAACAACAACGAACGCATTGTCATTGAAAGGAACTTGAGCGCCACAGCAGTGGCAAGAATAGGAAGAAAACAACAATGGCTCAACAACAACAGCAGCAGAAGAAGCAGCAGCGGCAGCAGCAGTGTTGCCCAGTGTTGCCAGCCCCGTCATATCTAGCTTATTTTCAACGATTAATCAAAAATCAGCCAGAAGCGTTAATTTAGATTTAGCTTAATTTAGTTATATTTCTGATAAATGTATTAATAACAATAAAACGACTATTAAAAGATATGTTTAGCTATTATGGTAATTTTGCTACAACTAATAAAATGGTGATAAATTAAAAGTATTATTGCTCTTCGCAAGATGCAGGCTCAACTGTCACAAAATAGATCGAAGAAAATTGCAAATATAAAGAAATATGGGCTATCTTAGGAACGCCTAAGATTGCAAAGTCTTTTAACCGATAATCAAATTCCCAACATCAAAATTGTATTACATATTTCAAAAATCGACCGATTGTTGCTGTGAGAGTTATATGCTATAGTGGTTCGATGTTGATAAGCTTTTCTCGAAATGTAATGCTAAGTTATGTTGTCTAACAAAAAAGTGTTTCAGATAAGAACTCATCTTTCAACCGATTGTTATAGTGATCCAGTCCGGCGTATTTATGAGATTAGTTCGCATATCGGCTAGTGTTGCTAATGCAGAAATACATATATACCTTATGGGACCGAAGATTACAAACTTGACAAATTCAAATTACCCATCTACAAGTGTTTCTATGATAGATAAGATATGTAGATATACGTATCGTCTGCTCTAATTTCGTTTCCTTCTAGAATAAACTAGCTTTTCTTGCGAAATGTTGGCAACACTGAGCAGAAGCAGAAGAATAAGAAGAAGAAGCAGCAGCAGCAGCAGCAGCAGTAGCAGCAATCGTCGTCTAACAAAAGGAAGCAAAAGGGCAGCGACTGAAGGCGGCCAGGGGCAGCGACCGCAGCAGCAGGTTCGACTAAACGAGTTCAGCAACGACGTCGACGACGACGACGATGGCAAAGACGATGACGATGACGATGACGACGTCATCATGTCCTGCATGGATAAGTCTTTAACCTTTCAAGGATTTTGTAGACATTGCCAAGTCGCATTTATTGAACACTGGTCTCTAACACAACTGGCAACGCTGGCTTCTTGGGGCTTTAACACGCATCGTGAATGAGCGCAGTAATGTTGGGAGAGAGAGGGCAAGCGGTGCTGAAGGGGTGGGGTAGTGAAGGGTAACAGGCTTTAGGGTTCGCCAGGCAACGGGCAACTGTGTGTGTGTGTGCGTGTGCGTGTGTGTGTGTGTCTGTGCAGATCTCATGTGAGGATAAAGCGAGTGCAAAAATCTAATAAATTCAACATGCTCAACGCACGCAAAAAGCGGGGGGGAAGGGAAAAGTTGATGAACTTTAAGCGAAGGAGCACACTGGAAGTAGAAGAAGAAGGAAGGGAAGTAGAAGAAGGAGGAGTAGAAGAAGGAGACAAAGTAGAAGAAGATGAAGAGCAAGCACAAGAGGGTTTCAACTGCGTTACGCACTTCGTTGGGCTACCTGAAGAACAAAAAGAAAAAAAACCCAAAACTCCTACCCCAACAACAGTAATAAAACAGCAGCAGCAGCGGCAGCAACAGCAACAGCAGCACCGGAATGCCTTAAGCTAAGCACTTTATAAGGAAATGATATAAGTGACAGACCATCCGACACGAGGTTCTTTCTTAAAGTTAGAATACGTTCAGAACTTGGAAATATAATAAAGTAGAAACTTGTTGAAATTAGAGACTGGGGTAACAACCATAAAATGTTATATTTATAGCTTAAATGGGGGAACAAACAATTCTGTGAGTGAATAAAAGCAGCAAAAAAAAAACCTGCAAACTTTAACTAATTTAAACACGACTGATATATTTTCATAAGTGTGTAAGGTATGAAGATGAAGTGGAGAGTTCTTTTCCAAAGTTAAGAACTTAAAAAAAAAGTTGACAGCTTAGAAAAATAATATGAAAAGAAAGAATTGGGCTAAAATTGATTATTTATGGCTTGGGTAAATGGAGGAAAAAAGGTTGCTTGTAAATATAAACCTTAAAACTAAAATATGCGATAGGCCCTTTAAGTTCTAGGCAAGTTCTTAGTACTTTACAAATTTACAAAATATTTGGAATATAATTTTTAGAAGTCTTCACGACGAAATACGATTTTTGATGTTAAGCTCCAGTCATGATTACGTTCTTGTTTACATTCCATAAGACGATGATCAAGTCGCTGTAATCTTAACTTGTCGCAGTGCAATTTTGTTGGGTTAGGTTAGGTTAGGTCAAATACCGCTACGCAAATCAAAAAAATCGTTGGGCTTTTCAGAAGTAGGAGAATATTACATAAAACATGAAACGACAGTCCACGCGAGCTAACAACGCACACATATACACATACATACATATATATATATACATATAGCGAAATAAATATATATACATAAATATATATGTATTTATGTGTAGAATAGATTCCAAGCAACCCTTCTGTTTCAAGGTGTTGCTTAGTCTCTGGCTCTACGCATTTCTATTTTTTTTTATTATTTTTTTTTGCCTCAACTGAAAGCAACGCAATTTACTTTTGTCTTTTGGGGTTGGCTTTTAGTGGCTTTTATGTGTGTGTGTGTGTGTGTGTATGTGCGTGTGTGTCTGGGTGCGTATGTGTGCGCGTAAAGAGTAGTGCCTAGGGGTTGTCCTCATTGTTGTCATGCCAGCACATCGCATGATTCTTTATTCTAGTTGTCTGAGGTCGCTCGACAAATGGATGGGGGGGGGGGGGGGGGTTGGGGGGTTAAGGGTGTCACGCACTTTTGTCAATATTTGCAAAGCGTTGCAATTAAAAATTAAAAGCTATTGCTGCAAAAAAGCATCATTAAAAATTAGCAAGCCAAGGGGGATCTGGCGCATACATTGCAGCAATCATGAGTTAATTGCATTTTTTACCAACGATTAATGTCCAACGATAGGGCCCTGCAAATTGCCGTAGATAAAGCGTATAACGCATAAAGCATGAAAAGATAAAAAAGATAAAACATCAAATGCGAAAAGAAAACTGAAGCGAATCTTCGCTGTTGAAAGAAAAAAAGAGCTGAACACACATAACGTATACGTAATGTGTGCGCATAGTTTGGTTGTATAGATTGAATGGGGCTGAGAAGAACGGTACTTGTTTCTAGCACAAGCTGTCTTAGTTATGGATTTTCTTTAATTTTTTTATTTTTTGTTGCCTATTTAGCACGTTCACACATAAACTTGATTTATTTGCTGCCTATTTTCAAGCAAAAGCCACTAACGTTGCCAAAGACGACAGCTGATTGTTGCCGACAAGCCACCAAAAATTCAAATCGAAAGGGGGCGAAACGCAAAAATGTCAAGAATCTGAACAGTACTAGATATATAACCAAAGATCAGAGATTTGCCTCTCTTTTCGGTCTCACTCTTGATTGCTTGCTTTTCTGGGTTTTCCCTATCCGTGCAAAACATATTTTGCCATTTATTCGATTTAATAATTTATTTTAATTATTATGTTCTTTATTTGATCAATTTTAAATTTAATTTGTCAATTATATAATAAATTTGATAATTGCAATAATTATTGGATCATTTGGCATTTCAATACATCCACATTTAATTACATATATATTATATCCATTATTTTATTTTTTTTCTTCAATTTTAAATTTTAATTAAGTTTCTTCGCTTTAGATAATTTCTTATGTATCTTTAATTGTACATTTTCATTTCAATTAAAACCTTTTGTGGACATTTTTTAGTGCTTATTAAAAAACAAATAAGTAATTTAAAAAACTGAAGAAATTGCTTCTAAAGTTGCTAAACTCAATTTATATTATTTTCATACGCAAACGCCTAGCTAATATGCCCTGTTTGAGTCGTTGTAGGTAGGAAAGTAGTAGGCAAGTGAAATTCCCATAAATTACAAATATTTGGCTTCTTTGCACTTTCGGCATATTTTTTCAAAAAAAATTTATATGTACATATAATTTTTGCTGTCGGCAGTCAAAATTGTTTGCCGCTTGTTGTCGTCAACGTTGTTGGCTTCGCCTTTTGTGGCCACGCCCACATCTATTTTATGTCGTTGAGTTTTCATTGCAAATTTTTGCTAGCAATTTTTTTTTTACCATTTATTTTTGATGAAGAACATTTTTGTGTGTGTGCGTCGACGACGGCAGCCGCAAAATAAATAAGGCAACAAAAAATGAGTTTTTCAAACGAAATTTGTTTTTTTCTATTTTTTTTTTGTTGAGATAATATTGCATGAGTTGTTGGCAGTTGTTTGGTATGCAGTTGTTATTGGTGGCTTTGGCTTGGCTATAACACATAAACAACCCGGCTAAGAGATTTTGGGCAAGGTTGCCGCCGGATTTGTGAGTCACAAAATACGACGCCGAAATGACAACAATGTGCACCGTAATTAACTTGAAAATGCGCGACTGCGGAAAATGGAAAATTGCTGCTGCTGCCAATTGATGCTGCTGCCTGGCTGAGTGGGTCAACAAATGCGTTTGGCTTTTCATGCGCCATGGCAACCTTCTTAGCCATGTTGGCTAAAACCACTTAAAATATTTAACCAACAATGCTAAAAAAGAAACTAAAAAAAAAAAAACAATTGCATAAGTCGAGACGCCGGCGAGCGAGGCACATCAAACAGCTGCAGGCGCAGGCAGCAATCGGTGGCAAGTGGGGCAGACAGACAGCCAGCCAGACAGACAAACAGCGAGGCAGACATTTCCATGTTGCCTTTTTAAGGTCATGGCGCACAAAACCAAAACAGCAATTGGCATAATTGAGGCGCAACTGGGCGGCATTGGGCGGCAACAAATGCAACAGCCGCAGCAGCAGCACCAGCAACAGCGTAATCGGTTGCAAAGCCATTCGGCAACAAGTTGCTGCCACATTCAGTTGCCAGTGCCGCATGGCAAACGGCGTAAACATGTTTAACTACACTCATAAAAAACATTGCTAAGGTCTAATATAAAAAATGAGCCAGTGAAGTTAATTAATTGATCTGAATTCGAATTAATAATAAAATTAATAAAAAATAAAAAAAAAATTAGAAAAAAATATCCATTTTAAATTTAAGACATTTTTTTCAGTATTTAGAAATTATTTCTAGAAAAAAGAAAAACTTAAAATTTTTGGGAGACTTACTAAGATGCAGGGCATTTTTTTCTGAGTGTACGCCAACACAGCTGCATGCAACATTTTCATGACTCGCAATAATTAGTTGTGCACCACTTGCTGCAAGCAAACGTTTTTCTTGTAGTTCAACTTAAATTAAGTAATGACAAACATAAATCAATATATAAATGCCCAAAGTTGTAGGCCCCAAAAAATAGGTGGTGTATTTTGTGCTTAGCCAGGCGCAACAATGACCAAAAAATGTTGGCAACAAATGTTTTTGCTGCCGCTTGATGTGTTGCCAACTTGCAACCGGTTTATGCGGCTCAAAAAATAACAAAAAAACAAAAGAAAATGAAAAAAGTGACCGACAACGTTTTGCAAATCAAGTTCAAAACTGCAATTTGATTAGTGCAAAGTTTAACTTTGAGTGATGATAAAACAAATAATGAAGATAATGATGATGATGATGATGGATAGCTGGCAACAGTTGTTGATCGTTTACACAAGCCAAGGGCTCTCTGGGCAGACAGCCGGACAGACAGACAAACAGTCTGCCGGGCAATTAGACAACAGGCCAGACAACAACTTGAGAGTTTGCCTGTCACGTGTAAAAAAAAAAATATATATAAAAAAAAAGCGAATACATTGCACAATGTGGCGTCAAGTGCGCCAAGGCGGTTGGTTAAAGGGGGAGCGGGGGTGGGGGAGTGGGTGCAGAGTACAGAGTGAAAAGGGGGTGGCAATAAAGAGGTCGCTTGCTTTTGCTTTGCTTTGCATTGCTTTGCTGCGTCAATATTTCCGTAAACAAGCAACAGCAGCAACAGCAGTAGTTAATGCGCTAAAGAGTGTGAAAGAGACAAGCAGAGGGAGAGAGAGAGAGAGAGAGTGAGAGGGGGGAGAGAGGTAGTGGGTGTGTGTGGGCGATATAGCTGAGAGCCACTCAAACATTTCATTAATTACAATAACAAAGCAGCAACGACAACAAAAACTATCCATAATCTATAATTATAGCAAATGCACTGCAAAAAAATAATAAGCTACTCTAAATAGCAGTAATTTTAAGACTAATGTGCTGGGCTTAAGATAATTCCCACTCTGCTGGACTTCTTTCTCATTAACAGCAGCTTTTAATTTTTAGTTAATTATTATTATTTGTTGGACACAAAAGAGTCGAGATCGGACTACTATATACCATACCACCTCATGGGAACAATCTGTCGACGAATGACTGAATCATCAGTCGAACTACTATAGCATTTGGCTCAAACGAAAAAAATCGCTTGGTTTTTTTTTATAATTTAGTTGACGGCATTTAAATTAGTTACATAAAACTGTGCTAAGACCAAGTATTATTTTCTGCTGTGCACAACCGCACACCCCTCCCACCAACCCGCCCCACCTCAGCCACCCCTTTCGACCCTGTCATCCGTTGGCCCCTCCCTCAGTGGGGATCTTCTTACGACGCCTTCTCAGTTTCTTTCTAATATTTCATTAGCCGAGTCGCGATTCGTGAGTCGCGTGCCCTGTTTCCCGACATTGACTGCAAGCCGCATTTTGTTTTGTTGTTGTCGACGTCATCATCATCATCAACGTCATCAGACGGGTTGAGGTGGGGTGGTGGGCGGTGGGTGTTGGGTGTGTGGTGGGCAGACAGATACTTTGAGGTTATGTGCGCAATTTGCGTGCGCCAATTAAAAAAGCCAAGTTGTGAGGTAGGCAAATGCCAACGGGAAGGGTGCGTTGAAAGGGGGGAGGCTTGAGGTTGAAGTAGGGTTTGCTTTGGCTGTGGCAGCAACAGCAACAACAACAATCTAAGCGGTCACAATGCGCGTTCTTTTTATAGTTCAGTGAATGCAACAAAAGCTTGTTGAGGCAAGGCAAAACCTTATTTAACGAACTGGAGATACCCTGCACATAGACTATATATAGGGTACAAGTTAAAAGCCTATGAAAAACCCCAACAACAAAATTTAAATACAGCTAATCATTAACATAAACTTTAACAATAGATTTAAAATTGAATAAAATGAATTAAGGAAAAGTCTAAAAGTTAAAAGTCAATGAAAAACATTACAAACAATACTTAATTATAAATAAACAATAATATTGACTTGACTGAAATGTGGGAGGTAAAAGTTTTAAGAGTCTTTTCAGAGTCTATTAAAAACAAACGTAAATTAAAGCTAGCAATTAACTTTAATATGCAAACTAACTTGAATACAATGAATGAAGGAAATATACAAAAGTTAAAAATCAATGAAATATCCCCATACATAAAACTCAAATATTGCTCAACTTTAGTATTAACTTTAACATTAAATAATATTATTTAGCTTTAATGGTCAGTTTTTGTTTTAAAACCGTTTGTTAAAACGGAACCGGAAGAGGAATAGAAATAGGAAAAGGAACTGCAACCGAAATTCAACATTTTCTGTAAGCATCACTCATAGAAACTAATAATATTAATAGACATACATATATAACCATAACGAAGCCGAACACCTTAAAAGAAAAATATGTAAATATTCCTAAACTTTGGCGGAAACTTTACACTTTGCGAACAAAAACCAGAACCGAAATAGAGACACGATTTTCCAATCTATTTTTAGTGCATTTGAAAATTGTTGAAGATCTCAAAATTATCTAAGATTGAAATATGGAACAATAAGCTCAACCATTGACTTTTAAAATATGAATTTGAATACTACAACAACAACAAAAATAAGACTATTTGCACACCTTGCAAATGCGATGGCTCAATCAGAATGCCCCAATTTGTGAGCTAGGCTTTAACCAAACTAATGCAACTAATGCAAACATTGGTTAGTCGACTATTGGCAGCATTGTTGCTGTTGTTGTCTTGGGGCATTACAATTTGTGGCATGCACAGCGACTGCAAACAGCATAACTGACAGTGTAAAACCATCAGTGTGTTTAGCTGTGTGTGTGTGTGTGTGTGTGTGTGTGTGACAACAATATCATTTACAAGCAACAATTCGACAGAGAGGGTGTTGCACGGTTAGAGCTTAGGGGTGGGGCATGGTTTGCTCTTGTTGCTGTTGCTGCTGCGGCTGTTGCTGTTGCGCTTTGGGGCACTGATGTTGCATTTGCCGGCATGTCGCGTGAAAATTTACAATTGACGCCGTTGTCAACGTGGTTGCTGTTGTTGCAGTTGCAGTCAATGTTGCTGTTGTTGCATACCTAGACGGTTAGCTTGGTTTAATGTGCACTCATGCGCAGTGAGTGCAACAACAACAACAACAGCAACAACAAAGACAATCGCCACATTTGACGTGCAAAACGTCTAGAATTTCTCTTGACGGCTTTTGGCTCGATGCTCAACACGAGTAGCCGTTGAAACTCAAAACACCCGCACACAAACACCGACAAATGCAACTCAACTCGCTTGCTTTGCTGTCAACTGCACAACAACAACAATAACAAGAGCAACACCAACACCAACGACAACAATAATTGTTGTTGTCGCGTGTGAAAGTGCAATTCGCTGCGAGAAACCCCTCAGATATCGAAACATCCGAAACTTGACTAGATTTATCCACTTGGAGAGATAACAGCAGGGCGTTGCTCGTTGGGGTTGGCGTGCTGTGTGCTGCAATGGTGGCATCATTAGCAAAATGCCACACCCAACCCTCGCATACACTCACAAACAAATTACCCAAAATATTTCTATAAAGTATAAAAATCAACATCGATTTTGAGCAGCGCCTTTCTAATTATTTGAAATATGTTTTCTTCTTAAATCTAGAAATTATGTATAAAAACATGAAGTGGATTTTCAAAATTTCAGGTGGATTTTTTTTCGCGAGTGTAGCAGCAAATCTTGAACCAGTTTCGCATTACCAACTGACTGTCAATCAATTTATATATTTGAATTGACAAGTGCACACAAAGTTCGCGTATGTTGCAAAAGCAGAAATCGAGAAACCGAGAAACCACATGGCAACTGTTTGTTCGTCTGTTTGACAAGATTATAACCAGTACACAGACGAGACGAGGTCTCAATAATGATTTATTAAACTGTCTTCATTTCAAATTAAAGTTATAAAAAATTCATCCAATAGGTATTCAACAATTTCACATGATTTTCGACTAAAACTCATCATGGCAAATTAAAGTATTTTATTATACTATTAACAAACTTTCTAAGATTAAGTAGCTTAATGGGCTTCTCAGTCTGTGTATGATTCCAAATATATAGCTAGCAATTTATATTTTATTCCGCAACTATTCAAAATCCAAAATGAATAGTTATTTATTTCATAGATCAATCAAAAGAGTAACATGAAATTCCAAACCTCAAGGTTATTAAATTATCACGATGAAAATGAAAACAAACAAAGAAAAGATAATAAAATTTACTATAAAATTGGCTGCCTTTTCGCTGTCTTTCTTATCGCATTAGAAAAGCAATTTCTACGCCACTTTTGCAATGGTATTTTGGGCGACAAGAAATTCATCACATCATTTAAGTGAGTAATTAGCAACAATTAACTGCAATACAACACGATACTACTGCCATATATTCACTATATGCTATATATGTATATAATATGGTATTATTTGTAGATGTTGTGATTTTCTTTTGAATGGACTATTTCAATTGGTTGGCCAATTAGTGAACCAATTTTTAAAAAGAGCTCAAGCTGTGCACAGCATGCAGCTTGACTGGAGACTGAGATGCTGATGAAGTTGCGAGACAGACAGACAGACAGACAGACAGACAGTTAGACAGACAGATGGATAGACAGACAGACGTGGAGAGATGAGATTTCCGCCTAGACACAGGCGGCTGAGGCTCACTAAATGACGACCGTTAAGCAAATAATATAGGAAGGAAACAGAACATGCTCCAAAAGCAGACAGAACCAGAACAAGAACCTGAACAAGAACAAGAACAAGAACCAGAATCAGAATCAGAACCAGTGAAGCAAGTCAAAGGAGAACCCGTCACCTGTGTGCCAGGTGTAAACTGTCAGATGTCGAGTTGGGTCGCGGAGAGGGGGAGCAGAGATGGGGGAGAAAGGGGTGACAGACAGAGAGAGAGAGAGGTGGTAGGGAAATGCCAAACAGACGGAAATGTTTGGCCAGCTTTGGCGAGCATGGGAAATGACACTAGGAAATCGCTTGTAAACAACAACTCGCTCATTCTATGCCTGTGTGTGTGTGTGTGTGTTTGTTTGTGTATGTGCAATGGCCATCATCATCATCATCATCATCGCCATCATCATCATCATCATTTCCCTTCGCTATCAAAGTGAATTGTTGGTCTGCCTGAAGATATGTGATAGCGCTCCACACATGCAAATACAGTCACGTCTGCCGTTTTAGACGTGTTGCCAAAGTTGCTGCCCCCCAACCCCACTCCCCGCCCCTCGCTACGGGCAACTGATAAGCAACTGATAGGCGGGCGAGCGAGCGACTCTATCTCTCTCTCTCTCTCTCTCTGAAGGTAGACAGAGATAAGCAAAAATACAAATGCGCAAGGCATGTATTATAAATTTATATTTGTATTTATATTTATATTTATATTTCAATATAAGTTTGTTATCAGTTGCACAGCTTCATATTCAATTATGGATTACAGAAAACACTGAATGTTTAATCAACATAAATACATATGCATATGTATTTAGTTGTTGCATTTATAACACATTTTAAGTCACAACTAATACAACAGCGATCAGAGAAACGAGGTCATTGTCTATTAGCAAAATAACTCAAAATATATATACGTAAAATTCCAAAGTGCAATGTCAACTATAACAACGATCATTAGATGCCCTGTAAAAATCCACATTGATGTCTTCATATATTTGATTTCTTTTTAAATTGTTAGTAAATTCTAGAATTAATATTTAGGCATTTTTTTTAGTTAAAGATTGAATTAATATAATTGTGTTGAGTCGAGTTCAGAATTTCCCTTATAGAGCAAATCTCACAAATTTACTTTTATCGACTTATTCTACAATTCGGATATTTAATTTCAAATTAAAAAATTAAAAATAAAATAATTCAAAAATCTCTGCACCACAAGTCGGCTACTTAATATAATTCTCAAAAATCTTTAACAGATTCGTCATTAATCTATATCGAATTGTGCTCTAAGTCGTCTACTAAATTTGAAGAAATAACAGAAATATTAAATAAAGCATAAATTTATACAATACATTTTTTATTTAACAAAAATTAAAAAAATGTTATTTTATTTATTTTTATTTTTGTTAATTTTACATTCTGTATTTAATTAATCCCTTCTAAATTTAGATCATTGATTCGTAACTTTAAATTTACATTTGTATTCATTACAGCCTTTTGTAAAAGCAAAATAAATTAACAAATAATAAAAAAAAAACAAACTTGACATGTATGTGAGCCTAATATGTAAAAGTTATAAATAATACTGTCGCCATTTAGGGTTCAAAGTTAAACATTGATAATTCTACCTTCTCCAACTCCCACATCTATTCAATTCCGATGCCACTTGAGCAATTCCAAACCCCTTAAACGGCTTTTCGTAATAATCAACGTGTTTATTTGTTGTAAATCTGCACAAATCTCAAGAGTATAACGATACCAATAATCAGTCCAATAACATCGACAATCATTGATAAAATGTTTACATAATAATTTCTCACATGTGAAAAGGCACAAAAAAAAATAAAAATGCAAATAACTAAATACGAGAATCAACAAAAATGTTAAAACACGTTGCGGTTATTTAAATATTTTCACTAATTTGTGTGTGTGCTAAAAAAATAATAAAAATAAACGCAAATTTCGCAAATCAGATGAAAACCGATATGCGACAACAACAAAAAGAACAGCAATAAAAAAACAGCATGCCAATATCATTAGCAACAACAAAACGAACATTCAAATTTAATCGTTTGAGCTTAATTAAAGTAAACATGAGAATGATTTTTAAACATTTGCTAAGTGGAGAGGTGTTATCGCAAAGGGGTAAAGAGAATTCAGTTTAAGATGCTGTCTGAGTCTGCGACGGGGTCTGTGCCTGGGTCTGGGTCTCCACCAGAGGTGGAAGAGTGCAACAAAAACAACAACAACAAGTAGAGACTATTTAGAGTTAAGATCAGCAATAAGCGACGCATAAAACGTTTGTCGGGAGACAAGAGCAACAAGAGACCCATCCACTAGGCACATACTCACACACACCACACACCTGTTCAGCAACAACAGCAACAAGAATAACAACGTCGCCGACGTATGCAAAAAATAAATAAAGATAATAATAATAAGCAGCAAGCACGCAGAGAAAAAAAAATGCATTATAAAAATAAGATAAACAAAATGTATTTAAAACTTTTTTCCATAAAATATAATGATTACGTTATAAATACGAGTTAAAAATGTGTGCTTCAAAATCAGAATGTAAATTTAACTTTTTACTTTAATTGTACAAAAACAGATTGAAAATTTATCTTCTTACTTCAAGTCTTAAAAGTGAGAATGAATATTTAACTTCTTACATTAATTCTTATAAATGAGAATAAGAATTTTAATTCTAACTTTAAATTTTCATTCTCATTTTTAAAATAGCGAATACAAATTAAAATTTAACTTTTCACTTAACATTTTTATTATAACTTTTAAGAATCCATTTTTCAATCAGTTTTCTTCTTTATTTCTCTGCTTCAAATAATATATTCTCCATTGTACATAGCTATTTTTTCAAGTGTGCTAAGTGCTTGGAACTGATAGTTGTACTTGAAGCCCAAGCCTAGAAACGGCCGCACCTCTCAGACTGAAACTGCGACTGCGACTGCGAATGGGACTTTGCCTCTTAGACGATGCCGTCTGTCTCAACTTTTAAGTTTTATCATAAACAAACTAAAAAACGAACATCACATGACATGATGATGATGATCATGATGATGATGCAAGGAGGTCTCGAGACTAGCCAGCAGGCTTTAGACTAGATCAGCGAGTGACTGAGTAAAAACAAAACAAAAACAAGAATGAAAAAATAGAAGCACTCGCTCTCTTTTCTCTTTTTCTCTTTCTTGCTGTGGCTTATCGCGCTTATCACATCGCCAACTGTCAGCTCTGCCAACACAACAAGCTCAGCGAAGCAAATCCACTGAGGTTAATAATCATATGCATACAACATATATATGCATATATAGTATGTGGTATATAGTTATAAATATGTAGAACAGCAGTCTTTGGACCGAGCACTAATAAATGTTCACGAGTTTTTAGTGGGCGCAATTCTTCGACTTAGAAGAAGCATCTTTATAATAAAAAATATATATATACATACTTCAATCAGTAAATTTGCTTAAAAAACAAACATAGAAAACATGGATTATTATTATTTAGTCACATGAGCTCTTTTGAAAAATTTCCTTTAATCTCAAGAAATATAATTTCCTACAGTCCATGACAATTCAATTAGCTGATCACAAAATCTGAACAACTAATCAAATCAAATACCAAATAAATTACTAGATAATGCCAGTGGAAATCAGCAGGAGAGAAAGGGAGAGCGAGAGAGAAACACGTGTTTGCCTGAAAAACTCTTTTCACGAAGATTTCTAAGCTGTTTGCTGAAGCGCTTTTTGTTTAGGCATAACCCTGACTAATGCGTTTTAACTTTGCGCTCTTCTTTGTTTTCAAAATATTAGTATTGTTGTTAAAACTTTATATTTATTATTTTAATCAACATTATTATTTTTTTGGCAATACGAAACGTGGTCAACGAAAAACTTTGCGCTATGTTATCAGCCTTTAACAAAGGCTGATAAGATAAAAGCGAATAAATGTCCAAATGGATTACAACAACCAAGTTTTTGTCGTTGGTTTATTATACATATATATTGGACGTGCTATGCGTTAAATTTGTGATTTGTAATTTCATGCATACAACCCGAAAAACATGATGAAGATCACTGACTGACTGACTGACTGACTGACTGACTGACAAACAAAAAGCAAGCAAAACCAACTATAACAAACCAAATGAAAAAAACACGCATTTAAAGCATCCGTAAAGATTAAAGCTTTATGTAGAAATTTTTTGTTTTTGGTAATATTACGAGCGATAAGCAAAAAACCAGTTGAAATAGTTTTTGTTTTGAGCTTTTCGATGTCGTGTTTCAAAAATGAAATTCACTAAGAAAAATGTTCGCTTTTGCGACTTATTGCGAGATTCTTAATGTAAAATAAAATGCAAAAAAAAAATGCTTTGGTTATGAGTTATATAAGCGGACAGCGGACAGAGCGAGATACATTCAGCAAAAGTGTAAAAACAGAAAGTCAACAGGCGAATGCGAGGGCTGCCAACTTGATTAGTCACACATAGGCGCCGACACAGCACAAAACACTACTGCAAAAAACACAAAAAAAAATGACAAGCGACAACTCTTCGAAGGGCAAAGGCACCAAAAGAAAATAAAACAACAAAAAATATATAGACAAAAGGTCTGCCGACTGCTCCGTCAAAGTCGGCGCGCCTCGTGACAACGTCAGGCATCGTTATTCTTATAGGCGATACCCATTTAAAAATTGTGTAAAGGGGTGGGACAGCGAGAGTAAATCAGCTGCGCACTCATTAAACAGCATCAGAACATTTAAAATATTAATGTTCATTTCAATATATCAAAATATGCACAGAAATTGTACAGAATAAGCATGCTCAAGAATTAAGTTTTAATTTAAGTTTTGTCGATTCCTTTGCTACAGGGTATACTTCTCGTCTAGCGTATCTGAATAGAACAGACTACACTTATTGTTTTTGTTGCTGCTGTCTTCGTCTATCACGTTCATTGGCATTTCAAAGCAAGTTTGTTTGCATGCTGCGCCCGTGTGGGGCGCTCTCTTTAGCTTCTCGTCCCTCTCTTACAAGCTTGCTGTCTGCTAACTGCCGCTGCCGCCGTCGCTACTGCTGCTTCTGCTTGTTATTGTTTTATACACACATACATACAATAATCTTTGTGTGTTCCTTTTTTGCTCAACTAGCGCCGTTGGCAGTTGATTTTGCGACTGCGCAGCGGCGGCCCAAGTGAAAGACGGAGAAAGAGAGAGACAGAGAGACGAAGACTCTGAGGAGAGGCAGCAAGAGAGAGGAGCCATGACCAAGGTACACAACAAGCAGGCAGACAGCAGACAGACATTAACCGGTTTGCGATTTATTTTTGCCCTTGCCCCCGTTAAGCCCACCTATCCCTTCCTCAATCAGTTCCCAATTCACCCCGCCCCCTGCCCTTTTTGCTCATTATTATTACATATTTGTTGAATATTTTAACATTGAAGCTGGTGCGGAGTTTTTTGCAGCAAAATCGAAAGGCTGCTGCTGCTGCTGCCGCAGGCGCAGTCGAACACCACGCAGCAGCACAATGACAAGCAGAAAAAGCACAACAAGAGCATCGAGTACAGTGAGTAAAAAAAATAAATAAAAAATTGTTGTCACGCACTAAGCTCTTGCAGGGGAATGCGTGTCATAATTTAAATAATTAACAATTTGTAAATATTTGATTTAATTAGATAAACGACAATAACAAATATCTATTGATCGTAGCATGGAGCGACTGTTAAACACCTATCTATACATCAAGCATTGATTAGCAATTAGGTAATAGTACATGGAATTCTATGTTATGTTTTTTGTCGATGCTTTGATCGAATTAGTGAATGAATGTGGCTCACACGAATTGACAGCTTCGCAATTGTCTCGCATCGACTAAAAATAATCAACGCTCGTTCGTCATTCTATTCGTTCTTCTTCTTGTTGTTGTTCGTGCTGTTTGCCAGCAAACAGACGTCAGCAGAGACATGTTGTCGTCGCAGCGCAGTTCGCCGCTCGCCGTTCACCGTTGCAGTCGCCGCTGGCCATGGCCACGGCAGACGCGCTGGCAGCGCACGCAACTCACAAATAAAAAATTGCTTTAAGCCCAAACCAAAAAAAAAACACCATTGGTATTTAATGATATCAAGAAACAATAAAAAAAATCGAGTGCGCTGCTTAAGCACAAAATTTAAGTAGTTTAAATAAATAAACACACACAAAAAACGAATGCAGCCGGATCAACTGTAAAGTTGGTTCTTGTTGCTGTTTTTTTTTTTTTTGGGCGCAGCGAGTTGCACACGAGCATTTAAATGAAAGAATACATTCAAGAAAAAAAAAATATATGTATATATATATGCATATATATAAAATATAATGAAATAAATATTTTTTGATACTAACATACATAATGTGATTTTTAATTTTGCTCATCTGCTGCGCATTTTTTATGACTGCGCCAATATTACACATATCTCTGTCTCTGTCTACCTTGTTTGTCACTTGATTTCTTGTACTTTTTTTATGGGGCTCGCAAGCGACGAGCGACGAAATGTCGTTAAAGAAGATCGAATTGAATGCGAAATGTGAATGAGAATACAACAACAACAAAATAGCAACAACAACAACAGCATCGATAACCAAATATGGCGCCGCCTCAAATGCCGCCAGTGGGCGCTGCAGTAGCCAAAGGTGTGAGAAGATGCCGACGGCGCTTTTAAATCCGATTCCGATTGTCAGTAGACAGTTGGAGTTTGAGGGAATAATTAGGAGTTTGCCACGCGGAGCCAAAAATCTGAACAGAATCTTCAACCGAAAGGCCTAATTACATTCTTGTAAAATATTTCAGAATTTATTTATGGATTTGTTTAATTAGCGTAACGGACATATTTTAAACTTTTTAATCATACCTTGCATAAAATAAGTTAAAATTCGAATTATATTCATAAATATTTATGAAATTTTGCACAAATGGTGAACATGCCAAACTTAATGTTCTCAAAATTACATATTTTTCAGCTAATAGGAAAAACCCATTTTTATTGCTGGGATGTTTTCCAGAAATATTAATATTTATATTATTACTAACAAGTAAGAAAAAAACAGAATTTGATGATCTAGAAATCTTATAAATATTATGAAATTTTATTTTTAATTTAATTTAAACTACTTTTTTTGTATTTATATTGTGGCTACCGACTTCCTTGTTCTAATATGGTATTTTTCTAGTATTCAATTTAAACTTAATATTATTTTATTTAACTATTTTTTTTACTTTGTGTATTTTTTGAATACACTGACTTCGTAGTTCGAATATTTCAGATATCGTTAATATTAATTTTTAAATTTAAATTTAAATGAATTTTACTATTGCAATTTTCTTGTGTCGACTGAGTCCTTCCAATTCTAATCTTATAAATATTTCGTTTAATATTCAATTTTATTTTTTATGTTATACAAATTGTTTTTTATACATTGTGAATGACTTCTAAAATAAATCTTGTAAATGTTTCTTATATTTTTTTTGTAATTTAAATTTTATTTTAAATTAAATTTACTTTAAATAAATATAGTATATTTGTCACTTACCTTTCGCTTCTTATGATCCATTTCACACTGTGCCTTGTGCATCTCCTTGAGTTCGACCTCCTTGAGCTGATCCAAGATGCGTTGATATTTCTCCCGATTCTCCACATCGAGCGCCACATGGAGATAATCGTGCCAATTGCGCGAATCGAAGCCCCAATGACAGGTGCGATTCTCGAACTTGCGATGCACATGCCCCACAAATTTCTGTGGCGAGAACCAGCCATCGCACTCCAGACACTGAATACACGTCGGTTTCTGATACGAATACATGTCCGGAGTACAGATGCCCTCACATTTGCCAAAGCACTTGTGATACACCTGAAAACTGAGTGCACCCTTTGCCAGACTCTCCACAGGCACATAACTGTTCCGATCGGAGCGATGCAACAATGCGGCACACAAACGTTCCGCATCGGTGCGTGTTATCAGACCGCTCGCCTTCACATCCGATGGCAATATTTTGGCGGCCTTGAACTCGACCAGCTGATCGGGCGTACACTGCGAACAGTAAATGCCCAGATCATCAAAGATGCGATTGATTTGTTCCAGCGTAAAATCATTTAGCACATTATTCAAAAACTGTGGCAGGCACAAACGCATCTCGCCACCCAACGAGAAACATCCAATTGTTTTGCCCTCCAGCCGTGTCTCGTAGAGATCCCCACAGCCCGAATCCGGTGGCGATAGTATCGGTTGCGATAGTTCCGGTGGTAAGGGTGCGCCATATTGTGTGGGCGAACGATCACCATTAGTGGCAGTGGCAGCAGTGGCAGCTGCCGTTCCTGTTGCTGCATCATGCGAGTGGTGGTGCTGGTGCAGGTGATGATGATGGTGATGATGATGATGTAGCTCGTGGGGTTCCGGTGAGCTGGGTATTTCTTTTTTGATCAGGGCCACGGCGGGTCCTTGCAGACTTTTTGTGGCACTCGTTTGGTATTTTTTCAGCACGCTGCTGATTAACGGCGGCACGTAATCGGTCATTATAGTTTATCGATAACACGCACTCGACTTTTTTGTTGCTGTTCGATTTTGCTGTTGCTGCTACTCGCTCATTGTTACGTCATAGATTATGCTGTTGCTGCTACGCGCTCATTGATGAGCTATGGATTTTTTTTGCTGCTAATCGATTGTTCTTGGCTTATCGATAACACGCTATGCTCGCTCATTATTACTAGCTGTCACTTATCGTTATATCAAATTAGCTGAAAAGCACGCTGCATTTATTTTTCGATAACAGTTGAAATTTACATTTATATTATTTATTTTCTATTATTATTTATATTATGATTTTCCTTTTTTCTTTTTGGCACTTTTGTATGTTACTTGCATTATATATACATATATATATATATATATTATATATTTCAGCTAACATTCATTTCATATTCGCATTATTTTTATTTCATTTTATTTTTTGCCGACGGCAGCGTCGAGATGCGCTCCCTCTCTCTCTCTCGCTCTCTATCTTTATCTCAGCTGCGGAGAGCTTTTTATCTTTTGTGTTTTTGTCGTTGTTGTTGATGTTGTTGCTGTGTGTTTTGATGGCGCGCGTGTTGCGCGCTCTCTGCTGGCGTCGCAGCTGACGCCGTTGCAGGCAGCAAGCAATATTTAAATTTGTCTCTCTTTTTTTCTAAATTTAACAGCTTTCGAAAAACTTGTGCGCACTTTGACTTTGTTGTTGTTGCTTTTGTTGTTGTGGTTGTTGTTGCTCTGCACTCACATATTAAATTTGCTGGGCCAATAAATTAATTTTTGCACTTTTCAACATTTGAATTTCGTATTCTTAACTTTTAACAGACGCGACGGATACGCGACGCGACGCATATAAAGGAGAGACAGAGACAGAGATCAAAACAACGACAGAGACGCTGACGTTAACGGCGGATCAGGCAGACGAAGGCCGCCGGCAGACACAGAACACAGACACAGCGCCGGCCTGCACACACACACGCACACACGCAACGCACAAAACACTAACTCGTACACGCACACAAACACACAGCCAGCACACACATACACACGCACACAGACAACGCCGCCGCAGCCGCCTGACAATTCTTTTAAAAAATGCGACTCTGCCTGGTTGTTTGTGCACTATTTATAAACTATGTATTTATTTGCTACTTTTTTTATTTTGTGTGTTGCCTTTTAATATGCTGCTGCTGGTGCTTGTTGTTGTTGTTGTTGTGCTTGCAAATAATTTTGCATTCTTAACGATTTGGCTTTTTGTGTTGTTGTGGTTGTTTATTTAGAACTTTTTTTTGCTCTCCTCTTCGACACACAGATACGCACTCACACACACACACACTTAGACGCACTCGCGGAATGCTTGCACTCAAATATACACGGCTTTTTTTCTTAGCTTTTTCGTTTTGGTTTCTTATTCTTTAGATGCCTTTTTTGTATTTGTATTTTCTTTTTTGTTTCGGGTTGCTTCTTCTTTTGTTTGAGGCGAAGTTGCCGTTACGCGTTCGCACGTGCGAGCTTTCTGACAGCCGCCACAAAACTGTTTCAACGCCGACGTCCATGCGAGGCGGCAATTGGAAAGAGAATGAAAACGTTTGCATATTTTCTCTTTTCAAAACTTACAGATACAATGGCGAACGGGTCTCCCTCTCTATCTGGCAGTAGCAGCAGCCAACCACCAAAGCTCTCTTGCTCTCTGTCACTCTCATTGTGTGCCTTTTGTCGGCGTGCGAGAGAGCAAAAATAATGCAAAAATAAATGAGAGAGAGAGAGGGAAAAACGCAGATCAGTGCGCGAAAATATAATATAAATATACAGTTAATTTAATTACATTTAATAAAATTAAAATATAACAAGTAAAATTGTGTGTATAATTTAAAACTTGGCAACTATTAAAGCGCATTATCACGATCAAAATTGGGAGTATTGAAGATATGTGTATATTAATTCGCTATATAAAAATTAAAGCTCAAACCTTAAAAGCGCGCCTCGCTGCGAGTGTTGTGTGTCGCTTGGCTACATTTGCATGTTGCCATAATACGGCACATGTTTCCATATTGCAGCAACATGTGTATGGCGACTAATCGAAATCGGACACAATTGGCTAGTGAAATCGATTATCGAACGCATAACGTGAAGTTGATTGCGCGCAAATTTGAGACTGAGCAGGCTGCCAACTCGCCGCAAAACACGCAAATCTTTCGCTCAGCATTCAGCTGTTTGATTTTGGGTAACAATTTAGTTTTTCAACATTAAATTGCATTTAATAAAATGCAATTGTAAGCAGCGCAGTTACTTATTATCGTTGTTGATTTCAGTACATCGCGAAGCTAGAAAAATGCCCGAGCCACGCAGTCCGATGGCTAGTTTTGCACAATCCGTGCAAAATGCAATCGATGGCCCAATTACCTGGTTCCGTGGTAAGTTTAAGTTTGAATAATTAAATCACAATTGCAGCAGTTGAAGTTAGCAGACCACAAAGCATTGTTTGTTAGTATTGATTGTGCGGCACTTGAAACTTAGTTTGTAATTACATAATGACATAACCTCAAATTTGATTGCGGCTTTGTTTTTGTTTACATATTCTTTTTTCTTCTTACACTTGCCATACTCTGTTACCCAATTTATAAAGAGTATATTGCTTTTGTGTCATGTCGCTCACGCAGTCTGTGCGTCTGTGTCCTCGCATACCTCCCCCAAATTTTAAATATAGCGTCGCCTGGTAATCTCTTAAGAAATCGGCACTTTCATTTTCAAAAGCGATAATCTTCTTCAACGATCAGTATTTATTTGAACAGAGTATTACGCAGTCGGTCACTTGTGTTTCTAACGTTTGTCTTACGATTTGCAGAATCGATTGTGGAGCCGAATCAACAGAAATCAAACTGGTACCACCAGCGCTTCCGTCGCGTGCCAACCATCGACGAGTGCTACACGGACGACGCCGTCTGCCGCTTTGAGGCGGATCAACAATTTCGACGCGATCGCATGGTGGACAATGAGATTGTGAACATTTTGAGGCAACGCTTCGAGGATTGCACTTTGTATGAGGCACCCGATCACATCATCAAGTGCAAGCCAATCTTGGAGCAGTACGAGAAGGCCACCGAGAATTGGTTCATCAAGTGTATGTGTGCTGGTGGCATATGCAACGTGTGGCATGTGCCGCAACACAATTTGTATAGCCTTGCAAGCGGTTCTTAATAAGAAGAGTACTCAATTCGTAGGCGATTGTTAGTGATATATATTATATATAATGCGTTATATGCTTTATATATATAATATAGGGAAATGATATGTTATATATAGAAATCTGTTTTTAATAGTTATCTATATTAGTTATCAGTTATCAGTTATATTTATAGTTTTTATAGAGAAGTCAAATTTTAATAGTTTCTTAGAAAGAAGAAATTTACTTGTAAGCAATTGTTGCTATGAAAGCTATATAATATAGTATTCCGACACAGTCATTGTATTATAATGAAACTGACTATTCGAAGAACATATTATAAATTTAAATAGATTCAGTTTCAGGTACGCAAATTGTCAGTTTAGTGAAGGTATCTGGAAAAACAAAAAATAATGCAAGAGGTCTACTTATCAGCGATTGTTTATAAATATATTCCGATACCTAAACAAGCTATATAATGTTCCTTTAGTTCATATTGCAAGGCACATTTATTAAGTTTGTGATCCTGGATCAGGTAAATAGACATTAATTTCATAAACTCTGAGAAGCTACTTCAATCTTTACCACGCAAGGCTATAGAAATTTTGACATAGTTTCACAATTTACAACTTAATTATTTATTTATAACTTTCACTGATTTTGCAGATGGTGATTTGGGCGGCTATGCGAATGCGAAGACAGCGTTTATGAAGCAGAAGCATCGCCTGATCTGGGAACGTCGTCATGGACCCGTTGGCAGCGGCATGAAGCAGGAGGAGTTGGGTCATTAAAATTGTTGTTGCTGTTGCTGTTGTCAATGCCAATGTTCAAACACAAACACAATGTTGAATGTCTCTGCGTCGAGGGTTTACATATAAACACAAACTGTAGAAAAAATATCAACCACAAAATGTTTTTTTATTATTATTGATTTATTTATAGTGATTTGAGGTTTAAAAAGTGGAAACCAGTTTGAAAATGAGTGCAAGACTTCAATCGGAGTCTTTGCCAGCTTGAAATTAGCGAACCATTTTGGAAAAAGTTAAATTAAAAATATTATATTTTATTAGGCGCAAAAAAATAATGGAATATTTAAGATGAAAAGCTGCGATTTAGGTGTAACTAAAAATATAAAAAAAGTTTAGATTAAAGGCAGCATATTGGGTGCTTCAAAAATTGAGCTAAATCACAATTAAATATTATATTTATGATGTATTCTCATTAGTACAAATTTTATTTTGATTAGGATACAAAGTTAGTTAAGAATGTGAATTGATTTGATTTAAGTTTTAAGTGACTAAATAAAGTTTTTGAGTTTTTGACTTTAAAGCAGCCTTCAAATAACAAGCCTTGTCTTGAAGCAAACATTTAACTAAAGTGCATTAAATTAAGTATAGTAAGTGATTAACTAAGTCCTTAATAAAGGTATGTATAATATTTAATTAGGCCCCAAAAAACTTGGCAGTGTTTTAAGTCTGGCAGTTAAGAATGTGAATAGATTTGAGATATGTTTAAATGATGACTAAAAAGATGCGATTTTGGACTTTAAAGCAACATATTGAGCTAAAAATAAAGCTGCATTAGAATAAAGCTAGTAAAATAGATTAGCTAATCGAGACGAGGGGTTTGTTCAACAGGCTCTTTTTGAGCTTGGCCAATGCACTGCTGGTGGCATCTCCCGGCTTCTTGTTATCCTTGTTCTTGGGTCCCAACGGTATGAGCGTGGTGTCGATGAGTCGCCGCCGGAAATTCTTATAGAACTGCAGCACCTGTGGATTGGCCCACACCTGCTTGGCATCAAAGTCCAGAATGCGAATCGATTGCAGGGATTTGGCACGCGACAAGGCGACATAAGCCTGGCCAGCTTCAAAGACCTTGGACAGCGACATCTCCACACAGTCGAGCGTCAATCCCTGACTTTTGTGAATGGAGAATGCCCAGGCCAGCTTGAGCGGAACTTGACGACGTGTGAGAACGCCACCCGTTGCGGTCTTAATGATCCACTTCTCATGGCGACAAACGTACTCCTGATTGTTCTTGAAACGCACCACGGGGATACCCTTCTCGATGCGCACCACGACGCCACGAGCACCATTGACGAGTCCACTGGCTATGTTGATGTTCTTGAGCAACATCACCTGGGCATTGATCTTCAGATAGAGTTGGGCGGGTGCTTGCACCTGCTGGTCCAGCTGCTTGCTCATGCCCGCATCCGAATCCTCGGCACGAAAGAGCACCTTATCCCCGCCCAGATTCTCCAGCTTGGACTCATTAATCGAATTGGCATCGTTGGTGTGCGAACAGAGCTGTGTGGCCAAAATGCCATTTGCTTCGATCTTTTGCTTCGATGTGGACGCCAATCGGGTGGTGATGCTCTCGTTGACATGTCCAATTCTCAAATGATTTAGGATCTTCACAAACTCCGGATCGGATTGGCGATGCACCTGTTTCAGTTCGTAGACACATTGGATGCACTGCTCCCAGGCGCCCGACTGGAAGCAGAAACGTTGCTGGGCGCCCGTCTCCCCTTTGACCACTGGTGGCAGCTGCAGAAAGTCGCCGCACAGAATCAGCTGAATGCCACCAAAGGGACGATCATTCCTCCTTATGTGGCGTGCCACAGACTCGATTTTCTGTTGTAAATAAATTAGAGATTTATTTAATAATACAAATAAATATTTAATTATTTAATTGCTGAACATGCAACATTTGTGGCATGACTTTCTGAAAACCGTAGAATCTCTACAATTTAATTAAAGTTGCAAGACTGACCTCAAAATACTGCCCATCCACCATGGAGATTTCATCGATGATCAGCCTTTTGCATTTGCGCCACGTCTGTGCGGACATTGGCCTTGACGCCAACTCCAGGCAACGTTGCATGGTGGCATCGCCGCCACCTATACCAGCAAACGCATGCAACGTGGTGCCGCCAATGAGGCAAGCAGCAACGCCCGTCGATGCGGTGGCCACAGTGCCATCGGGCGGCAGAGCTGAAATAATTTTACGCAGCAAAAAACTTTTGCCAGTGCCGGCGGAGCCCGTAAAGAAAACATTTTTGCCGGCAGTGCAGGCGCGCAGCACCTCCAACTGCTCCTGGCTAAGACGCACTGAATCCTCCGTTTGTGCGAGTGGTGATGACTGATATAATTTCTTCGGCGCAGGCATGCTGGCTTTGTCACCCTCGGCGAGGCGCCTTTTTTTGGCCGCCTGTGGCGAGGGGGTGGTGGTGGTGCCACGCGGAAGTAAACCAGCTTTTTTTCGCGCCAAAATCATTTCGGCGGTGGTCACCGGTGAGATCTCCTCAAAGCTGCTGGGTCTTGCCGAAGTCAACTGTTCGCGCAGACGCTTCTTCATGGCCAGCTCATCCAAAGGAGAGGATTCAGTTTCATCCTTTCCCCCATTCATCTTGATGAAAATGGTGCGCAGGAAGATCATTAAAGTGCCAGGCGGCGCATTCGATAAATACACTTCGCAGTGTTCCGATTTAAAGTTGAAGGTCGCCTTGCCCTCCGACATGAATTTCTTGTGCACTATTATGTCTTTTAGCCGGAATTTGAGTGGTTTTAACTTTTCCGGCGTCACTTCTACAAACATTTCACGCAAATCATTACGCACCAGTCGCAATGTTGCTGTTTTGTAGCAAAGTTTGCGTCCTGTTATGCCCACCGTGTTCGTCCAGTGTATGTTCACCGCGCACGTTAGCACGGCATCGTTAAGATCCATTATATTATTTAGTTTTCTTTTAAATTTAGTGATTTAAAATTTTTTTCAGTCCCTGGGCTGGTGGTTGCAGTGTGTACACACCTCCCGCCAAAAGTAATTCACTGGCGATTGTCTGCGATCGATGAGCGTTCGTGTCACGCTGCGTTTATCGATATTTGTGCAGGCCTGAGGTTGCTTAACGCCAGATGGCGCTAATCCGTCGCGCGCTTGACTCATTTCAAAATTTCAGTATTTCGCAGTTGCTTCGTTATCAGTTGTTTCATTATCATTTTACAATTACAATTCAATATCTGATTGATTGGGTTAACTAATCAACACTTAATGATATTTATGCTGAAAATACTACGACGTAATTAATAGATTATAAAACAGCTGTGAGTATTTTTCATGTAAGACTTTTAAGTGTGTGTGAGTTTGTGTGCGATTCAATTAAGTTCTTAAACTTGTATAAACAATATAGATAATGAAGCAAATTAACAGAAATGAGTCTACATTTTATTAATAAATTACAAGAGTTTGTTGGGAGACTCTTAATTGAGTTTTATATTTATATACGTTTATTGAAGAAATTAAAAGAAATGAGTAAAATGTATCTTTTAAGTTGTCACAGCATTTCCTCAAGAAGAGATCAACAAAAAGAAGTCTTAACAATGAAGAGACCGGTACAACCATATATTCAAGACGTCGCCATCAACTGTGAGGCTTATTCTCGCTGGTTCAATAAAACTGGCTAGCCGGCTGGAAAGCTCATGGAACTCTCAGGTTCTGAAAGTGAGAAAAGTTCATTGATCGTCGCGAAGGTTTTCAAGTTGAATAAAAAAAATAAAATAAAACTCATTTCCATAGTTACTTTTTGCTCTGCTTTCTCTTAAAAATGCATTATTGATATATGGATATGGAAATCGGCCATAACAAAGCCAGTGACAGAGAGAATAGACAAATGCTAATTTTGCGAAATATTTTCGAAAGCATAATAAATATAATACAACAACTTATCAGCTTTTGGCTATTGAACTTTGTTTTGAACTATGAATATCATTTCGGCAAATTGCAGCCAAATTAGACAAAAAATAAAAATAAAAATGAAAAAAAAAACCACGCGCCATGCTGTCTGAAACACAAAGTTTAGATTCGAAGAATTTACTTTCCAAAATAAATTGGAAATTGCAACAGTCGAAAATTTATAAGTTGCATTATACTTTGTTGATGTCTTGATTTATATGCCCATTAAATGTGGCACCTTTGTTTACAATATTTCGATTGTGCTGATTATTTTCATTTTGACAATATATTTGTTTTTCATCTTTTGAATAAACAAAGTCAACTGATTCGAATTTTTTTTTTTTGGTTTTTGGTTTTAGCAGCGTTTAGTATTTCATGGCCGGCGCCATCTTAATTCACATACATATGTTTATATACACATATATATATATATATATATATATATATATTTATCTGGGTCATCGACATCGAAGTAGAATTAAGCATGGTGTCTAATATACCCTATTAATTGAAGGTAGTTAAATATTTCAAAACACTGAAGTACCAAAAATTATTATATTTTGTTTTACCTGCAAGATCATAAATGAAAACAAAACAAAAAAAAATATATATATATATATATATATATATATATATTCGCTTCGTCATGCAATCAGAATACAGAAAATAAAATTAAAGTTTAAATAGAGTTATGATTAAGTTTGAAAAAATGCGGCTATATGATGAAGATTATTTTTCAAGAAAAAGAAAACATTATCTGTTTGAAATAGAGCTGCAATTGTAAATAGAGCTTATCAATTTGTTGTCCATTAAATATAAGAAGTGTGACAAATGTATATAATATATATATAGGCTAAACAAATAATAATTCGAATTGATAAGTTCAAGTGCCATTCACTGAATATGGGAATTTTTTGAAATAAATAATAAATTGTGGTTCAATGGAACAAATAATAAATAAAGAAATACCTGGAATTTGAACAAATCAGAAATTCTAACAAAAATTAAATATTCTTAATGGGAAGTGTATAAAAAGTTCGTTGAGCGCCGCTGGGTTCTAACAAGTGGGTGTTGACATCTTTTAAATAGCATTCCTATTTATTTATCTATCGTTAAAGTGCGCTTCATTCCTAAAAACCAACTAACTACGCACTGATTTTGAAAAAAAAAATAGCTAAATTAAGATGCCAAAATATTTCAAAAACAAATATAGATTATATACCCTATAAGAGCTGTGGCAATCGAATTGTGCAATTTCATCAGCCATGCCGAAAAATAAAATACAACAAAAATAAAACACATTTTATATTGTCTAGCCGCAGCTGATGATGATGTTTTGTTGTTGGCGAGCGGCGAACGGGGCGGGGAACCCCGCTACCTGTGGCCCATTTTCGTCTATTTTCCCCAAGACGCATTTTCTCAGTTTTACATCTACTGCGCAGGTACAAACAAAAAGAAGAAGAAAAAAAGAAGCGTAAACAGGTTTAATGCTCAATCTAAGGGGTTGTCTGATAATACTCAAATATGTGGAAAGAATGAGACAGAGCATAAATCTGGATTATTCTTACAGCCGCACGTAGGTCCCTTCATGTAATATTTAGTACGCTATGGGCTACGTGCTGGATGACACGGCAATTATGCTATGCATTCTATGCTCTCTCCGGCACCCTCTCCTTCTCTATCACTCTCTCTTTCTCTGTATTTATATATTTATGTTTGTATGTGTGTCATGCGCTTGTTGCTGCTTATGTTTATCACCTTAGTTTCGAGGTCAGCACTTAACGGGGCATAGATATTGGTATAGAAAAATTACAG
Organism: Drosophila cognata; assembly: GCA_035041535.1. NCBI lineage: Eukaryota > Metazoa > Arthropoda > Insecta > Diptera > Drosophilidae > Drosophila > Drosophila cognata. The sequence continues at coordinate 5,021,887 of JAWNLC010000234.1, read as the reverse complement.
TGAGAGAAATTAACATTGAGGAAGCTGCTTCATTTCTTATTTGATTACTTATTTTAAAGCATTAATTATTAATAATTAATTATTAAATTAAATTATTATTATAATTTATTACATAGAAATAAATACCGAAAATGTATCTCTTTCTAATTATTCTATTTATTCGGCCGTTGCTTGCGAATTTAATTTTAGATAACACATTTAATTTATTATTTTCAAGAAATCATCACATTTTATATTTAGTAGTTGATTCACAATTTGAAGAGTCCATTGTACAAATGCAATTGTGAGTGATTCACAAACACAAACAAACACAAAAAAGACCTATTCCTCTGCATTTGCTTTGCTTTGGGGAGATATTTATGTTTAGACCCTCGAGGCCAGCACCAGCAGCGAGGAGAGTACGCACAGATCCGACCGGATTTGATCGAGCACGTGGCTTGCCTATGATTGACCTTGTGCTGTGCATATATATTCTGGGTTGAGTGGGAGGCAACGTGCCCCACTTTGAGAAACTACACGTGGCACCCTTACAAGCATCACAAAAAGATCAGGCAATGGCCGATGGCCAAAATAGCAAACTACGTCGAATCGTTATTCTCAGAAAAATAAGAAAAAAATTTTAATTCTTTGTATTTACACGCGTTTATCGTCAAGTGGCGTCAACGGCGACCCCATCGCTGACTCGTGCCGTTCAATCCAATTGATATGCTCGCCTCATACGTCAGCCAATTAGCCGCTCAACGTGTCTTTATGCTAATTACGTAAGAAACAGACAAATTTCGTTGAGCAGCAACTTTGAGTGTGAATCATCAATGCAATGCAATTATGCAGCAATCGATCTTATCGCGTTATCGATACTCCAGATCTTGTTCTTCCTCTTCTTGTTTTGTGGGTTGTGATTCCGGCCACACTAGGCTTGTTTACCAATAAGTAAAGTTAAACCGATTAGAACCGGTCAACAAAACAGGCATCAAGCGATCAAGGCTGCTTTACTCGAACAGTCGAACAGCGCTGCAATGGGAAGATATAGTAGAAAAAACAACAAAATATATATTTACAATATGCATAGTGACAGCAACAACAACGCTCAGTTTGCTTGTACTACGCAGAAAGTTTTGTAGAAAACAAAACATCAGCAGACGGGGTAATCGTATGTTTGTGTGTGTGAGGGAGAGCGAGAGCGAGAGCGGCGCCAATTGAAAGAGCTCAGGGCGGTATGCACGCTAAACCAAAGAAAGAGGAAGAGCAGCCAGTATAAATACTGCTCCCCACTGCGGTTCTGAGTCAATTGGAACCGCAAAGCGACCAGCTAACAATCGTAGCAGCCACAGCAGCAGCAGCTGATAAGCGAACAACGCAATTTCGCTCAAGCAAAACATCAAACCGAAGTCGTTCGAATACGATTTTATAAGTGTGTGGAATTCTTACAAGTTAACGGAAAATTTCATAATTAAGATGTCTGCATCGCCTACCGCTCGTCAAGCTATCTCGCATGCTCTGCCCCTGGCCATGTGCAAAACGAAGAAGGTTGTCGTCACTGATCCCATTCAAATGCCCGAAGTCTACTCATCCACACCCGGTGGCACTATCTACTCCACAACACCTGGCGGTAAGTTGATGAAATATTTCGCTTATTGTGAATCAGCTGAGAAAACTTTTCTGATAAGAGTCTGAGACAACACAGCGCACATGTTTTTCTGATTCATTGAAATTTAAATAGTTACTCGCGCACAGCTGTCTTATCACCTGCCAGACTCTGAATTCTGATGCAACATTCATAGACTAATGAAGTGAATTTCTAATTTTAATTGCAGGCACCAAGTTGATCTATGAGCGCAACTTCATGAAGAACCTGCGTGGTTCCCCATTGAGCCAGACGCCTCCCAGCAATATTCCCAGTTGTCTGATGCGGGGTACTCCCCGCACCCCCTTCCGCAAGTGTGTGCCCGTGCCCACAGAACTGGTGAAGAAGGCGCCAACATCGCTTAAAATCGAGGATCAGGAGCAGTTCCAACTGGAGCTCTAGTCAAACCCAAAGAAAAAAACATAAAAAAAGAAGCTTCCCAATTCCGAGCAGCAACTGCCAAAACTCATCATTATCAATGTCATTACCAATATCTTCATTTGCTAGTTTTATTATCATCAGACACTAAATTCTGATCTTAAATTGTTAGTGCTCATATTTATGCCATACAGTTATTAAGTTTCTTCAGTTTTGAGTCATATTGACTGATTTTGTTAATTTTATATATTTATGTATAGTTCCTAAGCAAATCCTCCTCTTGCAATAAAACGTAATTAATACTTTAACTATTGAAATTAATCAACGAGTTTCTGCTATTTTATCAGCTGATTGATTAACCTTGAAACGCTGACTAACTGAATTATCACACAAAACTTCCACTTTACCTTGACGGGAATATTCCAATTGTATAAAAATACAGCTATACATATTTATTTAGGGGTTTGTTGAACTTCTTGGCATACCGGCCGGCGTTTGTTGTCCGAAGAGAAATAGAGAAATGCTTTTTCAAAAAATAATGCGCAGTTTGGATATTCTCTCTGAAATCATCCCATAAACGACGATGACAACATTCGACGTAAGAAACAACTGCAGAATTGCTGCTTAGCATACACAATATTAATATTTATTTCGAGAATTGCACATGCCAACATTTTATGGACTTACTCTTCTAGTATCTGAGATTAGAATAAGTCATTAAGTATTCAGCGATTATAATCGATTAGATTACGCAAAGAAATTCATTGAATATATTTTGAGAAAAAGCACTACAATTTTATGGATTAGCTCTCATCTGAGTCTATAAATTTATCTGATTATGCCAAGAAATGCATTAAATATATCTTGCCAGAAACTATATAAAATAAGCATGCACGTAATAACACTTTCTGGGTTTTTCAACTAGTATCTGAGCATAAAAGTGGTCTATAAGAAATAAGAAATTTTTAGTAACTCAAATTTAACAGCATCCATTCAAAAAATCTGTATGAAAACAGTGCATTAAGTATTGAAATATTGTTTCCATATGTTTTCTTAAACAATATTCAATCCAAAAATAGATAACTATTCTGATTTATAATTCTTTATCGAACCCATTTATATACATATGTATGTATACCTAATTATATTTGTATAAATATATTTCTACAAAAATGACTGGCCTAGATTTACCAGTTCTCGTGAGCATTATGTACTTATTGCATAACTAATTGTTTATTATTATGTTGTTTTGTTTTGTAAACACATTTTTATCGAAAAACAAAAATAATAACAACACAGGACCAAAATAAAATATGCTCTTTCGATTAATATGCAAGAATTTAACAACAGAAAACTACAAATAAGACAAAAACAGCCGTTTATTGCGACCATAATAAAAACAAAAACAAAAGCACATTCCATTCATGAAAAAGAAAACATGTCAACAACATATAGTATAAGAATGGTAATCAAATTGTTCAAGATATTAACCTAGTATTACAAACTGATCACTAAGATTTTAGTACTCAATCGAATATCGAGTAGTTTAATGTTGCAAGAGAAAAAAAACAAAAACAAGGGAAACAAATAAATAAACGCGCAACCACCACGTGTGAGAAATAAAAAGAGAGAGAGAGAGAACGTGAGAGTACGTCAGTAAGTGTACGCTGAGAGAGCGGACGCAATGCAATGACGCTGCTGCTACTGGGACGTGTTTGAGTGTGTGTGCGTGTGTGTGGCTTTGTTTTGTTTTCGTGCACTGCGATTGAAAGAAGCAGAACAGGCAGTATAAATACCGCCGGCCAATGCCTTCCTATGTCACTTGAACTTCGCAAACTGCCGAAGAACGTGTTCAACGAGCGGAGCAACAGCTGCTGATAAGCCACAGAAACGAGCAATATTCAACAACGCAATTTACTACTCCCAAACAATAAACAAAAGTCGTTCCATTACAACTGTGCTGCAAATTAACGGAAAAGATTATAATCAAGATGTCTGCTTCACCCACCGCTCGTCAAGCAATCTCGCATGCTCTGCCCCTAGCCACGTGCAAGACAAAGAAAGTGGTTGTCTCTGATCAGATTCAAATGCCCGAAGTCTACTCATCCACACCCGGTGGCACCATCTACTCCACGACACCTGGCGGTAAGTTGAACTAATTTAGTTTTTGTGAATCAGCCAAGAAAATTGTTTTTTTTTATTTTGAATTGATAACAGCCTCAGACTGAGTCTAGACTCGGCCATATGTGAATGACTCATTAAAATTTATGAATGACTCGTGCACAGCTTCTGTCTTATCAAGTGTTGTACTCTGAATTCTGATGCAACAACTTGCAGAATAATAACTCAATTTCTAATCTTAATTGCAGGCACCAAATTGATCTATGAGCGCAACTTCATGAAGAATCTGCGTGGTTCCCCTTTGAGCCAGACGCCTCCCAGCAATATTCCCAGTTGTCTGGTGCGTTATACTCCCCGCACCAACTTCCGCAAGTGTGTGCCCGTGCCCACAGAGCTGGTGAAGAAGGCACAAGCATCGCTTAAAATCGAGGATCAGGAGCAGTTTCAACTTGAGCTCTAAAAAAGAAAGGGAGCTATTCCCAATTTCGAGCAGCAACTGCCAAAACTCATTTATTCATAACGCCGTATCAACCTAGTTGTAATCTTCCGCAATCTAAATACTGATCTTATATAATGTTAGCTCTCATTACGTAATATTTAATTCCCGTCTGGAGACGATGTTTAGTTTTCAGTCATATTGACTGACTTTTTACTAATTATAAATAATCACATATAAGTCATAAGAAAGTTTAACAATAAACCTTAAATAATATATAAAATTCCAATGACCTTGCGCTTATTTAATCAGCTGTTGAACCTGTTGAAAATAGTTCTAATAAGAACTCTGACTAACCTTCTAATATAAATAAATATTAAGAAATTTAAAAAAGATAACAAATGTTAGTTTAATTGCGGAAATTGACCTTGATTGTTTGCAGTTTTTTTTTATTTTGTGGGGGTTTTTTGAACTCCTGGAAATACCGGCCGGCAAATGGCTCAAGAGATATTATAAAGAAAAAGTGAACAGCAACAAGAAGTTAAGAAGAAGAGTGCCGACTGCCTAGTGGGACTCTTAAACTACGCGCGTGGCACTCGCTCTGCCTATAACCCACATTCTGCCTATATACATACAGCATATAAGCAAACATTCGCACACAAGCACAAACACACACATACATATTGGCACACAGCAGCCGGCGAAAAATAGATTTTTGAAACAACTGCGCAGTTAGCGCTATTCTCGCCCCCTCAGCAGCGGGTTCACAATACGCGTTTGTAGCCGGCACATGGCTTGCAAGTAAAATACAAAAAAAAAATGTAAAAAAGCGACGCCTCACAGATTGCGCATAACATTAAGTACAAGCAAAAGTGCCGCAATGTAATATGTATGTAAAATATGTATGTTTGTGTGTGTTACATTGATACCATGTAAATACACTTACATACTTACGTTGAATTCATGTTTGCTTACTTTGAATTCGTAGCCCTGGTAGCAGCTGAGCGCCAAACAACATTTATAGCATACTTTTGCGCGCGTTATTTAAATTGGAGTTTTAGTGGGAATATTTGCATATTATTGGAATTTTTGTCTTTATTATTTACATTAATTAATGCTTATTACTATTGTTGTTGTTATTATTATTGTTTTTGTTCTTATAATAATAATAATAATTATTATTATTATCACTACTATTAATATTATTATTATTATTATAATTATTTGACTATTATTCGGGATCGGGTATACATTTAAAACTGTCAAATCTAAGCCGATTTTAAAATATTTTTTTCTTAGATAAACATCAAGGCCACACATTGATCTTATTTGTGCCATTTTGAAGGGAATCTCCAAGAGCTAAGTATTTTTAGCTCTTCTATTAGTGTGTATGTGCATAAATGTAATATTCATTCAAGAGAAGGTTTAGGTAACATCTCTTTGTTCTCTTCGTATGACTTATTCGGCTTACTCACGTTTATCAGTTTTTATTAAATTATTTAATATTTATTTTTAAAGACAGCTCATTTCCTACTTGGATTTTATTTCACTAATTTCTTTGCTATTACGACATATTTATTATCTTCACTTTACAAATCATCTTTTAGCAACTCACAACCATGAAAAATACGACAAAAAAACTACTCTAAGCATTATGAGTAACTTGCTTAATATTTAGAAGAAGGTAACAACAAATGTGCACATTAAAGGAAGCCCAATATCTTTTTAGTTTGTTGCGAGGAAAAGCAACAGCAAATTTGCCAGCGTTTGCTACTCAATAATCTCCATGAACATAATAATGATTTTATGATTTAGTGAACAGTGCAACAGATTAACACAATTTAAGTATTATCATTAATTTTAAATTGCACAAGTCAGCTTACATTGAGATGAGATGAGGATTCGCAATATAAGAGTTAACTGTTTACTCATTTTGGTTATTTTGCTATAACCAAGGATCTATCTCCCGCTTTATTTCGCTGCTCTCAGAAATTTCCCTGTGGGAATTTACGCCCTTCTTCGATTATCTGGTATGCGAAATTACAAAAATAAGCTATAAGCTTTTACATAAAGAGAGAAAGCCCACTCAGCTGTTAATGTTATTTACCCTTTGCAGCTCTCGCAATGTGATGTTCTTAACAGTTTATTCCAATCAAGCGATTTTTGCTTAAGCCAACTCCAATTACATTAAGAAGCTACCTCAAAAGTATGCACGTAACAAAGTACATTTATTACGTGAATAATAAAAATTTTATTTGAATTCAGCCAGTATCCTAAGAATAAACAATAAAAAATAATCAATTCCCAAAATATATTACAGCTCATCAGGGTTATGCAAGTGTTACACCACTTAAAACACTTCCCATGGTTTCCCAAGCGAAAAGCGATGAATGTATTCCTTGTGTTGGACCACGTATCATGAGCTGATCTCGTGTTTTGGGGCCATTCGTGTGGCAGCGCAAGGCGCGTGATTTCAAGCACATATATATATATATATATGCCATATATTTCCTGCCTGACTGCTTAACTGTCAAACTGACTGAGTGACTGACTGACTGGGTTCTCGCGTTTCAGCTAGCTCAGCAGAAGAGCGAACGCTTCCATTGAAAGCAGAGACCCAAAACCAAAAATAATAATAATAAAATAAGTGAGAAATCCAATCCAACTCACATGTTACATTTTTTATTTTTTTACGTACACGTTGCAAATTTTTCAATTCAATTCGCTTTTCGTTTTCGATTTCCTTCATATACCACACACACACACACAGACGACACATAAATAGTTTCTTTTACTTATTGTTTCATTTCATTTTATTCTCATTTTTTTTGTTTAAGAACATTAGTTTTGTTTATTGTTGTTGTTGCTGTTTTAGACACAAAATACAAATAGATACATATACATATATTTAATTTGTTTCTCTAAAATCTACTACAAAAATGTTTGTTTATTTGTTGTTGCTGTTGTTGTTGTTGAACCAATTGTGGCAGGTTAGCACTTAAGAACTACAACACATAGCATAAACACATACGTTGACAATCTATATGTATATGCAGTACATACATCTATATAGATATTTATATATATATATATATATTTCATATAAAAAATACAACAAATTCGCAATTCGTTATCATTTGTCGGGTTTAGCACAGCGCCAAAAAATGCAGCCCCATTGGGATTTTAATATTATTTATTATTTTACCATATCGTTTCTTCAGTTACTCCAAACTCGTTCATCTAACATTTAAGTATGGCAAAAAAAATCATCATCGTACAAATTTAAAATACAATGCTTATGGTTTTTTGTTTGTGTTTTTTGTTTTTATGTTGTTTGAAACGCATCTTTACAAACTAAATATTTAAAACTTATAAAATACTACAACGTAGGAGATCCGACGAAATCTCATAGCATTAGAAAATAAAAATAATATTTTTATAGAATATAAACACATGAAATTAATTGTATTACATTATTAAATTAAGATTTACATTTACACAAATTATACATTATACAAAGTTATAAAAAAAAATATAATGGTGAGTGTTGCTGTTGCTGTTGTTGTGTGTGTTGGTGTATAAAACAAAATATTGGCAACAGGAAGTGCATACCGAAACTGGTTGCCCTTTCCAAACATTTCTCAGAACTCGAGAATATCTGCTTCTCTGAGTACATTTTTAGCGTTGTTTTTTTTTTACTAGCATGAAACACAAACACAAATTGCACAAAACTTATCAATTAATTAATTACGAGTTTTGGAAAGAGCATGTAAAAAACGCATAGCAGGTGGGTTAAATATATATATGTATGTATTTATAAATAAATATATATTGCGAACTGAAGCTTCTTTAAGTTTTGCATATTGCAGCAGATTCCGGGCAACGGATTTCTTCTTCTTTTTTGTCTTTTTATGGGGCATTTTAATGACATTTTTTTGTTTTTGTATTTGTATAAATAACAAATGTAAAAAGAAAATTTTTGTTTTTGTTTTCGTTTACCGATTGCACTTTTTCTCCTTTTTTTTCTTAGTGTTGCTGTGTGCGAGTGTGTGTGTTTATGTGTGTGTACATATACATGTATATATTTGTGGCTGTATTTAAGGTAAAGTTAACTCATTATGTTGTAAAAAACAAACGAGAAAAAGAACACAAAAAAAGGTATTTATATAATATGAATTACAAAAAAAAAATAATATATATATATATATATATCGATTATAAGTGGCAACAGACAACTGATCACTGATATATATATATATATATATGCTATAAACATACGTATTTTGTGGATTGTGTACTTAAGAACTATTTGAAAATCAACCAAGACTCTCGTGTGTAATAACAAATATTTTGGTGGTCGGATTGGGATAGTTTGCCAGATTATCAAAATCAGCTTAACGATCGATCCATTTTCAAAAAAAGTATACAATACATATATATAATTAAATATATATATATATATATATATATATTGTATTTACAAGTGACACACGACAAAAGTTGATTTCGTATTTTGAAGTTAATCTTAATTATGTATTATATATATATATATATATATATGTATATATATATATATGTATTTTTTGTATCTGTTTAAATCGGGGTTTTTGACTCGTAGACGCACAGCGTGCGAGTTACACCGATTTATATGGTATATATATATATATAGATAAATTTGACGTTTTTCTTTAATATATATGTTTTTTTTTTATTACTATTATATATGTGGATGGAAACCACAATTTTTTTTTATATAGCAGTTTGGCTTGACCTTTTATCACTTTTATATAAAGCGAAATGCATTGTTACAAAAACAAAAAAAAATATATATATAGAAAAACAAAACCAGAATACGTACACATATGCATATATATATATATATATGTACATATATATGAATACAGTTATAGTTATACGCATATATATATATATATATATATACATATATGTATATATATGTGTATAATAAACAACATCAACATGATCACCAAAATGATTTGATTCTGCTTCGTTTGCAGTTTTTGCGTCGGTTTTCTTCCTTTTTTCTTTTACACAGTTGAACTGTTTCTCCGAGCGAAAAAATAGTTTCGTTTCTCGTTATTAAATATAAATATATAGATATATGTATATAATAGTTAAGAGAGATAGCATTAGAGGGGCGGGGGGATTCCTATGAGAGATAGCTAGGCTGGGACAGACAAGACAAGACAGAACGTGACAGGACAGGAGATGGTTGAGCAGCAGCGGCAGCAGCAGGCCTGATGGAGATTGGATTCGTGTTCGCATCTATTGCGAAGTGCTAAAATTTGATGGCGATATGGAAGCGGGTGGCGTTTCCGTTTCACTGCTGACCAACGATGCATCGACGGTATCGTGACCGCTATGCTCCCGTGATCTTGTCGTGGGTATTGGTACACTTGCCGTCGATGATGTTGTTGATGTTGGTGGTGGTGGTGGCATCAGCGCTGCCGCCTCCCGTTCCGTGCGCTCCCTTTCCTGCTCCATTTCCAGCTGCTCCAATTCCAGATCCTCCTGCATTTGCTCCAATATATGCTGTTTGTTTTGTGTCCAAAATAGCACGGGAATCCTCATCACTGTTGTCAACGTATCATTGTGTTCCTCCAGCGAATTGCTAGCATAATGCTCGACGAGATGCTTGAGCGTCGGATAAATGTTGTAGGGTGCAGCGAAACCCAATCCGCTCTCCGTCTGAAAGATGATGCAATGATGAATGCCACCCTTGCAGGCAATGGACAGCGCATAGTGGCCAGCATCGCGTGCCCTGATAAGGAATGTCCCGGTGGGTGCACCCTTAAGCAGCTCGGCCGCATCGTGGCGCTTGGCATCCTTGATGAACCACAGGGATTCATCACGATGCGGCTGATTGGAGGCCTTCTCGAAATTGTGCTGCCATTTATCGAAGCCCACCTCCAGTATTACGTTCAGATCGTCATCGGTGAGATTACAGCCTTTCAGGCGCCTGCAATAACACAACACCAAAAATAGATCAGTTAAAAGTGACATTAGTGATAAATGGAATCAATTACTGCCCGACATGATCTCAACTCCAATTTGCATCTTTCCCAACCTCATTGTCAATTGCAATTACAATTAGAACACTTTCTTTCTAAAACGAGTGGCAGCTTCCTTGTTAATATGTATGTTCCCATACTAACCACTTGTTAACAACCACATTTGACTGTTATCTAGCTTCCAAATAAAATAAATTGTATAAACTGTCATCTTATGACTCAACTGGGGACTTATTAGCATTTTGATTTGTTAGCGAATTTATTGCACAAGCAGCCACACAAGCGGATCTATATATATATATATATATATATATCTACAAATATATATAATACAGATGTATGTTGTTTTTTTTGACGTCAGACTCAACGGGTAGACAGTTTTATCTACTACAGTGATTACACGCTAAAGAATATTCTCAGTTCACCCGTTTTCTTATGATTAATGATTAATAGGACTCTCAAAAATTATATTAACTGAGTTTCTCAAAATAGAAAGATTAAAATGGCGTTTGTATTTTATATTCTTTCTTTTTGTGCAAAATGTTAACAAAGATAATGATTAATTTAAATAGAGCGATTTCTATATACGTCACTTTTTTATAAGCTTTGTCTATATAGATATCAAAGATTCCTAAATAAATATTTAAAATCTCTCTGAAAATCTTCAAACACATTTCTAAAACACATACAAAAATTATATACATATATGTATATATATATATATATATATATATATATGAGTTAATTGTAGGTTTCAAGTTTATTTTAATTCCCGAAAATTTGTAGGATCACTAAATAAAATGACTATAGAAACGCGCTCAGGCGCGCAAACTAACCGACCTCTTCAAATCTCTTATCGCTGCTGGCCTTTGGGTGACGTGACTAGAACTCACCAAATCTCAAAAAAAAAACCAAAAAAAAAATAAACAGAAAGAATACCTATAATGGAACTGAGGTTGCGCACATGCCAAGGTACATGTATGCCATGCCACCAGCAGGCCGAGATGGGTGCGCTTAATCTTAATTAAAATAAAGACACACGACGAAAAAAGGTTTGCGAATATATAAAATACTCACACACACAAACAAAGAAAAGGAAATGTCATAAAAGAAACAAAAAATAGAATTTAAGCTCTTGACAAACAATAATGCTCGACAGCCAGATAACGATAGTAGTGCTTCTTGGTGCCCCTTATCTAGACCCCGACAAACGCACAATGCTCAACATGGAACTAGAAACCCCGACCACCACAGAGCCATAGAGTCTCCCAAGAAATTCGCTAACCTTCAAAATCCAAAATCATCACACACTCATCGATGACAAAGTTGATCAGAAATCAAGGAAATTGCAACCGTTGAGTTGCTAGGGTCCCTTACGATAAGGGCTATGATATTTGAGTCACTTGAGTACACTCAAAAAAAAAAATATCGAACTAAATTTTAGAATTAAGCATACCTTTGGCACCAAGCTTATTATTCAGAAAATATATTTCTAATAGCTAGGTTTTTCCTTTCTCAATTCAGGGGTACATTTTTCCAAAATGTAGATAAAAGCCGAGAAAGGATTAGATAGGATTTATTCTAAAAACCAGAAAATATTTCTAAAAGAAAATATAAAAAAAACTCACAATTTTTAAAGATGGTCGATTTAGGCCAACCTTTTAGAATTTGTAGATATTTTTTTCATATATTTAGAAATTATTTCCTAAACCTAAATACTTTTCACATTTTAGGGCGACTTTTTTTCTGAATGTAGACTAGCAAAAAAAAAATAAAACTTGAGTTCGCCAATAGATAAGAAGCGTAATAAAGATGCGATAGCGAACAAGTTTTCTCTTGGTTTGTCGAAAAATGAATACAATTGCAAACAAAATATAAATTTTATTTGAATTGGAGCTGAATTTTGGACAGATTGTTTCGTAACGAAATGAAATGTTAACCTTTTGTCAAAATGAAACTTGAGCTAAGATATAAAATAGGAAACGTGAGTTTATCACTTAATAAAACAAGTTTTGACCATTTGGCAAATCAATCAATCTTCCGCACAAGCTAAAACCGCAAATGCAGCAAATCAAAGACAGCACAGTAATGAGTTTCATTAAGAAACCTTTAAATTATTCGGCTATTAAAGTTAGAATACCGTATAATGCCATAATATGCAAGATTCTCCCAGGTAGATAAGCGCAAGATGTGAAATAAGAGTGATAAAACACAACAAGCTCAGTGAATAAATTCGGGATTAAAAAAAGAAAGAAAGAAGGAAAGAAAACTAAAAGATTTGAAATGAGATAAAGCTGTAGAGGCACATTCTTTTAATATGGTTCAAGGTTCGACTGATTATCGTTATCATCATCAGCATCATCATCCCCCCATCATCATCATCATCATCATCATCAGCATCGATGACGAATCTAAGGAGAATGACATCAGCTGAAATCACGAGTTAGATGAGCTTTGGTCGAAAATAAGACAAATCTTCTTAAAGCTTTCATCAGCTTTAATGCAGAGCTCGCAAAGACAGACCGATAGACCGGCTGGCTGGATGGGTTGCTGGCTGTTCGACAGCTCTGAACATTATTTTATGATTTCTTGGCATAATTTATGTTTCTCAATAATTCATCCACTTGGCATAGTTTTCTGAAAAGTATTCTCGAAAAATGTGTAAAACTGTCAACGGCGACTTATGAACATTTTTTGTTTTGTTAGCGGATTTAAATTACAAGCGGCAACACGAACGGATCTACATGTATGAAAGCATGTCATATTATATATATATATATATATATATATATTTATATGCATGGTTTTGTCGTCTGCCTCCACGGGTGGATAGCTTTATCTGCTACAGTGATCGCTCGCTAATGAAAATTCTCATATATCTCATATAAAAGAGTTATCAAAAATTATTTTAATTGAGTTGGCCAAAATATTAAGTTAAAAGAGCGTTTATAAATTTTGAAATAAATTATTTGAGATTTTAAGAGTAATTTTTCTTCGGTACAAAATTGACAAATGATTAACATAAATAAACCGATTTCTACATACGTAGCTATTCTATAATATCTACAAGCAAAAGCTGAAGTATATGAGATAAATTCCAATTATATTAACTGAGTTGGCTCAGAAGAGCTTAAGTAGCGTTTGTCATAATGACTTTGTAATTTGCTAATATCAGAATCATTTTCTTCTTTATTAAAATTATAAATGATTAATCGATTTCCATTGGCGTAACTATTTTATAATCTATATAATCAAAGGTTTAAGCATTTATGATAGCTTTCTGTTATATTAACTGAGTTGCTCAAAATATAAAATTTAAATAGCGTTTGTCAAATTGCCTTTCTAACTGCCAATTTATATCATATTTTAAGAGTGCTTTTTTCTGAACAAAAATGGCTAATGATTAATTTAATAATAATAATATCCAAATATAGTTCTGCTCAGTAAAAGTAATTAAAGATTTATATATATAGAAAAAAAAACCTATTTCTATATGCGTAATAATAATATTTCATAATCTCAACTGTTGATTGTAACTTCCACAATTGCTATAAATGCCAATCTACGAGTGATCACTGTGTTATGTTCTTTTGGGCTTCTCAACGTATCGGCTTACAGGGTATATAAACATGCGGGCAGACGACAAGCACGTAGACCAGCAGTCAGCGTGGCGAATTTGCAGCCGGAGCCAAACGTTGAGCGGCGATGCTAACAGGCAGAAAGCATTTTACTTCTATTATTCTTATTATTAACAACGGTCAAAAACTCAGCTGAGTGTCGTAGTTGAAAGAAACAGCGAAAAGCGAGCGTTGTGTGTAAAATGAGAAGCACAACACAAAAAATAGCCAGCATTCAAAATTCCTTGGCTGGCACAAAAAAAAAAACACAAAGAAAAAACAGAGAATAAAAAATGCATATTGACATGAAGCGAGTGACTGACTTACTAACAGACTGATTGACTCGCATCGAGTCGAACACAAACACCCTAAAAACTCCCGCCCCACACTCGCCCCCTCCCTACCTCTTCACACCATTCTGCGACGCTAATCAGATTTTTGATTTTCTGAGTGCGAAACACTTAAAAAAATGACGTCACTTGTAGCACTTACTCAATGTGTTTGTCCTTGCACAATTGCAATTGCTGCAACTCCGGCTTTGTGGCATTGATTTGACGCTCCAACAACTGCTGCTCCTCCTTCAGGGATTTAATCTCCTGATTGAGTCGCTCCATTTTCACATGCATCACATGCAGATGATCGGACATGTGCTTCAAATTCTCGCGCATATGTTGTTGCACCTCCTGCCGCGAACATTGGGCAGACGTCGCATTTGGTGCACCCGGCGGTGCTCCAAGCGGTGGTACAACGCCCGTATTTATGAACGATTCAATCAATGTGATTTGACTGCGAAACATTGTGTCCGCATTACCAAAAACACTCTGATGCAATTGCTTTTCGGCCAACTCCTCCCTAATCGCATTGAACGAGGTCTTCTTCTGATCGAGTGCCTGTTCCTGTTGCAACAACAACTGCGAGCAGCGTATAAATTCATCGCTCCATAAGCGTAGATCACCCTGTGGCTGCGAATCATCGTAGTAGGGGCATATTATCGGATTGCTCAGCGTTATGTCCAGCGTCTTATTGTAGATCTTCAGAGAGTTGCTCATATAATAGTTAATCATATCCACCACGTTGGAAAACTGGAAGTTATCCACAAAGCCATATTTGTTATTCTTTAATCGACAGATCTTGATCAATTTTTCGTTGCCATCCTTCATCAGGGTTAACGTGTATTCGCCCTTCTGCAAAAGTGTTAAGCATTTTATTTATTATTGCCCCTTTTTTTTAGTTTATTATTGTATTTATTTATTTATTTTTTATTTATTATATATTTTTATTATGCATTATTGTTAATTTTTTTTATTATTTATTTTTGTTAATATTTTTTTTCTTATTTATGTTCCTTTTTTATTTATTATTGTTTCTTGTTTTTTTTTTGCTTGATCTCTTGCAAATTGGAAAAAATTCGGTCTTGACGTAATTTAAATCAAATATTCAAGTCTTTTTTTATATTAAATATAATGATTGATTTCTGTAGAGCTTTTACAGAGTGATTTTCTTATTCCTACTTAAAAACCAATGTAAAATTGAACTACAAATTAACTAACGTGAATAATAAATTAATTAATTTTAATTGCTGATTAGTGTAAAGCTTTTTCAAAGTGTTTCTATTTTGTTTTAAATGATATCTAAAAAAAAAAACATGTAAAATCCAACTAAAAAATAAATATCCGGCAAATTATAGTGACATACTGCAGACGTTGTAACAAATACAAATAAAAACATTTTACGACATAATTATAAATTACAACCTTCTAGTTCCTATTAAAATAAATTGCATTTCAAATCCGCTTGCAATTCAAAAAAAAAAAAAAAACTTTGTTACGTCACATATTATCTTTGGATATATATTTGCTTTGCTCAAATTAAAATACATAAAACGGATCAAAGACATCGCATATAAAGTGAATATTCTGTTTATTAATTTTAGCTACACATTGAAATCTCCGAAATGGCTCAAAAACATCTCTTTTAAATTTAATATTTTTTTATAGAAAAATAACAATAAAAATATCATTTCCCAACTGTGTATAATTGGAATATAATCAGAAAAGTTCACAAGACAGTTAGAATTACTTTAAGCTTACCTTTGCCTGCGCATCGCGTACTAAAAAACTTCCATCGGGCTTGCCGAACAATATGTTTTTTGCCTGCTCGCGCGTTATGCTGCCCCAATACCAGGGGGCAGTGCGCAGCTCATCCTTTTTCGGATCGTGCACCATAGACGCCGGCGCCTGTGGCCTCATCGTTGAGTAGTGCATCGGTGAGGGATGCACTGCAAAAACAAAAACGACAACAAATCACACATAGAAATTAGGAAGACCAAAATCGCATATTTCACACTAGTGTTGGTTAAACGCAAACACACACACATAAACTTACACACAAATATGTATGTATGTACACATTACAACACATACATACATGTATGTAGCGGCTTTTGCTTGTTGCCAAGCGCCCCCGAAACGCATTTGAAATGCGAATACGAATAAGGGGTTTAGGCGCAAGCGGTTAGCGTTAATTTTTTGGCCGTTTTTTTAATATTTTTTTTATTTATTTTTTTTGTTGTGTGTACTCACTTCTAATTTGTTGCTTTCGTCGTTGGCCAACGAAAACTATATTAACTGGAGATTTGCTTTAGCCAATTTTTTCGCCAAAATATATATTTCTTTTTGTGGTGTATTTATATATATTTACTTATTTTTTTCACGCTTACAGTTTACCGAGCACCATCTTTCTATTCTCAATTTCGCGAATCAACTGAGAAACTCGGAGGCAACACACATACACATACTACACACATACGCACACACTCAATCAAATATATACACATGCATACATATATAACTATAGTTAAAACAATTAATAGCGTGCAGGAATCGGTATTTTAAAAGGCATTCGCTTTGCTTCCAAAATTCGTATTTGCAATTTGAGCGAATTAAACGCTTTCGTTTATTGGTGCTTTATTAATATTTATATATATACGATGGAAATCACAATCAGCACACCATTATATTTTTTTTTCTTTTTTTGTGTGGAATAAATCGTCCTCAACACTGCGCTGCTACTGGCACTGAATAGCATGTTGCGAACCTTACGCTGTTCAACACTTGCCGGCCGCTGTGCAGAAATTCACTAAAAAATGTCACAAATTTAACACACGCAGACTGACCAAATTTTTGTTGCTTTGGTATTTTTAGACGCACAATTTTTACTTTAATAAAGCAGAAAAATCGTATGCATTGAAAGCGTTTAAAAAAAATAAATTTGTAACGCATTTGTCATTGCAAAAGAATTTCAAAATAATATTTAGTTCTAAGTTTGTTTGACCTTGAGCAGCAATCAATTTGAAACGCATTTTTGAGATACGTTTAGTAATTATAGTATTGGTACCTGTAATAAATAAATTGTAATGTATATATATATTTTTTTGAAAATAATACTTATTTTTTGTGCAACGTTACTTATTTTTTTTAACAAGTATGTGCACAGCGAAAAACATTTTTAAAATAAGTGAGAATAAATTTCATATGTAAATTCAATTACCATTCTTTGAGTTCCATTTTTTAATAAGTTGTAATTTTATTATATATATATATATTCTTATTTAATTTGGAACGTTACTTTTTGTTTTTATCAAGACCTCTGCACAGTGAAAGCAATTTTTAAAGGAAATTAATTGTAAAAATTGAATATATGAAAAACAATTACCATTCTTTGACTTGTATTTATTGTACATCCAAAGACTTAATTATAATATAGAGCTAAGCTACAGCATATTATTTATGTAGTATGAAAATAAGAACCACGGCACTGTCTATGATGAAGCATCTATTTGTGTGTCAACTAGGCATATGGGGATAGTTATTATTTCATTGATTTCAATCACCAGCAGTTTTTTTTCTTGTTTCCTTTTTTATAGTTGAGTTTTTTAAGTCAAAGGCAATATTTTTAATGCTGTTGGCTCGTAGAAAATATGTTTAAAGTTAGTGTCAGGGCGCATAGTTTTGGGAATTTTTCGCGTATTGTATATGTTGTTTGATTTTCTTCCGTCTCTTGAATGTTGTTAGGCGATTGTTTTGGTTTTTTTTTTCGAATAGTAGCAAATTCTTAATGTATCTGTATAACGCCCGATTCCAGCAACTTCATTATCTTGTCGGCAATAGCGGGATTTTGTAAATGACTACGAGTTAAAAAAGAAAAGTTAAATAAATTAATTGAATAAATAAATAAATAAATAAACTTACTCCTTAACTGCCTGTGGATCGTTTTGCATTTGTTCGAGAATCATGCGCATGGCGGGATCCTTGAGAATTTGCTGTATCTCCGGATCGGACATGGCATTCTTGAGCACCTCTTGTGGACTACGTTGGAAATTCATTGAGCACTGGCGATAACCCTCAATGGCCTCGGCATTATTGGCATCCAGCTCGAGTGCCTTCTGATATGCCGATGAAGCCTTTGACGTCTGCTGCATGCCCTAAACACAAATAAAGAATAATCATAAATAAATACTAATAATCATAATAATTAAATGTTCATCAAAGCTTACCTGCAAAATTTTGCCCTTTCGTATGTATCCCTTGATGAATTTGTCATCCAGCTTGATGCAAGTATCGCAATCCTTCAGTCCCAAATCGAAGGCAGCCAGTTTGGTGTAGCAGGCAGCACGATTGCTGTACAATTTGGGATCATCCGGATTACGTTTGATGGCCTCCGAATAGTGCTTGACTGCATTGCTATAATCGCCCTTCTTGAAGTACTCATTGCCCTTCTCCTTCTCCTCCTCGGCCTTAACAGGATCAATATAGGCGCGACGTTCCTCCTCCTTTATCTTCACCTCCACCTGGCTCAACGACGTCTTAATCTCCGGCGTGCGATGCTCCGACATGGCCTTTTCATAGAAGAATTTCGCCTGGACATAGTCCTCCAGCTTGCGATAAGTATTCCCGATGCGTGCCAACGATTTGGCAATCAATTTGAAATCCGCACGATTCTCACGACCCACTTCGATGCCCTGTTCACAATACTTGATGCATTCATCGTATTCCTTGCGCTCGAAATAAACAGCCGCAATATTGTTGTAGAACGTGATATCATTCGGATCATATTTGATGGCAGCATTATAGTGCTTGAGAGCAGTATCAAAATCCTTCTTCTTGTACGCGGCATTGCCCAATTCCTTTTCCTGTTTGGCATAGTATTTTTTGCGCTCTTCCTCGCTCATATCCTCCACACGGGGACCAGCAGCAGCTGTCGACTCAGCCGATTTACTCGCCGTTGACTTTGTCTCAAAGCTGGGCTGTGGATCCACGTCCATGGGTAGATCACCGTGCGATTGCATAAAGTTAATCATCGATGAGGTAATCTCCTGACGACCCTGAATCAACATCATATTTTGTGGATCGTGCTTCAAACCTAAACACATTGTTATATTAGTTGAGGTTATGTAGAGACAAAATAATGAGCACAAAAAAAACTTACCCTGATTGTACGCCTCAAAGGCTTTCATATAATCTCGGAGTCCTGCGGCAGCGGCTCCTTTGCGGGAATACCCCTTTGGCCAGGTGGGATTCAGCGCAATGGTTTGCTCTGCATCTTCGAGGGCTTCCCGATACTTTCCGGCCTTTGCATAGGCCGCCGAGCGATTGCTGAATAGCACATGATTCTTGGCGTCAAGCGCAATGGCTTCTGTATACGCAGCAATGGCCTCATCGAATTTCTCCGCGTTTAGAGCCGCATTTCCCTTTTCCTTCAATTCGTTCACCTGCAATGGAAATTTGTGCAAATGTGCATCATTTTTGACTCGCCTTTGTTTCGGAGAACGCCTTTTTACATTCCAGTCTATCCACTCACCTTGTCCATTTTTCTAAGTCGTGCTGCTGTTGTGAGGTGTTGCAAGTATTTATAATTTGTCTTTGTTGGTTTTGAAACACGTCTTTTTTGGGAGCTGAACTTTGCAAAAAAAAAATGCCGCCGGACTGTTCTAGAAATGCATGAGTCGTGACTCGCTCTCGCTCCCGCTAACGTTCTCGCTCTCGCACCGATGTGAGACGCGCGTATAACGTTGCCAACACACACTCGCAGCACCCAGAGCGTTGCCACTAAGTTTTTGCAAAAAAATAATACTTTTTTTAAATTTTTGCACAGATAGCAAAAGTTACATAATAAACACAAATCTCTGCTACAATTTTTGGTTTTAGTTATGTTTTTCTATAATTCGAATTTGATTAAGTGTGTGACAGACGAGTTGGCAGCACCTCGCCGCTTACTTAAATATATTCGAGCTGGCAACGTTGTCGCAAAATACGGACAGACGCTGCTTTTTGCGTGCGCCTGGGAAAAAAATAAATTATACAAAATATTTTTGACAAGAAAAAAAATAACTAAAACGTTCCGAATATAAGCAGCACGATTAGATACGCAGCGTAATGGCCGAGTATTTGGCATCAATTTTTGGCACAGAAAAGGACAAGTAAGTTGGGGGAAGGGCAACAAAAAAATATATTTTTAATAACAAGAGTGCGGCATGTGCCGCAAGCAGCGCTCTCTTTAACACTCCGTCCGGCTAAACTCACGCATTGTTATTTTTTTGTTTTTGGCAGAGTCAACTGCTCGTTCTACTTTAAGATTGGAGCGTGCCGGCATGGCGATCGCTGTTCCCGCATCCACAATAAGCCGACATTTTCGCAAACGGTGCTGCTCCAAAATCTCTATGTAAATCCCCAAAATTCCGCCAAATCAGCGGACGGATCACATCTGGTGGCCAACGTTTCCGACGAGGAGATGCAAGAGCATTATGACAATTTCTTCGAAGATGTATTCGTCGAGTGCGAAGATAAATACGGCGAAATTGAGGAAATGAATGTTTGCGATAATTTGGGTGACCATCTCGTGGGGAATGTTTACATCAAATTCCGCAATGAGGCCGATGCCGAGAAGGCGGCAAATGATTTGAATAATCGTTGGTTTGGCGGGCGGCCAGTTTACTCGGAACTGTCGCCGGTGACCGATTTCCGTGAGGCATGCTGTCGACAGTATGAGATGGGGGAGTGCACACGATCCGGCTTCTGTAATTTTATGCATCTGAAACCGATATCGAGAGAATTGCGCAGATATCTCTATTCACGCCGGCGTCGCCACCGTTCACGTTCCCGTTCCGTCGGCGCGAGGCGTCGTTCCTCACGCAGTCGTACCCGTTCGCCGCGTCGCCGTCGCGAGGAACGCGGCATTGGCGGCGGCACAGATCGTGGCGGCGAACGGGGCATAGTCGGGGGCACGGATCGTGGCGGCGAACGGGGCATTGGCGGTGGCACGGATCGTGGTGATCGCAATGATCGCAACGATGGCAACGATCGTGATCGACGTAAAGGTGGTGGAGGTGGAGGAGGAGGAGGCGGCGGTGGAGGAGGAGGCGGCGGAGGGGGCGTCGGCGGTGGACGATATTAAACATGTTTTGGTTTTTTCCGGACACTTCGCGGACACATTGGCGAGAAACGGAAACGGATATGGAAATCGAAATAGACACGGACAAAAATGGAACGCCTACTCTTAAACTCTTCAGTCTGCTCCGGATTTTTCAGTTTTTCGTTTTTTTTTTTAAATAGAGGGGGTGTTTGTTGTCCACCACACATACATTTTGTACAAAAACCACCCGTTACACAATGTGAATTATTTTTATCGAGCGCCCATTTAGAAATGTAATTACTTATACACACATTCGTAATAATAAAATTGAGTAATAATTATAACGATATATATAGAAATCTGCAATTAAGTGTTATCGTTGAATATGAATTTTGAATTACATATTTCATATTTGATAAGGATAACAAAATTATAAAAGAAAGACATGGCTATAAGAAAATTGAGTAATATTTATAACGATAAGTATCGAAATCAGAATGATTTGTATGATAAATATATATATACAGCCTGCAGCCAAAAAATATTACAAATTTGATAACACAGTCCTGGCTATATGGAATCAACTCCTGAAACAGTCAAAGAGTATATAATATAAAGAATATATGTATTATATTCTTAAAGGTCTCGAAAAAAGCCGCATGTACAGAAGTCAATTCTAAGTACACAATTTTATATACAAACTCAACTACCTAAAAACAAATTTTAGGCAATTTTGAACATTACAACTAAGTGCATACATTTGGAGTAACTGCATCTGCTTTAGCTATTGTTCCTTGTGCTTCTCCCATTGCATTAAGCGATTATACATTTGGAGTAACTGTATTTGCTGTATTTTCTTTTGCTTCCTCATTCGCATCTACTTCCAGCGCTGCTTTCAGCTGCTTGGTTATGTCAATCTGTTGCTGCAGAGTATAACGGTTCTCATGCTTTCGTCGCTGCTGTTGCTCCACGTCCCGCAGCACTCCCTGATGCAGCTTGAAACTGTGAAAAGTGTTCACACATTTAATTTCATACAGCAAATTGTAAACTCATTTGAATTCTCACTTACCGGTCGTCGGACTGTTTATAGTGAACATAACCTATAATAGCACTTGAGACGACAATCGCCGAACCCAATGTGACTTTTGATGCCAGCGACATGCTCTTGTTTTACTTATATATATGAAAATATTGAATTTTTATTTGAAATTTAGTTTAATACAAAGCTGACTGTTACTCCTGTTCCTGTTACGAGATGATTTTGTTAACTCCAGTGAAAATTAGAAGTAAAACTAACGCCAATGCAGAGTTGGATATTGTTGCCTACCAACTGTCTTCTGTTTGCTCTTACATTTATTTGTTCCAGCAGCGTTTATGTTGTGTGCTTATAAATCTATTTTGGATTTTATATGGCCAATATTATGAAAGTTCCTCGAATTGGCCGATAGACAAAACAAAGCACCAGGGCTGCCAAAGCACAGCTGTAGATTAACGATAAGCGAAAATCGATATATACGCATTGAGCGCGCACATGTATCGATTTAAATTCATTTGTTTGCCAAAGTTGTTATCTATTTGTAGCGTAGTATTAGTTTTATTTATTTTGACGCAGAGCCTGCTAAACGTGTTTTGTGTGCTCTTTGTCTGACGTAGTTGCATAGCTGATAATAGGATCAGCACATATGTTTATAACAGGTACCACTTAATTGTTGTACTTTAGTCAAAATAAATCATTGACCTGCTGCCTGCCACAATATGAATAAAAAAAATTCTGGACATGCGCAGCTCAGTACAAATGATTGTACGCAATGCGAAGCAACAATGTATTTGTCGGATGGCCTAACGGACGGACGGAAAGTGAAAGCGACGACATTTCAGCCAACGCGACGTATGAGCAACATTTATCCCGATTGCCAGTGCGACTCCAGTTTTCCACACGGCAAGTAGTGCGCGCACCACCCAAAAACAGCAAAAAAAAAATTAGTAATAAAAAAATATATTAAAAAAAATACATAAAGGAAACTACATTAAAAAGGCAAACAATTTACGTGCGTGTGATGCGATTTGTTTAAAAATTTATACATTTGAAGCATTTGAAACAATCAACAACTGCGCGTCGACTGCCAATAAAAATCCATTAACATATGCAAATTATAAACAGCAACGACCCCAGGCGCCCAGGCAACTTCAATTTGTGGGTTTCCAAATATTCTCGATTTTAATTTTTCCTCTTGTTGTTTTTTGTTTTTTTTATTGTCTGTTCCGCTTTTCAAATATTTATGTCAGTGGCTCAAATATTGATTTCAATCTAGACTGTGTGCGTTTTTTCTTGTTGTTTTTTTTCGAGTGCCTTCCTAAGAACTTGCTAAGTCCTCAAACATTTCTCTTTGACACCTTCATCGCTGAGCTTGGGGGCTGTTTTGGCTTTTGTTTTATATATTTTTTTTGTGACTTTGCAAACGTCTTCGCTTCATATTTCATTAGCCAAATGTGCTTAGCTGCATTTTTTATTGCGTCTACAATTTCATGTGGGCATTTTCACAGTCAAAGTCTGATTTTAAGGTAAAGTTAGAAATTGACTGAATTAATTCGAGTATTTATTGAATATTTATGATGCACATTCTAGTAGCCTATCTAACTTTAATGCAAGCAAAATTCGTTTGCAGTTAAATTAAAATAAAGCAATCAAAGTTGAAACCCATAAAAAAACCAATCACAAAAATGAAAATTCAGTACGAATTGCTCATAATCAAGAAAATGAGAAAACCCAGCTTGACGAAATTTACGTCCGCTTGCAAATATACTTAAAATTATAATAAAAAATATAATTGAAAAAAATGCGATACATATTTGATGACAAATTTAAATTACGTTCTGCAATTTTAGAATTCTGTTTTCTAATTTATGAGAATCAGTCTTTAATCAAATGTACCCCAATGAAAATGAAAACTAGTCAAATTAAAGACTTTCCAAAGTGAAACCTTACAAATTGAAGTTTTAATCGGTCTTTGCAGTTGTCAATCAAAGCGATCGTAAATCGTTGAAAACAAATTGAAGCAAGATGACCAAAGTGGAGTTATATAAATCGCGCATCTTTGTGACAATAATACATTTGTGTGCATTGGGCCAATTTGCATATGGCTTGTACTTCAGCAACTTTGAGGTGCAACGGAGCTACAAACTGAAGACAAGTTTTAATCGTCGCCTGGTGCCCGAAACCTTTCCACAGAAATTGCGATTTCTCAGCTACTGGTCACTGGTAAGTTGACAATTTATATATATATATATATATATATATATATATATATATATATCGTGGTCATTATTGCGATATGACGGAAATGCGCCAGCAGTCGTTTCAAGTGTGTTCCAGATTCGAAGATATATAAAAATTATATATATATATATGGTTATTATTGTGTCTTCAATTTATGTCTGCCATATGTTTGTTTATTCGCCTTGTGTTGGTGTTGGTGTGTTTTTTTTTTATCTGGGGGTCAACAACTGTGCTGGTTGCTTGGCTGCCTTCCTGACTGCGCCTGGCTGCATCCGTAAACAGCACATGGTATCTTGCAGACACATTGTACATTTCATTCGTCCAATTATCCATTCATTTGTAGTCGCTACAAATTGTTGCACACAGTTGCGAAATGCTACATTTAATATCGCGTATTTATTTTTTCTTACATATTTCGATGAATTGTAAAGCTGGCCACAAATCATATTTGCCCCATATTTGTGTCCGATTTTATTGGCGCGGATCGATGCCAGACAATCTTCTTGGCATGAATGTAAATATGCACTCAGTTTTCTGGGGTGGGGAGGTGCTGCAGGATCTGTGGCATGGGTGGCAGACACAATTGCTGGCAACTCATTTTACATGCCGTAAAATACTCTCGGCATTGTTCACAGGCACTTGGCGAACAAAATACAAACAAATTAAATATACATGTCGGCAGCTAAATTAGCTATTAAATTTATTTAAATGTAATTTGGCTTCTTAAAAATGTATTGCCTTTCAAACTAGAAATATTTCTTTTGTTTGAAATTCATTTAAATTATTTAGGATCGGTTACAAACTTGCTTTTATAATTTTTGCTTTTGATTATTTCTCAAAATTTTTAACAAATTTCGCATAAAGCTGCTTCTTGGGGTGGTTCATCGTGAGCGGTATTATCATATCATTTTTATTAAAAAAAAAATAATAATAATAATATATATAATATTGAAATCATATGGTATATGTACATATGTGTAGAATATACATATATACATATAATACAAATATTTATATATTTGCCATTTCACTACTTGAGCTCAAGTATTTTGCATGCTAAAAACCTTTCCAAGTTTGTTTTCTTTTTTTTGCCTTATCTGGATGGTTTATCTAGCTTTAGTTAATGTTCTGTCTTTAACAACCTTGGGTGCCCTTGATTTATAATCTCAACAGATTCTTTGATCTTGGCAAAAAGTGATCTTTGAAAGTGCGCAATCATATCATCAGCACGTGGATTCAAATATAGATCGTATTTGTTGAAGATTTGTTGGTTTTTCATTGCAGAGATATGTTTTTGGTTAGCTTCTTGGTGGTTTGTGTTTTTTAGCGAATGTCTTTCATGTGGAAGTCGGCAGCAAGATGATCATCGGATCGTCGGTTCGTCGGGTCATGCACACGCACCATTAGCATTACCATCCGGTTGTTTAGGCATTCCTCCGTCGTCTGCTTCCGTCAAGATTTCCCCTCCTCCCTGACTTAATTGTTTATATCGGCCAAATCAAAATGAAAATAAACGTTTATTTTTTCTTTTTATTTTTTTTTTATTTTTGGTTTTGCGATCGCCAAACAATTGCATTGTAAAAGATTCAAACTATTTACTGTGTGATCGGCTAGTCGTGAGATATTTATATAAATCTTTATATGTGCAATATGCATATGTATTTGTGTATGTCTGGAATTGTATATATACATATATGTATAGACATATAGGCTTCTTGATGGACACACGTTCATTTTCATCGCTGATTTTGTGCAATTTATTACTTGAACATTTTTTAAACGAATTTATCGATCTGAGTATTTTTGAAGAGATTTTGTTTCGCTCTTGTTTTTTTCATTTACCAAGAATATTAATCATTAATTATAATCCATCTTCTTATATGAATTATGAAGCCTATACAGTATTTTATATTTTATATATGTGCCCAAAGTAAAAAATATGACAATTGTTTAATATCCCAATTCAAGTAGCAAAATGGCAATAATTAATAAAAATAATAATAATATTTTTAAATATATAAAATTAGTTGATAAATTATAGAGAGCTCAAATCGTAATTAAAATCAAAGTTTGAAACGATCCTATGTGAATTTTGCATGACTTCCAAGCGAAAAACTATTTCTATATTTGCTGGCCATATGTCTAATTAATTTGTTCGCATTTTGTTGGCCATGTGCCTGTGGAAAATACCGAGAATGTTTTACGGCATGTAAATGATTTGTTTATCTGACATATAGACTAACTATTTCAGCATATTTTAAGCGTAATGAGTTGATTTAAAAAAAAAAACACACACATTGAGAGGCTGGCATAAAACAATTTATCTACACTCAGAAAAAATTGCACTGCACTTAAAAAATGTAAGAAATTTTTTCCGTGGATGGCTTTTTGAAAGTTAGGTATTTCACAAAAACATTTTATTTGAATATTTCACACATAGAAAACATTTTACCAGAGTAGAATCACTTCCCATTGAGCTAAACTCTAATAGAGAGTAGAGAGGCCAAATGTCAGAATGTCAATTTAAGGAGAACCTTTCTTATTTCAAGACAAAATGTTTTCATATATTTGTAAATTATTTCTAAAAACAAGAAAAACTTTATAATCTTAGGCGCGATTTTTTACAGTGTACATATCTGCTTGACTGACTCAGCGCAACGCCCCCCAAACTAACCAGGGCAAATGTCACTCGATTTGAGACTTCAGTACATTTCCAGAGTCAACATGTTGCAGCTGCAGCAAATTTTGCTAGTTGTAATCGGGTTGCTTGTATATCTGTTGGAGGCGGAGACGACAACTACGATCAAGTGGCACAGTGCTGGTGACCCAATTGGTAGTCCTGCCGCCTGGCTAAGTGATTATTTGCCCTGTGCACACGATTTGGTTGTGTTTCCCAAATATTATCCAGCCGTATTGCCATTGCCACCACAGTTATCCATCGGTGGTTTTGTGCTGCCACGTGACGGTGCCATACTCCTGGCCGAGGATGCAACAATAGAGTTGAGAGCAGGCGCGGGACTTAATCCGGATTGTGGCAGTGATGAAGGACGTGCTTATCTAAAGCCGCCCAAGACGAGCAAATGGTTTGATCCTGGCAGTTGGAGTATGCAGCCCGACAGCAGCTCCAGTGGTAGATCCTCTCTGATGCCGGAGCTGGAGCGTGTGCCCTGCGATGATGAGCATGTGGTCATAGCGAGCAATCGTGGCGCACTCGCCTTCGATTTGGAAAATGTGCAATTCTTGCGCTTGGGTCAGCTAATCTTGGCGGGCTCCTCCATTTCCAGGAGATATTTGCAGGAACTGCTGAGCAGAGATCTGGGACAGCTGTTGTTTCACAATGCGGAGGCTGTCACCGTGGAATACTATCGTGGTGAACTGTGTGGCTGCCACAAGGATTTCGAGAAACTCATCGAGCCGGTCTGCCACAATGTGGAGCAGCAGTGTCCGGTGCCACATTGTGTGGCGCCACTGCGTCCCTTTGGCTCCTGTTGCTTGGTCTGTGGGGCCACTTTAACCATACCCAGTGAGCACTGCATGGAGGAGGATAGGAAATCACTGATTAGCTTCATTAGCAAGGCAATTGCTGGGGAGGATTTGGCGGATGAGCTGCAGCTGCATGTGAATTACGTCGGTTCCTCATCGCAATATGGCAATCATTTGCAAGCCATCATCTCGGAGCGGGGCAGCTACTCGGAAAGAAGTGTCAAGTTCATGGAACGTTTGTCTGCGTTGCGCAATCAGAGCGCCTTGTTGAAGGGGCAAAGTCAACAGATGATGTTGCACTATGCGGGTCATCCCTATAATCCTAATGTGAGCTTTGCCTCAGTGATGCTCATCCTCTTCTGCTTGCTGCTGGTGGGTTTTGTGGCACTGATTATGTTTGCCCATTTCTTACCCCAGCATCCGTATCTGAATCGCATACCACAGTGGTTGCATAATCCTCGCAGATGGCGTTGGCGCCACTTGGATCTGCGTCGTTTGCGCCGCAATTTGCTCTTCAATCGATTCGATAATTCAGCTCAAGCGGAGCAAGGCAGAACAGGTTCGGCTGGCAGTGGAGTGGAGGATTTGCCTGTCATTGGCTACGATGCCCAGAGCGGTGTGGTTCGGGAACGTGCCTTCAATAATCCCATGTTTGAGCAGGAGGTGGCAGCGGCGGCATCGTTGGCATCATCAACTGAAGCACAGCCACAAATCCAATCACACCCAATCAAAATGGAAACGGGTGACTTGGATTTGATCGATAGCGTTGAGGGACATGAGTTGACCGAAATCAATTTGGACTCCTCCGAGGCTGAAAGCGAGATCGAGAAGGAAACCAAGAAATAAATTTTAAATATTTCATATGACGATTTATTAAAGTTGTAATTACTGTACAGAAAATAAAATCTAGAAATTATCAATTTAATTTTCAACGCAAATGTCTTATTAAGTCTAAAATTCGTTTTATCTATGGATTGTATCTACTTTTGAAAACCTTATAAGCGACAACACATTTATTTTTTTATTGAATCTAAATGTGTAATTCTTATTTCTTTGTTAAAAATTAAATATTAAAAAATTAAATTATTAATAACATACTTTTATATAGAAATATAGAAAATTGGCAAACTCGATGAATCACATTTTTAAATTGAAAACGAATCGTTCAATATTTGAAACAAGCATTGAATTATAATTATTAAATGTTAATATAATATAATAAATTAATAACGTAATAATTATTTTATTATAATTATTGAATTTAAACAAAATTTGAAAACTCGATGAGCGACAGCACATTTAAAATTTCTAAAACGAATCGTTCTATATTTTAAACATGTATCATAGTTATGACTATTTAAAGCTTTAATCCATTGGAACCTTTGTTCCAGCGAATGCATACGCCTGTAAATATTTAATATGTATACGCGAATGCATAATGATGTTGGCGATAAGTCCAGAAATAAACGGATCGATTATTGTGGTGACAGTCTCATAATGGATAGCGATAATGAGTGGTGTTGTAGTTGTGCGTCATATATATATAAATATATATATATTTATTTGTGGGCTTGTCCCTTGACCTTCTTGCGGCTTACAGTCAACGCTTGAAATTAAATCGATAGTTCGAATTAGCTGACGCAGATGTAGTTGGAATTCATTCATTTAGCAAGAGAAATATACATAAAAAAAAGGTGAAAAGTGTTCAAATTGAAAGTGATTTTGTTGCTCAAAATTTGTTGTAGTTTTATATTCATCAAAAGTTTATATTTTTCTATTGCCTACAATTTAAACAAACAAATAAGAAACTCAATCTTAAGTCACTTTTGCCCCATACGATAAGCTCTGTTATCAGATACACACACACACGCACACACACATGGAGATAATTTGTATGCTTAGATTGTGTCTCGCTTCGCTGAAAGCCGGCAAACTCATCGTCAGTGTGTTGTGGACTTTAGTGTGCTGAACATGGCGATTTCCAAGTCTAAGAGCAAGGGCTCAACGTCCCCCGGTTTTAATCTTGCTGTGCAACTTGTGCTACACCTGACGGCTGTCATTCAATTCAATTATGGTGTCTATTACTTTTACAATTTGGAAATGCCGCGATCGGTTTTTCATCCCTATGGTGGCAAATTTAAATTTTTAACATTTATTTGTGCGGTAAGCAAAAAAAAAACATATTTGCATTGGTAAATGTTATATTGCGCTCTCACAGTTGATTGGCAGCACTGTTCTGTTAAAAAAAAAAACAAATTTTAACACTCTGTTGATCGCTTTGTATGTTACCCATATACTTATGCATATACATATGCATTCATTCATATATACGTGCACATATAATTACATACATGTTTACCTTTGAAAGATGTTCGTGATGACGTCATAAGTGTTTAAGGTCAAATTTAAAAATCCGGATTTAAATTAATGGACTGTGCAGCATCAGATTCGTTTATTATTTATAGCAGATTAGTACGCGCCAAAAAATGGAATTATTATTCAAGGGCTTTCGCATAGGGGAGGGGGTGAGAGGTGATAAGGGTGCAGTTGCCCCTAAACCTGAATTTTACATGGGCAGACGCAAAAGGGTTTAAATTATTAATACCAACATTAATTTTGTTTGATTGGATTCTTTTATTTATAGCAAGGATATGAACTCAATTTCATTACAGTAACTGCTTTAATATTTCTTCATTTTATGTTTTTATTCATCCAATCAATATGAGGAAACTTCACTTGAAGAATTCCGCTTAAGCTTAAATCAACGTGCAAAAGACACGGAAAATTGGACCAAACATCGATATAAAATTCTTTGCCACATATCGATAATCGATTATGTCTGCGTCACGGTCACACCGGAACGGCAAACTGTCTTCAGTTTCACTTCATTACTGGCCGGCTATTGTTCGTTGCCGTGAAAAATCAATTAGTTATCAAAAGGAAAAAAGCAAAGATGGCCAACGGCGCTGCTGCAACACAAACGCTTTTTAAAAGTGTTTTTGGCGCGCTGCGAACTCTGCTGCATCTAACTGCAGCCGTGCAATTTACGTATGGCATCTATTATGATTATAAATACGTTGAATTTCCAACATCAAATGATCCAAATGCAAAACAAATGTATCATCCGTTTGGTGGCAAATTCAAATACCTAACATTTCTAGATGCGGTAAGCGATAGAGGGAAAATAGTTGTCAAGCAATTTAATGTTGATTATCAATGTATTATCAAGACAAGTATGAACACGAATACGAATAACCGGTTACGCTTTACCCGGGGTTTTCTGCAATGATAATATTCCACTTGAATGAACAGCCCTTCAACCCCAATCAAAAAAAAAAAATCATCCCTATTGTGGAATATTTTTTTTTGTATTCTTGCAGTTAATCCAGGCACTTTATTACATAGTCTCGCTCATCAATGATTTTGTGGGCACCAATGAGCTGGTGCCCAAGCGTCCACCAGCTATACGCAAATTCAAGGATTGGCTGATGACAACGCTCGCATTCCCAGTTGCTCTCAATGTGGGCATCACTTTTTGGACTCTGTATGCCATTGATCGTGAATTGGTCTTTCCAAAGGTGCTGGATGCCGTATTTCCCTCGTAAGTAAATGGGTAGTTTCCTTTTTCAATTATTCACTAATTAAAATTCTTGTCACATTTTAGTTGGTTGAATCATGTACTGCACACAAATATTGTTGTTTTCATTGTGCTGGAGATGTTTACGTCATATCGTGCGTATCCCAAGCGCAGCAAGGGTCTCACGGGCTTGAGCATCTTTATGGGCACCTATTTGGTGTGGATACACATCATTAAACACTATTCCAATGTTTGGGTCTATCCCGTACTGGAGGTTTTATCGCTGCCTAGTCGCATTTTATTCTTTGCAGCTGTGCTCGCTTTCACCGGGGGCCTTTATATCCTCGGCGAGTTAATCAACAATGTTGTGTGGGCCAAGGAGGTGAAGCTGTCACAGCGCAAGTCCAAGTAGGATGATGGATGGTGTCTATATAGTCAATAATAATAATAATAATAATAATAATAATAATAGTCTGTGTATTACGTGTATGTATATATATACGGTTATTTTACACAACTACTTTCAATTAACAACAATTAAATTATAGCATTGCTCCTCCTAATAGTAATTGGCTTAAATAGCAAATACAAACAAAACAACAAAAAAAAGCATTTGTAGTTATTCTAATTAGATTTGTGCACTTTGCCACTTGAAAATTCGAGTATTTGTTTAATTTATTCCGATTAATTAAGGTTGAAGCATTTGTTAATTGCATAATTCATATCAATACAAAAAGCACAGCAAACAACAATCTAATTACCTGCGATTAACATGTAAACTCAATTCTATAGTAATTAAAATAAATGAGAATGTAAAATTAAATCGAAGTTGTACTTAACTTTAAATCGTAGCTAATTGGCGCCACCTTCTGGCAAGTCAATTATCATTGTTACCACGTAGTTTGATGCTGTGTGGGTGGTCTGCAAAAAAGAGCTTCCAATGCAGCCCTGTGCATATAAAACAGCTGCTCACTCGCTGCATCGATACTATTGGTAAATAGCAATGTAACTTCTTTTATGCTAAAAATGAAGAAGAAGAAGCTACAATACAGAACAGGTAGGCTAATTGTACCTATTTTTCTCCTGCTCAGCAAACGATCACACTATGCTGACTTTTGATTGTAAATGTTCATCTGTTCCACTATTTTCTTTACCTGCTATCATTATAGAAAACAATAAACGCCCCTTTCAGCCGCTACCTGTTCTACAATTTTAAACTCACGCAATGCCAAAGGTCAGCATTACAAACACGAGCACATTGGATGCGATGTGTGTCTCATTTAATTGTATTTTATTTATGTCTCTGACCCCAGTCAAGTGTACAAGAAGTTTATAGTCGCATTATGAGAAAATGTTGAGGCATTGATTGTCTGTTTACAATATCCAATGATATATTTATAACATAGCAGGGGATATTATAAACACATAGGGAATGCAATTCGATGACTTCATAGCATAAACATATACATTTATATAAACATGTGTGTGTGTGTGAGTGTGTTTGTCAGTCGTTCTAGCCGATTTTAAGCACGGCTTTAGTTTAACATTTACTATAATCACAACAATACTTGCCGTAGCCAGTTAGTACGTATACTAAAAATTGTAAATGTGCTGTACTTAACAATAGTACTGTAACAAATTGAAATTATTCGTAAATTAGAAACAGAACTAAAACAAAAGATTTCAATTTTCCGGACACTGTTTTTATTATTTATTTTTTTTGTTTGTTTAATAAATTTGTTTTGTAGCAAGGCACATAGGAGATTGACGATTAGTTAGTAATTTGAATATCCTTCTCGCAAGTTCTAATAATTCACTATCAAAAGATATGTTTACATTGTACTCGATTCAAGTGTAAATATATAATTCTCTGTATTTATTTACTCTAATTTTAGACTGAAGAAAATAGACGCCTAGACATTCGAAATCAATTTGCTAGCGTTTAAGGTGAACTGAATTTGACCCGATATGTTTGATATATTTACAATAAACATTTATGAAAAATGAGGCCAGATTTAAAATCGTTTTATTAGTTACAAAATGTTTAATTGTAAAATCTATTTTAAGGCACTTTTTAACAAAAATTTATTTGTTTAATTTCGGTTTCACTTCGTTGAGTTTTTGAGCTGCCCCAAAAAAAAAAATTGCGACTTATTTGTACATTTAAAACAACATACATGAAATACAAACTAAGTTAAGGAAACAGTCATTATACATAGTCACATATATATATAAAAAGACATACATATATATTCTAGTACTTGTAAACTTTGCCAACTTATGTGCTAATGAGTATTTGTATTCGTATTCGAATTTGTAGTCATAAATTCTTATTATTACTAATCGTTAACTGATTGAAATGGAAGATGGTTTGAGTTTTAGAAACTTATATATAAAAATGCATTAAATTTTTTAAATTCGTAGCTCTATTTCGAGGGCAGCAGCAACATTTTCAGTTTGTCCGATTCGCTCATCAGCGTTGGCTCCTTGAGATGTCCTCCTCGGGGATGTCCGAGCAGTGATTGCATTTCGGTGGCATCCTCATTGGTCAACTCGTTGCGTTGTCGACTTGCCGCATTTAATAGACGCATTGCCTGTTGCAACTCCTCGTTGCCATAGGTGGGCAATGTGTGAGTGGCAATTTCAAAAGGATTCGCCTGGATGCCTACATCACAGCTGGTTTTGCTGTTGCGCGAATTTGGTTTGCCCGTCGACATGCCCGAATACGAACTGTGCAACATGCCACCCAATGGCAAATCCAACTCCACCGAGGAACAGCTCAACGAATCCCCATTCACATCCATTGTAGCGGCCAATTGTCGCGCATAATTCCGCTTAAAATCACTATTTGAATCCATATCCAACTCGAGTCGATGAGATTTGCTGTGCTCCTTGCGTGATTTGCGACTGCGTTGTGAATTGCGTGAATGTCGATGGGATTCGCTTGATTTTTGCATGTGCTTAAAGAAATGCTCCAAGGCAGCAGCTTTATTTCCATTGCCATTGGTCAACTCTTGAATTTTGGGTGCCGCAATGTCCAAGTCATCATCATCATCCACATCATCATCATCGTCATCGCTCAACTCCTGTTTAACAACTACATTGAGATCTCGTATTTTGAGCGAGGTGCGTGAATTATCCTCCTCATCCGAACTGGTTGTCATGCCCTGATTCTGCAGAAATGGCAA
Source organism: Drosophila cognata (assembly GCA_035041535.1). Taxonomy (NCBI): domain Eukaryota; kingdom Metazoa; phylum Arthropoda; class Insecta; order Diptera; family Drosophilidae; genus Drosophila; species Drosophila cognata. Next base: position 4,986,744 of record JAWNLC010000234.1, on the reverse strand, counting down.
CATAAACTGGCCATTCTTCTGTATGAAATCCGTAATGATGCTCGGATCGGCATTGCGTCTTGTATGACTATTGTGCTTCTTGGTGCTCTGGGCAAACATGTTCACTTTGTGACTAGCATTCGGATACGTTGTCTTCTTCAGTGCAATCACTTGAGATTCAACGGAGGTGCTGCTCTCACGTCTACCACGTCCAGCACTGCTATACTTCGCCCGACCACTGCTCGCCGCATAGAAATCCCGGCGGCGTTGGGTGCGCTTATTGCTGCTGGAGGCGCAGCCATGTTTGCCATGACCGTGACGTGTCCGCGAAGCGACTTTCGTCTTCATTTCGGCTATCTTGACGGACACCTGGGAATCAACGGAGTTGCGTCGCGACTCAACGGAAACGTGTCGCACACTTACACTTATTTCCGAGTCCAGGGAGTTCTTGCGCCCTGCAGCCGGTTGTCCCAGGCTGGATGAGTTCGTGTTGCCCGTGGTGACGCCAGTCAGAGCAGGGCGACGTATCACACATTTGGGCAAATAATGCATCCATGTGGAGCTCATCGCATTCGTTTCCGATGAATTCAAATCGTTCACATCGAAATTGAGTCCAACGGGATCGGTGTGTGTATTGTGTAATGTTATGGATAATCTTCCCTTGTCCACGAAGACCTTGCGCTTGGCCCAGGTTTGTGCTATGACCTTGTGCTTGGCCATTTTAACCTCCTCGACAACCTCCTTGCCGCACTTTCTACAAAGAGAATAAAATTCAAATTCTATTTCAATGATTTTTTTGTAGAACTCACTTTTTTATGTAGCGCTTCCAAGTCTCAATGGACGACGGCGTCCAGCACCAGGTGGACATGAGTATACCGGAGCTGAACAGACAGAGCAGATGCAATTGCAGCACACCCACACTGGGCCGATTCTCAATCTTGCACACGCTGTTTTCATCGTAAACGGAGCTAATGCGACAACTGAAAGAAAAAATAAACAAAATTGTGGATAAACCGATTTATAATGATATTAAGATTAATCAAGAATTTTAAATTGATTGAAACAAGAATGCTGAATGAATAGAAGAATTATGTGCATTTTTTTAAAAGAATTTTAAGACGATTAGTTCCAGTATAAAATATGGTTATATCGACTCAGTTTGATTCGCCTTATGGGAATGCTAAATGTCTATATTTTATTACAAAAGTTATATTCAAAACCTTAAAAAACTCACATGATATAATTCCTGAAACTTTCGGCCCACTCTTCAGAATGACGAAACTCTGTCACATGGCACGTGATCGCAACGAGAATAAAGATGAGCGACAAAAGCGCACAGACGCCCATACGCATAATAATCAAATGGATTTTATTGCTGGCCGATGTGGATTTGATGTCATTGGCAAAGTGCTTAAGCCCAAACAGCATAATCATGCCGCGTGTGATGAAATAGCCGCCAATGAGTATGACGCCACAAAGTGGGCCAAGTAGCAAGGCGGCTCGCATTGCATGATTTATGTAGCCAACAAAACAAATGCCCACAATCCCATTGCCATCCACCTCGCTGAGCGCCATTGTCGTTATGGTTAACACCAGCGGCAGAGACCAGGCAATCAGATGAAAATACGATCCCTTCTTATCGATGCGATCCTGAACATGACCCATGGCACGCCAATGCCAGGCATAGGTGAGAAACACAAACCACACCATGCCGGCAGCTAGAAAATAATAGACGAGCACAAAGATCACAATGCAGGACAGATTCTCGCCGGCAGTCGGTTCCGAGTGACGCAGTGTGCCATCCTTGCGACAGACAATGTCCTCCCGAGATCCGGACGTAAATTGCACCAACCAGCTGAAAAAGTGTGAACATTTTACTCCAATGCCATAAAAATAATGTTATAAAAAATATATATATTATATAAACACTGGCAAATAATGTGACATTTCAAATTGTAGTCATGTCACGTCTAAGACAACATTATTAACCACAATTTATGAATTTAACACACATTTTTAAAAGAAGGTTTTCGCCCATTTTGGATTCCATAATAAATAAATATTAAAAGATAAAATTTATAAATTTAACTAACACTTTAACTATATAAATAAATTGAATTAAACAAACTTCTGCGCCTATTTTGGCTACTATAATAAACTTTGGAATTTATAAATTTAATTAAAATTTTTATCTATCAAAATATATTGCATTGAGCACACTCCAATATTAAACAATATAATTTAACCAACATTTTTATCTAAAATAATAAACCAACTTTTATCGCCTATTTTGGCTACTATAATAAACAATTATTAAATAATACAATATAAAAAAACTATTTATAACTATATTTATTTGGCTACTCACCCAAAACAGGAGATGAGAAAACAGAGATTGATGTAGAAAACGATGACAGCGGGATATTTGTTGGCATTCTGCCAGTCGATGAGAAATGTGGCGACTACAAACAGATTGGAGAGCAGACAAATGCTGCCGCCATACCCGATTAGTTTGTGTATCTGCCGATGCTCATCGTCCGTATACAAGGGATCCTTGCACTGCACACCGCAACCCTCAATGCCCGGATAATAACTGGCCGCATTATCAGCCGGCACCAAAGGAGGCATACATCGCCCAGTTACATTAAATTTCATTTCGCGTGCATCATTGCTGCATTTCATGGGAAACAACGTTTCGTTGCAGCGCAGAAATTTTGGAAAAAATGTGGTGTTATAAAGCACACGGCACGGCTCAAGCGTAATCTTGCACATTTCATAGGAAGGCAGGTAGACCATATCCTGACCATCAATCTTCTCGCACTTCGGCTTGAAAACGGCGCACAAAAATGGCTGCAGAAGGGAACAAATCATTATTATGGGTTGGAAATAAATGTGGGTTTATTTAAAGCTGAGTTATTTTTTCACCTGGATGACTGCCCAGCATTTGGGCACATGTCGCAGGGCATAATAACTGCTCAGGACTTCGTCCAGTTCTCGCTCCTTGCGATAATCGGTGAGTCCCAGACTGGTGTATGCATAGGGCAACTTGGAGCCAAAGCAAGTGTTGTGGGTGCTATTCACCTCCAGGCAGTGACCACGACGCACACACTGAATATGACGAATGTCGAGGCCATCAAACCAAGGCTTGTCGTCCTTGCCCTTTTTGCCATATAGCCGATAATTTGTGGTGCCATTGATGGGCTCCAAGTCTACTTGTGTGGAGGAATTGGCAGTTTTGAATTTCGAGCTGTCGAGAAGTGCATAGCTCGTTGTTGAGAAACTAGCCAGCAACAGGTAACAAAGTGTAAAAGTGCTCCTAGTAAAGATATGAATTGAATTTCATACATAGTTAGGTATTTGCATATATATTGGCAGCTGCCTTCTGCATACTTACGTTGGCATTTTGTGTGGTGATTGTCTCAGTAGCGATAT